>CM034625.1:2400000-3605146 GCA_020080225.1 Gynochthodes officinalis | reverse complement strand
ACCAATGGAATCAATGGACATACGTCAATTGAAAGCACTTGTCAAAGATTTTCTCCAACAAGCGAGGTACGTGATTGTGTTTGATGATGTATCGGACAGAGACTTTTGGGATGCATTTCAATTTGTAGTTCCTGAGAACACCTCTGGTGGAAATCGTGTGATCCTGACAACACGAAACCTTGATTTAGCCTCTTCCTCTCGCACACACAATCATCACTTCATTTACAGAATGAATTTCTTGTCTTTTCAAGAGTCGTGGACTCTATTTTGCCGCAAGACATTTGAAGACAACCGTTGTCCAGCGCATTTAGTGAATGTTGTACAAAGTATTGTGAGAAAGTGTGAAGGCTTGCCATTGGCGATTGTTTTAATTAGTCGGCTTTTGGGATCAAAACGGTTGAGCAGAACTGATGAATGGGAGCTGATTCGACGTAGGCTTGGGGATGAATTGGAAGGCACAGGAAGGCTTGACAGAGTTATGAAGATCATTGATCTGAGTTACAATGATCTACCTTCCACTCTCCGAACTTGTCTGTTGTACACTAGCATGTATCCTGAAGATTATAAAATATCATGCCGTCATCTCATCCAACTGTGGATTGCTGAAAGATTTGTGGAACACAGAGCAGGATTCACTGCTGAAGAAGTTGCAGGGGACTACATCAAAAAGCTCGCTGGTAAGAGCTTTATCCAAGTAAGTGAAGTTGATTGTGATGGATCGCCACTTTTCTTTCACATTCATGATATTTTGCGAGATTTTATTCTCTCTAAGTCGAGTGAGCTAAACATGATCACCCCAGTTGGTACCACACTGCAGACCAGAACAAGGTGGCCTCCCGAGAAGAGAGTTCGAGGTTTAGCATTCCACAAAAGCCTCCTTGATGACACCGCCCTAGAAAGCCACCATTACTTTAAAAATCTTCGAACCTTAATAACAATTCAATGCACAGAACCACAACCCAAGGCCTTGTTGACGAAGCTTTTATCCAGTGAGTTATTAAAGATACTTGATCTTGGAGGTGTAGTGCATTTGGAAGAAATCCCTAAAGAGATTTTCAACTTATTTCACCTCACGCATTTATCCTTAGCTGGGACGGGAGTTAAAGTAGTCCCAAAATCCATCAAAAGGCTTAAAAATCTAGAATATTTGGACCTAAGTGAGACTAAAGTGAGGGAATTACCTATGGAAATCCGAAAGCTAAAGAAGCTTCGTCATCTTTGTGTCTATCAGCAAGCTAGCTCGTCAGATGGTGACTTGGGATGTCATGGATTTAAAGCTCCATGTAAAATGGGAGGGCTGGAGTGAGTTACAGAGATTAGAGTCACTGGACAACATAGATGCTGCAGATACTGATAAGAGAAGAATAATAAATGAGATGAAAAGCTGACCCAATTAAAGAGAAATTAGAAATTGACAAATGTAAGAACAGATGACGGAAGGAGCTCCTCTGCTCATGAAGCTTGCAATCTGAAATTGGAAGTTTGCTTCTTCAGTTCAGCTATTCGGATGACAAAGATGATGTAGTATTGGATTTAAATCATATAACTTTTTCTGGGCGCCATCACTTGCAATCTGTTCGCTGGCTATCTTTGAGGAGCCGCTTAAAAGAGAGATGCCACTTATGGATAAGCAACCTTGAAAGGTTGGTAGCAATAAATTTGACATGGAGTAGTTTAAATGATGATCCACTGAATCCCTTTAAAATTTGCCCAACTTGGTTGAAGTTGTCTATTATGTAAAGCATATGAAGGAATGAGCTTATGTTTCAATGCTAGAGGTTTTCTAAAGCTGGAAGAAATTGTACCGGCGGGACATGGGAAAGGGACTGAGAGAGATAAAAGTGGAGGACGGCGCAATGCCAAATATCAAACAACTTACTCTACCATCAACTTCCATTGTTACAGGAGTTGCCTTCCAAGCACTTAAACATTTAAGCCAACTCCAAGAACTGGAATTGTGGGATCTAAGTTCAGAACTCAGAAAGAAGATAGAAAATGAGGCCTTGAAGAGATGTGGGAGACTACAGAAATATCGCGCACATTCCTCAAGTTATCATTGGGTTCCAAGATAGATGGGAATGGAGGAGGCGATGAAACTATTCCGGAAGAAGAAGACCTTCGACACTCTTCTATTTGCCTTTGCCGTCCGTGTTGCCAGTAATTCCTCTGATAGCAGAGGCAGCCACACGTTGTTCTTTGCCCTCACTGTTGATTGCCGCTTTTGTTTTTGGATTTCTTTATCTCACTTTATTCTACGCTGGAAAGGGTCGTGCGACTATATATGAGAACCATGCCCATGTTTTTTAGAGTCTGTGAGTATGGATATCACAGTCAACTGTATTTTCTTTTCATCTTTGAGATAAATATTCTTTCTTGTCCGATGTTTATTTTTACATGCACACCATTTAAAGGCTCCTGTTTACAATGAAAATATAAGTTTCCTTCCAGTACTATTAGTTAGACACAATCTCACGCAATGGATTTACCATAACAAGTTGCCTTCAGTTCAGTGAATAAGAGAACCAACCAAAGTTGGCACCAGGAGTGTAGAAATATGCTCGAGTACTATTAGTGCTTTCTGCTATCCCGAAAGGGATATAATAGAATTCCTATGAAGGGCCACTAGAATGTGTTGGTGAAGACTGAAGACCGGAGCAGGCGAGCAGTCAAAGTACCAATCGTCCATTATCAGGCATCGTTAAGCTGCGAAAGAAGACAACAAGGGAATAGTGATGACTTGAAAGCACGTAGAGTTGACACGGGAACAAGAGAGAGCGAAACACTTGACGATGCAATTTAAACCGACCAATAATGACACCATTAACTCAGTGGAAAACTGGAAATAAATGGCTTTCTGGAACAGAAATAACTAAAAGATTAATATAATCTACAGGCCAATCTACAACAGAGTCCTCAATCAAAATTTGCAAACTGAACAAAGAGCTTTTTGACTGTTTTAATCCGGATTCGACAATTTTAATTTTAAAATTATTATATCAAATAAATTTATTTCTAAGAGATTTAATTGTAATAATTTAAAATAACTCATAAAAATAATAATAATAATAAATGCTAAAAGATTTATTGGTGTCACGACTAGCAGGACACAATTAGTGAAACGTGAGTTGGAATATGTGAAACCCATGTTTTTATAAAGTTTTTATTAGTTTTAATTACTAATACTTGGAGGTGTAATAATTTTAAATTCACAAATCCATTTATATGACTTCAATTTGTAAAAAATAAAAGAAAAAGTTGACCTCATCAGCTTAAAAAAATAGGAAGAGTAAAGAGACGTATATATTGTTATAAAAAAATTTGTGCATTTAGAACTTAAGTTTAAAAAGTTGTTAAAAAAATTGGTACCCAATAAAAAATTCAAATTTAAAGAAAATCATAAAATTTCAATTCAAATATCAAATCATTAATATTATTTTTAAAAAAATAATTCCACTTTTAATTAGATATAATTTTTTTGTTTAAAATAAACTTTTCCTTTTTTAGTGAATAGTGCCACCAGCCTTATTTTGTTGAACCTAAAAGAGTGTTGGAGAAAGGACTGACCTAAGTGTTAGAAAAGGACTGAAAAGAAAACCTAAACGTTGCGTTATACTTTACCTGTTAGAGATAAAAATATAGGGAAAAAAATGTCCTTTAGAAAGCATGTCCTTAGTTAGACAGGCTTCATGTCAATAAGTTGGCTGCGGTCATGTACTACCTCTTCAATGTAGCCAGTTGTACTACCTCTTCATAAGAGGCGAGGAAAGGAAATGGGAATAGGGAAGAATAAACTGATAAGACCCTTTTTTTCACACTTTTATTGGTATGATGGCATCAATAAAACTACTAATATCTGAGTCAAGAAGAGTATTGGTAGTTTTCTTAAAATCATAAGGAGAATTGCAGTCTTTACCAACTCCAAGGAGGAGGGTGACCTAACTCGTGCAAATTTCATACATAAGATGTTGTAAATGTAAATAAATGCCATCTTTTATTTCCCTATTCTTTCCTCGCAGATTCAGACGGAAACCATACCAAACTAAAATGATAAATCATGAAGTACTACTACTAGTGTTAATAGAAAAATTGGATAAATATTTCTCTAATGATGCTGCAGCGAAAATTCTCCAAAAATTAAAATGCCTATACTGATGTGGGAATAATTATTCCTCCAGCCATGGTCGAGGATCGGTGTGTCCAATCAAGCATAGTTCTGCCTCTCTTAAATCCAGAGATCTGGTGTAAGTGAGAAATAAAGAACTAATATATGAGCATACTATGAGGATCTGGCAGTTGGGGAACAGGGATTAGTCTACCATTCTCAGAGATTTCAAACAGAAACTAAGAATCATCTTGTCTATGTCCATCCATCCTTTCATTAAGGCAGAAAGCGACTCCAATAAGTGTGGTTACTTAGTCTGATTTCATGAATAAACAGACAACCTTAAATCCACAAGACAGACTAAGTTTATAGCAAGTCAGATGATGCGATCAACACTGCATCCTGCCACTTCCCTACAGTGCCTACTTCTCAGATACAGTGTTTATAGATTTAGAGAACTTATTCTCACCGCAAAAAAGCAGAAAAACATATTATCATACTTCTTGGCACCCAAATGATTTGCTACACAAAAATTGAGCTTCGAGAGCATCAGTAATGTTACGATTGGAGGCAAATAAATTCCTAGAAGAGGGAAGTACAACCGCATGCATTTGACATGAAGCCAACTTACAATTCTGTCTAAAAAGGACTTCTTCTCTTTTTCTATATTTTTATCTCTAACAGGTAAATATAACGTAGATCCTGGTTTTTCTTTTCATTCCTTTTCTCAACACTCTTTTAGGTTAAGCAGCTGTGCCAAAGTAACTTTATAATAAGGCTGAGTGGCACTAATATACAATGCAGAAGGCTATTACCTATTTACAGACTAATGCATAATCAGCTCTGGGCTGACCCTTCATCTCTCTCCTTACGATCATCTATAATTAGAACGTTCCACCATAAGTGATAAAGTGCAAATCCAAGTGCATCAATAAATACAGAATGCCATGGCAAGAGAGATTATTTAGTAGGCAATTTATTAACGTAAGAGTATGATTCAATAAGAATTTGAACAATGCAGCACAGATATCCACAATGATCGGTTCTCAGTAGATGGGCCAAATTAAATTGGTTACACATTATGGAAATTTAAAACCAAAAATTAAAAAAAAAAAAAGGGAAGGAAAATAATGAAAGCAAAACCAACTAACATATGAAGCACCAAAGGTTACTCTATTTCACGCTTTGCACATTCTCAGGGCTATCACTACCACGGACAACATTTCCTGCCAAAAGAACAAAGCATCAAGAACTGGAAATTAAAAGTGCCTAGAAATCTAAGGATAAAACATATGCTTCACAGCAATCAAGTCCAAACAAGCATATCATATCACATCATATAAATGCAGAAAGCCTAGTGCTCAACCTCCTTCCTGCTCTTGGACTGCAAGATCTCCTCTGATGGTGCCTGGGCTCAGCTTGAAGAGGATCGTAAACTCCTATTAGTTTTACGGGCTGATGCAACCTACACCAACACCCTCCCATGCCTTGGCAAGCAATGCCACATTGTCATAGATAAAAGATAATCATAGGCTTTCAGAGGACTGCTTAAATTATCTTTGTGAAAATCGGCAGATAATTCAAGTATAAAATTACCATCACACACAACAGGACCAGAAGTAATGCTATTGAATCTAATTTAGGAAGAATGGCTTGGACTGCAGATCCTGTAATGTTGTTCCTACACCATATCAAACATACCATCAGAAGATCACAAACATAGAAAGCGCATCTATTAACATTAATACTGAAGTATTCCCAAACTTATATATAATAGGAAAATCTACAAAAATGAGCTATGGAGTGGATGTACTAATTTGACTTCAAGATCAAATAAAGCTCCCACTCCTGAAAACAAACACTGATATCAAAATCTAAGCAAATTAAATCAAATTCGTTATATAATTAGAAATGCCAATCTCACAATTAAACCAATAGTGCCAAAACCTCAAAAATTGCATATATTGACAAACAATAGTAACGAGAAAAGTCAATACAAAGTAAGGGTTCAGCAAAATAAACCGCAGCGTAACTCTCTGGGACATTGAAAAAGCTTCCAATCCTGTGAAGCTTAAACCCTTTCTTTTTCTCAAATCTTGAAATCTATCTCCCCAACCTAAATCAAACGAAATTATCCATACCACAAATCAAATCAAGCAAATACCAAAAACTAACATTTAATTATACATTCTTCAAATAACAGGAAAATTAACGAAAACAAAAGTGGATCAAAATCTTACAAGTCCACGCTGTACACCATCTGGCTTTATCATAATATAACTCTGCTCCACTTCCTGTACTCCAAATTCCAAAATAAATAATAAATAAATAAAAATCCCAATTGGGATCTCTATTACAATTCCATAATTCGACATTACACACGAAAAAATAAAAAAGGGAAACGTGAAGTACACATGGAAGCAACTAAGTGAGGAAGAAAGATGGAGCTTTGCGGGACTTCTTGGGGAATGGGGGGTAATTTGGTACGTGAGAAAAGATGGGATGGCTGAAATGCTGCTAAGTGATGGTGGAGGAGTGGCTTGAGGATGCATGTAAGATAAAACTGGGCGGCATTTCTTGCCGTTAGGAGCAGACTGGAAGAAGAGGAGGGAGGAGGAGATGGGTAGCAAACACGAGGCAAAGCTCACTCCTGACGCTACGGCCAAGAGTCTCCATTCTTCCCTTTTTCTGTGTCCCGTAATAGTTATATAAAAGCGCAAAAATACTATATATATATATATATATATATATATATATATGTGAAGTCACAATTTACATCTCACACTCCCTTGCCATCGTTTTTTATGAAAAATCATAATTTGAGTCCCTAATTTTTGGCTTCTAATATCTCTTCTAGTTCTTAATACATTTTAAATTTAACACATTTAGTTATCAAAATTTTATAATTTAATACAGTTAGTATAATTGATGATTATTAACACGGGAATAACAAAATTTCTCACACATAAAACATTAAATACAGTTAGTCAAGCTCTTTATCAAATTTTTGTAATAAATAAATTTAAGTATAATTCTTTTATTCTTTTTTATTCATAGCCCTTATCCTTTAATATTCAAACATTAAAGATTTTGTCAAGTAAATTAATTAAAGGAGGAGAAGATTTGGAGATGAAAAGTTTAAAAAAAAAAAGAGTAACTTTAAAATTTGTAAATCAAAAATTTGATAACAAAATTAATTCAACAATCACATCATACCACAAGACAAATTTTTATCATCCTTTATCTTAATAATCATGATTGCATGAAATACATCAAAGTGTAAAAATTTGAGTATTAAATATATTAAATTTTTAAACATTAGAAATTAAAATAACATTAGATAAAATATTAAGAACTTCAAAGTTATTATTTTCTTTTCTTTTTTCCTCAATTTTTTGGAAGAAAGTGTGGTAACATTTAAATAATAATATCTAGATTTTTACTCTGATTTAAATTTTTGGTTTTTTTTTTTTTTTGGTTTCTAAAAACGAATAGGTGAATCAAATGCTCACTATATGAAAACATGATAATAACTGTTTCACAAAAGATAGTAGTTAGGTTACTACTTTTTTGGTTCTAAAAACATAGTCCACTTCTAATTATATATGATTTTTTAATTATTAAATATAATATACTCAATACATAATAAATGCATAATTTTATATTTTTATTCATATTTTCTAATTTTGAGTTATATATAAATATTTTAGTAAGAATATTATAGTAATTTCATTTGAATGTGGACTTTTTTTTTTAAGGAGAAAAAAATTAAATATGAACTTCTTTTTCTGAAAGGTAGAAAAAAACCTAATATTTTTTCAAATACCTGACATAGTTCTCTTTTCGATTTCTATTTACTTTTGATTTGAATTTTTAGTTTATATTGGTTTTAAATTTAATTTTGAGAATACACCATCTTTTGCTTTTTAAAGTTCTTATTTGGAGTTTATTTTAAGAGCGTTTCAATTGGAATAATACCACAATATTTACCTGGGAAAAGAGGAGGGTGGATTTTATGGTATAGTGTGTCAAAAATTTAGGTCAAATGAAATAAATTTCTTCTCTATAGTTAGCATCAAACAAACTAATGGTATGTTTGGACAAAATATTTTTATTTATAAATAAAAAAAAGTAGATCTTTTTCTCAAATAAAAACATTACACCCCAAACACATTTTTATTTTAAATTTTAAATTTTAAATTTTTCCACTCAAATTCCTCTGACATAATTTTAAAAAATTCTCCCTCTCATTTTTCCTTCTAAAATACTTTTTCTATAAAAAATACCTACTAAAATTTTTAAACATTCCAATATAATTTTTTTTCAAATACATCATACTCCAAACATACCCTAAACCTTTGAATCTATGACATAAAATGGACCTTTTTTGTTATCTTTTAAGTTTTTTTTGAATGTTGAGCACATAATCAAATGTTGTTGAACGCTAAAGTTACACACAACTTTGCAACAATTAAAGAATATGCTGGTTTTGTTGGCCTTTTTTTCTTTTTTTGGAATCATTGGTTACATTATTCTTACCAAGGCCTATAAACAAATTGTTTGTGCTAAAGGACATGCCATAAAAATTTCCAAGTGCAGCAGAAACAATTGATCACTTTGGCTCATAGCATAGGTGATAACATTCCCCGTGCCTAACAGCCAAAGTAGAGAATCTGCAACTCTTTTGCTGAGGCTGAGAACCTGACAAGACTAAAAGTAGAGGATCTTAAACTAGATTAGCAGGCTTATTTATAAAAAGTTAATTTCTTCACCTTCAAATGATGTCAACCAAGGCCTCTAACATACTGATCGAGAGCAGTATTAAACAAATCGCATCTACCCAACAAAAACAAGAGAAGAAAATTATCAATATAGGGTCCATGTTACCTTGGGAAAGAGAACACCAAAACTCAAAAGCATAGTAACACACAGTAAACTGAAAAAAAAAAGTGTGGATCATGAGATAATGAATACCCACAGTAAATTAACTCAGCAATAAGTACTTGCATAATTTAGCCAGTTAATCATCATACTTCATTAAGTACCGGATGGAAAATCATTACTAACCTAATTGGAGTTCCAGGAGAGTAAAGAGGATTCTTGACAACATACTCGACATACAAGTTGTATATATACTTCAGGGATTCCCTTAAATCACCAGTCCTTGGATGAGTTACAAGAATTATCTGTATAAAATTGTGTACATGAATTTGCAGTCAAAACTATAAAATCCAAAAGCAAAATAAAAATATAAATTGTTTAATAAAATGAAACATAAGCATATATATAAGTAACAAACTTTTAGCAAGATAGCAAAATACAGAGCTATAATGTTGACAAAGTTAGGTTAAGCTATACTAATCGCTTAGCAATCAATAGCAAGACAACAGATGAACGACTACAGCACTTTTATTGGACATGCACATGATATATCAACAACATTATCTGGAAAAACCTTTTATCCCTGATGGACTCTCCATGAAACTAAGTTTGTATTTATTTGTCCGAAAGCTGTGAAATGAGCTCCCTTGTCCAGGTAATTGTGGCACTCCAAGATTTCCTTTCTCAACACTGTCCAAGAGAAGAACAATGTTTGAACATTGAATAATCAATCTATGAGTAGCTAATCTAGAGTCAAATGCAGTAATATTTTCAAGGAGTGATGACAAAATGCAAGACTTCCCTTGAGTTCAACCCACAAGACCTTAATTTTTTTTTATAATAATAACAACAGAAAAGGAAATGCTTCAGCACTAGGATGCTCCATTCAAGTGCACAGATATTTTCTCATTACATTATCAACAAAAATATGAAATGCTTTCAGCACTAGTACAAACACTTAAAGTTAGTAGTTTCCTTAGAAAGCAGGACAGATAATTTCTTCTCAGGCATGCACTTCAAAAGATTACCTAAACTGGCTTTAATGTTGTCAGGGGACTTGGGTGATTCAAATGATTTTAGGAAAAGAAAGAGTTTAAAGAGGGCAAAGCCATCAAGTAACAGGTTCAAAAGAGCAAAGCAACAAGCTTAAAACTTGGCGAAATTAATAAAAGCGAAAGTTAGAAACTTTAACAATGAGACGTCAAATTCAGCATGATTAAAATAGAATGTTAGTTAAAACAAGAAAACTCAAACAGTTGTAGTCCTAATGAATTGAAGAATTTCTGTACAAGGAACGTGCTAGTTGGATCCATTTTAGCCGTCAAGGATTTAAGAGAGAAGAGAAGACCAAACATGAGCTTGTGGTCCTGCTGGGCGCTGAGAGTCTTAAGGGACGATTCCATTCTCTGTAAAGCAGACAGACTCCATTCCTGTTGAATACGCATAGCATATGGGCATTGTTCCCAGATGAAGTCGGCAAGGAGGGACGGACTTACATCTGATCCTCCGAAAATTGCATCTTGGCTGATAGTAAGGGCAACCCAAAGATCAGATCCCCGAGACTTATTTCTATGACCCGAAAGAAATCTCCTGCAATAAGAGAACTGGACTATCAAACTATCAACAAAATGCAGGCCAGCTCAGATTTTCACCACAAGACGAGGCAAAAACACAAAAGGAAAATCATATTCGACTTACCGACGATTGGGGTAAGGTAAAGCATAGTTAAGTAGAATCGCGATTATACATAGAATCGATTTAGGTAACAGAATCGGATCGGTGGGATCGGATCAGTAGAATCGTAAGATTCTACAAAAATGACCAAAATAATTATAATTATTCATATTTTATCACCTATACTAATTTTTTCACAAAAATAAGTTCTGTACTTGTGTTAAATTGTAAAAATCAACATTATAAAATATACAATGTATATGCTCAATTTTGTCCAAACCCTTTTTAACAACAAACATCTATCATTCAATTATTCAATCATTCAACCACATTCTACACAAAATAATAATAGCACCAAATAAAATATATACTACATCTTAAATTACCAAAACATGAAAAATTTCACATCCAAATAGACTTTTAGCTAAAACATTAAATTTAATAACAAATTAAAGTACAACTCAAATTTAACAATATAAATATTTTTACACAACCTACATTTTTAACAATTCTATACAGTTGAGCATCATACGGCTTCATATACTACCAAACCACTCCAAAACAATCCACAAAAAACACCAGAAAAACAGAACAAAAAACAGAAAAACTGCGCAATGTGCTTCAGTCCACAAAAAACCAGAAGAAAAAAAACAGAAAACTGCGCAATATGCTTCAGTTCGGAAAAAACCAGAAAAAAAAAGACAGAAAAACAGAACAAAAAAAAAGAAAAATGGTGCAATGTGCTTCAGTCCAGAAAAAAACAGAAAAATGGCGCAATGTGCTTCAGTTCAGAAAAAACCAGAAAAAAAAAAAGAAAAACATAAAAACGGCGCAATGTGCTTCAGTCCAGAAAAAACTAGCAAAAAAGACAGAGTCAATAATATCCAACTTTTCCCTATATGAATAAAGGTGAATAGATCTGTTTTTGCCATTCAAATGAGTTGTTTTTATCGTTATGCACTCCCATTGATCAGCAATACATCTCATGATTATGCATTAACATATATTACAGTGCATGAGGATCTAGTCATCTAGTGGATTGATCACGTTGCAGATTGTGTTTGATGTTGATATTAAGTCATTCTAATTTTATGCGTCACAGGAACATGGCTTCCGAAATGATCTCTATCAAATGCTTGCACATTTGAGACCTGGATTTATCAGATTTCCTGGTTTGTTTCTCTATTTGCTTTGAAACTTGTTCAGTCATTGTGGCATGAGACAAATTTAAATTGATTCATGAATCATATTTGAAGCCTGGGGTTCTCCATAAGGAGTTGTTTATGTTATTCTGGCTGGTGTTTTTCAGGTTTAGACTAGGGAAAATGTAATTGTCAATGAGAGAAGTAGAGAAAAAAGGATGGACCTGAAAGTAGGTCTAACTGTAAGATTGGAAGGGAACCATGTCTTTATGGTGCAAAGTGACAATAAAACACCCTTGATCATACACTGTCCCTGAGTAATTTTTCCTTTTGCAATACGGCTGTTAGCTCTTCTGCAAACATGTATCCAGCCAAGTTTCAGGATTCTACTTTGCCAAGAACATCTATGTTATGTATCTGAAAATTAATGACCTTGTGTTTTTCTGATTTCTTAGTTTCGACTTGATGTTTTTACTTTTTAATGGTTTTCCATTTGTGCTTTAACTGTGAGGCATCTGGCTTACATCTTTGAGTTTGAACTTTTCAGATGACAGAAAATCAATAGCTTATCAGGTTCTTATTATAATCCATAAGGTGTTCAAGTTATATATTTTCAGATACTTAATGGCAGTTTATTCTAGACAAGAACTGAAATAATTTGAATGTTGTAGAATCTGTTTTCAGAAAAAACCAGGAAAAAAAAAAAAAAAGAAAAACGGCGCAGCGTGCTTCAGTTCAGAAAAAACCAGGAAAAAAAAATGACCAATTAAAATTTTTGAAATTTTTTTTACTATATTGTATTTTATTGAAAGAATAAATTTAATATGATTAATGATTAATGCATAAGAATAAAAAAGATCAAAATTTAGGAACTCCCTTAGTTTATGACTCATCTTCAAGCGCCTTGCATTATATGACGGGCATAAGTTTTTCGCTTTCCATATTAGTCCTCATCTTAAGTTATATCAACTCCATCGGCTTTACCATTTTTTTAAAACCTATCCATTGCTCACTACAAAGTTTATCCTATCAATTTAAATAAAAAGAAAAATCAAACATTCATATTAATACCAATGAGCTTTCCTTGAAATTCAAATTGTGACTATCTAATCAAAGAGTATAACCATATATCATGAAAGGGACGAGAAATATAGGTAAAAGCAAATGATAATTCAAGTATCAATGTGCCCACTGCACTATATTATGCAAGACATGAATATAATATATAAGCTTAATCATATTCATGTTCATTATCATTCAAGCATCAAAAAATACTGTGCACACTTTGGTTGTTAAGTCATAGCATCAAGCCATCAACATGTTGTACACATTTTCTAAGAAAAAGATTCCTTTGTACTAGATTCTCCTCTTTGAGCCATTTTCACAAATACTTTAGCTACAATCCTTGTACCTGCTTAAGTATCCAATCATTCATTTAAGAATGATTCACCATATCAAATATCCAAAAAAAAAAAAAAAACCCTATAAAAAGCATAGTAGATGAATAATAACATGAAAAGAAGGCAATCAAAATTATATGAACATGCTCAGGTATCTAGTTTCTAGCGTTCAAGTGAGAGTTAAAAGTGTTCTTGTTTCATTAAACCTCAATTTATGCTTAGCTAATGGTATTAGCTGATCAATAATTTTAACAAGAATGAAGCTCGTAATCAATGAAAACAAGGTGCACAAAGAATTGAGAAAGCTAAGTGTTGACATAATAAAGCAATTGAGTGAAAGGAAATTTTTACTTGTAGTCCGAATTTGAAGTTGAAACCTTGAAAATGTGGCAGAGTCAGGTCCCACACAATTTGAGGCGGCGAGGGAAGGCTGTGCAGCAAAGAAATTAGAAATTGGAAACCCTAGGTTTAGAAGCGACAAGCGACAGCCGAGCAAGGAAATGAAATGACAATGGCAAATTTGCAATTGAAATATTATTTGCCAAATTAAGGTTTTAATTTTGTAAAATTACAAAATCAGACAATTCTCAATTTGACCTTTTTAAAATAGTTATTATTATATTAACACCCATACTTTCTTTTTATTTTAATTTTAATCCCCCCATAAATCTAACTTTATTCAATAACATCCTTAAAATATATTTATTTCTTTTAAATTTCAATTACACCCTTAATAAGTTAATATGTTGATACAAAATTTAGCCAGTCAATATAACATTTTATATTAGTATGATCAATTAGAATTTTTAAATGCAAATGAAATAATTATTAATTTATCATGATCAAATTTTTCCTTACTAATTCTTTTCTCCAAAATTTAAATTATTATTAAACTAAAATTATTAAGTTAATGTTGTCATTCAATTTAATACTCTCTCAATCTCTCGTAAGTTATTAATAATAAATATCTAATTAATATTCATTAATCACTTCATAATGATTAATTATAAAATTACACACTCAAATGAAATAGAGATGAGTTATTAAAAAAGATAATTACACAGTTTGCATTCTCATAAGTCATAAGTCATAAGTCATATGTACACAACTACACATGTTATTTTCTCTATTTTTCCATATATTTATCTTATTTTTAAATAATTTTTACATTTTTTAATAAATTCCTTTTTTTCCTTGTATGATGTAATGTACTATTATCATTATATTGCAATTATCAAATCAAACTTAATAGTTATAAATTTTTTATTTATTTAACAATTCAATAAACTAAAATCACAAGAATTATATATATCTTTTTACTATATAGGAATTAGTATATATATGTGTGTATATGTATATATATATTGTAATGTAAACCAAATAGTAATACAAATAAGTAAATAGTTATACCATCTACATTAAATACACCTTATTTGTATCTGATTTATAAATAAACATGTGTTCTATACAACAAGTCAACAAGTGTAAATTCAAAAGTAAATAAAACCACACATTTAATTTTTTGGCAATTTTTTATATTTCAAATTTTAGGCTCCGTTTGGAGTGTGATGTATTTGAGAAAAGTTGTATCGGAATGTGTGAAAATTTGGATAGGTATTTTTCGATAGAAAAAGTATTTTAGAGGGAAAAATAGGAGGGGATTTTTTTAAAATTATGTGAGATGAATTTGAGTGGAAAAAATTGAATTTTAAATTTTGAAATAAAAATGTGTTTGAATAGTTTATTTTTGTTTGAGAAAAGTTAACTTTTTGCTGATTTGCAAATAAAATAGCTTGTCCAAACAAAGCCTTAGAGTTTTGAATTATTACTAATTAGCAAAAATTAGAAGTAAAAACTATTAAATAAATAAAAATTTGTGATTATTAAGTTAATAGTAACCAATGTCGAATTATTACTCACTAATCAATTTGTACTTTGTGGTTATTATTATTAAATTACAAAGTTATATGTTCAAATGAGATATGGATTAGTTAGTATGGATGATAATTGCTCTATCTGTCTATCGTATATTCGTATTTGTATAATATATAGTATGTACATCATTTTTCCTCACTTTTTTTGTTTACTTATCAATTTTATCTCATAATTTTACACCTTTTTAATAAATTTACATTTAAATCTCTCCAACATTTAATCTTTCCCAATTTACTACACTAATAACATTTGCAAAATTATATATATACACATTATTTGTATATAATTTATAAATATATGTTGTATATAATAAAATACAAATTAAAAAGTTAAAATACACATCTTGACAATTTTACAAATTATTTTAATTTTTAAAGTTTCACACACATATATAATAAATCAAATATAATCAAGCATATTTTTTATATTATATATATAATTCCTATATATTTTGGAGTTATACATATAAATAATATATATTTAAATATACTACAATATATAATGAAATTATACATAAATTGTATTATGCATCTTTATAACCTTTATTTGGGTAATTCAAATTTAGTTTGAATATGACCGAATTCGGTTTGTTCAGTTCGGTTCGATCCGAACTTGAATCGATTTCGATTTTAATTTTTTAACGTCGGTTTTTCAGTTTCGGTTCCAACTTCGGTTTTCGATTTTCAGTTCCAATCTTCGGTTTTTATTTTGGTTCAATTTTTTGGTTCGAAAGCCTAAACTCGAAAACTGGCCTAAAATTGAATTCGAATTTGGTTAACCTGACCCAAAAACCAAAATTTTTTTATTTCTTTTTTTTCAAGTTTGAATTTTTCACTTCGGTCGGATATTCGAGTTAATTAAAAAATTGCACACCTTAATTAACCCTAAGTCAAAATGAGGTCGTTTTGACAATGACTATGAATTGCCAAAATTGCATACAAAATGGCATTGTTTTGATAATTACTAAATACTAATATTATTATATATTTATACATATTATATTATAAACGAACATTAAAAGAACTTGTTCATGAACACTACACGAGTTTATTTGCGAAAATAAACGAACCAAACATATGTCTGTTCGTGTTCATGTTCATTTATTAAACGAACACTAAAATATATTCATTTATTGTTCGTTTAATTTAACAAATGAACCATAAACAAACATAACCGAACTTGTTCATGAACTGTTCACCAAACGTACTAATTCGTTTACATCCTTACAAAGGCTGAGAACTTGACAAGACTAAAAGTAGAGGATCTTAAACTAGATTAGCACACTTATTTATAAAAAGTTAATTTTTTCTTACAAAGTAAATAAAACATTCAAATACTTTTTTATTTTAAAATTTAACATTCAAATTTTCCTCTCAAATTCTCCTCACATAATTTTAAAAAAATTTCCTTCTAATAAACTTTTTATTTTCCATCCAACATACTTTTTCTTACAAAAAAAAAAATTCTCAACAAATTTTTTCACATATTCCAATACAAAATTTCTTAAATAAACCACAATCCAAACATAGCCTGAGACTAAAAATGAAACTATGAAAGTAAGAATATAGATGGCTGTTTGGAAAGTACAGACTTCTCAAATGAAAAATATTGCATATATCCACTATATTCTAATTTTTAGTACAACAAATTAATAATATAATCTTTTTTTTTTACTTTTCTATTATATAAATAAGTTATTCCCCTAACTTATAAACAACTTCCTTTAATTGACTTTGGCAATACAATCTTCCGTAATATAGTAAATATATGAAATATTTTTTCCACCTCAAACAATTTCCAAAACTTAATTAAAACGAGGAACTTGGCCCTTTTTTATACAAGCATCAAAAATGATTGTATTAATACTTAAGAGCTATATATATCTTATAGAAGTTTATTGGACAGTTTTTTTTTCCCAGACAATAAATAGAAAGCCAAAGGGGAAAAAAATTATTCAATATACATTTTCTACTAGGTTAAAAGCAAAATCAGGTAGCCTAGCACAACTTAAATTGTCTTTTATATTGGAAGAGTAATGTTCAAAATCATTTCCTAAATGGTTGATATATGATAAAATAACTGCCACCAAAATATCCTTACAAGACTTATTTTCCAATCTTTGCATCAAATTCTCTTGATCTCAGTTTCACCTCCTCAAACTCTAGCCATTCATTCATTGTAATTTTGAGGACGGTTCCAGAATCCCTCCACTTCATGTTCAAACGCCAACTCGGCTAAACAAATACAAGTTGAAAACATATAAAAAAATTATAATGTGGTAGGTTATTTATTTTTGAATGTTAAAAGAAAAATTCGTATCCTTTTTATACTACTATCATCTATTGGCCCCATTCATCTAACCAGATTCTTGAGAACTAAAGATAGAAATTTCCAACAATTTTAGTCCCTAAAGTTTGGGAAATTCTGAAAATAAAACGACACTTAGTTACAAAAATAGCACCTTGCTTTTTCCTGTTATAGCACTTCCATTAAAAAGTGACCGTAACACCCTTCTCTTCTTCTCTTCTTCTCTGCTACTCAAGAGCGCATTGTAAGGCATATTGTGGTTTACCTCTGTTCTTTCTCACTCTGTTTTAGGAGCTGGTCGATTACCACGTTATAAATACTTCAAGAAAGTTTGTCACACCTATCGGATGTGATAAACAAGTTTCTCACGCGGTTATTAAATTACTTGAACAATCA
This sequence comes from Gynochthodes officinalis, assembly GCA_020080225.1. NCBI lineage: Eukaryota > Viridiplantae > Streptophyta > Magnoliopsida > Gentianales > Rubiaceae > Gynochthodes > Gynochthodes officinalis. The sequence goes on along the minus strand of CM034625.1, from coordinate 3,587,309 downwards.
CGTTTCAAATAATGCATAGCAATCGCACTTGTTCTCGCGCATTTAGCGGGAGGTTAGTGAATAGTTTTTTTAGTTTTTAAATGTTTTGTAGATAGAATCGAAAAAAATAGTCGAGCAATATAAAGTATAGTTGGCGTCGATCATCAATTATAGCGAAATCGAGCGGAAATCGATCACGTACGAGTCAGTCAATTATCCAAGTCGAGCACATAGTCGATATATTGGTGAGCACTATGATAGGGTTAGATCAAGTTCGACTTTAGAATAGGTCAGTGTATGGTCGAGTATTAGGTCAGTCATTGAAGTCGGTATGTAGTCGATGTTTTAGTCGAGTACTCGATATACTAAATTTATTGTCAACATTAACATTATAGTAGTTCAAAGGTCGAGCTATTGATCGAGCATCTTTGTGGTTGGAATGAATTTTCTCAATCATTGAGCCTCTCAACGATCCGCTTTATTTTGTTGATGCCATACGTTTTAAAATGTTCTTTTGTTTGATGTAAAATCGTTGTTTATTGATTGTTTTTGATTTGAATGTAGGGATGCACGGCATTACATGAAGTACATGTTCTTTATGACGGAAAATGGAGCGTTGATCTAGTACAAATGAGCGAAGCTTCATAATTTAAGTAGAATTGAAACTCTTTTGTTGTCGGAAGACCTTCACAAGCTTCGGCTTCAAGGAACTAGTGAATCTCACAATCTACCCGGTATACAATTAGATATGGAGATTGAAGATAGATTGTCCTCGAATATGTACCTAAATACACGCCAAAATTTCCCCTCTTCCACATCAAGCATTAACATGTCAAATGCTTTTGAATGAGATTATTGAGTGTCCTAAATACGAATGCACTGATTCAATATGCTACCGCTTCGTTGAGCTTAAGCATCCGTCGTCGCGAATATGTCAAGACGGATGCTTTGAGCAATTCACCAATAAAGCGATTGGGTGGCGACAGCCGTTATGGACTAATGATACTCTTGGCCAGCGGACAATTTTGTCGAACCAATTTTGAAGAGGAAGTCGCATTGATCTTGGACCCAAGATTGATATAAATCTCCCGTTAGAAAAAATCGATTGAAAAAATCATTTGTTGTGGAAGATGTAAATCGCCGTCCAAGCAAGGAACAAATGGCGATCAATCCAGGTTCAAACCCATGCTCAATCACCTGCTATGTCACGATATCGAGATCCTCGATCGCTTACGCCTGGCTATAGCCGTTGGCTAGCCTTCAAATCGCGTGATCACGAAAGATTCTTCGCCCCACTTCCGGATTTCATCAAACATCTCCACCATTCAGCCGATGCACCACCTTGTCATCTATATGGTTCCTCTTTTACTCCCCAATTATAGGCGTGTATACAAATAGCTGGTGAGGACACAACAACCCGTCAGAATAGCTTTGTTTATTTGATCGTAGGCTTTGAAAACATCGGCGTATGTTGTTTCATTGTGCCTACCTTCTGCCTACTTACTAATCGATTTACCCACTAATCGGTTACTTTAGGCACCCATCACGAAAGAAGTGGAATCTAGCGTATTCACGAGTAAAGTCACGAATCCACTCTAGTGATGAGTCGCCTAAATTTAACCTGCCCTCCGAAATTAAAGTTAATAAAGCGCCTTAATTACATTCCTCGCCCTTCTTAATTCATTTCTCACTAGCAATTGGATTTGTGGATAAATCGCTTGCACCAAAAGCTTGTCACACTGCGCCACTGGCATCTTTTCCAGCCATTCTAATGAGGCTACTAACCTTAGTAAGTATGTCCGCTGCGATTCGGTTAGTTTGAGCCTAATTCTGCATATTAGCCTCAGATTGAAGTAGCAATCTTGCGGAAACGACTCAATTGAAGAAATCACCTTTGACCATTTCCTTATTAATAAATGCAAAATTAAAAGCAAAATAAGAATTGGTAAGAATAGGAATAACACAAAATTCTAGAACTTAACACATTACATTTGCATATAGACTATATGCCCACCAACTCGATCTAAAGCGAAGCATTATGAACAAAAATTCTGCTTTGCTCGACTATATGCTCATTGTGCTCGACCTAAAAACGGAAAAATTATGTAGGAAAAATTCTACTCTGCTCGACTATATTACTAACTTGTTACGATAACTTTTATTGGATCAGCACTTTTACATTTCTGCTAGACTATATGACGACTACTAACTCGCGAAAAACATAAAGTATTACGGACTACGCGTCTCATGATTAACTCGCTAAAGCTTTTAACTCTCGAACTAAAACATAAGAGTAATTTTTGGAAAATTTACATTTCTCTCGACTATATGCTACTAACTCGACGAAAAACATAAGTTGTTATGGACAACTTTACACGTTTCATACCCGACTATATACCGACTATATTTTCTTTTCTGACTTTCGACCTAGGGCTGCACTTATCATTTTCAACCATTTTCACATATTCTGTTTCAATTCCTTATTCAATTCTTACACAACATCCACACACACAGGATGAATAAAATAATGAATTATGGAACAAATTTTACTCATACTTACGCGTTATCTGACTTGTTTCTTCTCCGTCTTCGGTTGTCTTCTTAATCATCGATCTCCTTTTCCTCCCTTTGAATGTGTTTCAAATGAAATGAGTATTTTTTCAAAATACAAAAAGGAGGAGGTTTTGGAAAGAAATGAAATGAAGGTTTTGGAAGGAAATGAAAAGGAAAAGGTTTGCGCTCCGATGAAAATGTAAAGCAAGGTGTGTGAAGGCAATGTTTAGCTTCAAGAAATTTAAAATGGAAGAAACGGTTTAAGAATTGATTGTGGAAGAAGAACGATCGCTCAATTGAGAATGGTTTCCGGTGCAGAGAGAAAGGGTGTTGAAGTAATTTTGTGCATAGAAGTGCTATAACACAAAAGGAAAAAAGCAAGGTGCTATTTTTGTAAAGTCAATGGTCAAAGGTGTCATTTTCGTAAATTTCCCCTAAAGTTTTGAGGTTTAACAATTTTAATTTTCAAAATTTTTAGGTTGACAAATTTAGTTTTTATAGTTTTAATTTCTAATAATTTAAAGACAACTTATGAAAGAAGTTAATAACTTTACAGTCAAAATATTTGGGGTCCATATTTATAATATTTTTGACCATTTTAGTTTTTAATGTTTGAAAATTTGACAATTTTAGTTTTCAATTGTCAATGTTTAAAGGTGGATAGTTTTAGTTTCCAAGTAATTTAAGTAAACACATCTATTTATATAATTTAAATTTCTAAAAAATTAAAAAATGGTCTCATCAGTTTAAAAAAAAATAGAAAGAGTAAAATGACACATATTTGTTTTATTTTTTAAATCAGGATGAGTGTTTTTTACCCAAAAAAAAAAAAGGAATATTTTTTTCTTCCATATTTTTCATTTTTTATTAATATTGATTTTTAAAATTAAAAACAAATATATGTTAATTTACTCTTCCCACACTTTTAAGGTAATAATGTTAATATCTTTAGTTGTCATAAATTGAAATTTTAAAAATTAGATTTGCTTACTTAAATAATTTAGGGACTAAAAATATGAAATCTTTGAACATTGAGCACTAAAACTATTAAAAAAATATTATACAAATGTGGGTCTCATATACTTCAACCATTAAGTCATTAATTTTTTCTATTAGTTGTCATTAAATTGTTACAAAGTGAGATTATAAGGACTAAATTTAGCGATTTAAAAATTTTGGAAACTAAAGTTATTGAACCCAAAAATATTGGCGATTAAAACTGTGGAAAACTCTTAAAGATACATTAATATACAAGTTTGACAAAAGTTGAAGTTGGAGGCTTAAAATTGGACATTAGAAGAAAAATAAGAAACTATAATTTGGTACAGAAATTGTTGTTGCAGCCATGTTTTACACCTTAAAATCGACATGGCTAAAGAAAAGACTATAACCTAGAATTAGGCCATTTTGGCCATGAAAAAATCAGAAATGTCAATCTTTACATCAACAACCAGTCAGTATGCTCTTCAAACCAATACTAGTTATATTCATTTTTCCAACACTCAACAGGGCACAATGGTGTTCTTGTTTTTTAGTTTCTTCTGTAGGTGATGAAACTATAAGGTTGCACACCATCTACAAGGCTTATTCTCTCATTCTGATTCCAAATCCATGTAATGGAGTCAGTGGATTTAGTGCTACATCACAATGTAGCAGATGATCACTTATTCTTAATTGGAAAACCATCAAACCCAATTCTTACTACACCAGCTAGATGGCATTCAGCAACTTCAATAGAGTCTCCATGAGGTGATTGAAATACCCTGAATTGGGAAGTTGAGATTCAGAAAGAAAATTCCAAAAAAAAAATTAAAGAAAAAAATAGAATTTGTGATGTAGATTAGCCACAAAAAGTGATGCCAAAATTGATGTTAAGTATTAAAAAAAATGTGCCCAAAAGTTTGCAAATAGCAGGTGCATTTAATGAATTAATGAAAACGCCTAAAGTTTGGCGCATTTGCTTTGCTCGCCCAAACCTTTTGGACATTCGGCAAATGTGGCTTGTACTTTTGCCAATTGCCAACCCACAAATTCCTCCATTTTTTTTCCCAACCCCCTGAGATTCAGCATTTCCAGCAAGAAGTTGCAATAATGGGCTTTGATTTCCACCCAAGCACCAAGCACCCCTTCTCCTCCACAATAGTGTAACCTTCACAAGCATTAATCTTCCCCAACCATTGCTTCGCCTGGGCTATCATCTTTATTGGTGCTGCCTGAAATCCTGCACGGCTCATCCTCCTCCGCCATTGATCCACCCTCTCATGCCTTTCCAGCCTAGCGGGTCCTTCGCAACTCACAATGTTCTTGATTTCCTCTGCGAAGTAAAATTGCTCCATTTTTGCACGCCTAGTATCATATTTAGGCAGCATTGCGTCAAGGGAGTCAAAAATAGCAGAGTAATAATGCAGTGCTTCCATGAACCTCCCAAGGAAGAATGGTCCATTGTGACTCGAGTCTGCTTCGACAAGAACCAACACTTTGGGCGAGAGTTCATGAATAATCTGCAAAACCGAGTTCAGAGCCCTCTACTCTCTTTCACCACACAATGCAGTGAAGGATCTGTTAACTACGAGGACTTCCCCATCAAACACTTTGATATCTTCAGGCTTCAGGTTTTCCAAGTTGCTTTCCACCACTAAGAACTCCAAATTCATTCCAAAACTCTGTGCATAGGCCTCAAGTTCATCACCTATGACTCGAAACCTATCCACACAAAGGCCAACCGCAGTGATCCTAATACATTTAGGAGGTTGGTTGGGCGTGGCGAGGCTCAATGAGCCTACGCCATTGGTGACCATGTGGCAAACCAAGGCTCATACCTAAGTCCACCACATGAACAGAAGTCTCTCCTCAAAGGCTTCCAATATGGAAGAGTTGGCAACAAAATGACCAAACTGTATATATGGACAGATTTCGTAAACAAGGCGTAAAGCCTCTTCTCTTTTATCTGAATTAACATCCATTATATTCATTTTTGGTGCAACATAGCCTACCGTCCCAAGTGGTTGAACAAGAGCCAGACGATCCACCAGCCCTTGCACAAAACAGGAAGCCACACGCTGGAAAGAAGAGCCAAACACCAATGCTTTAGCTCTAAGATCAGATAACAGGACAGAGGCATGATTCTTATCGCGACAAGCCACAGCTTCAGCACAAGAAATGAGGAGCTGAACTAATTTCATCCCATCCCCACTATCTTCTTCACTTCCAGAATCCTCAGAACCACTTAGAGCCTCCTCGATCGCCCCGGCTGCAAGATACCTCTGAGAATAAGCCCAAATATGATCGCGAAAATGAAGCCTTGGCAAACTGTTAACACTGTTGGTACTACTGGTACGATAAATGCCAATACTTCCAGAGCTGGAAAGGCTGCTGGAACTGTTATCCTGAAGAGAATCACCAATGCTTACCGTTGTTTTTAGCCTCTTATGATCTCCTCCAGCTTCATCAGGCAAAGTAGGAAACCAGGATCCACAAGCATTGTCTAAGATAGTCAGAAAATGCTGAGGAATCCTAGCAAATGATGTTCTAAAGTTGGGATCAACAATTCCTACAGGAGTCATCCCAAAATTGCATTCATCATTACACAAATCATCAAGGGTAAAATCACCTGGGGCCATATCCTAAATTGTTTTACTCTCTTTTTCTCCCCTGTTCTCTTGATTGATGAGGCTCTTGAAAAAACCATTGAACTAGCATGCCTGATATATATAGCTTACAAAACTAACTACCAATTTTTCTTGTTCGTTAAACTCAATGAAAGTTTTGTCAAATTCTTCCATTCCAAAATAACAGTACATGACTTTATCTTATTATAATACATAGAGCAATTAGAAAAAAATTCAAATTAAACATTTTCTTTATACATTCCTATTTCGATGTAGGTCCATCATTTGTTCCTTTCAATATTCTAGATTGAGGGCTGCCGATAAAACAATTCTAACGTTAAGTTAATATGGTTTTGTAATTCTCTAATAATTGTTTTAATGTCTCCCTTCTTTTATTTATAATGCATAGCTTTGCCAGGCCTTAATCCTGCAATCTGCTAAGACAATTGCATGAAAAAACACCATAAGGAGAATAATACTAGCACGGATAACATGGCACAAGTAACATTCGTAGTAAGGAACAATCAGATGTGAAAGATCATATGCGAAAAGTTGACATGGTGAGGATCGATAATGATGGTCACTATTGAGATTATGTTACTATCAAGGTTTCCTTTGATTACTTCTTGCTTGCCCTTGCAAAATTTGTTTTTGTTTAGTATCCTTTTTTGAATTGGCATGCAGTATACCATTTGAAAATCAAGATCAAGAATGATGAGATCTTGTAGTGTTGGATCATATTTTTGTTCTTTCACCAGACTTTAAATTTTTAAACGCCATAAATGGTTATAGTATAGTTTCCTATTTTATGAGGCTCTAAATCCTAGGTTAAAGAACAATTCTTCATGTTGACTCTAAACCCTGCAAGGGGAAAATAGAAGAGGAATCTAAGAGCATATTCACACTATTTTGTTGGAGTACAACAAAGAAGAAATGGTAAAATGTGAATCATCCCCTCACTTTTCTTTATTTTTGGCTTTTAATTTAAGTGTTATAACAGAAAGGCTACTTGCCCTGTTCTAAAACAAGAGTCGGATTTAAAAAGTTTCCTTGGTTGAGGAAAAAAAAAAGTTCATTTTGTGTGAAATTTTAAGATTACATTTAGTAATAATTATGATAATGAATTACCCAAATTTAAAAGTAAGAAAAAAAAATTTTAAAAATTATACATGTAACAGTAACAGTACAAGTATCTTATATCTCATTATTCAAGAAAATTATATCAAATCAAAAGTGATTCAACAATTAAAGCACTTTAAAATTCACCTTTGAATTCAAATTTCATGAACTATTATACATAGCGAATTTCTCTATCCTAAAATGATAAATTTAGTTATGTGAAGAAAATCATAATGATCATAATTTCTTCCCCTCCAAAATTCCAGATACAAATAATAATAGAATCAATCATTTTCATCCCTTTTCCTTGTTCTATTTCGTGAGGTGGAGGTTTGATTGGTGACAAAAAAATCCCAGATACAAATAATAATAGAAGCAATCATTTTCACCCTTTTTCCTTGTTCTATTTCGTGAGATGGAGGTTTGATTGGGAACAAAGTTTGAGACCAATGGAGGAAGTCTTTGCACATTCGTCTTCAAGAAATTCCTTGCGAGATCTTTGAGCCGGCCCACATAGGATTTATGAAGAACTTCTAGGAAACATTTTAGTTGAGGAAGCATTGTTAGTTCCATTCTCATCAATTTTATATGTATTTGTAGAGTAATTAATTTGAGAAAATATCCTCTTTTGATTAGCTCCTTGCAATTTGGCTAATATTCTCGCTGCACTGACCAATAGTTCTTTTTCGATGTGATCCATGGGATATTGACGCGGCTAACAAGGAAAAAGTTGTTCATATGTTTATAATTTAGCAGCTAAAGCGGTCTCCCAAATAAGTAATTGATTGATTCTTCTTTTTTCCTACACAAAAAAGGAAAAAAAAAAAAAGAGAAAAGTCCATTTGGTTTTTTTGTTAAAATTGAAATTGGTTTAAAGTTAAATATATTTTCTATAGATTTTAATTTTAATTTTATAATTTATTTACACCCAATTTGAAAATATTATAAAATAAACATTATCAATATGTTAGAATCATAGTTGTTAGAATCCCGATCTGATCCCATCGATCTTACGATTCTACGATCCAAATTTACTAAAACGATCCTGATCCTAATTACGATTCTACCTTATTATGTAAATAAAATATAATTAAATTTATTCAAAAAAAATTTCTATATCTAAGTAAAATTAAGATATATACTTATATAAATAATTTAATTAGTTTAATGATACTTTTATTAGCTTTTAACAATAAATAAATGAATTGGACATAAATACCCCTTGATTGCGATAGAAACTAAAATATTGAAAAAATCATATAAAATATTATAAGAAATAAAAATTAAAATAAAATCATTTAATTATAAACTATACATGAATTTTCTACCTATCTATTCATATATTGATTAATAATTCTTTTAAAAATCATTTATAAATTATATTTTCTCATTTTTTTCTAAAATCTTATGATTCTACGATTTGGTTCTGCTACCCTAAATCGATTCTGTGTAGAATCCCGATTCTATAAACTATGGTTAGAATAAGCCCCAAAAAAAAAATACACACGCACAAAACTCAACTAGATATAATAATAAAAAAAAAACTCTTTACTTCTAAAACCAAATTCAATTTCAACAAAAAAACCAAACGGACCCTTGGAGTACCTGTCACAGAAATCATGTTTAGTTCACGAATAAATATTCTATACATCTACTACACGATGCCGCAGTGAGACACAATTAAGGGAGATAACTTATACAATTTAGGAAAATAGCCAATCTATATGTAAGGGCAAAAATAAAATTTATATGATTGATTTGTTGTAATAAAAATAAAAATACATTAAATATATAGAATATATATATATTTTTAATTTTCGGGACATTTCAATAAGTTGAGTAATAAGTGTTAATTAATTTATTATCCAAATAACTTAAATAAGAGTGTTGATCATGTAATTTAATCGTATGTTACATATTAACAACTTATTTAGAAATAACAAGTAATAATTAACCTATTTGAGCCAAAAGAGTTTAAACTTAGACCAAAAAAACTTGACAAAAGGTGATTCAGATGCGATTTTATGCTCACTTTTCATTTAAATTGTAGGTATCCTCAATTTGTGATTTTTTTTTTCTGAAAAAAAAAAAAGAATTACTTTTGATTGAGTATGTGTGTGTGTATATATACACTTCCCCAATAAGGTACAATATAGTTAAGGTATCATTAAGTGTAAAATTATTAGAAATTATTAATAAGAATAATATAGTAATTTTTCAAGTTTATTCAAAAGTAAACTCTTTTAGGAAACTAAAAAAAATTGATATAAACTTTATTTTCTTTTTAAACGGCAAGAGTAATTGGGACTAACTATTCTGATAACCAAGCACATTGGCTTTGTAAACCATTTAATCATAATTTAAAAAGAGTTTAATTTTCACTATACTTTCCTTTTTTATTTATTTTGGTCCCTTGCAATCTTTAAGTCTCACGTCATATGATTCTCACATTTTTTTTTTTCCTTCTCATTCAACTCATTTTCTCATCAAGTAGTACTCACTTCGTTAAAAAAATTAAAAAAAAAAGTTAACTTTTGATTAAAAATAATTTTTTTTAATTTTATAAAATACAATACACTTAATATACAATTAAATATATACTTGTACGCTTTATCCTTACTTTTTAATTTAAATTATACATATCATTATTAGAAAAGTAATATAAGAATTTCACACCAAAAGTAAATTTTTCGAACAAAATAAAATTAAAACTAAACTCTTATTAAGATGGAGGTGGTAGTAAAATAAAAATTCAACATTTAAGTCTGGACCAAATAATAGGCCTCTTTGAGTTGCACTGATTAATTTGCTCAACATGTTTTTTAAGAAATCAAAGTTCATCAAGTCCATAATTTTTAAGTTATTGTAACTTGAAAAATAATTGTTGGCTAAATTAAAGAGGAAATAGAAAACATTTTTTCTTTTGTTTTGGACATAACCTGCCCTTAAGACCTTCCTTTTTTTATTTCATCTGAATGATCAAATCTACTACTTCTCAAAAACAAAAAATAAATAAATAAGCCAAAGTAAATCGCATATTTTGTTCCTTACAAATTAATTTTGTTAACCGCACAAATTTAATTTTTTTTAATTTTTAGAATTGACTTTTTTACTTTCCTGTAACAATTTTGTCACAAAATCCATTCGTAACTCTCACGTGTGCTCCTTTTTTAAGGGTAAAAAAACTTTATAACATGATTGGCTTGTCAAAATTTATAACTTTTTAAACTTTTTTTTTTCTTTCTCTTTATTTCCTCCTCCTCTTTTTTTTTCTTAAATGAGAACAATTAATATTTTATTGTAATCACAAAATATTTACAAAAAATAGCTACAGAAAACTAATTGTTTTTCGAGATATTTGATCCTAAATCATAACCACGAAAGAAAGTACAACTCTCAACCACCTCCAACAAGGAGGAAACAACCCTAATAACTAGGGAAACACACCCGAATAAGTAGGGACAGAAGACAAACTAACTCTAACTATGAAGAAGCACAAATCAAACTTCTGCACGTGAGTACAATTCCTCAATTCTCTCAAGCAGACAAAACATGAATCATCTATGATCCCTTCATTTTTCAAAAAAAATAAAAAATTAAAATGAATCACGCACAGTATCGCATCAAAATCGCCCACAGTTACGGGAGATGTTGGCGCCAACTGTGTGCTGCAACCTACCTGTTTTTTACCCCTCCTCTTTTCTTCTTTATCCAATTCCTACCATCACCATGTGTACATTACCATTTAAAAGTCCCATGATCAGTATATAACAACAAAATCTCATCACTTGACTGATTCCATCTTAATTAATTAATTACATATGAAACAGAGAAAAGTGAAAGAAAAAAAAACATTTAAAAAATTATAATTTTGACTACTCAACTCTATTAATAAACTTTGTTACCCTTAAAAAAAGAGAGGCAGACGTGAAGTTATAAACAAATTAGCTTTGGACCTGTAAAATTGCACGTGATCATCTTGTATAAAAAAAATAAAATTTAAAATGTTAAAATTATAATTTGTCATTTCTTATTTAATAAATTATTTTTCCATGTTAAAATTTAAATTGTTTTAAAGAAGTTATATTAAAATTTTAAATTTCATATTAGATATTTAGATAGGTAAAATGTAAATTTTGATAGATAAGACTATTGAAATCAAATTTAATTAAGATGTAGATAATTTTAAAAGTTCCATTAATTACTTAGACCTAAACAATAATGAATTATACGTATAGGACATAAACAATTAGTGTGTGTTTGTGGAAAAAAAATATATTGTTTAAATTTTTATAAAGAACTTAAAAAATTATGAAAGGGAAATTATGTAAGCTTCAATCAATGTATATATAGTATGGTTTTTTGTTTTTTTGTTTTAAATAAAATGTTATAAAAAAATTTTGATGCATATGACGTCATTAAAGGAGCTGTAAACTCAATAGTTATCACCTTCTAGGCATATGGAAGCCAATCAATTTTCATTTGAAATTATAAAATAACAAACAAAGATAAAAAGATAAAAAAATATGTGTACATAGCAAGAATTATGGCTAGGTGATCAATAGATTTCAAAAATGACCATAATACAAACCCTAGATTACTTTTTCTTCTTTTTTTTTCCAAACCCTAATAAAAAAAATAATCTTAAAAAATTCAAACGCAAAAATAAAAAAAAAGTATTAACTAATAAGATATATACTAATATACATGTCTATTTGAAATTGACATCATCCTTATAAAAATAATCAATCAATTTTATTTGACACTTAAAAACTACATTAAGACAAAAAGAGAATACGAAATGAAAAATAAGACAACGAGAATATTAAATATTATGAAAGAGAAAGAATATAAAAGCCAACGAGATAAATAACAAAATGTGTACAAGAACACCCCTCGTTTATAGATAATGATAAATATATTAGATTGAAAACTTTAATTAGTTATCATATTTATATTCAAATTTAAATGCTGAAAGTTAATATTCAAATTGAATATATATATATATATATATATATATATGGCGGATGTTCCTTAGAATAAAGACTGTTTCCTTAGATAGATTCTATTAAAAAAATAGCATGAGATTGCTTAGTGCAATTTATATCTTCCGTGCGGTTTGCGGGTTATTATACAAGGGCAAAATTTACTTGATAGTGACTGCAAGTTCCTTAGTCAAGAAAAAAAAATAATATAAAACATAAAAAAAAAATACTTTTAAAAAGTAAAACGTGAAAAAAAAATTATTTCTAAATTTGTACGTGAAAGTAATGTTAATTTCCAACCTTGGTTGTGGTTTTTTCTACTTTACTCTCGACAGCTTTAGCATTAACCAATTCTGTTCAAGTGATCATTTTACCGTTTGGCTCGCGCACTCATTTCACATCATGTTTATCGCATGCTCATCATCGCATCACACGCACGAACGCACGCACTCCCGCTCATGGTGCCCGATACCCATGCACCATTGGTGCCGATGCTACGCCCACGAGCCCATTGTACCAGCCTTGATTCTTGCATCACAGGTTGTGGTGTGGGCTACTCGAGTTAAATTTAGCTCTCACCATTGTTCATCTCTGAATGGAACAACTTAATTGAGCATAAAACTCAGTTAAGGCCATACAACACTAACAAGATCCCAACAAGAATCCAACCTCCAGTAACACCAGTCAAGAACGACTGAAATCTTTACTATTATAGAACAGTAAAGTTTAGCTTTGAGGAAGTTAACAAATGTGAAACTGGCTTTCATCTGTAGTTTGTACATACATCTCTCATGGCTCAACAAGAATTCAGATTACAGAGGAATTTGGCCTATAAAATATTCTAAACGCCACTCGTAAAGTCGAGTTGATAGCAACATCATCCTGATGTTGATCAAATTTGTTGCCAGAAGCAAAATGAGAAGAAAAATAATGAACATCAACTGATCCCTACTTATCTTTCAAACAAGGAACTGATTGATTCTTTGCCATGCCATTAGCAATGTCACTAACATTTTGCGTTTAAAAACTTTGAGACATTTTGTAACAACTACATATAGGTAAGCCTCGAGATATCTTCTCTTCATGAAAAATGTAGATATTTATCAGTAATTTATACCTGAAACCTCCTCTGTAACAAAGATTGTATATAACCCAAAAAAATAGGCCATCACTTGCCGCTCTCCTTTTATCAATCTACTGTCTTTAAAACATCCCAAGAAATCTGCGTTTATGTCGTCTCTTGGGATTTTTGCCTGTAAACAGTACATCAAAGAACTTAATGGAATGTCTACGGCAAATCTACAATTATGGTGGGTGTTGCCCCAGTACAAAGCAGAAAAGAATATATGGCCAACACTATGAAGATGACAATTCCTACTAAGGGCTATCAAGTGAGAAATACAAATTACAAAATAACAATAACAGGGTAAAGGAAGAACAAAAAGACAAGTGAAACTGAAATTGAACATATATTTTAACACACTGGCAAGAATCAACTAATGGTGATTAACTTGGCAATGCCACAAGACACAAGTACAAAATACTATACTTGAATAGAAGTGAGGTATCAAGAGATCTGCTATAACAGAAATTCACCTGGTAGCCTGCCTGCATTATAGAGAACTTCTTCGGCAATGGGTCTCCACTGCTCAGCACAGGAATAGTTGATTCCCAAACCAACACTGAGTCCCCTCAGTAGATGCACCGTACGAAGTACAGAAAATAGTTCTTCTGGAAAAGCCTGTCACCAGTATATTACAGCATGATGAATAAACAGTTTCGACAATTGCAAGTTGCATCAAATGTAACTGTAACAATATACTCCTTCACATAGTTTCTAAGATGTTGAGCTTCTCCCACTACCTATTGCATAATCCAAACAATAACATACAGCAGAAAAAGAAATAGCTGAAAAATGAATGAGATTCTTTCTTTTCCCTTTTGGTGCTCAAGATTCATTAGAATTTGGAAGTCAAAATGTGTTTTTAACATCAATCATCCTCGTGTACAAAAATAGGAACGAATCTCAAGATTTCAAATCTGGTACTCTTTAGTACATTAGCCTACTATATTACCTCCATCAAGAAGAGACCATCCTATCGAAAATCAAACTGTTTGGGTTCAGAATTTTATGGGTTTAACCAGCCTTGCAGAATGTGAAGTTATGTAATTGACCTTTGATGATTGAATGAAACTTAAATGGGGCCCAATGAACTCCAAAAATCAAGGATTTTCAGAAGAAAAAGAAAAGTTGAAAGCAAAAAATATAATGAATCCAACTCCATCTTTAAAACAAACAAGAAAAGAGAAGTAGGATCCATTTACCTAGTCAAGAATACAATGCAAGGCTCTGGTTAACAAGGATATAGCTATTGGTATTATGGGTATATAGATACTTTAAAGTGGATAAAATGCTAATCTTAAGTACTCCAAATTGTGTAAGTAACATTTTACATTTAAGTATGAGTTAAAATTTCCAGAACTTGGAAATTTTGAACCAGCCTATTTGTCACCCAATCCACTTTTGAATGAACAAATTGATTCTGGAAACCACCCTCAATAATCATTATTGAAGACCATGAATCAACAGAGAAGGATAAGGGAAAGAAGAGTTCTGGGAGAGGAGGAAAGATCGAAAGTGGAAATTAAAGTAGAATGGATGCCTACAATGAGCCACCAAATCTGGCCTGAGTTAGATGTGGTCAAGCAGAAGGTAAGTTACTTGAGAGGACCCAGAGAAAATCTTCATCTTGGCTATCCCAAAACTCAATTCTCCAAAGTTCAGCCTGCTGTCAAATTCTCTTAGCTCCTCTGGAAATCCATAATTTAGTACTTAATATGTTATAGATTGTGAATTAACACCACAATTGTGATACTACTAATATAAGCATTTAGGCTAGCAGATAAGACCCCAATGAGTTATTGGGCAAACGGTCAGCCAGGGAGTGGCAATTTGTGAAAACATGGGCTGCCAACCAGAGGTGTGAGAACCAAGTGCTTTGCAAAACTGAGTGCTACACCATCTCCAGAACTTGTAAGCACCACCTGTGGATCCCACACCATTGAGTGTTATACCAGTGTTTGAACTAATTGATTTTGAACGGCTATTCTGTGTGCTTCAGCTCTCATCTACGGTTATTCTACTGAAGCAATTGTTCCACCCACATTGCTAAAATGTGGAAACATACAAGAGGTTTAGACCATAAGTGAGGCAACATTATGAACTAGGAATTGAGCATTTTAGGAGAGTGTTTAAGCTCCAAGAACTTTTTGCGCCATTTATCAACAAGATCAATATGATCAACAAACACAAGTTAGCAATTTCAAAAATTTTAAATTCACTACTGAATCAGCTTAAACAGGAGCTAACGGGAAATTATTCTACATTTTTTTAAGAATCCATGTGACTTGAGCTACAATAACTGTAGCAATCAAAGCAAGAAACTAGTATTCAGAAAATAAAGTTAACAAGATCATTCTACAAAGATTAGTGAAAACCTGAACAGAAAATTTTTTCAAGGAAGATTCATCTGAAAAAGGCTGCAACATCATAACACCAGGAGGCAGTTTTGTATCAAACATTGTTGCTGCTAACCTAAGCATTTCCTTCTCTTCAGTGTCAGTTTTGCTCATGGTAATTATGCCAAGCTCCCTATTACAGACACCAGAAAATATGGAAGAGTGGAGAGTTAAAAATTGCGTATTACAACATAAAAGACAAAAGAACCATGATTAAGGCCAACAAAAAGTCCGACTTAGTTGTGACTTTTTTTAGCAGTTCAAGAACTGCCATTTATAATCTTTAGTATCCACAAGATGAATTCATTATTTCCAGAATAATAACTTGAATGTGTATGGTAATTCTTAGATTGCTGAAATATGGCATCTCATCCTGTTCTTATATGCCTCTGTTGATTTCCCTTTTTTATCATAGCAGTAAATTCCATTTCTGCTATTGTTTTGACCAATATTTGTCACTTAAAGTCCATAAATAACAAGGAGTTCCAGAGAGCAGATGATAGCACCTGAAGCTCTCCATTGCCCTTAAAGGATCATTATCAGCAATTGCAAGAACTAGATTAGCATATGCTAGCCTCAGTTCATCAGGAAGATCCTTGACTTGTCCATAATCAAGCAAAGCAACCTAAAATGCAGCAAGAAAAGCTCGATTTTCTGTTAATAACTAGATAGAAATGGAGAGAACCTGGAAAAAACTATCGAAACAGAACAGTTGAAAAAATAGTAGAAAGGTAAAACTAACCTCAGAACCTCGACAAATCAGAATATTTCCAGGATGTGGATCAGCATGGAAGAAACCACTCTTCAGTATCATTTGTCCATATGAAAGTGTCAAACTTTTGAGGATGTTCCTGCGATATGATGACACTTGAGCATAAATGAAACCTGTGTAGTATTATTGACACAACTGTCATGGTAGAGACAAAAAAAAGATATTTAGAATTGGTGAAAGCATTTTGAAGTATATCTATCAAATTTGTAACAATTTACGTAAAGCTAAAAATGGAAGCTATATCAAACTGAAATTGTGAATTTTAAATGTTCTGAAGTTGATATGCAACGAAGCCATTCAAAATTAATTTGACTGGTGAGGTTCTTAGCAAACTCTCATGACTAAATTCTACAACACCCCACTTACAATGTCTTGACGTAGATGTTCCACACAGAATAAAACAGTCCATTCATTTAGGAGATAAAGAGCATTTTCAAATTAGAAATGACATTGTCTGTGTTCCAGCAGCGCAGAAGTTTATTTCAGGAAAGAAGACACCACATAACATTCTTTGCCCTTGTAAGAAATGGATCTAGATCCCCAAAAAATAAAATCCTTATTCATGCATGGAAACAAAGAATTAACCTACATTTTGAAATTGTACATTCCAAAACTTCCTAAACTACTAGTTTGATCTAAAATAGGCGCAAAAATTTGCACCAAGTCTCCAAAACTTATTTTTCATAACTTCTCCAACTTTACTTAAAATCTATTTCAAAATGACTATTAAAAAACAAATTACATAAAACTGGATCCTGTAAAATTAGTTTGACTGAAAGCTTCCATCAGCATCTCCTCTCATAACAAAATAGAGGCTCATATAAGCCCCCAGTAAGTCCATCTTACATGCCACACGCGTGTAAGCAACTTAAACAAAGTATTTATCCATATATTAAATAGCTACTATAGAAAGTACACTAAGTCATCACTCAGCTAGAGTAACATAGATCTTCCTTTAAAAGCTTGCCTAACCTTCTTTTTGGATTGGAAAAGAGACAACCAAAAGATTCTACCTATTGTGGCTGCTATATATTATTCCAGGATTACCATAGAATCTGCACTGAATATATTTATGAAAAGTTCACTGATAGCCATCACTTTCTGGATAAAAAAGAATAGAACATGCAAAGAAGTTGGAAAATAGGGGTAGGCCAAGTAAAGACTTGCAAATGGGCAAACTATTGATGGCATGCGCAGGATGCAGATATCAGAGACTTATGGAGTAAAGGGGGTAAATGGGAAAAAGCATACTCTTACAATGAGGAAAAAGTTTTTCATGCAGAACAAAGAAAATAAAAAACATACTCTACATAATCTAAGGGCTTACTGCTTTGCAGCTGCTGCTACTTTACCACCAGGATTAATGCCTCTCTTTGCTATCTCTTCTCCAAGTTTCATGATTGGAATTCCATCAATAAACTCCATCACTAGAACCTTTCTACAGATAAGCACATTACCACCATTGAAGCTGGGTTACAACTTTTCAAAATTGTGGCAGAAAATCCAACCAAATAGCATTGAAGGAAAATCAACATCCACAATTTGATGAATTAATTCCACAAGCTGGTAATGAAAAATATAAGCAGTTGTAGTTCCATAACATATTCTTGAAGTATTAACTATAATAGAAGAGAACTATTGGCAATTTGAGGAAAT
Organism: Gynochthodes officinalis; assembly: GCA_020080225.1. Classification (NCBI taxonomy): domain Eukaryota; kingdom Viridiplantae; phylum Streptophyta; class Magnoliopsida; order Gentianales; family Rubiaceae; genus Gynochthodes; species Gynochthodes officinalis. Next base: position 3,569,118 of record CM034625.1, on the reverse strand, counting down.
AAGAAAATTGTAACCATTGATACTAGAAGCAAAGAGAAATGAAGATATGAGAATCAAAAATTGTTTTGATTGCACGGTTCTCAACTGATTCCTCATGAAATTATTTTTTGAACAGTAACAGATGTCAACAACAGAAATCAAGACTTTTAGCATCAATTTAGTGGCCATATCCATATAAATAAGGAAAAGCAGGTGTCAAGAAAATTGTGTAGTCAACTACGAGCAACTACTAACTAATGGTATCAACAGACAAAAAACATTCAAACTAGTTTAGGTTTCAGAGTTTCCACCAAAATGAACAAATGCAGCTAAACATACCTAGTGACTAAATTTCGCTCCACACGAGGAACCAAAACAGGGCTCTTTTTGTTGTTCTGATATAAAAAATGGCGAATTTTTCCCATAGCATCAGCCTCCCTAAGGAAGTTGAATTCATATCCAATCTACATTGCACAAACAAAAATAAAACATGATTAATGGGTATTTCAAATAAGAAGAAAACATGCAATTATATATTTGATGCAATCAAGAAGGGGAATTGCAGAAGCAGAGGACTCTATACCTGTTTCTCCATTTCCTTGGTTATAGAGTACAGATCAAATTTGATATCAGTCTTCTGCATGTACAGTGCAAAAGCTTGCAAGTTACAGATATCAGTCATCATCAAATCCTGAACCCCAGGATGTTGCACCTGAATCAATAAATACATTAAGACCTCAGAACATTTTAAGGATGGAAGCTTGATTTTCAATTTTCTCACCTTCACAACAACATCTTTCTTGTCACCTCTGAGTCGTGCTCTGTGAACCTAATTTATAGATTACATAAAGATTCCACACATCATTTCAGTTCAGTTTCAATGTGGAAAAGACAGCAGCATAAGATATTAAAATAAAAATTATCACTGTGGCATATAATTATACAATCCAAATTATAAATCAAGCAACCAAACTGATAATGTAAATCAAGCAACAAAACTGATTGCCCCATTAGAGGACTTGACCGGATAGTGCAATTGAAGCAGACCCAAGAGGATTAGCATCAAATGTTTATCAAGCAACAGTTTATCAAGTTGCAATCTGTAGTGAGATAAACCTGTGCAATTGAAGCCGAGCCAAGAGGATTAGTATCAAATCTTTCAAATAACTCATCAACACTTTGACCAAACTCCTTCTCCAGCTCAACCTTGATCACATTGTAAGGGGTAGAAGGGGCTTGATCACACAATGTGACTAGCCTTCTTACCCATGCAGCAGGTGCCAAGTCAGGTTTTCCAATGATTTGAGCAACCTAAATTCCATCAAAGCCATGAAAAAAGCACATTCTACCATCAGCTCCTCTCACAGTGAAAGAGCAGAAAATGACTAATTTTACCAGAACAACAGGTCATTTGGATTTATTGGAAATTGGACAGGTTAGAAAATTTCTTGTTACCACTCACAAACATAAAGACACATACTTGGAACAAAACCCCCATGCTCCACTATAAGTAAAAATATTTCAAATTGAAACGTCACAATGAAGTAGGCCAAAACCTTAACAGTAAAAAGCAATATGCCAAACTAAACCGTGTACTGAAACAAACAATAAGAAAAGTGTCCCATTTGGATGACAAGAGTAAAAAATGGGTAGAAAAACTAAACAACTTTCACAATGAAAAAGAATACCTTCAGAAAAAACCCACCAAGATCAGCACACATATTATAAATCTTGTCAGCAGCAAGCTCATGCTGCCTCTCCCACATTTCTTCCTGCTTTTTCACATCCTTCTCAAAGCTTACTCTAATTTGAAACACCTAAAAAGGAAACGCATACTCCCCTATTAATAAAAACCAGAACAAATTCCAAATCTACAAAGACAGAAAACCTTCATCTACATAAAAGACAAGAAAAGTGACCTTATACCCAGTATAGATATCAACTGTGCGAGCCCAGAACTCAAACGAACGCTGCCAAGGTCTCAACTTTGTGGACAACTTTTCTTGGAAATCCTTGAATTCTAAAGGGATAATCATGGCTATTGAGATTAAATAAAAAAGTAGGTTCCAAGTATCAATCTTTTTTACGAAAATTATGAACTAAGAGTACTGGAAAGGCGAAATGCAGTGAATAAGGCAGTTCCTCTGTTATCAACATGTTTGGCGAAGTAACAAAATTCTGTTACTGGATGGCATCAGAGAACAGAGAACATGCATGCTCAAGAACTGCAGGTGGGAAACTGAGAGAGAAGATGATATAGTGGAAATTTAGATGATTGTGGGTTTGGAAGTTGTGGCTAAGCAGAGCCATGGCTGTACTTCTTTAGTTCCGTCAAATCCCATTGGTATTCAATTCAATTCACGGCACACGTTATGTCCCAACTTTCGAGTGTTTGTTTAGTGAGTATCACTGGACTTAGAATTTTGAAGTATTTTACTTGTACTTAAGATGGATAGAAAATTGTGGGGGTGGGCCTAGATGAAGGCTTGTGGAGCGAACCAAAAACTTCCTTTAGAAATGGTGAAAATGAAGGAACCAAGAATCTCTATGAGTGGGCTGTATTGAAAAAAAGGTTCCGTAGTGTTTGTTCATCTTTGGCTCCATAAATTAAAAATTACAAAAATATATGAGTGATTATGAATTAACTTTTAAAATTTATTATTATATTAATAATAAAATAAAATAAAAATATATTATATGAGATAACTAATTATACACATTATGAATTTTGAACAATATTTTTTTGGTTCATTTAAAAAATATATATTTAACGGAAATGAATCATGCTCTGATGGTAAAATAAAAAAAAGAGCTTTGCATGTTGTCGCAAGTATACTTCTAAATTATAGAAATTTAGAAACTTGTTAAATTTACTTAAACAATAATCAAACTAAATTCAAATACAATTTTAAATTTGCTAAAATTACCAAATTAAGTTTAAACAACATGGTGCTCCACTTGTTTAGAACTGTTGACAGTCTTATCAGTCTGATTATTTAATAAATATTTTTTAAGGTATGATTTTCCTTTGTGAAAAAGAAATGGGAAGAGTTGATTTTTATTTCTCCAACCTAAGAGAGTGACTTTAGTATTAAGAAATTGGGGAAGAAAATTTTGTTTTAGTTGAGGTTAAACTTCAATATTGCTGAAGTGGTCACATCTAAAAATGATTCCCCCATCACATTCAAACGTTTGGTAATAACTATAAAAAAAAGAAAAAACCACATCTTGGTACCACTTTTATGTCCGAGGTCACATGAAAATTAATGATTTTTCTCTCTTTTATCTTTTGCTTTATTCTCTCCTCCTAGTCTTTTCTTTTCTTTTTTTTTTCAATTATAAATTCTCAAAGAAATGCAATGTATCATTTCGTACCCTTTTCAATAATTTAGAATAGTTTGCTATTGAAGTTGGAGAGGCTTGCAAGCAAAGCAATAATAATGAAGGTCATTTAGATATATTAAGCTCTATTTGGATTGTATTGTATTTGAAAATTTTGTATTAGAACGTGTAAAAATTTTGATGGGAATTTTTTGTAAGAAAAAATAATATGAAAAAGTAGATTAAAGGAATTTTTTTTTTTTGAAATAATGTGAGAAGAATTTTGGATAGAATTTAAATTTTAAATTTTAAATTTTAAAATAAAAAGTTATTTGAATATTTTATTTTTGTAATTAAAAAAGTTAATTTTTTATAAATAAAAATGCTCTTCAAACGGAGCCTTAGTAATAATCTCGTGGAGGTGAGACAAACAAGCCTGGCTAAAGGAATATCTCTACACTGTTTGATTGTATGTTTATGGTTTTAATTTCGCACAACACACTAGTATCTTTCAATTTAATAAATAAACATTATGTATTTTTTAATGTTTGAATTATAATACTAAACCCACTAATGTTGTTGGATAAACATTACATTTAGTGATAACCGACAAAATGATCCCTCATAAATTGACGAATAATCTTTTTTATCTTTCACATTTAAAATGATGAAAAAAGATTCATAATATTTTATTAGTATAATTTTTTAGTCCTCTGTTATAATTTTATCCAATTTTTTGTCAAATTTTGGTCATAGTAACACTGGCATTTTGACAGAAAATTAAATGAAATTGTGATTGATGACTAAAAAAGTACACTAATAAAATATTATAATTCTTTTTTTATTTTTTTAAATGTGAGAAATAAAAACGATTATTAGAATAATTGTGAGAGATATTTTGTCGGATACCTCTTACATTTAATATTTATTATTTTGCCCTTTTATTCATTTTTTTATTTATATGTATAAATGATATATTTTTTAAAAAACCAAGCATAAAATATTATTCATAAAAATATGTAAAAGATACAATTTATGAAAATTAATTTTTAATATAAAAAATAAAATAAAAAAGAAATTAATCGAAATTCTTTTAACTTTTAAAAAAATAAAAAAAAATACTTTTGAAAATATGTACTATAAAAAAAAGAAAAAAGAGTCATATAAAAAGAGCTATTTATAGTTACAAGAAAAATAAATTAGTTTGTTGAATAGTTTAACCACAAAAAAAAAAGAAGATAAATTTGGAAAAAAAATTATTGATAAAATTAAATGATAAATATTAAAATAACTTTTGGTGCTTAAATTTTCCTATAAAAATTAAGCAGTGCTGAATCAATTAAATGGGGTGGTAAAATTTCTTTATCAAAATCTAAAAATTAAAATCTTTTAATCTATTAATTTTAAACAATAATTGCTATTACCGTAAGACTATTTAGAAACCATCTGAATTTAAATGAAACAATGAATTCATTCATTCAGAAGTACTAAATAGTAGTTGTGGATTCTTTGATTAACTGCCTAATCCTACTTTGTGGAGGAAAACCATTAAGTGTGGCTGCAATTTGTACAGTCTAAAAGAATATTTTTTTTTCCCTTTTTTAAATTAATTTACTTAAAAACACAACCAAATTTTTTACAATTTTTTTCAAATGGTATGGTATAATTAGTTGCAGCCAAAAGATGAGGCAGCATCTGCACTCAATACTTCTATCCATCCACTTTTCTGAGAGATGCCTTTAACTTACAAGACTCCTTCTCAGTTGCCAATGTTCTCTCCCTTAGTCTTTTCCCCACGGCAAGACTGCAGAGACCCCACCCCATCTCATCTTCTGCCCCAAAATTCAAAGGTTAAACCAAAAAGTCCAATTTTTTTTTTTTATAAATATTTATTATTTTAATACAAATTAAATAAATATTATATTTTAAAAGAGATTTCTAAATTACAAAAACCGACTTTTGAAATATCAACTTCAATATCGACATTTTGAATATCAACTTCAGACTTAAATTGAAAAAAAAATTTGCCTTAAATGTCGGCTTTAAATTTTTTTAAAAAAAAAAAAAAAAATTTCACCCCTTAACCTATCTTAGATCATACAGGCAGCTTGCTTGCATAACGTAGAGGGGTTTGTTAAAAATCCAGCAGGAAGTGAAGATCATATGAAAGGTCGCTCCGAATCAGATACGAAAGAGAATGGGGAACGATGATGATGGGAGTAAGGAAGAGAAGACCCAATAATTGCCCCCATGTGAAGTCGCTTTTGGCTGAAGTTGATTTTTGATAAGAGTCAATAACAATGTCACTCGGAAAATCACATTGGATAGTTACTTGTTTGTCCAAACATCCCCCAGCATCAAGAACTCTTCCAGGCGCTCAAGAGACAGGAGTAAGGATAATCACACAGAAACACAAACAGTAATAAATCTCTGGAAATAAAGTTCAACAAATTAAAAGTTTGAACAATAATGGTTCTGGAAACAAGCAAGAGGTCACACTAAGTCTGACTCAAAATCCATAAATCATCTCCAAGGTCTTTTGTAAATACTAACACAATAGAAAAAGGTGGTAAAACAGATTGTCAGATAAATTCAAAGTTGTTTCACAGAATGATATTTTAAAAAATAAATAAATATCAAGAATAATACAAACATTGTCTAAATTAGAGGGTAACAACTGACATCAAATCTCAGATGTAAATACATACATTTATCTCAAACTGTTGGGTCATCACAAATCAATTACACGAGAAAGCTTCTGGATGCGATTCAACAAGAAGTCTCCCTGCTTGATAGTAGCCTGGTAGAGGGCATTCTTTGCATCAGGACGATTAGTTTCCAGCACACCTGCAACTTTATCAATCTTGCAATGCAGCTTACCGGCAGCAATAAAGTGAGAGAGCTCCCTGCGGATGAAAGAGAAGAGAAAATAAGTTTATGCCACTAACCATTTTCGTCTCAGCAATACAAGGTTACAGGATTAAGAGGAATGAGAACTTACATGTCAATGAAATCCACAGTCACCCCAAATGCTTTTGCCATAGCTTCAATGGTAACACTTTTGTAGGATTCAAGGAACTGTGAATAAACTACAGTTCTAATCTCCCTCATATAATACCGGAAGTGTGGATGCAAATACCGGTCCAATTTAATATGCACAGTCAATCCAGCTGAAAATCATCAAGTAAATTCAATTCAGACTAAACCAATTAATTACAAAATTGTCGATGTGAATTGCAATGAATCAATAGAGGATACTATGGCACACTCATAAAGCTCACAAGTACAACCACACGTCATGCATACAAATATAGTATGAACTAAGTAATCAATGAAATCATCAAAGCCCAAATATGCAAGACATCCTTTTGGAATCGCCCAAATTATTTCTTTGCCTTGTCCAAATAGATCCCATCTGAATCTTGATAAATCATAGACAAAATTAAGTTCACATTTTGCATAAGGCATAACCCATTTCAAGGAGCTGCATTCTACATTCAAGAAGCTCATGCTATATCCACTAGACCTAATCCACCCGGTTCACAATCTCACAATCCTTTCAATACATAAACAGAAAGCACAATCTTTAATCAGTTTCTTTCAAATTCCTGGTTTCACAAACACATATGTATATTTACATGTATTTAGGCTTCGTTTGGACACTACTTTTATTTACAAAAAGTTAACTTTTCTTAAACAAAAATAAAACATCCAAACACACTTTTATTTCAAAATTTAAAATTTAAAATTTAAATTTTCCCACTCAAATTCTTCTCACATAATTTTAAAAAATTTTCCCTCCTATTTTTACCTCCAAAATACTTTTTTCTATCAAAAAATACCCACCAAAATTTTCACACATTCCAATACAACTTTTCTCAAATAAATCACAAATTCAAACGAAGCCTTAGGCTAACATATAGCCAAGTTCATTAACCAAAACCCATGTCCAAACCACATCATGACTCATCCCAAAAGGGGAGGGAAACTGGATTTCAACACAAAAACTACATGAGCTCATGCCTAATATAGTTGGCTTCAGTGTCCGCATGTCCGAGAATTAGTCAATCTATGTTAAGAAGTGACATCAATTACTCAAAATATTTAATTACCAAAGGCTGAGAAAAATGATTTGTATTGGCAGTCATAGAGTGAGTTCAAAAACTCCGAGAGATATGGAATTTTCCCGATGATTGCTAAGATCTCTGGTGCATCAACTACCTGCCAGACAAAGCAAGCACGTTATAAAATGCTACTTTGCCTTGCAGACTTCAATAAAGCGACAGTGTATTACAATCTTCAAGATCCAAATATCCAGTAGAATAGTAATGATTAAAGGGAAATAGCAATATTTATTTGCTTTTTTAATTTGAACCAGAAATATATAGAAGTAAAAATGAATACCTTCTGTTTCAGGGAAACTCTATCTAGTGATATGATGCTTGTAAGAACGGTATAAAATATAAAGGTGTCATATGAGAAAAGCTCGTAAGTAGTAAAGGTTGAAATGGAATCAAGAAAAAGATTTGCTGCTTTCTTGAAGTTTCGTGTTGACATGCAGAACAAGCCCTCGTACACCTTCAACCTGTTCTTTCTTTCCCAGTCACCTCCTTCTTCAAACAAGCTGCGATTTAGGTCACAAGTAAATATTAATGATGAATGCAGTTCCTTAGACAGTAATACAAGTATATGCAAATTTTTTAAAAATGTGTCAATATCCCTTACTTCTTTGCTTTGTCAATGCTCTTTGATATCAGATCAAAGTCCATATAGAAGAAACCAATCTGCAGTGTATAAAAAACAAGGTCCATCTTTTGGCCCACTGCAACTGTTTTACTTTCCGTCACTTTCAGCTGTTCCAGTGCCTTCTCCTGTATTCATTATCAGAAAAGCATTGACAAAATGTTTAGAACAAGAGGATTTATCAGCAAGTATTGATACTGAAGGAGGAAGAATAGATCTTATCAACCTTGTCGCCAATTCGGATGTAAAACAATGATTTGGCTAAATGGGCTTCTCTAACTTCACTCTCTCCCAAGTTCTCCTCTGCATCAGCAATCCTAGAGAATAAAGTCCAAGAAACACGAAAGCAACTCATGAATAGGGTAAAAAATACTTAACACATGCCAACTCATGAATAGACCTCTAAACCAAGAATTTGTGTATGCCACCTGTTTTACATAAAATGCCCTCGTGAAATACGAATCACTACATTTAACATTACAACAGATGGCAAAAGCTTTTCAGAATGACTGATTGCCAGTACCACAAACTGAGATACATTTGAGTAAGAACAGTAAGGTTCAGCTAATGAGTTTCATTGAGGGTACTGGAAAAGCTATCTGAACGAGGAATACAAAGTTGAAAACAATGAGAAAAGTTGAATGCAGTATATAAGTTAGATTCTCGCACATAAAGCCATGAAATGAATGTAGGAAAGAATAAAAACAAGGGGAACAGAAGGAGTTCCGAGTTCCTAGGGCCCATTCTGCCAAACAATATGTCAGAGCACAATTTACGACTCGAATAGCTTGGCTGAAATTTAGTCCTAAGTTTTCTACCTTTATGCACAATAATGAATCCATAGCTTAATATATCAGATAACTGAAATTGATAGTCTAATATCAGAAGTCACCAAATTGATACTTATATCTTGAGCTCAAACTTACGTTCACCATATCTAAACAGATCAACCTAGGCTTCTTCTAGACATTCTCTCCTTATAGTATTTATCAAAAGAATAAGATTGCCTTTCCAGCATATCAAGGACTAGAAGACATGCTAACTAGATCTTATTTGAATTGAACCCTTCCACGCACAATCATGGACAAAAGATACTCCAATCCTTCAGAACCAAACTCTAAAAATAACTAAAAGCCAAAATTGTTAAAGCAAGTTCCAATAAGTATCCAAAATTTGCCTCACCTTATACTTCAAAATTACAGAACACTTTCATAAACTTCAAGACTAAAAAATAAATGCACTTGAAAAAAAAAAAAAAAAAGAACTAGAAAAGAGTAATCTGTGAGATTATAGGTTCAATGAAACAAGAAGAAACCAGAAATAAAAAGACATATATAGATATGGTGTCAGAAACAATCTTACAAGAGCTACAAATAAATATTGAAACAAGGCATAGACCCCAGAAAGAAAAAAGTGAAAGCTTTTGAAATTTGAGAAACAGAGCCATTAAGGAAATCAAAGTGAAATCCATCTTTTGTGTTATGTAATCTATCTTTCAATATACTGGCTTCAGCTTCATAATCTTCAATATGAAGAATAAAATGAAAGATCCTTCATATGCAAACGATGGACTATGGTAAGTTACTATTGCCCTCAATACCATCTGAATTTATACAACACCCTTGTGCAGGTTTTAAGTTGATTGCAAGTGGATAAATGAAATCCTTGGAGGTACAACATGAGTTGATTTAGAGGCATACAAACAAGCAATCAAGAAACAAGGACACATAGCTGGTTATAATGTAGATGAAAATCAGACTTAGCGGTAAAAGGTTGGTGATTGGAACTCTAATTCCGTGACAGGCAATGGAAGGAGCATCTGACAATAAGCTTAGCAGAATATCTGACTGAAGATTATACAACTATTTTCAAGTATTTCAAGCATTCAGATAGCCACAATCATGACTAGACTTATGCAGAGTGGTTCTAGGAAATCAAGACTTGCAAATGTGGGACATGAGAAACGCTATAAACAAAAGATCTCCAACCAGGAATCCTTGGCAAAATACCATTTTGCTAATGCTTTAGAACAAAAAGTAGATAATTTTAATTTTCATCCACATAAAGAAAAGACGGTTTGGCAACATTCTACATCATATCATTACAATAATCATCGTTCAGGTAGCATTAAACATACAGCCAAAAGCTTTCTAGAACAAGAATTATTAAATTCTTAGTCTACTTTTCTTCACTAGAATCCACGTGATTTATGACTTCCTTCCAATACTAAGACCAAATAATCAAATTCTCCAATAAAATACAATCCCCTGTTCCATAAACCAAAGTTCCACGTAAATACTAATCGCAATTCAGAAGCTAGGACACAAAAAAATTTGGAATAGTACCTCCTCATTTACCAAGACACAGGATTCAGATTCTAATCTATTTTCCTAATTTCTCCCTTCAATGTGAAAAGATCCTTAGAATCAGATGAAACTGCAGCAACCCTAATTCTCTCTCACATCACTCAGAATGCACAAAATCAACAAAACCGAGACAAAAAAAGTAAAATTTATACAAAGAAAAAAAAATCGCCATTGAGAAAAAGAATTTACTTTTCATCAAGCTTTTTGAGTTCCTCCTCAATCTTAGCACGCATCGAATCAAGCACCTTCTGATCCAACTTCAGCACCCCATCCGCAACTAGGGTTTCGTACAACGGTGCCATATCTAACGAACCCCCAAAAATTAAAACAAACCCAGGAAAAAAAAACTAATATTACTGCAAAAACAGGAAAAAAAAACAGGAATCAAATAGCATTCAAGAAAGAAGATCGATAAGAGTACCATCTGAAACCACAACATTGTAAACCTCGTCCCTAAGGCGGACTTTCTCAATGTCCTCCACATCTGAGTGGGTGAGTAGATAGAGCTTGTGAGCCAAAACGAGATGGGGCTCTTGATTTTCCATTAGGTTTTTGATTGCAGCTGCTGTGAAGTTATACTGGCCGTTGTTGTAGGTTCTGGCAGTTCTGCAGTTCGTTCGTTCGTTCAAGTAGGATACGTTGGAAGGAAGCCGTGCGAAGTGCACTGGGAACCGGTATAAAGTGCTTTCCTACATTTTTAAACGACGTCGTACCGATGAAGTAATGTTGTTTACAATAAAAAAATGTTGTATACAATTATTAATTTCCATTTTTTCTGTGTTTTGGGGGTGGGGGGTCGTTGAGATTTCAGGGATTTACAGCCCATAAAAAATCTTAAAATCTTAAAAATGTTTTAAAATAAATCTCAAAATTCTAACATTACCCGCAAAAAATTGCCATAATAATTTAATAAGAGATAATATATTAAGATGTATTAAACTTAAGTATTTGTAACCGTTTTGACTCGACCATTCAATTGTAACAATAAGATAATAAAACTTTAAAATGTATAACAATAATGTCCTTTGACTGAAAAAAAAAAGATGAAAAAACTCTCCCTAAAATATTACTACTTCCATCCCAAGAAAATGTCCAATTTCTAAAATTTTCTTCAACTTAAAAAATAATACTAAAGTATACATTTAATAATTTTTTTTTGTGACAAGTATATACATTTAATAATTCATTAAATGTATTGTGTCATATATCCAAAAAATATTATATCAAATCTAAAGTGAACTCTTTTTTTATTTTACCAAATAAGTGTTAGAGATGGAAATTTAAAGGCTCTTTGCCGTAATTTTCTTAAACTTGAAAGAAATTTAAAGGCCCTTTTGCCGCAGTTTTATTAAAATTGAAGAAGAATCAATTCATTGAAAAAGTTATTACCAATAAACACATAAACAAACAGCAAATCCACAAATTAGGCAACCCAAAAGAAGAAGGGGCAAAAATGTCAGATGGCAAATGAAAATTCTCTTGTTATGGTGGGAAAAACACTGCACATGAAGCCACAAGATCATTCATCTTGGGAGAGGTAAAAGCCAGAAAACAAGAGATGGCAAGATCAAATGTTGGGGGGTGAAGGCCCTCTTGTAAGGGCAATGTCAAAATGAAAAATTATTTATTATAATAGAAGGGGAAAAACAAATCTTCTCATGGCATATAACCTTCTTGTCCATGGTAGTTAAAATATTTGTGCCAGTTGCCAATTCTCAAGCTCGAAGTGGAATGAATGAATATATCAGCAACCACAGAAGTATCTGAACAGCTTCAAACCTAGAAAAGGCAGAATGCGCATTATGGCATTTTGTATTTTTGATACTGCCCTTATCAAAACCTAGCTTCAATTGAAAGCACCTATTCTAAAAGTTTCTCTACTCTAATTTGAGCTTGGGATTTCAGCAGCATCTCTCTCTTCTCAACTTCACACCATATACACAGAAACCACACGATAAGTAATGCCGCAATAGAAAACAGAATGACGCTTTACTAAAACTTGGGAATTTGAATCGATCAGAACCAAGAAAAACAAGATAGAAGCCAAGAAGAATACACAAAGGCGGCAAACCCATCTACAAAATGCTTGGGACCTGAGAATCTAATCTTTGCTGCAATTCCTTTATCTTCATGGAAAGCTCAGCCTTTTGTTCCTTGTAGCTCTGCAAGAGGTAGTCCTTCCCATCAATAACTTCCCTCAACTCATTAACCTCGATTCTCAGCATTTCTATTCGGTCGCTATGTCTTTCTTTCTCTGACGAATCCAAATGTCCCTCAACTACTGTGTACTCATTCAAATGGCCATTCCTCACTTCAGCAGGCCAAACAGGTGCTGATGAAGACTTGTCTCCACAACTAACTTGTTCAACACAATGATCTGCTATTACCTTCCTAAGCCTCTGTATTTCTCTCTCAGAGTCAAACAAATCTCTGTTGGCAGTATCTAGTAGGGCTTGCAGATGGGTGGAGTGTGTTAGCTGGCTGCTGAGGGAAGCCTGCAGTTCTGCAATCTGATCTTGCATCTCTATTATCATATCATCCCTTCTCTTCAGCTGCTGCCTCAGCTTTTGAAGAACTTCTCGATTACTGAAAATGTCAGAACCAGATTCAGAGACACATGGTGAATCAGAGCTATTAGAATGGTGGAATGGTTTCTGTGGAAGCTCAAGACGGTCAGGAGACGATGCCCAGATCACACCATTCTCTTTGCTGAACTCAGAAGCAGGAACTGCGACTATTGGAAGTGCCATATCAGATTTGGACAACATTTGGCTATCACACTGCTGCTTAATGTCTCCCACATTTCCCGGTCCTAATTATTGAAACCATTAACTAAAATCAAATCAAAAGAACCAGGGACCTGTAACTATATATCTATGCAATTCTATATTCATCCCTGGAATAGCAAAGACCTCATGTTCAAAATTCATACCGCACCAAATTTCAGAGCCTTAAAGTTACAATACAGAAACACATAAACCCAACAAATGGCCCACACATTCAGTTGATAACTGCAAAGAACAAATGAAAACCTACAAACAAACAAGAGGTGGTCAAAAAATTATGGAATCACATATTTGAAGAGCAAAGTTAAGAATACAACGGCTATAAGAACTTATTTTCCATTTGTAAACTCACAAGTCCACCAACATTTGCAAGAGAATCAACAAAAAGCTATCTGTAGGCACCAAATATTGGCATTAATGTGTTCAAGACAAACTGTTCCTCAATAGTCAATGACCAAAGGGAAGGCAGAGATGCCCAACATGATTCATACTATACAGGTTAACAACAATCATAAGTCAAATAGTATTGAAGGAAATAGCATTCAAACTGTCTCACCTAATATCATGTGAGAAAGAACAAATAAATGACATTTCACAATATTCACAAAATGTTGTTTATTATAGTGCACCATACACTTCATCCTCAAAGGCTGAAAAAGCAGTTGACAAAAGGGTGGCTGTGTCCTTTCATGTCAGGACATCCTTCAAACCATCATCCAAAAGTCAAAATTGAAAGCTGAAGAAGCATTGAAGCACATGCAGTAGAGTTCACCCCACTTGAACATCAAATACTCTTTTGACTTCCTCACCAAACTTATATCAAACAAGGTAGTCAATCTGTATCTGCATATTTAATTTCTCTTGATTTTTATCTACCTTTTACTTGTAGAAAACTAGTACAACAGTCAGGTGCATAATAGCCATAATCTGTCTGTTCAATGCTTCACACACATTTCAAATGCTGCCCCCAAAAACAGCGTTAATAAACAAGTCAATATGACCAAATTTCATGTTCTGCACCGTCCACTATAGAATGACTGTATAACTTGATCGAGCAGGTTAAAGAAAAACCTTGCAAAAGAAGTATTGCTCCTTTTCCATGGGAAGGAACATCCCAGAGTATGAGAAAAAGGTAAGCAAAACAGTGATTAATAAAAGGCATTAACATCAACGGCGCTTTACAACCTCCTATCCCTCCAGTATCAAAGCCAATTCACTCACAGTCATTGTCTTTGAATGTTGCATTTGAAACACTAACTAAGAAGGTGTAAATAGAATTCAATATATTCATTATTTCAGAATTTATGAAAAAAAGATTTTTAAGCATGTTCCTAGAAACTAGACATAAACATGTCCATAAAGATCATAACTCTAAAAAAAGGTTTTCTATACTTCCCCCCATGAAAGCACAAACGTAATTATCTAGTCCTAGTATAACAAGGAAGTAACTACAGATGATAAATAGCTCATCCCTGAATCCTGTATTTCTACACATAGTTCACTTTCTGGAGAATAAATCATGAGAAGTGTAAATAAAAACAGCTAAAAAACTACAAACATGTGCGTAGAACATCCGTGTCTAAAGCTCAACTGTTATCCTCAACAAGCAACAGCAGTGACCAGCTGAGCAGCCACCAAAATAATAATAACATGATAGGAGATAACAATTTTAAAATGAAAAAAAATGAAAGCTAAGCTAGAAAATAAGGCAAAACAAAAGAAAAACCTGAATGACAACTGCAACAAGCATTTCCTTCTTGGCGAAAACAGTATACATTAGAATGCACACTACAGCTCCCTGACTTCTTTCTCTCAGAAAAATTGCCACCCCCTGCATAGCGAACAACAGTTCAATATAACATTAAGAAGAATTTTCGAGATAATAAAACAATGTCTTCTCGTTTTATATCACCTTTCGAACTTTTGTTGGCATTGTCTGGTGGTTTTGTGTCGAGTACCTGCTTGAGCTTATATCCCAAGCGAATTGACAATGTACTCAGCAAAGCACCACCTGCAATAAGGATCCAGTTCGGCCCCTCACCCTGATAACTTCTGGGCCTTTCAGTTCTTGAAACTCCACTAGTTCTTGGTGTCATTGGTCGAAGCTCGTAATTTATGGCCAACAACAAACAAGTGCAAGCAAAACCTGTATCAAAATGCACCACAAGTATCTGGTTGAAAAAAAAAGTGTAGCAAGACTACAAAACCCACTTTAAAAAACTAGTGAAAATCAGAAACATTACAACAGCTAAAGCCAAGCACAAAAATACTAATAGTGATGCCTTCTCCTAAATTTTTTTTTCATTTTTGTTGAAGTTGAAAATAGCAAGAATCATGCCTGAATTAATATCTCCAATCACAATTTCTAACCTTTCTCACTGCTAGTTATCACTAATAACAGCACAACAAAGATTCAATCATCCTTACATGATCAGATAACACCATTCACATTTTAAGAACCCACCAATTTATTATTCAAATCTTCCTTGCACCATATTTCAATCCAAAAAGCAACTTCAAAGGCAAGACACCATCAAACAATCAATCAATATGCTAGGAAAGAATCAACATCCTCATCTTAAAAAATAAAACCCATCACTAAAAGCGAAGAAACTGCATAAACCCATCAAATAAATAAACAACACAGCAAAAAAGCTTAACAATGAACGAAACATTTGAACTAACATTTAAAAGAACAAAACAAAATTCATCCATTTTTCCAAAGACAGACATTTTCCCCAACGTAAATAAGAACGAACAGAGCAGGACAAACCCACAAAATACACCACTAAGAGCAAACACACTCTGTAAAGTGTAATTAACCAGCGTTCACTAGAAAAAAACTGAGACAAGTATACTGAAGAAATGAAAGAGTGGAACAAGGAAACCTGTACGTGAACCCGTCAAAGAAAGAGTTATTTCGAGGTGGACGGCGATGGGCGGCGGCGGCGGCGGTGATGGTGAATCACGGTGGAGCCGGAAAGTGTGGCCGAGCTGAGAGAGAGAGAATGAGAATGTGAATGTGAATGCGCATTATTTTGTTAGGGTTAGTTTTGTTTTGGTGAATAGAAGAAAAGGAAAAGGGGTTTTTTGTACTGACATCAACCCTATGGGATTGGCCTCTTTTCACACTTTCTTCCCCTTTAGTAGTCCCAAAATAGCGCTTGATTCAAATTCCTCCTTGGAAATTACAATGGGAGGGATTAACTAAACTGATCGATCACAATGACAATCTTTATTATATTATTAGGCTTTGTTTGGAGTGTGATTTATTTGAGAAAAAATATATTAAAATGTATGAAAATTTTAGTAAGTATTTTTTTTTATAAAAAAAGTATTTTGGAAGGAAAAATAAGATGAATTTTTTTTAAATTATATAGGAAGAATTTGAGTGGGAAATTTTAAAATTTAAAATAAAAATGTGTTTAGATGTTTTATTTTTGTTTTAAAAAAATTAACTTTTTGTAAATAAAAACTATGTCCAAATGAAGTCAGTATTTGATTCAAATATTAATGTGAATGATGATAGTCGATTCAATTTAATTATGAAAATAAGAATCAGTCAAAATTTTAATTTTACCCTCATTAATAAATATATTATAATAACATTACAGAGTGATAAAAGAGATAGGAGAGAAAATTGATGAGAGAAAAAATAGAGTGAAAAAAATAATAAAAGAAAAAATAAAGTGAAAAAAAATAATAAAAGAAAAAATAGAGTAAAAAAATAAATTGTTGATAGCGATGAGAAAGAAAGTAACATGCAGAGGGATAAGAGATAAAGTATACTGAAAATGCAAGACTATTGATAAAAGAATTTATTCTTATTTGAAAATTTTCTTATTTGCAAATATGAACTCCCTGTCCAAACGAGACCTTTAACCTCGCTGACAATATTGGAAGTCAATCAAAATAGAGGAAACACCTAAAATCGTCCTTCACATTTCAGCAAATAATCTTTTCATCCTCCAATTTTAAAACAGGAATAAATAGTCCTTCAAATTTTATAAATCGAAACTTTTGATACTATTTGTTAAAATTCGACAACTCATCATTACTTAAGCAAGCAGTTTCATCACATCTGGAATATAGAGAAGATCTTGCAAGTTGAAAACTCTATTCACTAGGTTGTATAATAATTCAGATTGCCTTTGGTGTAATGGCTAAAATACACTAATCGGACATACTAAATTTTGTATAATCTTTTTAGATTTTTACTTGTCAGTTGTTGCACTTTCCTTCATAATTAAGTTATAAAATCATGAAAATCAATTAACTTTTTTTTTACTATGTTTTGTATAATTTTCTATTGAAATACTAATTCTATCGTTCTTGGAAAGATGAAAAAAAAAAAGGAAAAAAAGAAAACCTCTTCACTGATTGCATTTTGAGGCTTGGCTTGGCATGACTTCTATCCATGCAACTGAACACAGCGCAATGGAAATTTTGATAAAGATCTCATGAACAATTGAAGGGGTTTTCGTATCTTGTCTCCATAGGTAATTAGAAGGGTTAGAGTTACTCGATCGTTTCGTCCAAATTTAGTTTGATTATTAATGAAATTAATTTTAAACAAGATATCTACTTTGTTAACATTTTAAATTTGTTGAAACTCATATCATACTATCTTCGTTCCAAAAAAAAAAAAATCGAATTTTAAAAATTTTCTTCGTCAACAAGCATGGTTTAATAATCAAACATTTTAATTAGCTAATAATATATCTGTTAGGAGTGACAAAATAAGAGTCAATTTAATAAATCAATCCAATCTACCAAATATTTTAAAAAGGTTGAACCCCAACTCTAAGGGTCCCTCACCCACTGGTCCCACAGCTGGTAAGAGATGTAAATCATGAATGTCCCAATAACAGGTGTGTGAAGGGGTTCGATCATGAGACATCGAGACTACAACCCAGGATTTACAACACGCCCGGGATTCGACCATGAGATATCGAGACTACAACCTAGGGTTTACAACACACCCTTACTACTAGGGCGCTCACGTGGGAACAATTCACCAAATATTTTAAATGGATAATATATTAAAATATCTCAAATTTAGGTGCTTGTAACTATTTTAATCCGACATTTCAATTGTAACAACATGACACTTGAATTTTAAAATGTGTAACAATAATGTCCTTTGATTGAAAAAGATGAAAAAGCCCTCTGATATAAAGCATATAATTTAAAATTCTAAAATAAATTTTTAAAAAGACAAAAAAAGATAAAATTTAAAGACAAAAAAATAAAATTTAAAGATGAAAATTTAATAAAATTTAGAGACAAAAATGAAAAAAAATTGAGGTTAAAAAATAAAGTATCTATAAAAAAATTGAAGTTAAAAAACAAAGTATCATATAATAATTTTTTGTATTTTTGTATTAAAATTTTTAATTTTTTTATTAACTTTTTAAAATAAAAAATTTAATAAAATTATGTAAAAAGTTAATAAAAAAATTAAACTATATCAAAATTTTTTTGTCATTTTTGTCTTTAGGGAGGGTTTTTTCTTTTTTTTTCTAATAAGAAAATATTATTATTACACATTTTAAAATTCAGGTGTCGTGTTGTTATAATTGAAAAGTCAGATTAAAACAGTTACAAGCGCCTAAATTCAGGACATTTTAATATGTTATCCCCATTTTAAATCAATAGGTTGGGACATTTGGGTTATAGATTATTGATTGATTTGATCATATAATGACTCGTAATATTTGGGTTGGATTGAGTTAGGTAAAGATAACCCATTAGATTAAGTGTTTTTTTTTTAATTTTTTCTAAAATGCTGTGAAATTTATCTAATAAATAAAAATGACATAATTTTCTCTTAATTTCTAAAAGAGTAGAGTAATTTCACATTTTACACACAACTTTACTTTTTTAGATTTTTTTTTTCAACCAAAGCTTAATTAAATATATAAATTTAAAAATCTAAATATGAAACTAAATGATAATAGTTTCTTAATTTCAATACCTAAAAAATAAAGATATAAAAAGTTTTAAATAAATAATTTCACAATTTAAAATTTTTATTCAAAAAAATTTCTCCTTGTTTTGTGAACCTGGATGTTATGTAATGAAAAAAATATCAAAATAGGTACATAATTACAAATTACTAAAATAATTTACTATTTTGATATTTTATTTTTAACTTTTTTGTGAAATTTAATGTTAAATAATATTGAAATTCTCAAAAAAAAAAGAAAGAAAATATTTATATAAATTTTATATCTTTTGATAGCTTTTGGCTATTCTGACTTTCAAATTTTCATCTTCAAAAATTTTGAATTCTAATGGCCAATATATCTTTATTTTCATATGGAAGTTTTGTTTTTAAAATTAAATATTTGGTTATATTTAAAGGTATAAAAAATTATTTTAAAAAGTAAAATTCTATTTGAAAAGTAAAATATCTTTATCCTTATTAAAAAATTAAAATAATTATACTCTCTTTATTAATTTGATAATTTCCATCACCATTTTAAAAAAAATTCGTCTTATTTTTGTGTTTAAGGCAATTGGGCAAATACGTAATGCATTATTATTGTAAATAGCAACCGGAAACTAAGTACCTCTGATACATTGAATGTAGACCTCACCACATTTAAAAACCTATCAGAAATCTCGCTTTCACATATTTTCTTAAATCCACTAATGGTTTTCCTAATAATTGTCTTATTGATTCTAGTGGTTTTGACAATATTTATAAAGTTTAATTAAAAGCCAAAAGTGTGGTAGTCATTAAGAAACTGATATTTGTTAATAAAAGAAACTAAATAAAATTAGTTTTTTTTTTATTTTGGTGAAAACATAAGAATAGTCTTTTATTAAAAAATATTAAATTAAAAAATTAAATAAAATTATTTTTAAAAAATTACTCAAAATATATGGAACATGTAAGTTTAATATCCTTAATTAAAAAGAAAAAGTAAAAAAAAAATTGTTGAATTAACCCAATTGATTGGGTTTAATCCAACCTAAATATGACTTGTAATTAAATGAGTTAAGTTGGGTTATGACCTATAAATTATAACTCATTAATGACCCAATTTATGAGTGACTCAATTTGCGTATCTGCCACTCCTAATATTAGTATTGGTATTAGTTGGGAATTTTGTGAAAAATTACATTAATAAATCCCAACAAAATTACATTACATTCTTAATATCATTAATAGTGAATTTGTATCTCCAAAAAAGAGTATACTTTTAGTGTGAATTTTTGTATTATTCTTACTAATAATGATAGTGTATAATTTAAATTAAAAAGTAAAATATAAAATTATAAAATTATATATTTAATAGTATATTAAATGTGTTGTATTTTATAATTAAAAAAATGTACCAACTCAAGGGTGATTTTTTTTTTTGGGCGAAAGGAGTATAAAAATATATCATGATATATAAGTTTAAATCTGTTCAAACTGTACTAAACAAAAATTTATAGGAAAATAAATTTAGCTACTCGAACTCCATTTGAGCAAATGACCCAATAAAAAGTTGTACAACACCATTCCAAACATATACCAAACTAAACAACTATAAACATATAATTTTAAATGCTTTAAAATTACTGAACTAAAGTACTAAACATAAAGAACCTATATGAACAACATCTCAACATACATTTTGCATATTTTGAAATAGTGGTTGTAAATTAAAAAAAATAAAAAATGAATTTCGGGACGACATCAATGCATGCCCAAAAGAACACAAGTTTGGCTTGGTGTGACCATGACGTTATATTTGATTGGAGTTGCGATGGGAAACAGGGAAAGAGGCCACTTCCCATTTCCCACATCGATCAGTGGAGCCTTGAAGGACTGTCCAACGTACTACATAAACCCCATGACATGACGAGATAAAACCACGCAGCCACGCAGTGGGCACAAAGCGAACTATTCTTTCGCCTTTTACTAAAGAATACCGTGTGCACGCTGCAAATAGTGGCATACGCCTATTTTTGGAGGGGTCAACCCATTTTGGGTGGACCGCTACAATTCAGGTTAATGATTTTGTGGTACATTTTGGTCGGACCACTGCAACTCCGGTTAGTGATTTTGTGGTTTGCGATGGTATGGTACAAAACCAAGACTGCTTTTAAAAATAGAACAAAACACTGGAACACTTAATCGTAAAAACATGTAGCTAAAAAAAATAAATTATATTTTTGATAATTGTAGTTAAAAAAAAAGTGTTTGTATTTAAAATTTAAAAATTAAATGTATTGTATTTTATGATTTATTAAATGCTCATTCAAAATAGATAGTATTTTTTTTTGAACGAAAATGGTATTTTTTTTAATGACGATACAAGCCGTAGATGTCGATAATTTTGGCTTTTGAACAATGATTGAAACAAAAGTGCCATTATAATAAAGTTGCAAATTGAAGGGGAAGGTGTTAAAGTGCCATGGCAACACATTTTCTTTCCTTACCGACACACTAATGATGCACATTGAAAACTTTTCCTTTTTCTCATTGACGGATTGATGTATTGACCGATGCAGAAGCCAATAAAAACTATAGTGATCTATATATATTTTAAAAAGGAAACTTAATAGTGATCTATTATTAGTAAGTTTTAAATTATAATTTGTTAAAATTTTGAAATTATTTTTATACATTTTTAGTATATTAATTTATTTTAAAAGTTTTTTTTTACTTTATTTTTTTTATTATCAATTTAAATTTTACTTTCAAGTACAATTAGTTGCAATCTAAACTTAATCAAATTTTTTACTGTACATGGGATTTTTTTATAATTTTTATAACCATATAAAGTTTATAACTCACATACACTTATATATTTCTTTTATATATATTCTTAAATATTTTATTCTAATATTAAAAAAGTTTAGTTAGTAGTATATATTAAAAAATTATTATAGAATTAAAAGTTTAAATAATTTAATTTGATCCCCATTTATTATTTTAAATACTTTGACTAAAACAATACAAATACTAATTCAAAACTTTATTTAAAATTATTATAATGTATAATTATTTAAATAAATTATAAACACGCTATAATTACAAATAATTGGCATATTTATCTATAGGAACAAAATCATACTCTACATTTACATATATTTATTTAAATATTTATAACTATTACCTTCAATTATTTCTACTTATTAAATTAACTAAATATACTTTTATATAAATTAATTTACATGATAATAATAAATAAATAGTTATATATATATATTTAAAGTTGTAATATATTTTAATATCAACAAGTTATTGTTGATTAAATAATTAATTGAATTAACTGTATATCTATCATTTAAAGTTACGCATACTAAACAAATTTTTATATGCCCTTAATAGAATATTTTGAAAAAATAGAAAAACATGTTACATGATACTTTAAGCAACAATATAATTATATAAATTAGTATTAAATTAACTAAAAAAAACTTATAGTTCATAAATATAATAAAATAAGTTAAAATATAAAATATATATGTTAAAAACCAAATAAAAATTTTCTTAAAAAATTAATATTTACTAAATTTTAAAATATCACTGGAAGCGTGGAGCTAAAAAACTAGTATACAATTATGATTTATGAGTATCCATCAATGTAACTGAGAAAATTTCTACTATTTTCAAGATTTTTTTAATTATAAATATTACTCCTTCCATATTATTTGCCATTTTTACAAAATTGATATTGAATTCCATTGATTGACCATTTTAAGACGATAATTAATTTGCAACCAAAAAAAATTAATAAATAAATACTGTTTTTATGGAATGGAAATAATATTATTCTTTCGTCAAGTTTTTCTACTCAAATCTACGGACATTGGTATAAAATAGTGAAATATAAAATCTTTTATTAAAACTACTAAAGGTTTCAAATTAAATAATGACCAATTATATTCCCTTTGTGCATGCAATAACAATATATCAAATAGCCTAAAAATCATACAAATCACATTCTAGCACGGTTTCAATCACAATCATCAGAATTTTTCTTTTTCCAATGATTTAGGAATCTTTCTTTTGGAGATTTATGTACTAAAGATGTACCATGCACTATTTTCTACATTCCAAAGTTGAGCTTTATCCATATTTTCATTTATTCAGTTTAAGAATT
Organism: Gynochthodes officinalis; assembly: GCA_020080225.1. Classification (NCBI taxonomy): domain Eukaryota; kingdom Viridiplantae; phylum Streptophyta; class Magnoliopsida; order Gentianales; family Rubiaceae; genus Gynochthodes; species Gynochthodes officinalis. Next base: position 3,545,814 of record CM034625.1, on the reverse strand, counting down.
CAAAGTTGGAAGAGTAATATAATCCTACATACATGTGATCATTCTACATGTTCACTCTGTCTGTACCTGAGAAGATCCAAAGATTCCAAACTACGACAAAATCTACAGAACATGCAGATCTGCACACGTCTCACCTCATTGAACCACCAATTGTTATTGAATTCTTGCCATGATTTCCCCACCTCCACATTCCACAACATTCCTCAGTTCCTTACTTCAAGGGAGCAAGAACTTGCACCAGAAGAGTGTCTCCTCTTTTCTCCATTGTACAGTTTTAGAAAATGAAAATGTGTCCTCATCCTCTCGGACTTTCACGGGATGTAGCAGCATTATTGCGCTGAGGTTTTGTGGGTGGGGACAAATATCTCTGCATAGTGCTGGATTTTTTCACCTTTTCCCAACTAAAGTATTATCATTTACATCTTTACGCTCCTTTTTTCGCACCATTATCTTCCTCACCACTACCACTGGTCTTGTGACTTCATCCATCCCAGGAATTCATAACTCATCCCAGAAGGGCTGAAGAAAAAATTGGGTCGAAGCTAGATTGTGTCATTTCCGCAGTTGAAGCTGAAAAATGGGAAGATTAAGGGCTAGAGCTCCACCATTTTTGTCTCTTTTTCTGATCTTTCATCTCTCATGTAATTTTCTTTGCACTCTTCAGGACCAGCAGCAACCCATCAAGACAATAGTTGTGTTAGTCTTGGAGAACAGATCTTTTGACCATATGCTTGGATGGATGAAGAATTCAATCAATCCAAAAATTAATGGTGTCACAGGGGATGAATGCAATCCGTTTTCAACTAAAGCCCGAAATACAGAAAGACTTTGTTTTTCTGATGATGCTGAGTTTGTTGAGCCTGATCCTGGTCACTCTTTTGAAGAGGTGCTGCAACAGGTATTTGGTTCTGGTTCTACTCCTTCAATGACTGGGTTTGTGGAACAAGCATTAAACATGTCAAGGAATCTCTCTGAAACAGTTATGAAAGGTTTTAAGCCCGAAAGTTTACCTGTTTATGCTGCATTAGTTAACGAATTCGCAGTTTTTGATAGATGGTTTTCTTCAATTCCTGGCCCAACTCAGCCCAATAGGCTATTTGTATACTCTGCTACTTCTCATGGCTCAACTAGCCATGTGATAAGCCAGTTGGCTAAAGGATACCCTCAAAAGACTATATTTGATTCAATTAATGAGAACGGGATGGATTTTGGCATATATTTTCAGACAGTTCCGAGTACCTTTTTCTTTAGGAATTTGAGGAAATTGAAGTATATATTTAAGTATCATCTGTATGGTTTGAAGTTTAAGAGGGATGCTAGAAATGGGAAGTTGCCTAGCTTATCTGTGATTGAGCCTAGGTACTTTGATTTGAAGGGATTGCCAGGAAATGATGACCATCCATCACATGATGTTGCTAATGGCCAGAGGCTAGTGAAAGAGGTTTATGAGACACTGAGAGCAAGTCCTCAGTGGAATGAAACCCTTTTGGTCATTACTTATGATGAGCATGGTGGGTTCTATGATCATGTCCTGACTCCTTATGTAAATGTTCCCAACCCTGATGGAAATACTGGACCAGCACCATTTTTCTTTAATTTCGACAGACTTGGCGTTCGCGTTCCAACAATTATGGTTTCTCCTTGGATCAAGAAGGGAACTGGTGAGCTGAAATTATCTTGGTTATTGATGTCTTTATTTATTTTGCTGGCATGAAAATGGGTTTTTGTTTTTGTTTTTTTTCATTTTGCTGATTTGTTTGATGTTTTTCCATGTCTGAAAAACAGAAATGAGTCAAATTAGAAGGGAAAAATTGAGACGACAATGAATCTTGGATTAGGGAAAGTGGATTCATACTTTATGTTAGGATGAAAGATGATACTATTTGTGCAATGCACAACTACGATGCATGGTAGTACAAGATGTAGTCTTTTCAAGACTTACTAAACTATAATAACCTTCTCAAGTTTCATGAAGCTATTTTGTTAATAAGTTTGTTCAAAGAACACAAATTTGGAATATTAGCACTGAACTTTGTTCTATGTCATTCAAGAAAAGAAGTGTACCACAGGGGATTTAAATTTTCCTCATCTCCCTTCTGATATTTAGCAGATTTTGTTCATGATGTGTTTTTCCTGTTTGCAGTAATCAGTAGGCCAAATGGACCGACTCCAGACTCTGAGTTTGAGCACTCTTCTGTTCCTGCTACCATAAAGAAGATATTCAACTTCTCATCAAACTACTTAACACACAGAGATGCTTGGGCAGGCACCTTCGAGCATGTTGTTGGGGAGTTGACCTCTCCAAGAACCGACTGTCCTGGTAAGCAATTGCCGCTGAAGAATTTATGGCCATAAATTTGTCTATAGATAGATCATATGACGATCTTAAAGTTGGATTTATCGAGTGTAATCACAAGGGAATTCAAGAAGTATTGTATGCATGTATACATTGTAAGCTCAGAAACACTTTGATCACAAAATCTTTTCTGAAGTTCATTCAAGGAGTTCCACTCTGCCTTTACCTTTGTGAAGTGCATCCCTACTCCAGTTTCCGACTTACATGAATGTTACATGAAATTTCTTATTATATTTTGTGTTATCTGATTATACAGAGGTCCTTCCCGATGTTGCTCCATTAAGAAGCACGGATGCAGATGAAAATAAAGGACTGTCAGAGTTTCAAGGCGAGCTTGTGCAATTGGCTGCTGTTCTCAATGGAGACCATTACTTGAGTAGCTTCCCTGATGATATAGGAAAGAGAATGAACGTGAGAGAAGCTTATGAATATGTTAAAGGTTCTGTATCAAGATTCATTAGAGCAAGCAAAGAGGCAATCAAACTTGGAGCAGATAAATCTGCCATTGTGGACATGAGATCCTCCCTCACTACTAGATCCTCCACACACAACTGATAAATCATATGTTGGCCTCTCATGTTCGTTGTTGCCAACAAATTTTTGTAGCTCAAGATATTATATGCTGCTGACTTCTTTCCTTTTCTTTTGTTTTGTTGTGTCAAAAGCGATTACTGTATAATCTTTGCCAATTGGCATATTATCACTATGAGCTTCAATTTGAAGCCGTAGAGGGAAGAAATTACCCCATTCTTTGATTCCTACTTGGTCACAAGCCCTATGAGCAAGGTTTTGGCTAAATTTGTTCCTATCCTTGCTCACCAGAAGAAAATTATATTCAGCGAACAGTTGCTTTAACAAGTGAATGTCATTTGCTACTGTATCTAACTAAGAAGTATCTACAACCTGTAGGTTAAACCATCCCATCACATCCTCATCATTAACATTTACGATCACTCGATTCTAACATTTCTCATCTGCTTTGATAAGGGCAAATCTGATGCCTTCAGCCAAAGTCACCATGGGGTTGGATGATCTCTCTGCTTCAAAAAGCCCAAGCAAATTGGAAAAAACCCCTTCTGAGTTTCGAGCCAGAATACCAGTTCTCATCCTTCCATCTAGTGTTTGTCCAGAGCATCCTATATTCATAGAAGTGAATCCTGGGGAGAAACCTTGCCATCTATCCTAGTGTTTTCAGTCCTTTCTCTGACAGTCTGCTCTGTTTGGGACTTTTGAACACTACGTTGCTTGAATTCCATTCTTCTAAAGCACTAGCAACAATATCCTTCGCCGTCCTCCAAACTCCATCCCACCTCCATTCATTCCTTGCTTTCCACAAATGTCAAAAGATATACACAGTTGTGAATTCTTGTTTTCTCTTCAGTCCACGCTGCTATTTCAGATTACATATTTTGCTCCACCATTGTTGAAAGTTTCTAGTTTCTGCCTCCTCAAGGCCTGGCCAAGTGAGAGGAGCAATCTTGCAAACCTGCTGAGCCATGGGGCAATGAATAAACAAATGTTAAAGAGTTTCTTCCATTGCTCCACAGCTCTTACATGTCACATCCACTGGCACCCTCCTATTCAGAATCCAATTTACTGGAATTACATTGTGAAACATTTTCAATTAAATTGTTTGAGTTATTCTTGATTTTCAATCCGCACGTCCTTTGCCACATAACTCATTTATAGTGTTAGATTTTCGAACTACGTATGAGGAGTTTGTGATATATAAGAATGATGGTGTCAGCATTTGTGTTGATTAAATAACTCTTCTTAACTTTTAAAATGGTTCTTACCATTTTGAATATCAAATATAAATGTATTCTTTAAAGATAAGGAAATGAATGCTAAATTAATAATTCTTTCTCCTTCATCATTAACTATTAAGGTGTACAAAACATTCAATTGAAAATGTCACAAAATCCCTTAATTTTTAGAATGTCTTAAATTTGAAAGATATTTAAATGTATCAAACCTATAAGGGAGGATAGACTAGTTGGGTTATTAACAGTTCTCTTCTTGTTTTCAACCTAAAACAATGATGAATTTGCCATGGAGAAATACAGATTAAACATGCACAAACCAGTACAAAACTAAAGAAAATTTTCTCAAGAATTGAAATTTGATAAATAGGGCCAACAACCTTATAAAACTCGTTTTCAAATACTTTAATTCATATATTTACGTGTCAATCCATAATATATATATCTTAAAAGGTACTTTCTTCATTCTATAAAATAAGTGTACTTGTGAATGAGTACAAATTTTTAGTTATAAAGTAATTTAATTTAACGTATTTAATGTACTATTAAATTTATAAATTTTTATTATTACCTTACTCTTTAATTGTAGATTATGCATAATAATTATCATTGAGATTATTTTAAAAAATTCATTGAAAAATGAACTCTTAAAAGGAAAATTTTAGAAAGTAACATTTTTTTTTTTAATAACTAAGGAAGTAATGTTTACAAATTTTAAATCAAATTATTTTCCAGTTTAACAATTACATCAAATATTAAAAGCGTACTTGTTGAGAGGAGACGGGTAAAAGCAAAATTTCAATATCCTAATCCAAACAAAACGACGTCGCCTTTTTCACCAACGTTCTTCTTCTTGCCCAACTCACTCAATATTTGCCAATTCATTTCATTCATTCAGTAGCCCTTGTCCATATAATCCTTCACTAATTGCAGACGCAGAAACTTCAACAATCGAGCTGAACTACCCATTCAAACGAGCATTATTCATCAAGATTGTCACATTTAGGTATTTTCATCCTTTTTTTATTAATGGGACAGTTGCAAATTCCAATAAAGTTTACCCCTTTAGATTATTGTGGTTTATTTCGGTATTTTCTTTAACAAATGAGCTGGGAATGTGAAGGTTGCAAAAAAAGGGAAAAAAGCCAGTTTTTGGACATGGTTTTTCGTTTTGTTTCTTCAAAAAGTAATAACGGGAGTTCCTTTATTCGGTATATGATTCCATGAGTTAATTCTTGTGGATTTTTTTGTGTGTTTTTATTGAAATAGATGGCCTTTTTGTTATCGAAATTAGATTATATGCAATTTATTGTGTTCTCGAACTTTTTTTTTTTTGGTAGAAAGTGTTATTTTTGTTGATTCTCGTGGGTTTTCCGTTTGGGTTTTGGCTGAGGAAGGTTGCTTTTATTCTTGGAATTAAGTTATGTGCAGTAGTTTTTTGCAAATTTGTTTTCCCTTTGGGCTCCTTCAATTGCTTGCGTATGCGCATTCATAACATTTTCCTGATAGAGTTCCATTCGAAGCTCAATAGCATTTTCTTGCAATCCTTTCCTCTACCAAATAAGCTTCAGTTTCATTGTTTGCTTATGACTTTTGAAGATTTGCCTCAGTTTTTCCTTTAGATGCAATCTAACATTTGGATCTTCCTCTCACGAGAGATTTTAAATGGTTTCTGTTATGAGAGGTTTCTTTGTGTAATAGATTCTTTATTTTCCTTGAAAATTGAGTAGCCGTTTCTTTTTTTATTTTATTTTATTTTAATTTTCTCTATCTTACTGTAAACCAGTAGATATATTTCCAGACTAGGAATGTTTACTGTTGTGATTCTTTTTGCAATATTCAAATTGTTGTAAGGGCATACAACTTCTTCTTCCAATTGAATCTTAACTGACATGCCAGATCCACAGATTTGAAGTTTCTTTTTGTTTTTTCTTTAGACTTTCTTGCTTATATGCTCTTCCTACTGAACTAATTCATTGTGTTGTTTCTTTGAATCTGCTGCATTGGCTTCTTCTAGGTGACATTCGTACGCCTCAGCTGTCTTGGTAAACATTTGGGTTCTCCCTGTTCAAAATGCTGAATTTGTTTCTGCATGATTCCGTTGGGAGCAATGATGGAAATGATGAATTGGTGGAGAAGAGAAAAGCACTTCTTACTGAGCTTGAATCAAATTTATGGTCATTAATGACTGCAGGAGGTCGGTCTGAAGTTCGACTTTGGCTTTGCAACACTATTGCAGGCATAAGTTCAATCACATCCACCCATCAGCGTGAGCTGTTTGTGAAATTATTAAGAACAATCAGACAGAAGCGGCGCCTAGCAGCCCAACTTCTGGAATTGGTTTTTGATAAGCAACCACAAAAAGCAGGGCCTATTATAGCCAAGAAAAGTGTTTTGTTAGAGAATTTCTTCAAAGGCAAGTTACCTGGGATATACGCAAACTTAAACTTTTATTAAAGTGTTTTTTTTTTTTTTTTTCTGATAAGGAATTATTGTTAGCGTCTCCAGTTTGGATCTTTTGGACACCTTCTAGTTGGTTCTTGAGCTTCTGGATGTAGTCCTAAAAAGTTTCTCTCACAAAATTTTTATTTGAACCTTTCAATCACTTGAGAATCTGATGTATGGATCTTGAATCTCTGGATTTTAATAATATTATAAGATATTCTGCTAATGCTACACAAATGTCAACAGGACTTTCTCAAACAAAATATTTTCAGTTGAATGTTGAATCCAGTGAATTGCTTTCTGTTTTCTCTTAAACATGCACGAAATGTCCTTGCTGAATAAAAACTGTTAGATTTTGGCTCTGAAACAGATAACTTGGCAGAACTGAGTAATTAATTAGTCGAATTCAAAAGGTTGTGAAATAAGAGATGTATTGGAAATCGAAAACGTGTATTGAAAAGCGCAAAAATGTTTTTTGAAATGCTAACCATACAGGCCTTAATTTTGGTCCATTTGAAGACTTTAAGTTGTATTTAATTCATTTTTTTCTTTAATTCTATGGAACAAATATCATTGCAAGGCCTGCTAACTATTATTAAACGCAGGAAATCCGAGGCGTATTATGACATGGTTCTCTAATTTTGCTGGATCCAGTGGCTTGGAGCACAGGAAGGGGGCTAAGGCATTATCTCAATTTGCTTTCATGAACCGAGATGTATGTTGGGAGGAGCTGGAATGGAGAGGAAAACATGGCCAATCACCTGCAGTGGTTGCTACAAAACCTCATTATTTTCTTGATTTGGATGTCCAAAAAACAGTGGAGAATTTTCTTGAATACGTGCCTGAATTTTGGTCATCCAGTGAATTTGCTGAGTCTTTGAAGGATGGGGAGATTTTGTACGTTGATAGAGAGTTTTTTGTTGATATGTTTCTGAATTTGATGTACAAGGAAGACCTTAAAGAACTGTGGGAAATCATAGATGATTTTCTCATTGGGGAGTCTTTCTCAGTTCTATGCCATCACCTGCTTATCATTCTTGAAGAGCAGGATTTGTTATATTTCCTGAATTTAATGGGTGAATTTCTTAAACCAAGGTTAGAAGCTACTGTGCATGGCAATCCAACGTTTTGGCTTGAAGTTATAATTTCAAAGTGCAGCATCGTTTCTATTGATCAGCTATTCCTGTTAAATGGAGTTACTTGTCAAGCTCGCCAGCTTCTGCGACTTGTGCGTGAAGAAGGTGACGAAAATGAAAAAGAGAAAGTTAAGAGCATTGTCTTTCAGGTTTGTGCTTCTTCAGGTCCTGCTGACAATTTGGCTCCTATTATGAAAGAATGGTTCAAGAACAGAAACTTGGAGTCAATAAAATGGTTGGGATCGCAGTCCTGGGCAATCTATTTTAAGTTGTCAGAAGGATTTCAGACATCTGAGTCCTGGGAATCCTTATTTGCCAGCAATGGCATAGGTTTTCAAAAGTCTGACAAATATGGATTGCTTGATCTTGATGAACATTCAGAAGAGAGTGTATCTGACTGGGATGAAAGGTCTTTGGATAAACTTAAGCATAAAAAGAGAGGAAGACATAGAAGGAGAAGGAGAAGAAAACTTAAATCGAAACCAAGGCTGGACAATGGATTGCTGGATTTAGATTTTGCAGATAATGCAGGTGCCTGGTTGCTTTCTACGGACCAGTATTCTACTACATGGAGCAGTGTAAGTTTAACCTTCAATCTTGCTTAAGTTGCATCACTGCTTTGGACTGTGGGAATTATTAATTTTAGCAGTATTAGATTTTTATGTCATTCCATTCCTTTGAAGATTTATCTTGGTATCTGATTCTAAAGTTCAGGGTCTAACCATACTAATAATATTATCTGATTCTAAAGTTCCAGGTCTAACCATACTAATAATATTTGTCAAATGACCTTCTTACAGGTATGGCAATCTGTGCAAGACATTTTGTCACTGAATGAGTTACAACTGTTCATCAGAATAAATTATGTTAGAAAAAATCTGCTGAAAAATTTTGTATTTGCATTTTCTTTAGGTTTTGTTGATGTGAAGTGCCACAACTGTTGAATCACCTATATATCTGCTAAGCTAGAGTAGCAGTTGTTGAGTCATTCAGATAATGCACTACTCTGGGTCATCGCTTTCTTTTAATGTTGTTCATCATCATTTGTTGTAGGTAGACCTTCCAGAACACATATCCAAATATTGTTTCTTTACATGGATAAAGTTAGCATTTACCAAAGCTAGAGATATTTGATTGTCTCAGCATGACTTCTCGTTCTGAGTTTCTTGAAGGGGTACCTGCTTCTGTTTATCATCTTATCCACTGGTGAAGAGATAAAACTAAGGTTTGTTGAATTGGACTTTGTATGATTTTTCCTCCTCAGTTATGTTTGATATTAGTTAGTCAATGTTATTCTAATTTAATTATTTTTTCATTCTCTGAAATACGAAGGAATTCTAATGGATCAGAAGATTACCCTGCATTGCCCATCCTCTTCTAAGTGCCACTTTGAGATTCATGGGTCGTACATGGGGTCAAAGAGTAGGTCTCCATGTTCTCTTTGTTCTTCTTCTTGGAACTTTTCCCTTGCTTCTTGTTTTATGCTTCCCTTTTTAATATAATGGTTAAGGACCCGGCAGCTTGGGCAGATACTTCTGCAGTTAATTGACTATATAATCCCATTTTCTTGGCCATGCTCAAAATCCAATCCCAGGTGCTCTGCCTCGTCCACCTTCAACCGATCCTCACTGCCACCCTTAACCATTTCTTTCTCTTTCTAACTATTCAAGTCTGATAGTCCACTAACCTATCATCTTCACTCGCAAAATTTTCCAGTAAATTCTGCCTTATGAAATTCCTTGACAATTCAGCGTGTTGCCCGTTTCATACTGGGTGATCCTTTTGTGAAAGTGTTGGTTCACCTGTTCTCCTCTGTTCTCCTCTGTTCTGACCTGCTATTGTTGTATCTACCATTATGGCGGCCATAAATAGACTTTCTGTATGGGTTATTATAGATTTAACAAGAATGACATTTTTATTGGTTTTGTACTGGCGGATGGGCAGTTTCTAAGTGCCAATTCAGGATTTTTTGTTCCATATATGGAAGGAAAGCAGCTATATCTTTTCGATAGATGCTGCTCTAATGTCTGAAGCTTTATTGCTGAGCTGAATTGTGGATGGCAATCCATACACTCTGGATTAGCTCATGTGGAAGACTTTTTTGGGGTTACAAAAACGAAGTGTTGTTTGGATAAATGTTTTTACCACTTTTGTAAAAACGTTTAATTTGCATGCAAACAAACAAAATAATAGATCTATTGCGGGCATGAACTTCTGGGTTGAGTAGCAAAAACTCAGGCATGTACAACACTTAGAATGGCTAAGTTTGATTTGGGAAAATTGAACTATAAATCCAACGATTTGGAGAAAATTGAACTATAAATCTAATTTCCTAACGATAAGGAAAAATTACCTTTTAAGTCCTTCATGTTTTACCTATTCTTCTTTCTCTTCTTTATGTTTTAAAAGTCAATTCATTTAGTTTTTCAACCTTTTAAATTTTTTACAAATTTGATACATTTAACAGAAATGATCAATGAGATAAGGACTCGTTAATGTAGTAGTTAGTCAAGGCTTATTTAAATTATTTATTTGTTCATAAATTAACGATGGCATTGCATGTTTAGTCATAAATGATTTATGTTTTATTCACTCACTACTCTCTCTATTCAAAAAAAGAGAGTTCACTTTTCAATTAAATTATTAAAATATTTTTATTAATAATAATTATATACATTCAAAATTTAAAAAAAAATAATAAAAATGTAAAATTATACATCTAGTAATGTATTAAATGAGTTGTACTTAATAATTAATAAAAAATTGTACTTTAATCAAAATAAACTTTTTTTTTGAAACGGATTGGAGTTTTTTTTTTTTTTTTGGGTCCCAATATGTCTAAATGCCCCCCAACTCTCTCTCTTTGATATTTCAATTTTTGCTAACTTTGGTACAACAAACGAAAATTAACACTAAAAAAATAATATAATAGTCAATATTTATATCACAAAATTTTAGATATCTATTACTTAGTCTCATTAGTTCTTTAGAGGCTAAATTTACATACAAACAGCACTGCAAGGCCCAATCTTTGTGCCGTGGCCATCTCACCAAGCCATTTGACAGACCTTATTCTATGACTAAATCTAGTCACCACTGCTGTCTGTTTCAGATTCCAAGTCACCCCTCAAAGTCATCAGTGTCAATGGATCCAGGAAAGACGTTTTGCACTTCAGAGTTGGGAACTTTCACCTGGGTCTCGTATGATCCTCATTATTTCTTCATTATTTCTTCCGCGCTTTTGTTGGTCTGTATCAGGTTCTTGACTAGTACTCCGTTTCTTCACCACCTCAAGCCCTCAACAAGAAGTGATGCTAGGACAAACACATGCAATATCAGTGACTCTGATACCTAAACAACAATCAGGGGAAGGAGGATAGCCATACAAAACAGGCTGGCATGCATTGCTCCCAAGTCCCAAGCCTCCTATCTAGCTTGGAAGGTGACAAAATTGGTTTTGTCCGCAGGAATGTGGCTGTCTCAAGAAGAAGAAGAAGGCTTATAATCGTACACAACCCAAAGCCATTAATCAATCCATCCCCGAATACACATTCCATTGAAGCATTTTTATCAAACAATTTGTTAGCCTGTAAGACATTCACAAAAATCCTATACCCCTATAACATGGCCGCCCCATAACTTGTCCTTCCCATCCAACCAGAACCACCACAGAAACCATAATGAAACAATTAACACGTCAGGACAGTATCAACACCAGAAACACCCAATACACCAGCATCACCAAATGTACCAGGCAGTGCAGAACACAACAAAGCCACACTTATGGACATCACAAAATTTAGAGCACTAGCAAAAAACCGACAACCCACATTGCAGAAAACAAACAGTACCTCTCAACCGAATTGACCAAAATCCAGCGTTTGACATGCACAAAAACCTTGTGCACCAGACCCACAAATGATTACCAACTAATCCTCGTTTTCCTCACTGTACTGTTACACCCAAATTCCTCACTATTCTTTTTCAACTTCATTTGTTTTCCCCCCTCACATTCCTCCCTATCTGTTTTCCTCCCAAATTCTTCACTGTGTTTTCCACCCTGTTTTTCCCACATACCTCACTGTTTTTTCCACTATTTTTCCTTACCTGCTTCCACCCAACTCCACACTGTTCATTTTCATCCTCTTTTGTTCCATTCCTTTTTCCTTTATATATATACATATATATATACACTAGTCTTTTCCGTTTTTTCCCCACATTCTTCCCTAGTTTCTCCCTCTTCTTTTTTCCTTCCTCACTGTTTTTTCACCTCTTTTTTTTCCAGCCACAATTCCTCACTGTGTTCTTTCCACTCACATTCCTCACTGTTTTTTCCACTTCTTCTTTGAATTATAAAGGATGAAAAAACTGTGTCAATTTTTCCAAAAACTATGTGTCAATTTTGAATTTTAAAGGACGAAAAAAATTAGCGAATAAAGCATAAGAAACTTAAAAAATAATTTTTCCAAAAATAAACACACAAAAATGATGTAAGCATATGGTAACCGGTTGCCACTACATTTGATGGATCGCCAAGTGTCAGAATGCCTTAGAGCTTCTGACAAACAATTAAGCCATGATAAGGAACATCAGAATTTGGCAGGAAGATGATGATGTACAGAGCACAACTTGGTTATAAGATGATCAGTGTCTCAAACATTGCCATGCACTGAAACATGACATGACATTTACATAATGTAAGGATTCTAATGCATCTCGCCAAGTGCCACAGTTGAACTTGTTGTGACTAGACCTAGCTTAGATAGAATGAAAGATGAGAATACATATGGAAGCTTCAATCATCCTCTTGGTCAACATCTTTAACCTTCACATCAGCATCTTCTCCATACTGAATGCAGTTATCAATTTGTGCCAAGATGTATTGTATACTGCACATGAGAGGACAGAAACTAAATTGAGTACCAAAATTAACCACGCTTGTTGGGCAGGTTAGCCAGTGTAAATGCAAAACTCTAAACATGCTTAAGTGAATATAGTCTGGTTGGCTTAACTCAAGGAGTAACAATATAAATGGCAAAAGAGTGCAATGCAGTTTGACATAGAAGACATTATTAATTATCAAAATGAAGTTCGTGGATGATAAAGATCTTTATGATATTAGACCATCTGATTTTTTAAAATTAAGGAGGTTACTATTCTGGACCATCTGATTTTTCAAAAACCAACAATCATTTGATGCATTTCTGGAGGGTAAAAGTAAAACGATCTGGAAATAGGTCAGACGCTTTATGGTAAGTGAACCAAATTCAGTTAGGAAAGAAATCAGTTTTTCCCTGTGGCTTGATTTATCCCAGTTGCCAAACAAGTCATGCTCCATATTTAGCCATGGCGTACAAATATAGTTTCTGAAAAAAATGTAAACATGTATATTTTCTGAAAACTCAAAAAGGGCACATGCAATGTGCTAATACTACCATGTAGAGCAGATATTCTTTTAGTTCCTTTTTCTTAATGGGATATAGGGGAAAAAAGAAAACCCCACTGTGCTCCATACTACCTAAAAAGCCCATGGAAGAACAAAAATATATATACAAAAATTCCGTAGGGAAAAGTTTCATAGCAGGAACATTTAAACTCAACAATAATTATATTATCACTGGTACTACTAGACTGTTGATCTCCAAACACAGAAAAGTTAAAAAAAAGCAGTTTACCTTCGTTCTTTACTCAGATCAAGAGGCAAAAAGCTGACCATGCTATACTGGTCCACCTAAAACAACAAAAAGTGGTCAAACAGTCACACCTTCCACTTAATAAATCAGGTTTGGTACAAGCAAAGCCTATACAATGAGCCGAAAATACTGAAACACTAATCTATTTTCATGCTCGCCTAGAATCACCAATCTTCAATAGTGAAAAGCTCTCCCTGATTTATGTCAATGCACATTCATGACACTATGGCAACATAATAAATTATTTATTGAAGAACTGAACACTTCTCTTCTGCTTGAGTTGCATGCATGATAGAAATGAAAGAAGATTAACATCTCATGGCGTCAAAGACTTCAATGGATTGGTTGTCCAACAAATCAAATCACAATTAGAGATTTCCATTCCAACAAATAGTTTGGTTTGATGAACAGGAATGGAAAAAGATGACATTTAGTAGTTAGCTCAAACTAAGTAATAGCCGACAATGGATAATTTGTACCAAATTGTTACAGAGCCATCACAAACTCACTCTGTCATATTGAGAACAGACATTTTGAAGAGAAAAGAAATCCCATCATATAAGGAAACCTCAATTAAAACTCACCAGTTCAATTAAAGATTTGTTAAGCTTTTCAAACTGTGGAGCCATCCGTTGATTCAACTCAGACAGCAATGTCTGAGGTTCGGGATTAAGGTAACTAGAAAGTAAGGAGAGAAAGCAAGGGTGAGAAAAATGAAAGTAATAAAATTTCAACACAAGTTTATATAGAAAAGTAACCAGAAATTAGCAGCACTAACTTGTCAATATCCCTTTTGTTTGTCACAAGGTCCATCTTGGAGAGAATATTAACATGTGGAAGTTCAAGTTGAACCATTGCTGAAAGCGATGCCATACAACCACTAATAAACTTGGTCACATCTGTAATGAACTATTGACAGAAATGCGTATTGTTACAACTGATATACATTAGTGTGTGTAGTAATGATAAACATGCCACGTTGATGAACACAATTACCTGTGAATCAAGTAAGTATACTGCACAAACATTGAAATTCTTCCGCTTTAGATGCTCCGCGAAGTTCTTCAAAACAGGAATATGAGAAAACAGTTCTATCTGGCCTGTATGAAGTAAGTCAAAGGCAATGAATATGTCAACTTTCCTGGTTCTGACGTTCAGATTGTCTCCATCCAATGTGTAGGACATACAATCAATACTTAAAACCGTACATAGAGTATCTAAAACCCATAATTACAAACAATTGCATAACAACATTCTCCTTAGTAGATGATAAGAGTGTTAGTATAAAATTTGGACAAAGATTTGAGCAAAAAGTTTCAATAACATTACAAAGTCAAGCATCTACAGCTACTAGTTAGCTGTAAAGCTAATATTTACAACAATCTGAAACATTAAACAAAATTCAATGTAGAGTTATAGATACTTGTTATAGAGAAATCATATCCATGTCAATTGAACTGAGAGCCCAAAAAAAAAAACCAATGGTAGCAGAAATAAAAATAAAAGAGAAGCCTTTTGTCCAGATAATTCACTTTGATGTAAATGTGGGCATACATCTGAGTTAAATATTCAACACAAGTTCCTCATCAGTACAGTTACTTCTGGATTTCAATTTCACAATATGTCAACAGATAAACAAATAGGTTGTCTCTAGATCAATAGTTACTGATCTCATTCAACAAAACCACTAAATATTGCATTTAGAACACTTAAATCCTTTGCAGATTTTCTCAGAAAAGAATGTTGTCAAATTCTGAGGAATCATAGTTCATGAAAACTCCAAGAAAAAAACCTTAGGTGCAAAAGGAAGAAATATGTGGTGTAGGCAAACAAAAGTACCTGGACAGTCAAAAACTAAATAGTCATCATCCAAGTAGTTATCCAATTCTTCTGTTAGCCAATCATCCAAATTCTCCTCAAGGTGCCTGAGCATCGAGATTCAAGGCAATACAAGATAGATCTACTTGTCACAAAGTACGATGAACTGATTTTATAAATTTCTTGAAGAACACAACTAAAAGTTTGAAAATATTGCAAACAGCACATCTATTTCAACTGATACAACAGCAATGTTAATTTAAGAAAAGCACTAAAAAAAGAAACTAGAGAATGAATAATCTTTTGTTCAAAGGATACTCCATGCAATAAATAAGCCCGCCATTAGGTCCAAGACCAAGTTCCTCCATAACATCTTCCAAAGAAATGAGCTCTCTGATGTCTGTGACAACATTATTACACCATTTTTGGAACTCTGCTTGACTAAACTTACTTAAGGTAATAGAAAAACAAAAAACTATTATCTAATACTCACCCATGGCAACTGGATAGTCAAAACTTTCAGCAGCAGGGTCTAAGTTCACAATGTGCATTTGACGTCCAACAGTTTGACAATGTTGGTGTAAACTAGAGCAATAAGTGGACTGTATCAAGGAAAAATAACAATTTTTTTAAAAAAAAAAGAGATAAAACTATAGTCATATTGCAAAAGCTAGCTAAAATTTTTCTAATATCCTTCCAAACCAAAACCACAGAATGGAGTATCTGGAGTTGTTACATTTAAACACTTAGAGATATAATTATAGTAAGATGTAAATGCATAAAAATATTGTTTGTGTTAAAATTTGATCCATCACCTTCCCGCTTCCAGCAGGGCCAATAACCAGCTGAGCATAGCCCATGATAGCTTCCTCTCTATTCCTTCCCACTTATTCGTTCACAGAAGCACCTTTATCAACTACGGATAGATGCCCTGATGAAACTGCAAATTTGAAAGATCCCAAGAATAGCAACCAATGCGTATGTAGCACACCAAACACCAGCAGCAAACAATATGCTCAGTACATTACTACCTGAATTTAACATGGAAACATCACCTGAACAAAAAACTGAATTTCAGAGTACAACTGATAAAGGCCAAATTTGGTTTATTTTAATGGAACCCAAACCAAACTAAAATTCAAACCCCAGAAGTACCTCCAATAAACACGGGCATAAATGATTCGGACAAAAACACCTATAAACATCTCAGAGAGACAACCTCTTTACTCCAATAAGCCTCAACTAAACCATGAAATCAAAAAGTACATAAAACTAAACCAATGCACCAGAACAATAAATTGATCAAGCAAACGGACCAAATAAGTACCTCCAAATATATATATATATATACTCACTGCAATCCTCAACCTCAACTAAGGAATCAAAACCCACGTTTAGAATCGAACGAATGATTTGAAAGATAAGATAATGAAACAAAAGACAGAATAAATATCTCCAAAAAATAATCCTTTACTCCAAGCTCCAAGCTTCAGCTAAACTTCTAGGACCAAAACACATGTCTAAAATCAAACCAGTGCCCTAGGGAAGAAAAGATCAATCAAACCGAAAAACCCAGTAAAAGTCTCTAAAGAATAAGTGAAGTACCCTCTTCTTTTCCTTTTCTTGTACTCGTAAACTCATATAGCATAAAGTTTCCATACATTTAACCCATTTCAGATTAGAAGCCGAAAAGGAAGTATATACCTGGCTGGCGGCAGAAGAGAAGCGCTGGAGAAGAAATACTGAAACACAGAATTGTATACTCTGCGTGTGGAAAATGGTCTGGAGCGGTGGGCGCTGAGCCTTGGTTGTGCTAAAAAATGGCTCGGCTACGCTATATACGGGGGAACGGGGAAGGCGTCGGCATGGTGAAAGAATATGAATATTTTATGCAAAGAATATTTGTTTACTTTACTTGGAATGGTTAATTATCTATCACATATATATATATATATATATGGAAACAACGGAAGATTGCTTTTCTTTTTTTTTAGAAATTAAAAAAAATTATTACTTTTGAGGGGAGTTTTTTTGTTTTTTTTTGGCTGAAAATAATTATTGAAAAATAGACTTTGAAGTCGGATTTGATTTTTGGTTCAGCGGCACTACCATTGATCTGTCCAAAAGTTTGAATCATTCACTCCAGCCCACATTTTTTTTTATCACAATTGCGCAGAGCTCTTTGGCCGAAAGAGGCAAATGTTGCCTGATTTTCTTTTTGCTTTTACAGATTACAATTATATACTAACCTCAATTTTCAAGTGCACATCATTGTCAAGTTTGTTAGGATCAAATGATCAATGTCCCTTATGGTTTCCAGCACAGACACTGGACTGCAGTAAAATTGTTTGGCTTCTTTAGGGTGAGACTACTTGGATGCCAGGAGCTTCTTCTTGTTGCCTTTCTTCTTTGAGCTGCTACTTCCTCTGAAGTTCGTTGGCAGTGTAGGGGAGGGGAGGGGAGGGGCTGAGGGGGCTGGGGGGCCGGGGGGTGATGGAGGGGGGAGGGCGGCTGGGCAGTGTCGGGGAGGGAGGGTGAAAGGCTAAAGGGGAGTTGGGGCGACAGAAGGCAAATTTTTTTTTTTTTTATGTATCTTTCAATGTTGAACACACACTGCAAAGTCTTTTTGTTTTTCCAAACAATAACTTTTGTAATCTAACCTATTTTATAAAAGGTCTCAATTGAGTTGTAGGGGTTAGAGGGAGAAAATCTACCTATAAACTAAATAGATAAATTGACACTACATCTAAATTTTAGATATTTTACCCAAAAAGGCCTTTAAGAAGTATGATCACTCGAGCAACCACAAGTAGGTGTAAAGAAATCAATTCAAATTTTAGATTTTTGAATTGAAAGAAATATTGAGAGAGATAAAAAAACAGTGTATCTTTCATTCATATTTTTTTTTATCGAAAACGTTTTATTAAACTTTTTGACCCTGAATTTGAAATATCCTACTTTCACGTAATTTACAGAATTTAATAAGCAAATAAGATTTCATAATCAGGGTGTATACTTACAGCAACCTTCATTACTTTTCTTTTTGAATAAATTGTAAAAATAGTTCTTTATAATTACTGGTTTAATTTATTTTATTCTTCATATTATAAAATAAATTTTTTTAGTCCCTTACATTTGATAAAGTGGCTTCTTTTTTTTCTTCATCTTTTCGTTAAATTCCATCAAATATTCCATTTGAGTAACCGTGTGCTGTCCACGTGATAATTATTAATGATTTTCTTTTTTGTTGAAAATGATATTGCATTAATAATACTATACAAAGTAAGTAAGCTTATTTATCTCTCGAATATGTACAATTAGCCAATAGTAAACCTGTTAAGTACAAAATTAAAAACCACATCTATACCCCAAACCTAAACCCTAAACCAGGCATACGAGGTAACTATTGTGAAACCTAATACAACCTAAGACTGCAAAAAAAATAATCAACATGAAATTGAAAATTCATTAATAGATCAAACTTTAAAAAAAAAAATAAAAAATCATACTATTGGCTAGATATCAACCCATTAAAATAGGACATGAGATTAAGGGTGCGTTTTTGTGCTTTTCAATATAAAAGTAGCAAGATAGAAATTGTATTAAAAATACAAAACGTTATTTTTAAGAGCATAAAAATGCATTTTTGAGAAACAATTCATATACACCTTAATACTTCCAAAACTATGCAACTCTCCTTTGTCCTGCATTCTATTGCAATTTAACAAACACTAAGCATGGCTTCCCCTCAATTTGAACAGCCCACAATTGCACGACATTCCCAACTCTCAGATGATTACAGGCCTTAATATTTTTCCATCCGTCACCATTCAGTATATAAGAAATACTGGGGTGCCCTGTTGTCTTACGCATCGTCCACCTGGTTAGATTGATGCTTTCTACCATACCCTTCGGCTCGATTATATCAACTTCAAGAACATTACAATTCCCGCCTGCATCACGCCCTCCGACGAATTTATCATCTTCTTCACTGAGAAACCTGTTTATCATCTGATTTAGAGGGATTGAGAAACGGTTTTGATGATTTTGAATATCAGTTTGAGTTAGTTGCTTTTGTATCACTAAAACTGCCTCCTCAACCAGCCTACCTCGGGCTTTTTCCAGAATCATGTTCCTGAATTTGGCGGGCAAATCCGGGCGATCAATGTCGTCAGTCTCTGGTTTTGTTTTCTTGTTCTTAAATGTTGTGGGCATATCAAGGGATGGATTAGTGGCTTTTTGAACCTCTGTTGGTTTCCTTTTCTTGTTCGTGAATTTTGCGGGCAATGTCGGGAGTGGGATAGGATCATTCTTAACCCCCGTTTTCCCGTTCTGCTTCTCTGCGCCATTATCATCGTCCTTCCCAGTTTCCTTCTTCCTCAAAGGCAACTTAAATTTCAACGAAGTGATTTTTTTGTGTTCTGGTTCTCCCGTAATCTCAGGTTCAGCAACAACGTTGTCATCGTCATCACTAGAACCGACATTAACCTTCCCACCTTCAGTCCTTTCAAGCCTACAAGGTCTGATGCGTTCGTCTCTGTGCTGCGTCTTCTTCTTCCCCTGTTCTTCTTCCCGCAACCTGGCTAGCTCTTCTTGGGCCACTAATGCCAGTACGTCTATTAACAACATTGTCTTTCTTGATGATCCGTAGATGAAATTTTAATCAAGAAAGGGACAATCTAGATAAAAATGGGTTCTTGATGACCAAGATTAATTCGAGAACTAATTCATAAAAAATGCACAAAATAGGGTTATGGGATTTTTCAGAACAACTTATACGTGTATGACTAAACTTGTGAAGTTTGTATGAATTTGGATTTTGCGGGCAGAATGTTTGTATATATATATATTCATATTTGTCCTAATCCCCTTGGGATTTAGGGAAGTCCGATTTTAGAAACTTTCCTTTAAGGGTTTTGTTACCGTTGGCTTGAGGGAGATTTATAACCAAAACGAAAACGGAAAAACCTAATCATCAAGCAAGATTTAGAACCAAAACGAAAAACTTTTTTATTGAGAATATAGTATAAACTTTTTATCTTATTCTCTATATAAAAAAAAAAAAAACTGTTCCTGATTTTGGTTTTTTTTAGTATGAATATTATTTGAATACACATTAGTTATAATTTGTGAAGTTGATGGAACATAATAGTTATTTTTTTTAAGTTTAAGAAATAAATGATTTTTGTGGACAAGTTTTAATATCTATTTTTATAAATTTCCTATGGTTTTCCATTTGCAATTTCAATAGAATTTTATTTTCTTTAACATTTTTTTTTCTCTATCAATCACGTACTAACTATTAATCTCTTATTGGTAGGGTTAGAAGGCCAAGATTTGTGCTCTTTCAACTTGAGTATGCTCAAATAGCTTAAACTATTGTACTCATGAATTAATTTTAGTGCTTGGTTTAAATATATATCAAGCTTAGTCGAACTTAATATAATGCACACGATTGTCCAATAATATTGTATTGCGCCACTCAAACTTAATTAGAGCAGACTGACTGACTCCCTCTTCGCCATTAGTCCAAAAAGATTATTAAAATTTCGTAATTCTTTGATGAACTTATTCTAATTTTAAGAGTACAACTTAGAATTCATACATCAACACTGATGTTGAACTAAATTTTCTTATTGCATTACACAATCAATGAGCAATTTGCAATCTTATGCTTTAGGAAAAAACTCAAACCTTCATAATCTTTAAAAAGAAAATATTTTATACATTTGCTGCACCATGTATATAGATATTTAGAAGGGACAATTTATAATTTAAGGGGATAGTCTGTTTATATATATATATATGGGGGCAAAAAATAAAAATTTATGTAATTAACTTAATGTGCTAAGAATAAGGATCCAACAAATATATAAAATATTTTTTCCTGGCACAATATTTTGAGTCTTGCTTGTCTAATACATTCGAAATTAATAATTGTCAGTTGAATTAACATGGAATTGAGTTTGTTCTTGGAAAAGTATTCCATACTAACTACGATTTGATCAGAAAATGGGGATGTTGATATGATAGGAAAACTAATAAAGTAAAAATGACGGATCGTTAAACCTATTTGGTATGTATTTTAAAATTTATTTTTGTCTCAAACACGCTTTTCACTATATTTTCTATTTTACAACTATCATCTCAAAAATTGTAAAAACACATTTTTCAACTACAAAACACGTTTTGAAACACTGTCTTTACAGGCCATTAACTAATTTGATTACATAGGTTTTAAATGGATTAACCAATAGAATTTTAATTATAATCATGAAAATATTATTCTTCAAGGTGAGGGGAGGGTCTCAATTTCAAATCCTCTCTCCTGCCTTTCCTAGTGGGGCAACGTTATGTGAGGCAGTTGAATATGATGAACTTATAATTTCAACCTATATTATGTGAGGCAGTTCAATATTAACTTATAATTGAATCCCTTGAAATATACATACAAGTTAATAATCAATTCACGGAAGCCTTTGTTTCGTCTCATATTAGAATTTTGTAGGTTTTCTATCCTTTTTTTCCTTCCCTTTTTGTGGTAAAATTTGTTGACTGAAAAATCAAATAATTACATAGGTATTGCTCCTTATCTATGAAATTCTCCTATTCTCTTATTCATCTCCCTCTCCCTGATATTACATCTTATGCCCTCCCATGCTGCCTTTTTTTTTTCAAGTAAAAATAGTAATTCAAAAAGACTAAGTAGCACCAACCACTGATCGCAAGACTAAGTAGCAGCGAAGAAAAGTGGCAATGCCCTCCTGACAACCAGCATCACAAAATAAAATGTATTAGTAGTAATTTGTTTACAGGAGGACATCCTGAGCATGGTTCTTGAATGACTATTTTCATGTTCTCTTTCTACTCCAAAGAGATGGAACACTCAGCTTCTCATATAGTTCTGGTCTTAGCAGGCAATATGCAATTCCAATATGGTAGAATAATTTGAACTGCTTTTCAATGCAATTTTCCAGTTCAATCCGGAGAAGATAGTCAGGTGCTGACAAGGGATCCACAGCATGGCATCCAATTCGGTTCTGCATTCGTTGAGAATTGGAGAACACCATTCTGCAAAATTACATGTGACCCAAACATATTCGTACTTTGGGCATTTTTTATTTTTCCTCCAACCTTAGTCCTTGTCGATATTCAGCACATCTGGATCATTTAGCCAAACGTAATCAATTACTTCAGAAGCTTGAAGCGTCAACTCTCAATGCGGCTTATGAACCTATGGCATTAAATGCATGGGATATCAACTCATTGGATAGTAGGAAACCTTCTGGATCACTTAGCCGAAGAAATGCCAGTACCTCACTCTTCTTTGAATCATCAGATAGTAGGTAACTAAATTCATCTGCACTAATATTTCTCCCCTTCTCATCTAAGAATACAACGTGTCCACTGTCCACATAAGGTTGATAGACCTCGCACAGGGAATGTACCAGTGTAAAACCAAAAGTTTTTCCAAAAGATTTCAAATTCAAGCCTCTAGCAGTTCTGAGAGCGAGCATAATAGCATCCATTGCCAGATCTTTAGCGTCAACACTACCATCCTCACCTTTAACCACACCATCTTCCAAATTCTGTACATAACGCATGTAATCTTTCAGCTTTCTTGGCCTAGAAATCCGTATGCCATTGACATAACTGGCTGACCCAAGCCCAAAACCATAAAATGGTTCATTCTTCCAGTATGTAAAGTTGTGTTTGCACATATAACCACTCCTGCAGTAGCTACTAATTTCATAATGTTCATAACCAACATTAGTCAGCATCCTTGAAGCCATTCTATAAAATTCAGCAGACAGATGCTCGGAAGGCAATGGGAACTCACCTGGGTTATACCTGCAGAGCGACCAATGTAAATAAAGAAGACTGGAGGAAAAGAACAAACTGCTAAGTTGTCATTTATATTTCCCTCTAATTCTAATGGCATTCCTGTAGCTCACTATCGAAATTTCAATCTCTTTAACACGCTTTCTTTGGTTAACTCCTTTTTATCTGTTCTTCGTTCCTACGGATTTTAACTTTGCATTTGATAACTATTTGAACATTCCATTCAAGTGATAAAAAAAAAAAAATCTGCTCTAAAGTCAGTGGTTTGGGCACTTACAATCACAGAACATCTACACATTCTGTTACACAAAGGACCATCTAAATACATGTCTCTAGAGTTCATAAATTTTATTGCCAAAAGAAAACAGATTGAATGGACGACCAACAACCCCCTTCTTATTTTTCCAAACTACAGATTAGAGGAAAAGAAATGTACTTCGCCCTTTTACTTAAAATAAAGATCTATTTAGTTTTTTGACTTACAATATTCCAAATTTAGTGTCGTGCTCAACTTGCAAATCATAAACTGAGACATGTGTAGGCTGTGCTTCAATAGCGAGCCTCAAACTCTCCTCCCACATTTGTTGAGATTGATGAGGAAGAGAAGATATGAGGTCCATGCTCCAATTCTCAACTCCACTGGTCTTCACATTATCAATGGCCTCATAAACCTCTTTTACACCATGAGCTCTTCCACAGGCTTTTAACAAATCATCTTGAAAAGCCTGCACTCCCAAAGACACTCTATTCACTCCCAACTCCATTAACTCCCTCAACTTCTCCCCGTCAAATGTTCCGGGGTCCATTTCCATTGATATCTCAGCTTCCGAAGACACCCTAAATTTGGAACTTAAAGTATCAAGTACTAAAGAAACCAACTTTGGCGTAACTAAAGAAGGCGTGCCACCTCCAAAGAAGACTGTTTCAAGAGGTGGGTTGGGGTTTGAATTCAATGGGGTGGCTTTAATTTCTCTGCAAAGAGTTTGGATGTAGTTTACTATTCGCGGGTCATCGTCGGATGCAGAGGAGGACCCAAGAGCTATAATTGGGAAATCACAATAGTGGCAGCGTTTTCGACAGAATGGGAGGTGAACATAGGCTGAAGTTGGGGGCAACTTGTGAGGTGGGGTGTTGGTGGCTGCAAGGGTGGCATTTCGTCGAACAGTTTCTGGGGTTTGTGATATTTTGTTTGTGATGCATTTACAAAGTTCAGGAGGTCTGGCCATGGTGGGAAAAGCAGTTAACAAGGAACTGAAGGATAGCTTCGGCATGTTATCCCGTTTGTTTATCGGAAAGGAAAAATAATCTCCCTTAAAAAGAACGGTCAAAGACAAAAAGGAAAGACTCACGTTTATGGACTGTTTTTTACTCGTACTTGGGCAATTGCATGGACGCCAATTGATTTTTACAAAACAGCCTTCGCCAAAAATGCAATCTTTCTGAATTTGTTCTGTTTTCGAAATAAAGATTGTAAAATAAAAATTATTTTAAAAATATAAACAGCCATACCAAAAAAAAGGTAAAATCGCCTTTTAAATACTCTTCTCTTTATTTTTTGGGTGTAAAGAAAGTACTATTTCTATATATTTATTTTTCAATCAGAACCTATAGCTGGAATAGAAAATGTCTAAATGAGTGCAACCTTCTGTAATTCAACTGTCAATGTAGCTGTTACAGTGGCAAAACTAAGCACAGAAAATGTCAAAACCAAAACTGGAAGCAAAACTACATATACACAGCCCTCGAGGTTACACACAACAGATCCATGTGATCCTTGTGGAAGTGTTGAAGCGCCAGTGCTTTACCAAGCTCCAATGGAGCTGCACTAAACTAAATACCAGGGCAACTCTTTGGGTTCCATACAAGTCTCCTCATGCAAGGTATTTTACCATGTATGGACCTTCAAGCTCATAGCCCAACTTTCTGTAATAGTGGCGGGTTCCTACCCCTGAAATGACCGCAATCTTTTTTGACCTATGTTCTCTACGTGCAATACGCTCTGCCTCTTCCATCAGCAGTGTACCATAGCCTTGGTGCTGCAATTTATCAGCATCCCGCCCATGGACTGGAACTGCAGTTCCATAGACATGGAGTTCCCGAACGATAGAACATTTTCCCATGAGTTCAGTGCAAGTGACATGTTGGCCGCATTTCCTCAAACGCAGCAAACCAACAAGAATATCCTGCAGCCATCAAGTATAGAAACATAAGAACAAGGCTTGAGTCGCTCTAGTCCCCAGACAGCAGAGACTGAAAAGCATGATAGTATTCATAGTTCAGGTGGCCGTTGAAGAGGAAAGTAATTCTCAATATAACTGAGCACAAAATAATAAACTGAGCAATTTGTAACCTGCATGTTATGAGTATTTCAACTGATAGCAAGACAAAATACAATATAAACAAATAGAATCGAGTTTCAACAAAGTATTTATCTTTGTCACTACATTTTATCAGGTGACAGCATGACAAAATAATTTTTCCTTTACAAAAAACAATAGTACGTGTCCATGTTACAGAATGCTTATCAAATATTCTTATCCAGAGACTTGAAAACCAAATGGAAATACAGAAATTGCTCCAAACTAAGCAGAATTCAGGTAAATATAACGGGCATACACAAATTCCTCCAAACTAAGCAGATTTCAGGTTTCATTAAGCCAATAACACAATATCAGACCAAATGAAAAACAGAGTCAAATACAACTACAAAAGTTAAACTCCAATGAGTAGAAATTTCAAATAAAATAACCAACATCTTCCTAATTTGAACCATGTTAGTTGTGTAGAAATAAAACAAAACCAGTGCTAGGTTCCCACAACAATAAGGAATTTGAATTAAATGGTCAAAAGAACTCAGCTTCCGAGTGTTCACATAGTATGCTAGCTTTACGCAAATCCACAAACAGAGGAGAATCAGGCAACAATTTATGCTGCAGCAATTCGGTCCAAAATTTTTTTTCATAGGAACATATGAGTGAAAAGTTCTAGTTTAGTTAATGAAGCAGCCTTTACAACTTGAATCTACTGTCTTACTGTGTCCCAACAAGAAAAATTAATTTTTTGTTCCGGAATACTCATTTCAGAAAAGTAAGTGTGCTCATAATAAAGCACCATCCATACAACATTCACATTTCAGTTTGTATAAACTTGTCATCAGAAATATCATTCACTGGCCTATCAACTGTGAAAAGTACAGAGACATCAGAACATATTTCTTCAGCTATGGCAAAATCTGTACTGAATTGAGAAGCAAATTATGGTTTTTTTTCTCAATGTGTTTTCTTGTCCTTTCATTTGGCTATCATAAAGGAGTAGGAAGTAATTAAAATTACCTGGCATGTATCCTCATATGAAAGAAAAGTTTCCCAGCCCTCATTTGCAGTATAATCACGACGAACAAGTTCAACTTCTTCTGGCTTTATTTTGTGGTGAATATCCTATATAAAATTGGGAAAAAGATAAAAAACTAGCTATGATGCATTCTATGTACAAAGCATACTTCAAGCAATAATAATGGATTCCACTAACCTGAATTCCAGCTTCACGAGTTCGAACATCTCGACATTTCAATCCCAAATCTTCCATCCGAGCCAAAGCTAGCTCCCGAAGATTTCCCTTCTCCACCCCAGAAGTTACTAGAGGCATAGGAATATCTCGCTGAACCCTATAGACACGTGTCCAAGGGGGAACCATTGCCAGGATCCTAGCTACAATGTCAACAAGCTGTTCAGGTGGATAATTTCGGTACCTGCAAACAACATACACCTTTAAAGGGTTATTTATCACATTAAAGTGTGACAGTAAAGGCACGTGGCTTTATGACCCCATTTGTAATTCTATACATGAAATACGATATGGATTTTTTTCCCTTTACTTCTTTCTCTGTCATTTTGGACACAAAAGTTGGTTTGCATGGGAACAAAGTTAAAAGGTCACAAGGGGACTCTGAAAGAAAATAGGAAAGAGAAACAGAAAAATAGAGTTAAAAAGAGAGGGATTAGTCAAATCTGTTAATTGGTAGCAAGGTTTCAATAGGAGGAAATGAATATGATGTACAAGTGAAGTCAATCTTGCAATATCAAGTAAAGATAAAGGTTGTCTGCAGCCAACAAAGAATTTAAAACCTGTTAAAAAAAATTCTAATAAATAAGGTGGTATAGCTTGTGAACTGTGAAGGCTGTGTACAGAAGAAAGGAAAGACCTCAACTGCAGTCTGTGCTAAGAATTGTCTTATACCTGCCAGTTTTCCAGAGTTCATAAAGTCCAGTACCACGGATAACAAGTGTTGGGTATATTTTGAGTCCGTCAGCCCTGAATGATGGGCTCTCGAAAAACTCCTTGAAACTCTCCATGTCCCTTTCAACTCCAACATTTGGAAGATCGGGCATCATATGAGCAACTACCTAAGGTATAAGAGAAAGCGGCTTACCAACTGAAAAATAAAAAACAACAAGAAATGGTACTAAAAAGGCACAAATTATTACAAATAATTGTGATGCCTGACCAAGAACATACTTCCTCACTTGATCACAAGAACTAGGATTCACCTAAGAAACGTAGATCCCTTTTTATTCTATTACTATTTCCATTTCATTCTCTTTGTATCCTGCATCTGTACCGCCAGAGATTTACCACACCAAGGTACTCATAATGATAAAATCTCCTTCAATTCAATCAGGTGAAGCCCATTGGCCCAGCTTTCTGCTTTTCTTATGTAAACTGTATGTGATTTTAAAACAGATTTTCTTTCTTATATAAAATACATGATTTTAAAAGAGCTTTTCCTTTCTTTTTTTTTCCAAAAACATTTGCTCCTTCTGCTATCTTTGGATGCCACACTTTTCTCAATTTCTTACTAATGTACCATTAGGGTAAACTTCAAATCAATCAATCCACCAAACAGGATGTCTCAATTTACTCTCAGGACGGGCAAAAACTAAGCCTGCTTTGCTTACAATTGGGGGTTTTGACTAGAGAGCATTGCCCTTTCTACAAATTTATACACAAAAGAAAAGAAAAAAGAAGCCAACCATATATCTGGACCAGTTTATCTTTATCACAGAATAAACTACCATGATGGTCCTCTCCAAAAAAATTTCTTTGGTAGCTTTGATATCTAAATTAATAACCGTGCCAAGTTAACTACAGGGTGAGAGAAGAGCCCAGTTCCAGCTACCAAACCTTTTATATTAGGCCAAGTTTTGCAGGGGAAGCCAAGTGAATTTGTTAGTAGAGGTGCCAACCAACAGTCAAATTCATAGAGCAGAAAAACTTTAAAAAAAAAAAAAAAATTTAAAAAAAAACAACCTTAAAACCAGCATCCTTTGACAAGCAAAAGCAATCAGCAACAGCTGCTACTGTGTGACCTCTATTTGTATCACGAGCTACATCCTCATATGTGCTCTGAACTCCAATCTCTAACCGGGTGCAGCCATATGAAAGCATTTGTCTTAGATGAGGCCCAAGGCAATAGTCAGGTCGTCTGGTTTGTTCAGAATATCATCAGTGACTTACAGTAAAATTGCAATATCTTAAGAACATTGATGTGAAAATCAAGAAGCTTTATATTATGCTAAGAAAATTAACTCCCCTTAAATCTTATTATTTAATAACTTTTACCAAAAAAATTAACATATAACGCACCCATACTTACGTTTCAATGGTCATCCCAATGCACTTTACTGCACTGTGTTCAGAATAGGCAACTGCTTCTTCAACATTTGCAGAAGTATGTCCTGACAAAGCATCGTGAAGATTTCGAATGAAATAGTCACGGTACTCAGATGGCAATGACATAAAAGTTCCTCCCATCAAAATAAATTCAACCTGTGCAAGAGAAATATGAGGCTGAGAGAACAGCAATTTGAAATTTTGTAGAATGGAAAGAATCTTGGAAAGAAGATGCCAAACCTTGTCAACACTGTGACCCAACCTCTTTAACTGATCTATCCTACTCCTTGCTTGAACATACGGGTTATATCTAAAAACATAATAGCAAAATCAGCCCACAAAACATTTTCATATTTCCTTCTCAGAATACAAGTTTGGGCCTCATCTTGTAGTCATTTGCAACATAGACTGAAAGAGGAAAGAGAATTATATACAATCTCTAGAACACAAGACAAACAAATCACTACTGTAGAACAGCTCTCAATATTTTCAAAACGTCTGCTGATATCAATCACTCAATGTTATATGCTAAAACTGATTATGGTTTTCAACAATATTTTGTTTCATGTGCAAAAAACAGACAACAAAGGATCAGTTAGGTATTAACTTCATCACCATTAAATAATGGTAAATAAATAGAATAGCTCCTAAATATCGTCGTAATTTCCCCCACCAAATTCAATCCTTATTTGCTTATCATACTTCACCAAAATCAATCTTCCTTTCAAAATTGAATATACAAAGCCCATACACTATGTTCTGCAATAAATTTCTCCCCTTTTTTTTTTTAATCAAATTCATGCAAAAATGGACAAATCCCACAATTATTTCTAGACTTAAAAAAACGATAATCAATACAACATCTTTCAACCGAATTCCAATTTATCACATATGCATATCTTCAAATGCTCCTTTTCCAAATAAAATAAAATCTCACCTTGCTCGAATGGCACGCATACTGGTGGGCTCATACCCAGTATAAGACTGAGTACTATACTCAAAATCCGAGTCAGGCCCACCAGGGCAATACACACAAATATTCCCCGTCGTAGCAATATGTGGACACCGGTGAGGTTTCGACATAACCGCTACCACGGCAATCCCAGAGGCAGTGCGGACTGGTTTAGCTTTGAGTTTAGGGAGGAGTGACTCGCGCTCAGAATCGGGAACCGCGGCAATCATCTCGACGAGCTTTGGGGCCCGAGAAAGACCGTATTTCCGGCAAGCTGCCGACTTCAAAGCGTTTAGGTCAACATTCTCGCCTTTATGCGAAAGCTCCACCATGTTGGATACTATTTCAGCTATGGCTTTCACTCGAGCTTCTTCTTCGGTTAAGTTGTGGGAGATTACGCCGCCGCGGCCCGGCCGCGGGACCTTTCGTGGTTCCGCCACTGCCGCCGTCGCCATTGTGAACGCGGGTGATGAGATGTTTTGGGAGGATGGAGGTTCGTTTTGCTCCCAACTCGCGAGAGGTTTTTAACAAAGTTTTTGCAAATTTGAGAAGTGAAATACCTCATATACCCTTTTTGTTTTGCAATTTCTGGATAGATTGTATTTGTAGGCAAAGAGTGATTTGATTCGAAAACCAAACCAAACCAAACATGTAAAATAGTACTCCTATATTATATAGACGGAAAAACAGTGAGGAATTAGGGGGAAAAAAGGAGAGGAATAAAGAAGAGGGAGAAAACAGGGAGGTTTACATTTGTTTGTAATCATTTGTTGGTCTGGTTTACAAGGTATTTATGCATGCCAAACGCTGGATTTTGGTCAATTCGGTTGAGAGGTACGGTTTGTTTTCTGCAATGTGGTTTGTCCGTTTCTTGCTAGTGCTGTAAATTCTGTGATGTCCATAAGTGTGGCTTTGTTGTGTCTTTCTTTGTTCTGTTCTGCACTGCCTGGTACATTAGGTGGTGCTGGTGTGTTTTGTGTTTCTGGTGTTGCTGCTGTCTTTTGTATCATTATGGTGTATGTGGTGGTTCTGTTTGGATGGGAAAGACAAGTTCTGGGGCGGCCATGGTGTATGATTTTTGAGAATGTGTGAGAGGCTAACAAACTTTTTGATAAAATGCTTCAATGGAATGTGTATTCGGGGAATGTATTGGTTAATGGCTTTGGGTTGTGTACGGTTGTAAGCTTTTTTGGGGCCAAAGCCGCATTCCTGCGGACAAAACCAATTTGTCCTTTTGTTGTGTAAATCTCAATTCACAAACTTCCTCTGCCTTAATTCTTTCGAGTTCCCTTAGCCCTCGGTCTAATTCTCACTAATCAATTACTTGAACTCTTCTTCATCCAGCAGCAACCAAGCACAAATCAAAATCAAAATACCTCATCCACTACAGTTGGATTCATTTCTCACCCTTTTCCTTCTTTTCAAATTTTCTCTTTCCCAATTATTGGCTTCATGAAACTGAGCACAAGGGGGGTGGCATAAGCATTTAATTCTGCGGACCACTTGGATCTTCTCTTACTGCAGTTGATTTAGAGTTCCACTTGGCCACCATTTTTGTCGAAGCTGTGTGTATCTTGTTCCCTCCGATTCTTGCTTTTGGCTTTTGGTAAAAATTGTATCTTTAAAGCCTGCAAATTCTTGACACGTTTCTGTTCTTTGATTCAGAATCAGCAGATCTTCATAATTATTTGACTTTTGGGGCTTCTTTTTGGTGAGTTCTTGTTATTTTTGTTTTATTCTTTTTTTTTTTCAAATTTTTTGTCAGTGAAGCGGCTGTTGCTTGCCTCTCTTTCTCAGCTGGGAAGTACTTAGATACTCGCTTTTGAGTAATTCTGGAATCAAGATGATATTGGTATAGTTACATTTAATTATTTAGTCGGTGATTTTGATTGAATTTCTTTCTTTCAAGATTGGATTTTTAGAGCTTCGATTTTAGTTGTATGCTTGGGGGAATTTAAGATTAGTTTTGGGATTTGGGAGCTGTTGTTTTAGTTTTGGAATTGCTGTGAGT
The DNA here is from genome assembly GCA_020080225.1 of Gynochthodes officinalis. Classification (NCBI taxonomy): domain Eukaryota; kingdom Viridiplantae; phylum Streptophyta; class Magnoliopsida; order Gentianales; family Rubiaceae; genus Gynochthodes; species Gynochthodes officinalis. Next base: position 3,514,128 of record CM034625.1, on the reverse strand, counting down.
TATGGGTGAATGTCAGCCTTCTGCTACCTCTGCAAGCTTAGATAGGGAGGAAAACTTAATCGCTGCAGCTCAGAACATAGTAAAAGGATTAGAGACGAACAAGAATTTGACGAATGATGCCCGTAAGATAGAAAAAGGTAAACTTACTCTCACCCGATTTGCAGCCACAACCAAAAAAGGTAGAAAAAGAAGGGAAAAAAGTAAGCAACAGGAAAAAAAAAAAAAAAAGACCCTCCAACTTGGAGTTAATTTTTCAGAAATTATTCAAATGCTCCTTCGACTGTTTTTACTATACCTTTATTTTTAGATTGCTTTTAATTAAAACTCTTTGCTTTTATATATTAACATGTTTGATAAAAATAAATGTTGAAATTTGAATATTGAATATTAAAACTTTAATTTTAAATATTTGAATCTAAATGTTAAAGGTTGTAAATATTTCATCTGAATGCTAATTATTCAAATTGTATTCTTTTGTCTTTTATTGAATTTTTACAATTAAGCAGTAATTATTATTCAAAAATTAAAAGACAAAAATATTGAGATGGAGTTATTTAACACAATATTAATGTTTTTGCACAAAATTAAAAAATATTGATGTTTTTTAAAAGGAGTTCCCAAAATGTAGAAGTTGATTTCTGAAAAATCAACTTCAAAGTCGATTTTCCAAAAATCGACTTCAAACTGTTTTTTCTCCCCCTAATTAAAGTTTGGAGAATTATTTGTGTTGGGCGTCTTTTCCATTGGTCTTTATTTTTTCTGGTACTTGGCGGAATCTTTCATCTTTGTTTTGGCGGAATCTTTTTTCATCTTTGTCTTTCGGTGTTTTTGGGTTCTTCTTTTGATTTTCAGTAACGTGTTCCCACAGTGAAAACATATTACAGTGGGTACAGATGATTCTGGTGGTTGACGGGAAAGGGATTGCTGGGGGTTTGGTTGCCGGTGGGTAATGCTTGGTGGGGGGTTAGAGGGAGAGGGGGGGCTAAGGGAGGGAGGGTTTGAGGGAAGAAGGGGGGCTGCTGGGTAAGGGTTGTGGGCTATGGGGATGCAGAGGGGGATGGGTTGTCGGGTGTGGGGAAGAGAAGGGAGGGGGAAAGTAATTAGGTTTTTTTTTCATTAAACTAAAGTCGGTATCATGGATATCGACTTTAACATTTTCTGTACAATTTTTAAAATATCAACGTTTATTTAATTCTTATTAAAAAATATAATATTTATGTAAAAAACTCCGAGTTTAAGGTTTGTGTATCACTTTTTCTTTTTTTCAAAATTCGTGTTTAGTGGAATCATAAACCCTCCACAGTCCACGCCATTGATAAACCCCCAGTACTCAGATAATCTCCAGAGGCACACAAAACCACTGATGATTACAGAACATGTAACTGCAAATTTTCAGAGCAAAGGAGTGATGATTTGATTCTGAAATCGATAACTCATAAGCTAAGAATAGTATAAACGCTCAACTCGCCTCATTCAGGTTGTGTTTTTGAATCAGACTGCATTTCGAGCAGAAATGTGGAGATATCGTGATGGGTTTTGTCGGGTGAGTAGAGTGAGGCGGCAATGTCAACAGCAGGTGCTCAATAGGCTTTTTTCCTCTTCTGCAGCTTTTGGGCCTCCACCATCTAGGCCCCTTCGAAGAGTTGTCATCACTGGTATCAGTTTTCATTTTTATTTTTTCTTGATTATTTGATGCATGTGAGAACAATGGGTGTGTAGAAATTTGGTTCTTTTATGCTTTTTTGATGATAAAGTTTGGTTCTTTGATAGGGATGTGTGAAGGAAGAAGATAAATGTGAGGGAAATTTAGGAAAATTAGTATTATTTTTTAAATAAAAGAGTAGTAAAAAAGTATCATCTAAATTCATGTAATGTTTCATTCGAGAGAGTACATATTTGGTTCTAGTGTAGTTTATTTAGTTTTGGAGGAGCATGAGAGAATATGATAGGACAATTGAATCCATATTTGGAAAATGAATGATTAGCATAATGCCAAGAATGTATGAAGCAGGGGACTCAGTAATTTAATGTGAACACACCAAAAAAAAAGTAAAAGAAAAGAAAAGAAACGAAACGGAATTTGATGGCAACAGCATGGTGGAGGGCAGTACTAAGTTGGTATCCTATATGATCAAATTTGCTCTGTTCGTATTTATTCTGTTATTGGATTGAACTGAGGCACTGGCTCTTTGTAATTCTTGGTTTGATGTTATTAGGATTAAGAAAGACATTTTCACTAGTTAGGAGGAAAAAGGATTTAAATTGCACCATATAACGAAAATCATGGTATGCATAAGTTAAATTTTCATAAAAGAACTGGATATGACAAGTTCTATATTGCTAAGTTAAATTTTGATTCTTTATGCATTATTGCTGCAGGCCTAGGGGTGGTGACACCTTTGGGGTGTGGTGTGGAGACAACATGGAAGCACCTAATAGCAGGGAGATGTGGAGTTAGAGCAATAACCCCTGAAGATTTGAAGATGGATGGATTTGACAAAGAGGCACAGTTGCACACATTTGATCAGTTGGCATCCAAAGTTGCTGCTATCGTGCCTTGTGGCACTAACTTGGGTGAATTTAATGAGGAATCATTGCTAAATTCCAAGGTAGTACTGGAGAGTTGGCAATTAAACCAATTTTCTTCAAAGTAGAATAAGCTTACTGAATTATGACTATGGCATGCATTAAAAACATGGTTATCTGGGTTGAAAATATGCTTCTTCATTAATTATCGTATTCCTTCTGAGCCATTGTTCTAAGTTTGGAAAAAGAATCTTTTACCCAATTCAATAATGAGCCATTACAACTTGTTTAAGGTTGAAGAATCAATATATTTTCACCTACTGGGTAACCAATTTGCTAGTCTTGGCACATATTTTTGAAGAATGTTTTTGATGGGTATGTGAAATTTCTATAAAATCTGATAACCATTTGATAATATTTGATTAATCTTGTGTCAAAACAATATCTCAAAGTAGATCAATGATAATGACTGAAGAAGGTACCGCTTCTGGTGTACAATTGGTTGAAATCTTCCCCTTTTTGGGTATCCTTCTGTCCTTCTTTCTTGATTGTGTCAATATGGTGGTTAGCAGAAGGGGAGAAGGAGAAGGAGAAGATTTTTTTGGGGGGTGGGGGGGTGTGTTGTGTTGATTTTTTGATTTCTAGACAAGTAATTTTTTGACTTATTTTATGATTTGCAGGACCATAGATCAATTGCAAGGTTTATAGGATATGCACTATGTGCTGCTGATGAGGCTCTTAGAGATGCAAATTGGTGGCCCAATGAAAAAAGTGAAAAGGAAAGAACGGTAATGACTTATTTATGTTAGTAAAGTTTGATGCAGTTAACATTTTAATTTGCATTGTATCTTTAAGATGAATATATTCAGGGTGTCTCAATTGGTGCGGGCACCGGAAGCATCTCTGATATATTGGATGCATCAAGACTGATTTGTGAGAAGGTTGGTTGACTTAGTTGCTGGCTAAAGTGTATTTTCTGTTTTGGTAATCTTGAAAATAATCTCTGAGGCTCCTGAGTTAATGTATTATTCTTTTATTAAAGTAACACCTCCTCCTTTTGATGAAGCGCTTACGGCGGCTGAGTCCATTTTTCATCCCGCGGATACTCATCAACATGGCTTCTGGCCATGTAAGCATGACATATGGTTTCCAGGTACATATCAAATTGTCACTGAAATGAGAGACAGAGTCCAATGGCTCAGTTGATTGTTTAAAATTTGCATATGAGTTTGCTATAGTTTGCTTGAGTCCAAATTGCCATTAAGGGTTTTGATTAGTTAATGATTTTTATACATGTAGTTAAGTAGATGCTATGGGTGATGTGCAGATTTGAATGATAACATGTTAGTTTATTTTACTTTTTTCTTCCAAGGTGCATCAGTGGGTAAGAGGCATGGTTTAGAGGAAAGAAAAGATTGTAATTTTTAGTTATTTACTTATATAACTGTTGATCACTGCGACCAATTTTTGTCTATTGTACTTAAACAGTTATTAACTTCATTTCAATTGGTTTTACTGTCTTCAAAAACTGATATCTTTCTGTTGTCATGGGTATTATTAGCAACATAAATTGACAAAATTTAGGATTATGTTTGGTTGTGAAGTCTTTGCAGTCCTCTGATATGCTTATAAAGAATTCAAGCTAGTTGTTTTGAACATGTTATCTTCTTCTCTGTGATATTTGGATCCCTCCATCATTGGTTCAAAAGATCTATTTCCATTGCTTATAAATTCTAAGATATAGTTGCACATTCTAGTGCTAATTTTGAATCTAGGGGCCAAATCATGCTGCAGTGACAGCCTGTGCTACTGGGGCGCATTCTATAGGTGATGCTACTAGAATGATTCAATTTGGAGATGCTGATGTGATGGTTGCAGGGGGTACCGAAGCTAGTATTGATGCTTTATCGATAGCAGGATTTTGTCGGTAATCATTTTTTAGTAATTTAGTTGTAATATTTGCTAACTTCCGGGCTTAGATCTCTGTGGTCTATTTTTGTGAAGAAGATATGAATTTTCAGAAAAATTATTATAAGCATGAGAGTGATGTTTTTGTACATGTATTTTATCAGAAAGTAGAAATACTTCTTGGCCTTCAGTAATGCATATTGTTTTATTTCAGCTATCTTTGCACCTGATTAGTTTCAATGGTATAATAATAAAGATCAAGTGTATAATAAGTAGAACTGCTGCTTGCACTTTTAAAAATTAGAACTCTTCATTGCTGGTTGGCTAAATTCCACTCCCTTTGTAACTTTATATATTGTGTGATTCCTCTGCATGTGCATTTCTTCCAAACATATTGTACTCTTAATTTTTTTTTCATTTTGTCGATCAAGGCAAGGAAGCATTTTGAGGACCAAAGTCACAGCAAGCTATATTAAGATTGAATTGAGCAGTGGATAAGAATTACCTTTCTTGAAATGAACTAGGAGGCATTGAAACACGAGTATTAAAGACAACTTACTCTGTGTGCAGGTCAAGGGCATTGACCACCAGATATAATTCTGTCCCAGAAGAAGCTTCAAGACCTTTTGATTGTGGTCGTGATGGTTTTGTGTGAGTTGTATTACATTAAGTTGTTTTGTACAATGACTGAATATAAGTTCCTTCAATGTTTCTAAACCTTTTGAATTGCTTGATTCAGGATAGGTGAAGGTGCTGGTGTCCTGGTGTTGGAGGTGAGTTTAGTCGGATACTGGTACTGCATACCTTATTTCAGTGTACAAGACTTGAAGCTGATCTTGTTTACAAGTATAATAAATCATAGATCTGAGTAGTGCCTGGATGTCATGTTGAGGTTTTCTTGGAGTTGCTGCTTACTACTGTAAACATTTAATACTGGATTTATTTGATGACAAATTTATTATAACATGAAATGTTTCACGTATGTAAAAGTTCCAGTTATTCCATTGTTGGATGTCAATATAGTTCTTTGACCTGCTTATTCTGCACTATGTTTGAATGTTATTTCCTTGTGATACTTCCTTTTCATCATATAACACCATATGAGAGAGATATAGATTTATTTTCATCACTTTATGGTATATCAAAGAGTTATTTATGATGGTGCAACTCTATTCCTTTAGGACTAAAATGCCTGCTTGGACCTGGAGCTTAATTCCTTTTTTTTTTAAGGTTTGGTGGGGGGTGTGTGTATATTTATGTAATATCTTAGCTTTTGGTGACCAATCTAATTCTTAGATAATTTTTTGCCAAAACATAAATGGAGGTAAATAAAACATGGCATTTTTTGTTAAATGAAAACACACACACACACACATATATGATTGGAATGGTTGATACCTAGCTTTATTTGGTTGTATTCAGTTAGCATCTTACATGAATGTTGTGAAATTGATGTATGAAATCCAAGTTCTTTTAAGATGAAGCACCAAAAATACTAAGATGCATGGAAGAGTCTTATGTGTTGTGTACACAGAGACATTTATTTATACATGGAAAGTGAGAAGTTTGGATCTGTTAATAGTTGATTAATTGGCTATTTATACAATTGACATAAGCAAAGATTTGGCCATCATAAGGTGTATAGTTTGGGTTACCATTCTTTAACTCATTTTTCTAAATCTTCTTGTTATTATTTTTTATATTTTACAAATGTGTGTTTTCTCTTCTGGAAAGAAACTCTTAACACAAGCAATAGAAAATAAAAGTTATAGTTAAAATGAAATTGGAAAAAAAAGTTAAATATGCTTCAATTTCATAGGATATAGTAATACTAAGAACCTAAGATTGATTAATGAGGGAATGAGATAATATATCATGGAACCTAAGTTATGTTAGTAATTTAAGAAACTAGTCACAAAATTACCATGCATTCACTGAATAAAGTTAAGGAGAACTATAAGAATTGAAGTGGATTAGCCTGATCATATATAAAAATAAATCTTTGAAAGAGACAGAGAGTAGTTATTGTAATTTTCCCAATAAGCTGCCCAGAAAATTTAGCCAATGTCCTAAAGTTTTTGTTGTTCAAATGTGCTTTATCTTTGTTGGTTTCAGTTACACTTTCTTAATAGTTTAATTTCTTTTTAATCTCTTAAGGAGCTAGAACATGCACAGAAGCGAGGAGCTAAAATCTATGCAGAAGTTCGTGGTTATGGGATGTCAGGTTTTGCATCGGATATTTCATCATTACAATCATAATAATTTCCCCCAAAACATTTGTGTTTGATCTGCTCTCCAGGTTATGATGCATAGTTTCTTTGTTCAGGTGATGCACATCACATTACACAACCACATGCTGATGGAAGAGGTGCCTTCCTGGCCATGGTGCGAGCTTTAGAGCAGGTGAGGAATTCCCAATGGTTGTTTTGTTTGTTTTTTTTTGCCTGTTTTCTTTTTTCCCAATGGAAGAGGTTCTTCTTCTCCTTATTCTTCTTCTTCTTCTTTTTCTTCTTCTTCTTCTTCTTCTTCTTTCGTGAAAGCATGAATATCCTCAGGATAGAGAAGTGACAAAAATTGATGAAATTTGGCAACTTTCTTTGGGCCGTATATACTATGTTGCCAGGGGATATGGATGTTTTAGCTTCATTAAAATCAGATTAAATATTTAAGTAACTCACATGTTTTTACCCTTATGCATATGGACTCACAAGATTTGTACATAAATTGTACCTATACATCGACAATCAAAACAGATATGCATAAGAAGCTTATTGATGCATAATTGAAACCTCTGAAAATTTGTTTAGATGGCCTTGGCATCTCTAACTGCTAATCCTAATCCTGTGATTATTGGTTTTAATTATATACTTATTCAAGAATGACTAAAATATCTGGTGTCCTTTGCAAAATTACCCAAATAGAATTGATTGTATGGTGCTTGATGATGATGGTTTCAGCTTTTGCTTTTCTGTGTTTGACAGTCTGGTTTTGATCATAATCAAGTGGACTACATTAATGCCCATGCTACGTCTACACCTTTGGGTAATTACCTTAACTATTACAGAACCCTGCTTCCTCAACTTCCAAAGTTTCCATGAGACTTTTGAGCATGTTCATTAGTGTGTTGCTTAAATTCTTAGGTGATGCCATTGAAGCCAATGCAATAAAGTCTCTGTTTTCTACTCATGCATCATCAGGTGCTTTGGCCCTGTCCTCAACAAAGGTAATTGTGAGAATTATGTACATAGAATTTCCGGAAGCGGAGAGAGTGAATTCAAACTATTCAGGAGCTATGACCATCTAAAATGTGTATCACTGCTCTGCTGGATGGTGACAAAATTGTTTTAGGACTTTATTTCGTATCTGCCCTTTCAATGTTTCTTAAGTGGTTCAATCATTATCATATCATAAATTTGAAAACTTTTTATGGTCTTATTAACTTAACATTGTTCGTTCTGTAAATTAGTATCTTAGCATTTATTTGTTCTTGATCCTTTTGTCTTAAATAACAAAAATCACAAGTTATTACATGTGCTTTAAAGATAACTATGTAATGGGGTTGTCAATGGTCTCTTTCTCCCACAGCTAGTCCATTAGTACAAAAACTTTCATTGTAAAATAATAATTCTCTTGTACTAACATAATCCTAAATCTGTAATGTACACATAACATGACATAGGGTGCTATCGGCCATCTACTTGGAGCAGCTGGAGCTGTGGAAGCAATATTTGCTGTTTTGTCCATACACAAAGTAAGGAAATTGTCAGTTCTGCTTCTTGATTTTGAGCAAATAGTTCTCCATTTTGTCTTAACTACCTTCTTGACTCCAAAATACATGAGATTGGAAAATCAGATAATCTTATGCAGCTCATGGGGGAATATGTTCATGGTGTTTGTAATAAAATGTGATTTTATAAACATGATTGTCGAAACGTGCACATGAATCAAGTGATCTTTTTTGTCTGTGATTGAATCTTAGTTGGGATGCTTGCTTAGTGCCATGAATTTTGTCTCTGAACCAAGTTTTTTTGATGCTTTTTTTTTTTTTAATTTTAAAGAAACAATTGTGAGGAGATATCTATGCATGTTTCATGAAAGCTTGTCTAGTTGGCTAAACTTTCTCTGGATCGAGTGATCTTTTTTAGTCTGTGATTGAAATCTTATTGGTAAGGATGGCTGGTTGGTGCTGTGATTTTTGTCTCTGGACCAAGATTTTTGGTGGTTTATTAAAAAGAATTGTGATATCTCTATACATGTTTGATGAAAGCTTGTCTAGTTCGCAAAACTCTCTTGGAGACTGATTCCCAATTCATTTTGGCAATTCTAACATGTTCATATCCTCTTGTTTGCTGTGAGCATTTGCAGGGTGTTGCTCCCTTGACACTTAATCTGACCAAACCAGATCCAGTATTCACTGATGATTTCATGCCTCTCACAGCTTCAAAGGAGATGAATATTAGAGTAGCCATGTCAAACTCTTTTGGCTTTGGAGGAACAAATGCGTCCTTGTTGTTTGCTTCCATTTATTGAGGATGGACTGATACATTAGTTGCGGAACTCTTTCTTGTGTATGAAGAAAAGCAACGAAAGATGAAGAGTAGAGCATGCTGTTTTGCAGTCTAGCGTTTCAGTGAGATATCAACCGTGATTTTTTATTTTATTTTTTTGGAGTTTCTTCCACGGAATGTTTGTAATACCGTTGTAGCAGCAGTCAATTTTGATGGTTTTCAATATTAAAACAGAGTTATTCAAACTTGCTATTCATCTTGTAATAAACCTACACAAGTTGCAATATGAAGCCATTTGGGTAACTCAAGAAACATTTCTGATAAAGGGAAGGCAGTGAATGCCAAGCTTACGTGAGTGGTGATTTGCCTAGTGTATAGTAAGATAGAGGCAGGCACCAAATTATATCAAGGACAGAATCTGGGATGGTTGGTGACAAATTGTTGGAGGAGGATCTCATTGTGGAAAAGAAATTGAGGGGTGAACATTCAAAGTTGAGTCAGAACCCAGTGAAGGCAGCAGCACATTATAATAACCTTGGAAGTGGTTTTTTTCAGGCAAGAAGATAGATTTTTCATTTTGTCTCGTGTTGGCACATTCGCAGGTTGCTAACTGCTGAGTGATACTCCTGGAAGTGGCTTTTGTAGGGAAGAAAATGGATTTTTGATTTTGTCTCGTTGGGCAGGCTTTCTATATCCAAATGAGACCATAACTTGATAAGCTAAGGCTGCAGATAAATCTATTTGTAATTGTCATGAGCTTGTGAATAAAAGGAAAATAAGGAAACGGTGTTATTACAAATAACAATTAGTTAGTAGCAAAAGTTAGTTAATGAAACAGTTTAATTCTTGATTAAGTCGGTTAGAGTAAGGTTAGTGAATAAATAGCAGGATATACATGTAATCAGGAGTTATTGATGAATGAGTAAATTGATCTTTGTTTCTCTCTTTCAATAGTCGATCTCATATATGTAATTAGTAAATTTTAGTTAGTTGTATTTGAAATTTCAATTTACATATACTTTTTAAATATCCAAACAAAGAATTTGGAATTATAAATGAATTCTATATTAATTCAAATGATTTATGAAACAAAAGAATTCAAGTAATTTGGAATTTTAATATAATAAATTTAATTCTACATAATTACAATTTCAATTCAATTCTAATTTTAAATCACCAAAGAGAGCCTTTAGTTTATCTTTCAAGTTTACGCTAGTTTATTTTATACAACAATTTAAAATGTGTGTGGTTTGTTATTTTTAAATGTGTTTTTATAATTTTTTTTTAATGCACATTTGTGCTTTTAAGTATATTTATATCATAACTATTATATTAAACAATACAAAATTTTATTTTAAAATGCAATTTATACATGTCTTTATAAAGTTCATCAAGAAAGATTTTGGAGCTTAGTGCTGGTTCTATGATAGCAGGACAAAAAAGGGAAAATAAGATAAAATTAGGAGCAGGAAACAAAACAAAAAATTTTCAATTCCTTGTTAGAATGACATTTGGGGGCTAAACTGATACATAAATTTAAAGGAGACGTCTTAGTGTAAATTATTCTAAATGTGGGAACCGGGTCGGTAAGACGGACCCGGATATAAATATAAGTAATTAACCCGTTAAAAGCAATGCAAACCAGAGCGCGAAGAAGAAGAAGAAGAAGAAAGAAAAATGGCGAAAGTAGAGAAAGCAGTACTGGAGAAGGTAGGCCATGTCATCACTTCCATCAACGGCTCCAAACACGTCGACCAAGTTATCTATGCCGTCTATTCTCTCGCCGCCCTTCTCTTTTCCATCGACTCCCTCTCTTTCATCGGTAAACCTCACTGAAATATCAAAATCAATCGATTTTACTGACAGCAAATTGATTACGTTTGTTCTTTTTTTTTTTTTTAAAAAAAAACTGTTTTTGGTTTTGAATTTTGCAGGTAGTATAGGAGAGAAGTACAAGGATAAGGTAAGTTTTTTTTTTTTTTCTCTTCTTGCGTATTAAAATGAATAAAAAAAGGTGTACATTGGTAATTGATTTTCTTTTTTTTTTGTTGGTTTAAAATTATAGGTGCGTGGTGTGGAGGCATTGAGTGAAGATAAAAGAAGGGAATGGTGGAGAGTGTTTTATACAGGTGCTGGATTTCCAGCATTCGCTCGAGTTCTATTATACGGTAAAAGATTTTTTTTTTTATTTTTTTTTTGATATTTTGATTCTTTGGTCTGATTATTTGTAGGGTTTACTCTGTAATTTTCAATTTTCTATAAAGGAACTCTTTTTTTTTGAGCCAAGATGGTGGAGCTTGGATTACTTGCATGTGAAATTTATACTTATTGAGCTGAGTTTGAACAAGTTTAGAGAGTTTAGAAACTGAAAGTCTTGTTCAAGATTATTTGATTGATCTCTTCCAATCTGGATTGAGTATTGAGCTGCTTGGTTTGTTTTTTTGGGCCCTGCTAATGTGGTACTTTTGTGTATTTGTGTTCTAGTTCTTGTAATTTTACAAAAAAAAATAGGTTTTATTTACGTTATCATGTAAAGGTTAAGGAGCTACTGTTGAAAATATAATAAAGAGTAGCTGAACTAAGACAATTTAGAGAATGGTTTTGATTTTGAAGTGGAAATTAATCTTTTAAGCTATTTCTTTGAAGCATTTATTTCCTTGAAGTTAAAAAAGGGCAGCCCTGTACAAAGAAGCTCCTGCAGGTGCAATGCGTATTGGTGGTTTTTTTAAATCAAATTGGATTCAGTAGGTTGTATATGCAAATGGAAAGGAAAATAATAAATTTATAGGCTGATTTTAAGAATGGTGAAGTAAAAAGAAGATGGTAAAAAACTAAGATTAGAATTGGCTTACATCATTTCTTTTTTCTTGTTAATAAGTGAAAACTCAATGATTTAATGTAACTGGAAAGTCTGGAAACTACCAGAGAAAAGTGAAGTTTTTTGAAGGGTAACATGCTTATCGAGTAAATCTCGGTATGGGCTCTACTTTGTATTCTCTTGCTTTTGTTAACATGGAATAAGAAGGGGAGAGACATTGCTGTTTTAGATACCCTTTTTCCTTTCAAAGTTTGCCCACTGGTAATTAATTTTGTTTTCTGATGACAGTTGTTATCTATTTGTAGATGTTGCTACTGATTGGCTTGCTTGTTTTCCCATTTCCGCAAGGAAAAATGTATATGATGTGTTTTTTGTGAAGGGTCATGTAACTGAGGTTCTTCAAACAGTAGTTCCTTGTCTCCAGCATAGAGGACATACCAGTTCCGATGTTACTGCTGTATATTCAAATGCAGAAAGGTAATATTGAAATATACATGGTGATGGTTACTTGTCTTCTACATGGATGGAACCCATTGTCTTTCTAACTGGATTCTTTGGCTAATTTTATAAATTCTCTCCTTGTGGTCAAAGACCTATGCTTGAGATATCGTTTGCCCCCGTCTAATTTTTTTTAGCTACTTCGTACTTATATTACAGTTTATTGAATGTCTTTTACTATTTATTGAATGTCATTTGTTATGACATTATACTCATTTTATGCTATAAGTTTATGCATGAGACCAGCAGGAGTAATGATGGAAAAGACGAAGTGAAAAAATAAACTGTTTTTAGGTTGAAGCATTTACATGCATGATCACATGTAAAGTTGGTAACAAATGTCAATTACTCAATTCATTAGGTCGGAAGAGAGAGTTATACTAGATTTCTGTTGCTGACTATGTGATATAGCTTTTGAGAGTCTTAATCTGCAATGCCTTGTTCTTTGATCAAGCATGGAAGGCTAAATTATAGCTTGTTTTATCTTTTTCTAAAAAATTAGAAACCTAATCCAATATTATAAGAGAGGGAGAATTGTTGACAATGGGATAGAGTTATATATGAATGACCCCTAGCAAAGTCAAGAAACTGTAGATGGAGTTATTGTTCAAGTCTACTTGTGAAGTTGGCTGGTAGAGTCTTTTTGAATGTTTCAGGCCCATGTAAACTCGTTGTTTCACCCACATGTGAAGGTATTTGTATATGCATGAAAACCTATGCATTTTATGTATAACATGTGCTGTAAGACTTACCACTGGTGTTTTTATTTTATATTCTTCATAATGAGATAAGATATTACCTTGTTCCCCTTGTTTGTGCTAGCATAATGGAATGAGATGTATCTGAATGCATCCTGCTTGATGTTTGTGACAGATTACTTGTACTTTGTTTGCTTGAAAATGATGGGGTATTCCAAACAGTAAAAGAATTTGCCTTTTCATGCCAAAACGAGGATCTTACTGATCAGAAACTCAAGCAGGCTATTTCTGGGGTGGCACAACTTCTTTCTTCTATTCCTGACAAAGCCCGACCGGGATCCTCCGATTCACTTTCTGCACAGTATCCTTATTTTACTTCATCTGCAATTGCTTCTCATTAGTTTCCATGAAGCATCATACTGGTGAAAGCATTAAAAACTGCACTTGAGATCTATTCCATTTGTGACGTTGCATTAAAAACTGGTGACAGCATTGGTTCATACTCTGACATCTAATAGTTGAAGAAGAGAAGTTTGTAAAACATCAAGCACAAGAGTAAAACTTCAGTGCCCCATGGGTATACCAAGTGGCATCCAACTAACAATCAAATATGAACAACTAAGCATCTGACCCATTTTATAGCTTAGTTGGTTTCTACAATTGATAGTTGGGCTCCGCTTGACCCGTTGGTGAAAAATGTTCAATAGCCTGCTTCCTTAGAAGAGCTTGCTGTTCATTGTTTCTAAGTTTAGTGGCTTGCCGATGGAATCTTCCTCTATTATACTTCTCAGTTCCTCTATTATACTTCTCAGCTCCTGTTCAACATTGGCTATATGATTGTCATGGTTCATAATCTGTTCTTAGAGGATTGGTGACTCCAAGTTTAGGTCAACACTGAAGGACCCTGGATTCATTGCGTATGTTAGTTGAAAAGAACTAAAAATTAAAGAAAGAAAAACAAAAATAAATAAATAAATAAAAAGGGGATGTTTTGGGGCTTTCTGAGCTCATTTGGGGTTCTGTGGCAATGAGCGATGGCATGCAACTACCAATCATGCGCAAAACAACTAAGTGCCCAACCTGTTTCTTGACTTGATGGGTTTCCTGTATACACTCAAGGGGTACTGAGTTTTCCCCATCCCCAGTCAATAACACTACATGTGTTGTATAGGAGTCTTGTTACTTTAATTTGTTTAACTCCTCTAAGTTTGGAGTTGTTTACATCCACAACCTATTAGTCAAATATTCAGCAACATTATCATCTATGCCTAAGATTGTTATCCATGGCCATTTTTTTATTTGGTGGTAGTCCTTTACTTGGATGCTTTTAGTTTGTTTTTCAAGAATATTACTGCCCAACTCCTATCTGGAGTTGAAGAATGGGACAAGAATATATCTCAAGGAGCAGATAGTTGCAATGAGATCAACACAGATGGTACCATCCTTTTTGTTGGGGAAACATTTGCTCGCATTTGTCGGCGTGGATCAGCTGGTAATGTTATTTATTCAAACTGGAGGAATTCTATGGATTCCATATTCTTGATTCCCAATATCATGGACAGTAATATTAAGCAAACTTAGTATTGAATCTTTACTTTTACCAGATGTGCTGCTAAGTGAACTGATTCCTCGAGTACACTGTCAAGTAAAAAGCTTTTTGGCTGGAGCTGCTAATATGACTGTCAATGAGGCATTTGAGTTAAAACCGGGTTTCAGGTTTTGGTCAAAAATTATGGAGGGAATTAAGGATTCTTATGCTGTAGAAAGAATGACTGAACAGCTCTTGCATCAGCTAGCAGCTGAAAACGTAACTGATGTTGAGGCTTATTGGATTTTATGGATATTATTTTACCAAAGTTTTAAGCATCAGCCGTCAATTAGGTATTCAGTTATTCACTGCCTTTCTTCTTCCTTGCATTGTCCTTGTTTAAATTTCATATTGATAGTCAGTTTGTCCACTATTCAAATGAATTAAAAACTCCAAAGTGGTTGGATAGTATACTGATTCTGTTAATAAACATGTTCGCCACTTATCAATTTGCAAATGTGCATGTTCCTGTTCTTTGTTACTTTATTGCAATGCATGCACTTAGGGTCCCCATGCCATTCTATTTTAACATCTAGACATATTCATGTATAGACTGAGATATGTTACTTTATTTCATACATGTGAATAGGGTCCCCATATCATTCTATTTGAACATCTAGACATATTTATGTATATCTTTATTTTGCATAGGAGAGCGTAAATGAGTTATACAAATTACGTAAACATGAGGCACCACCTATGCGATGCTAATTTTTCAATTCTCCTTTTCAGGTCTTTGTTTCTGGAAAAATTTTTGCTGTGGAAAGTATTTCCTTTTTGTTGCCTGAGATGGATCCTTCACTTTGCTGTTTTTGAATGTTCACCTGATAATGCTTTGGGAAATAGAGGTTACAATGCTCGCAGCCTGTTGGACACGGTGCAGCGCCTTGTTTTAATCTGGTCCAAACAAGAGTTTGTGCAATCAACCAGGCTCGAGCAACAAGTTTGTATCCTTTTATTGTCATTTTGTCATTTTGAGACATATTATCATGTTTTCATTATCTGGTGAAGAGGAAAATCCCGTAGTTGTTCTTAGTGTCTGTAAGTATGTGATAATTTGTTTCTTTTAGCTAATATATGTACTCTTGGATCAAGGGTTAGCATTTGCAATTGTTATTTTTTTGAACTATTTTCATTTTGTACAGTGCTGTTTGAGGAATTATTTACTTATTTATTTTTAAATATAATGTATTCCGGTGTTTTCTTCTTAGTAGAAATGTATTTTTATTTCCTGTCTTTCACTTTTATGTTTGTATTCTCTCTCTCTCAATTATTTTATTTATTTTTTATTTTTTTGGGGGGGTGTGTGTAGATCCTTGATTTAAGATTCAGATGTAACTGCAGCTTTAGGCCTCTGCCTAGAGAAGATGTCAAAAGAAGATTTAGATGCTACCAAGGATGCTATCCACTCAATTCTTCAAGGAGTCAGCTGTAAATTCCATCTTTTGCTGTGCAATGTCATTATCCTTGTTCAGTGACTCACATCTTTCTTCAATCGTATTCAGGTAGGCTTGGGAGTCCTGATCATTTAGTCCGCAGAATGGCCAGCAACATTGCTTTAGTATTCTCTAAAATAGTTGATCCTCAAAATCCTTTATACCTGGATGATAGCTGCCATGATGAGAATGTAGATTGGGAGCTTGGTTTAGCAATGTCTGAAAAGGCTAAATCGCATTACAAGGAGAAAGATGCTGACCAAGTTAATAATTCAGCTGTGCTACTTGGAAAGGAATCCAAGGGAATAGATGATATTGGTGTGAGCACAAAAAAGAAAACATCTGAATTTAAATTGATTGATCCGGACGAGGTTATTGATCCAGCAGGATTAAATGGTGAGATGGCCTCTGATGGAGAGGGGGATGATTTTTCAAGTGAGGACAGTGATACCTCAAGTGACACATCATTACAGCCATATGACTTAACGGATGATAACGCAGACCTGAAAAGGAAGTTTTCACAGTTGGTTGATGTGGTTGGTGCTCTAAGGAAATCTGACGACATTGATGGTGTGAGTTATCCTACTTCTCTAACAAAATAAGAGCACTGAATATTTTGATTTGGATGTTGATACAATGAGATGATGAAATCTAATTATGAATAAAGCCAAAAAAGCTACCTGTTATCTGCCTTTCCAAGATATTTTTAGTCTCTTTATTTCCTTAATCAAATTTTCACAAGTTGCATACATGTCAGGTTGCCTTCCTCACTAGGTTCCCTGTCTAGACTTCTGGAATTTGTACATAGCTTTACCATGACATGGTCTTATTTATTTATTTATTTTTAAAAAAATCATGTGGATTGCTTTTGTTGCTTTTGTTGCTTTTGTTGCTTTTGTTGCTTTTGTCTCCCATAGTTCCAAGATTCATCTGGCTTACCAATGAGCTCTACATGAAATTTGGGAAGGTGTGCCTTGGAAAGTCACTTAGCTGTTCTTTTGATGCAGGTGGAAGGGGCGCTTGATGTTGCTGAAAAGCTTGTTCGGGCATCACCAGATGAACTTAAATACGTGGCTAGTGATATGGTGAGAACTCTAGTTCAAGTTCGTTGCTCTGATTTTACTGTCGATGGGGAAGAAGAATCAGCTGAAGAGAAGAGGCAGAAAGCACTAATTGCATTGATAGTCACGTGTCCACTTGAATCTCTGGAGGCCCTCCACAAATTGCTATATTCACCTAACCTAGATGTTAGCCAACGTGTTATGATTCTTGACATTATGACAGGTGCTGCACAAGAGCTTGCAAGTACAAAGGTTCTAAAAAAAGAACATAAGCCAAGGGAACTCATATCATCCGTACCAGAACAGGCTTGGTACATTCCAAGAAACATAGGGCCTCTAGGATCAGGTTCTTGGAAGGAGGTCTCAACAATGGGAGCTCCCTTGAATTGGTCATATTCCTATGAGAGAGAACTTCCACTTAAACAGAGTGAGATCAGGAGAGGAAAAACACGTCGATGGAGCAGGCAGTCAGCTTTGAAAGAAAACCAGCTGGAATGGTCCCAGAATGAGTTCCCACAGTATGCAGCTGCATTCATGCTGCCGGCCATGCAAGGATTTGATAAGAAAAGGCATGGTGTTGATTTACTGGGGAGGGATTTTATAGTCCTGGGAAAACTAATCTACATGCTTGGCGTCTGTATAAAATGTGCAGCCATGCACCCAGAAGCATCTGCTTTGGCATCCCCCCTTTTGGACATGTTAAGCATCAGGTACAGAAGATGTTATGATGACATGCATTATATTACATGATCCTTGTTAACTTTTTGGTTACGGTGTTGACATGGCATATGCAGATCCATGTACCTTAGCACACATGCTTTATCATTTGGTGGTAAATCTTTTTGTCGTTGAATCATTTATAAGCGAGCATTTGGGTTAACTATGATTATTCACTAACGAGCATCATGTCCTGTCACAATTTATTTTGAATAAATAAATCTTACGTTTTAAACTGAAAATCTTTCTTTTTTATGTTGCATAGGGAGATATCTCATCATACAGAATCCTTTGTTAGAAGATCTGCCCTTTTTGCGGCTTCATGTATATTGGTGGCCCTTCATCCATCTTATGTGGCATCAACTTTGGTCATGGGAAATGCTGACGTTCCCAAAGGACTTGAGTGGATACGCACATGGGCTAATCACATAGCTGAAACAGACTCTGATAGGGAGTGTTACATGGTAAGCAAGAAATTTTGAGATCTTAAGCAGATAAAGTAGTGTGTTTATTTTCCTCGCCATGCAAATATAAATAATATGCTCGCCATCTTCTGAATGTCCATTTTATCTGGTGGTTTATAAAGTGGTTCATGCGACTATGATGCTTTTTCTTATCTTGGACTCTTGTGGTTGAGTTTGTTAGTTCCCATAGTTGAGCAATATACCATCTGCTACTGAGTTATTTCTTTTTATGTAAATGTAGTAAGCAAATAGCAGCAAAGCTCTAATTCATTGAAGAGGAAATGTTTTGAGTGTTCTAAACATTGCATATCTGAAAATGATATTCTATGTTTTAATAATTTATAAGAAAGGATGAAAAGCTTTTGATGTTTCTTCCCAATGCTGTTTGTACCTGCATTGGCACAATTGAACCCTGGTGACTTACTGGAGCTATTGACGCCATCTTTAATCCTTGATAATTTACTGGACTTTTAATTTTCTATTTCAGCTGGCCATGACATGCCTGCAGCTTCACTCAGAGATGGCTTTACAAGCTTCTCGAGCACTTGAGTCAAGAGAAAATACTGAAGGTGGAGATAACATCTGTCTGCCATCACCATTGGCTAAGGGGATCATTAAAATTCCCTATAGAGACTTTGAGCTCTGAAATTTTAGGGTGATATACTCTGCAATCTTCTTGTAAATTCTTCATGCTGCAGGAACCTGTTTTGCTTCTTAAGTTATTGCTATTTCTTTTATCGCCCCTCTTTTTGTCAGGGGGATGAGGCTTGAGTAGACTTGCCCGGATTTTTTGGTTAGATGACTTTAGGTTCAAACTAAAGTTCAGTTAACTCGGGGATAAGGTTTGTATCCAATGATAGGGTGGCATCCACCGAGAAAATTATCAGAACGTATACCGGCTTTCAAATTTTATGTTAAATCGAGCCCCGGAGCTCAAAATAAGCAACCTGTGTGTATGCAAATACCCAGTAGATACACCTTCGTAGGTTTCATTTAATGCATGTTCCGGGAAGTCTTACAAAGTTAAACTTAACAGATGAACTCCGCAACTCACTTGTTTACATGTCCCACCTAGATTTACGAGGCCTCAGAATCTTTTGTTATTCATCCTGTTAAGTCTAATTGTAAGGACTGTATAACACAAAGTTACATTTTTCTGTTGTACAGATCCTCCTAAGAGGCAAGTACAGAGCATATTTCATACTTTCTAGGACAATATATATAGATAGGCTTATTAAGGCCTTTCAGAAACTTTTGAAGAAAAGAAAACTTAGAAAGCCATGGATATAAGAAAATACTCAATTTTATTTTGAATTCACTCTGAATTACATCTGAAGAGGAATGTTCCTTTTATAGAGAAACTTTCAGATTTTAACTACGGACTTATCTTACAAATTATGCATAATAGGAGACAAGAGATTCCCATTAGCAAAAGTAAAGTTATTACTTTTACAATCATGGCAAGCACAAGTGGAGACAGATTCTCACCTTTCTAAAAGAAAATAGTAAAAGTACACACTAGTGGAGATACACTTCCACTTTTGAAAAAGTAAAGCATAAGGGAATATATTCCCTTGGAATACAAACAAGCACTAAATGACAAATGAACTTTGTACAGCATGGAGAGAATACCACGAGAGGTGTTTCTCTAAGCAAAATTATGATAGTCATAATAAGCCTTGGAAAAAAAATCATCCCAGTATATCCCAAATCCATCCCAATTGATTTCATTAGGGTCAGAATCGGGATTATACTCGTAGACATAGTCCTCATAATCCTTTTCCTCTGGAAATGTTTCAACTTTAGGTAGACCAGAAAAAGGATCTTGGGAGTCTTCCATCTGGTACTGCATGGGATCATATCCTTGAGGACTATCAGATGGTTGAGAGCGACTGGATTCAGGCTGTGCCTGTATGTCTGGCTTTATCTGCTTGTCTGGTCGTGTTGGAGGCGTTGGTGGCTGAGTGTCTTCTTCATCGGCTGTCTGCGTGGAGTTATCCTTCATTTTGTTTGGAACAGAAGTAGAGGGAAGTGCATGGCTCTTAGTGGTAATCAAAGGAATCTAATTAGCTGAATAAAGATGAGCCCTTAACTCTGCCTTTTCACCTGGAACTTCATGAAATTGTTGATTAAGAACAGGCTTCCAGATGTAACAAATAGGCTTAGGTAAAAGACAGTTTTGTCCTTCTTGAACGTATGGCCTATGGAGAATGAAGATAGCAAAAACTTCATCTTCTTTGGGTCACTGAGATTCTTCAATGAGTTGATCAACACATAACTCTACCCATCTTTCAATGGGATAGTACCATTCCAAGAATGTCCATAACAGAGAATTACAATTTCCTAGATTGGTTAGAAATTTGAACAAACGATTAAGAGGAAACTGAATAGGAAAGTAATAGAGTGTGCCTAAGCACCAGAGATACCATAAGAGTACTTCAGCGAAAGGCTGATTAAGGATTATGGGGATAGAATTACAGAAGCGGTGGTTTGGAAGAAGAGAAAGCTTCTGAACACTAATATTATAGATAGTAGCATACATTACTAAAAATGAAAACACATTGTTTCTAGCAAAATCTTTAATAGCTAAGAGGGAATTAAAGGGTTTGCGAGAAGGAGGAAAATCTCTCTGATAGAGAGGCTTTGGATAAAAAGGACAAGGAGGGTTAGAAACAGAAGAATTAGAAGAGGATGCCATTAGAATAACATGTATAGAATATTTGCTGGAAATGAGAAGGAGAGATTTAGAAGACTTAGATTTTGGTCTGGTGAGAAGACCTGGAACAAGGTTATGGTCTCCTTTTATATGCACTACATCGAACTGGTACTTGGAGAACCAATCTTTTAACCTCAATAATTGTAGCTCTGGAATCATTTTGTTTCTGAACTCCATTATCCTGGGGAAGGATGAATTATCCATTTTTATGGTAAAGTGGAATCCAATCAGATGGAATTCAAACTTTTTGATTCCATTCTTCACGGCTAAGATTTCTTTGATCACCGTGTGATAATGCTTCTCTGACTCCTTGAATTGTCCACTAGTATGTCCACAGTAATGCTGCTTTCCATCGAGCTCTTCTAGCAAGACAGCTCCCCAATATTCATAGCTAGCATCAGTTTGTAAGATCCTATGGCCTGTGCTGGAAATCTTTAAAGGTGGTGGAGTCTGACACATCTCCTTTAGCTTTGTAATGGCTTTACTTTGCTTTTTCCCCATGGCGGGGGTCTCTTCTTCAGCATCTTAGATAACTGACTCGTATACCTGGAGGATTGCGGAAGGAACTCTTTAATATAATTAACAATTCCTAATAACTGTTGAATTGCCTTGATGGTAAGATTCTCTTCCGGAAACTTTGCTAACTCCCGTGTGATGTGGAGTCCTGATTGATACTTTCTTTCTGAAAACTTCATCCCTAAGAATTCAATGCTGGGCTGGCCAATGAATCCTTTCTTTTATGAAAGCATGATACCATATTGTTGGACCAACTTTAGAAACTGTTGGAGTAATTGTTGATGGGTCTGTGCATTCTTTGAGAACAAAAGAATGTCATCAATATAGATAACCGAACTGTGTAAGATGGGCTCAAATATCCTGGTCATAGCCCGTTGAAATATAGATGGGGCTACATGGAGTCCAAAGGGCATGACAATCCACTAATATTGGGCCGTTGGAATACAGAAAACCGTCTTGTAACGGTCTTTTGGGTCAATACCCAGTTGCCAAAAATCGGCTTTGAAATCAAACTTTGAGAACATCTGAGCTTCAGCAATTTGAGAGAACAGCACTTGGGTTCTGGGCAAAGGAAACTTATCATCTTGGAGAAATCTGTTGAGAGGCCTATAATCGATGACAAGCCTTTTCTTTCCTCGGACCTGTTCTGATCGCTTGTTGACATAGAATGCCTGGCAAGCCCAACTAGATTTAGTGGGCTTAATGAGACCTAGCTTGAGGAGTTGGTAGCATTCTTCTCGGGCTAAAGATAGGTCTTTTGGAGTCATTCCTGGATGAGTGGCTTTGGTAGGGTTGATGTCTTCATTTAGCTTGAAGGGCAACTGAATAAAGAATTCTGAGTTCTTCCATAGAAGTGTTGGGTGATTGAAATCTACATGAGAGTCTGCACAACACTTCTTTAGTTCTTCTGCAATGGGTTGAAAATCAAGATGAGCATCTTGAATTGCATAGATCTTTTCAACCTTAGTGTAAGGTCGAAAATTCTTTTTTCATCGAATCCCATTAGGTAAAGCTCTGAGAGACTGAGCTTTATGATAGAGATCAAACCCTACCAATAAATCCTTGTTGGGAAGATTGCATCCTAAGACTTTAATCCACACAATGCATCCTGGAAAGAACTGGACTCCTATCTCCTTGCGAGTGATCAGTGTGGACTGAAAAATTTCTCCATCAGCTGCTCTGAAGTGCTCAATATGAGGCTTCCAAAATTCTGTGGGTAGGACTGCTGGATTCATCATAGACTTTAGAGATCCTGTATCAATGAAACCAATTTAAAAAATTGGTTTAAAGTATTTGGAAGTGAGGACTTTGAGATCAACATGAGATGGAATGAGTGGATTGTCCTCATCAGGAGGTTGAGCTTTCATCATATAGATAGGAACATCTTCATTGCTGGAGGAATCAGAATCTCCTGAAGAGTCTGTCTCAGAAGTTGAATCTTGGATTGCGAACTCCGTCTCAGAAGTCTGTTCTTCTTGTTCAGAATATAGAGATTCTATATCTGAATCATAAGATGTGAGTTGGAGTTGTGAAATGAGCTTGGCTGCTTTCTCCTTCTTATTAGGACAATTTTTTGCAAAATGCCCTTTCTGTCTGCAAACAAAACATCTATCAGCTTTGTCTCCTCTTTTCTTCTTCTTTTTGAAAAATCTGAATGGTTTCTACTCTTTGTTTCTTTTTCTGAACTTTTTCTTGTTGTAAAACTTTCCTTCAAACTTCTTTTTGTTTTTGGGTTTACAAGAACAAGTTTTATCTTTGCATTTCATTTGAAGATGTTTTCTGCTGCAAGCCTTTTGGAACTTCTTTCGATCATTCAGCAACTGTTGAACCAAGTCTTGCTTCTCACACATCTTATCTAAAGCAATCAAGACTTTTTGCTGAATTTGTCCCATAGTGAAATCTTTGAGCTCACGACCACTGGCTTGTATCATTCGATGAAGATCTGGCTATAATTCTTCAGGGATTGAGGTTGCAAAGACATGCTTTAAATCAAGATTGTTGATACCATTAAGCCTATAGAAGAGTTCTGACATGTTTTTGTAGTGGCATTCCAAGTCTTTCTTCTTCAAAGAGCAACATTTTCTATCATAGTATTCTCTTTTTTGCTTGTTGTTCTCCTCACTTTCATCTCCAAGGAATTCCCAATGAATCTGACCTATCACAGAGGCTATATTGGGATGATCATAGAACTGAGTCTGTATGAATTTTCCAAGGGTTTCAAACCATTCTTTCAAAGAACTAGTAAATCTGGCAGAGAATTCTTTCAAAATGTCTTTGAAAGTAATGCCGGGTCTAGTTTATTGAACACCTAACCATGCCATCATTTCAAGCACCTTATCACGCCATTTTGAAATAGGTACATCATCAAAGGTGAAATAAGGACTCTTGGTAGGTTTACTGGATACTGGAGGAGGAGGAGGATCTTGATCCATAGGAGTTGGTTCTATATCTGAGTCTTTAGGATCATCTGGATCATCGACAATAGGTTCTTGCTGTCTGGACTGGTTAGTACTGAATTCTGCTTGATCAGCCATCATTGCATGGGCCAAGGTAAGATCAGCATATTCTTCCTCACAGTTGGTGATGATCTGAGAAGACTATTCTGAGCTTTTTTCAGTGGAACTTTCATCAGTATGATAATCTTCTAGAAGAAAAGCTGGGTCAGGCTGAGATAGGGTTTCATGGTTAACATTAGAAAACAACTGGTTCCATGGTTGTTTCTATTGTGTCTGAAAAGGTATGGGTGCTGGTTGGGGTTCAGATATAAGTTGTTTTTGTTCAAGTCAAGAGGGTTTTTTAGGTTGAGAGGGCTTAGTCATCGGTTGTTTCTGTTTATCAATTCTGGCTGTTTTCTGTTTAGGTGGACTTGGAGATGGATTTCTTCCAAGAGAAAATAATGGAGGTTGGTAAGGTTTTGGAGATCGAGAGCCAAAAGAGGAATAGGAATTATAGGGAGTAGCTAGAGCTCTTGAACCAAGTTTGGTTCCAAAAGGATTAATGGAAGCAAAGGCCCCTATTCTTTTTTCTTCATCAATTCTAGCAAGTTCTTGTTCCAATTCTCTATGTTCTCTTTCTTTCTGATCAAACTCTGGGCTATAATATCTTTGCTTTATCATAGCATTCAAATCTTTTTCCAGAGAATTCAGCTGTTCACGCATCTGATTATAGATCTTGGTAAGCTCATCTGTGCAGCTTTCTGTTTTCTCCACCTTTCTGGTAACAGTATCAACTTTGGATTCAATCCTGGAAAGGATTCTGTTTTGAGCACATGCATTACTTCTTCTCCTTGGGTTAATTGGGCAGTTCTTCCTGAATTTTTAATTGCTGGCTGAACAAAGGGTTTGGAAGGAATTTTGGTGGTTTCATCAACTTTTCTTTCCAGAGGAGGGAAGTCAGGTTCGGGTCGAAGCATCATGCAGGTTTGGATTGTTGGTATATAGGAAAAGGCTGTCAAAGCTGTTATTTTGCAAGTTTCTTCTTTTCTCCTTTTCTCTTCTACCTCTCGTCTAAAGAATTCAAGACCTTCATTGTAGCAAGCTAGAGGTTTGCGTTTGACTGGAATAGGGTCTGCATCTGGATCTGGAGGCTTATAGTGGAAAGCCTTGCGTATTCGCCTTCTTTCTCTTTTCCTTCTTCTCCGAGCTTCTTCCTCATCTTCCTCAGGTTCATCGCATGAGCAATTTGAATCGCACTTGGATGGATCTATGTCCTATATGAAGTGGCAATTAATCTTATCTGTGTAGCACCAAGATCCATTGGGATTAAACCAATGAACCGGAATGTTGGGATCAAGGCTATCATCAACATGGGTCATCATAAGTTGCCTGAAGATAGGTTGTGAGGGGCTTTCATCCTTCTAAGTGTCGAAGGTAGTTTTTATTCTTCTATCTGTCAGTCTATGGAAGTCTGAAGGAGTGGCTTGCACCGGTTGTGGCTGATGCTGACGAATTCTTTCATAGTTGGTGATCCATTCTTTGGGCATTAGCTTTTCCAATTCTGGTCGGCCAATCTGTCTGGGGATCTGTATGATTGTTGGAATTTTTTCTCATGAATCAGCAAGGATCATCATGAGGGCATCAGGAGATCCTCCATCTTGTAGATCAAGAGCATGGTTCTGTAAGCGATAGATCAGCTGATGGTGTAAAGTTACCATGATAACAGATGGAATCAATTCAGCTCCAGTGCGTTGGACTTGAACTTTTAAAAATGTAGAAAGATTGATGTCCTTCAGAGATAATGAGAAATTAGGGAAAAATGTCAGGACAACACTTCCTGCATTAAGAGTGGTTAGAATGGTTCCAATAACAGCATTCTTATACTCTAGGTGTCGGTATTAAGTAAAGATATTCTTGCTGTGATTGGAAGACCTCTTCTCCCATGGTATGAGAGAACAAGTCGGATGGCTCCAAAGTAGAGATGGGTATAATCTTCAGTTTTCCACCTGGTAATCCAATCTGGCAGAATATTGAGAGTAATGTACTGTTCTCTTGTAGAGGACTGTAAATCACATTGGTTTAAATAGATTGCTTGTACAAACTCTTTTACTTGTGAACAGTTGGAGGAAATCAGAAATCTAATACCTCTGGTTTTCTTTCTATAGATATTATAAGGGCTAATTACAAGGGTAATAGAATGTTCTACAATAGTATCACTGGGTATAGTAGAATATTCTATAAAGTTTTTTATCCTATCGGTAGAATGACGAGGTAAGGAAAGGGTTGAGGCTACATGAATAAGTTGTGGAATAGAATTGAAATCTGGAGTTTCCATGGTTATGAACAAGTTCTTCTACTCATTCTTGTCTAGCACAAAATAAACTTATCTAATATGTTACCCCGCTTTTACAAGCCGCACTGGCTCTGATACCACGACGTCAGTAGAGATGGTAATATTTTTATAATCTCTAGTCAATGGGATAGAAATTATTAGCTTTTCATACCTATTAAAAACACGTATTGCAAATAAATAGAGCAGATGTTATGAGGATGACAATTTATTAGGTGGATTATGAAATATTTAAGGGTGCGTTTGGACAAAACATTTTTATTTGCAAATGGAAAAAGTTGTATTGGAATGTGTGAAAATTTTAGTGGGGTATTTTTTTTATAGAAAAAGTATTTTGGAGGGAATTTTTTTTTAAAAATTATGTGAAAGGAATTTGAGTGGAAAAATTTGTATTTTAAATTTTGAAATAAAAATGTGTTTGGATAATTTGTTTTTGTTTGAGAATTTTCTTATTTGCAAATGGAAAATGTCTATCCAAACGCAGCCTAAGAGTTCCATTGAAAATAGTTAAATAGTTAATTATTATGTAATATTGAGTAATTATTAATTAATGTTTTAATAATTAATTATTAATGATAATTTAATTTTTTATTTTTAAATATATTTACATATTATTAATAAATAAATTTTATTTTTTTAGTTTAAAATTACTTTAAACTGCCAGTCGATTGTTGCCAATTGTCACTAGTTGACTGATGTGACGTTGACTGGTGGTGGTTGTATCACCATCGATAATCATTTATTTTCTAATGAGAAATGTTAATAGGATTATAATGAAAGTTGGAAAATTCTAATCACATTTTCATCCAATCTCAAAATTTAAATAAGAAATATATTTTCCATTTCTAATAATTTTTTATTCATTTAAATCTCACTCAATTACCACCCTACTCTCCATGCGAGCAAAGAAATGTCAAGCTTCAGGATTTACCCATTCAGAAGCATTGGCGGTATTGCATTGACTACACAAAGTTGTTAATTTTTTTTTCTTCCCTTTTTTTTAATTTCCTCCCTCCCTTCCTCTTCTTCTTCATTCAATTCCTACCAATACTATACTCCCATCAACTCATATTAACAAAATTTTATTATTTTAACATTTCCAAATTAACTAATTAATTACGTGTGTGTATATATTAGATTATTTTCTTTTCTTCAATACACAGACCATCTGACCTCCAATGGAGACTCCAATAGTTAAACTCATTCTTAATCTCCTTCCTGTGGGAATGGAGTGTGTTGTATGATATATATATATATATATATTGTATTATTTTTCCTTCTATTTCCCTTCATCTCATCACAATAATTCAATATTTCTCCATCTCTTTTGCCCTTGTTAGCTATTTATAAAGTAAACTTTATTTTTAGTCATTATACTTTATGTTTGTTCTAATTTTGTTTGTCATTCGTTTTTTTATCTCACTTTTGATCATTAAATTCTTAAAAGTACTACAAAATCAGTTAATTCATTTATTTTCACCGTTAAGTGTTGATGGGTGCCCATTTTTATTGGGCAAAAAAATCATTTCATATTAAAAAAATTTATTTATTTTCATTTTTTCTTCTTCTCTCTCCTTTCCTCTGTCATATACAAGAGTTCTTATTTCTCCCGTCCGTATTTATTTTAGGGGTGACAATGGCCAACACGACACAAACTTAACTCGAAATTAACACGACACGAAAATACTAAATTAACAAATTCGGGTTAAAATCAAGTTAAATACAATTAACTCGAAAAATAAACGGATCGAGTTCGGATCGACCTTACGGATTGACAGGTCTATCTACTTAACCTATTTAAAGAGTAATTTGTAACCCGTGAATCCTAAATTGCCACTCCAAATTTATTTTATTACATTTTTTGTGTATGCCTCCTGAACATCCAGTAGCTGATGTGAGGCCTCTATGAGATGCAGTAGGCCACACTCCTCTCCAGGTTCGACAGGTTTAAAATTCCTTAGGATCATTTGTTTGTCACCTTTGGTTGTGTTTTTGCAACTCAGTTCATGTGTTTCTCCTACTCTTAAGGTTGGGAGTTTTTTTCTCTCCATTTTCTTTTTCTTTTTCTTTTCCTCCTCGTCTTCTTTCTCCCACGCAGCAATCACTTCTTCGCACGCCACAACCACAACCACAACCCATCCAACACACAGTAACACACAGAGCAAACACAGTCAAAACACAGACACATATCCCCACCACCACAAATCTCAAAATCCATTCATTTCATTATAAATTTTCTCAAATTTTTAAGAACTCACAATAGAAA
Source organism: Gynochthodes officinalis (assembly GCA_020080225.1). Taxonomy (NCBI): domain Eukaryota; kingdom Viridiplantae; phylum Streptophyta; class Magnoliopsida; order Gentianales; family Rubiaceae; genus Gynochthodes; species Gynochthodes officinalis. The sequence goes on along the minus strand of CM034625.1, from coordinate 3,485,623 downwards.
ACTAAAAGAGGACACAAATCTCAAAACCCATTCATTTTACTACAAATTTCCGAGAACTCACAATAAAAAACCATAAAAGGAATAGGTTATGAGTACCAATAATCCCATATTCATGAACAATTTATGACACATAATCACACACATAACGACACGTACTAACTTTCATGGATGCCAATCAGTCAAATTTTCTGCACTTCCCTTAAATTCCTAACACCCCTCAAAATCTCTTTTCCAATGTCATTGCACCTAGCCACAACCCAAAATTAGACCTAGTGGATGTACAGTGCGGGGTTAGGGTATTTTTGTTTTAATTGTTGTGGTTGTGGTTGTGGTTGTGGCGTGGGAGGAAGAATAAGAGGAAGAAGAAGAAGAGAAAAGGAAAGAAAATGGAGAGAGAAAAAGGGAAGAAGATAATAAGAAGAAGAGAAAAGGAAAGAGGAAAGGAAAGAAAAGTGAGAGAAAAGAAGAAAGAAGAAGATAAGGAAAAAGAAAAATAAAGAAAAGAAAAGAGAGAGAAGAGGAAAGGAGAAAGAAGAAGATAAGAAAAGAGAAAATGAAGTAAATGCCATTTTTGTTCACTTTTAGAAATTCATGATCAAAAGTGAAATAATGACCAAAATTAGAACAAACAAAAAGTACGGTGATCAAAAATAAAGTTTATTCTCCTTGTTAAGGTGATGAAATGAACACTCATTGATATTAATATTCTTAAAGATAAAGTAGTTTTATCTAAGTGTGGTGTTGGTGGAAATTGGATGAAAATAAAAAAGAAGAACAAAACAAAAGAGAAATAAAGAAAAATGCGAAAGTAATTTTTTAAAAAAATTACAAATTTTAGCAACTAACTCTGATAATGAACATTTTTTTACCTTTAAAATGAGGAGTACACGTGAGGGTTATAAATAGATTTCATTATAAAATTACTATAAAGACCAAAAAAAGTTACTTTTAAAATTTAAATAACTAAAAATTTTATTTTTAAAATTTGTGAAACTAAAAAAAGTTAAAAAAGAATTTGTAAAAGATGAAATATGCTATTTATTTTTTTCATTATAAGCACACTTAATTCTCAGGAACTCATGCTTAGCATGTTATTTTTAAGGGTTCCAAAAAAGTTGTGCTTAGATAAGTTACAAAATAGATCTCTAGCCATTTTAATAGGATTTAAAAACTTCTGATCTTGGAATTTTGTTTTGAAGTTTACCTTTTTTTTTTTTTTAATGGTCTATTAAGGCAAGTTTTGTATAAAAATTCTCGATATTTAGGCAAGTCATACTAAGATACTAATTATAAAGACTTCTAAAAAGGGTTACTACTTTAGACTTAATACCTCCCCCAACTCCTTTCCCTAATGGTCTGACAATAGCAATTTCTTTCATTTTGAAATTATATGTTTGGATTGTGATTTATTTGAGAAATTTTGTATTGGAATGAATGAAAATTTTGATAAGTATTTTTTTGTCAAAAAACTATTTTGGAGGGAAAAATAAGAACAATTTTTTTAAAAAATTATGTAAGAAGAATTTAAGTGGGAAAAATTTTAAATTTAAATTTTAAATTTTGAAATAAAAATATATTTAAATATTTTTTTTTTTGTGTTTGAGAAAAATTAATACAAGGTAAGGCTTGGTACAATAAGTCTTTCGGGCCTGACCCTCCTCGAACCCCACTCCGTGTGGGCTGCTTGTGGTACGGGCTATCTCTTTTTGAGAAAAAATTAATTTTTTATAAATGAAAACAAAATCCAAACATAACATTATAGGAGTCTTGTAATGTCGAACAAACACAGCATATTGTACTTATTAGATAAAAGAGTGATGAATATACTTAGTAAAAAGTCGTAATAAAATGTCTTAATAACTAAGTTGAAGTCTATGTGGAAGAAAATGCTAAGTATTAGTCATTTTAATCATCAAGTAGTATGAGATGCAAATTGCAAATATGATTTTGAAACGGAAAGTTATAAAATTGAACGGACACCATAACGAATGTTAATTCAATGAGAAAGACATTATATACAGAATTATAATCCAACTATCTAACTAAAAATTGATCCTTGATCAAAATTACATACTTTATATATTATTCAAACAAGTAATGGAGAATATATTTCTGGCATGTAAATACCACTTTAATTTTTATGAGAATTCATTAAAAAAATTTACTATCACTATCATTAGTGCAGACAAAATACACAATTGCACTTTAGGCTCCGTTTGGTTTGCGTTTTTATTTACAAAAATTTAACTCTTTTTAATTACAAAAATAAAACATTCAAACAACTTTTTATTTTAAAATTTAAAATTTAAATTCCTTCCAAAATTCTTCTCACATTATTTCAAAAAAAATTTCCCTTCAATTTACTTTTTCATATCACTTTTTCTTACAAAAAAATTCCCATCAAAACTTTTACACATTCTAATATAAAATTCTCAGATACAACACAATCTAAACAAAAGTCACACTCATTTGCAAAAAGTTAATTTTTTCTCACAAAATAAATAAACTATTCAAACATCTTCTTATTTCGAAATTTAAAATCCATATTTACCTCCAGAATTTTCCTTATATAATTTTAATTTTTTTTCCCCCTAATACACTTTCTATATTCTCTGTGTAAAACACTCTTTTAAAAAAAAAATTATACTAATTTTTTCACAGATTCCAATGTAAACATATTTTAGTCCTTGATATGTGACTAAAGAGACTATTATTTACTGCTACTGCCAAGTATGTGCGAGCGTAACATGTTTTGACCCATTTGAATGTTACTATTGGACTGGAACTGACTGGAATCACCGCCATGGGATCAACATCATCATCCCTCCTGAGGTCCCTCCCTTTCCCATTTTCCCCTGAAAATCCACCACGGCTTTCCCTTAAGCCACACCCAAAAAATCCACCTTGTCAGCTTCCTCTTCCCTGTCCCTTTGTTTCCTCAACAAAACCCCGCCAACTTCCCTTAAACCCACTCCCAAAACCGCCATCATTATCCCCAATATTAATAAAAACAAACCCTTTTTCGTTTATTGATTCTGATGTTTTTCCAGTCTCGATTGAGTCTGTGATTTTCCCTTCTCTTGCTTATGCGAATATATATTTTTATAAGCCTTACAATGTGCAAGTTATACCCCGGGAAGATGAGCAAACGCTCTCCAGGCTCACTGACCATGAAAAGGAGCTGTTGGCTGACAGGATGGTTAAGAAATTCAGGAATGCGGTTGCGAATGCCGGCGTGTTTTACGAACTGAAGAGGAGGAGGTTCTTTGAAAACCCACGAGAGAAGAAGAAAACCAAAGCTCAACGTGCTGCCAAAATTCTGAAAAGGTTAATCAAAGGTTTTTTTTTTTTCTCTTTTCTTTTGCTGTGTTTTTTTAAATGTTTTTGTCGAGATGAATGACAAGATGTTGATGGTTTTAGGGAGAGGATCAGGGCTAGCAGAGGGTTTGTGAAACCGATAATCTCCATTCACCGTGACCCACTTGAAGAGAAGAGAAGAAAAGCTCGATTAGCTGCCAAACGCAGCCCAAAGAAAAAGTTAGTCTAATAGTAATACATTTACTGTGTGACTGAGTGTGTTTTTGCGTCTATTTTTGTTGACATTATAATTGCTGACTTGGCGGGATATTTTGATGCTTAATAGGATTTCATGTTTGCTCCTTTTTTTTTTCTTCTTATTTTCCTATTCGTTTCTTATTTTTGGGCTTTGCTTGTTTCAATTATTTGGTGTAGTTATGAGCCTATGTAGAATTTGTATGAGCAAAAGCATATTAGAGCCTTTATAGAATTACTATGAGTAAAGTAGATTGTAGAAGCATTTCTCCATAATTATTTAATGTTAAAAGAATGCTAGAATTTAAGTTGAAGGGTTAAGTTGAATTAGATGCATTTCCTGCCTTAAAAAGAGGGGTTATGCTAACAGTAGCATGTAATACAAGTTGAAGAATTGTGCTTTGGAAAGATTAAAAGAATTTTGGTGAGTGAAGTATTATAAGTCAAATACCAAGTTTAATGACATCTTACCTTGTGGATGGTTTGAGGTAGGGTGATTGACGAAATGTAGTAAATTTTGGGAAAAATGGATAAGATGGGAGTTCCAAAAGACTTGTTTGCTGATTCTATTTATGTGCATAAGCAGTGCATAGGTGGAAAGCCCTGGAAGGCTGTGAAGATGTATGGTGAGATGAAGCAGAATGGCATTAATGGATGTAATGTTGTATAATATGGTTTTTTGGGCTATTGGGACATTAGCAGTGGTCCATTAAGCTCTATCTGAATTGATTTATTTGGGTTGTGGCCTAAATGTTCCAACTCATAATGCTATTGACAAGCTTTATGTGAAAATGGGATGTACAATGAAGCATATACTGTGTTCAATGAGAAGTCAAAAAAGTGTTATGAGCCAAATGTTAAAACGTAACGTTGCTTTTTTGGATGACTTCAAAAGCCATGAGAGATTTGAAAGTTTGATAAGATAGATACATGTGCCGTGCTTATGAGGTAGTTTGGACAGTGGGTTTGTCTCCCTCCAGTGTTTTTTTCCCTTTGCACGAAGATGTATGAGCTTGGCATGGGGTGAGTCAAAAATTGAGTTTGCTTACAATGATCTAATTGATACTTTAGTGCAAAAGAGTAGGGTGGAGATGATGCAGAAGTATGATGGTGAAATGGCAGCAAAAGGGAGGGAGTTTGAACCCAGCTGATGAGTAGTGAATCTGAAGGTGGTTGATTATATATACTGTAATTTATCCAATGAAATTTCTTATGGATATCATGGCAACTTGGTAATTGGTTTTACAGGTTTCATCAACTTCTGCACCAAGTTTTTTTTCTTTTTTAATGAATCTTGTGAATATGAGTATGTGCATGATGATAATTGCTTGGAGCAGATAATTTTGCATCTTAAACAATTTTGGATATCACGTGATATTCTTTTGTGTTTGAACATACTTGGTTATGGAAAATGAACCTAGGTATATTCTGAGTAGATTCTAATTAATGCAGAATTCTTCACAAGTTCTTGACACATGCATATTTGTTTGCAAGCAAAGAGGCAAATGCTTATTGTTTCTTTTTTCCCTTTTTTGTTATTTTAGTGGTGGAAAAGATAGTTAACACCACCTTTTCCTTGACCTTTGTTTATACTGGGTAAATGGAAGTTGTCTTCGTTGATTCATTGTGAACTTGTTCCTATCTATCAGGCGTGCAAAAAATCAGAATAATGTTTCAGCTAAGGAGAAGAAGGAGAGCTACATTTCAGATGATGATAACTGGGAGTTTCAAGATGTTGAACTACCTTATTGCTGACATTTATATTGCAATTCTGAACTGTGTACAGGGTTCTCAATACTTGCTGCTGATTGTAGATACAGAAGCAGAAGAAAATGTCAATGCTTGATAGTGTTATAACATTCAGTGTGGTTTTTTGCATGATAAAAGTGATGTCATTATCTAACCACTTAGATCTTGTAGAAGTATGACTATATATAGTCATCAAACATGTGGCTTCTGTATTGCTCGGAATATGTAAGTTGTAATATTACTGCGTAGAGCTTATTGGCACCGGTTAAAATGAAAGTAATGCTGACCGATTTCTGGATGTTCATGGCTGCTCATCCCTTTTTTCTAACCACCTTCAGTAGTCATCAATAATATTCTATTGCATTGGTGGCAAAGGGAAAGGTGAATAACTGCTCATGATCTTTACATTGACCATTACAAGGATGATGATTTATCTCTATTAATTATATTTACTCTGATCATTACAAGGATGATGGTTTCTGTCGTTGATTTATTTGTTATCGTTCCAGATGATTTTCTTAATGTATGTCTCAATATGCCATTAAAATTGAGTAGTATGCATTCATGTCAGAGAGTACCAGTTCTGGGCATAGTTTTCACAGTATGAAGTTTATGACAAACAAGAAAGTAATCGAACCATGCAAGCCTAAATGTTTCTGGTAATACTGCAAATATTTTTTGATTCAAACAGTCAGATTTTCATCTATAGCACTTGACTGGTACTTACTCCTCCATCGCTCGAATGAAGACTTACTAAAATATGAGGCATGCTTATGTTTCAAATCTTATACCAACCAAATATGGATTCAGGGCCAAGATTTTTGAGGCTACGAAGAATATTATCAACCGAGTAGAGAAATTTTGGCCGCAGATTACTCTGACCAAGACTGGGTTTCTGAAGTTTTGATATTTCCGAGCTCCTCCAACCAGTCTCAAAAGGTTACCATATGAGCTTCCTCGGTTAAGCTGACAACCCTGCTGCATGTAGAAGAAAACGAAAACACATTGAATGAGGAAGATCCAAACAGGGTATTTCGGAACAAGTAACGATATTCTAGTGAAAATTTTATTGATGTAGAATTATTGGTTATTGTTTTATATTTTAAAAAGTCTAACTAATGATTTTGTTATTACTATTACTTTTTTTCACCCATATATTACTTTGTGGGAAGGAGTTTTGGAGGTAAAGAAAATGAATAGAAAATTTGTATTTTTTATTGGGGTTAAAAAAATGAAAATAAGTTATGAAAGTGTAAACAAAAAGAAGAATTGTGTTGGATTTGAAGGGAGGGGGGAATTTAAGAGATAACTTAAAATATGGTATCATATTTTGTTATAAAACTGTCACTGAGTGTGCTTTTTCCACCACCTGGCCTAATCCTTTTCTAATTATATACATCTACTAGAACATGGCAACGAGCCAGTTTGAGTCATGGAAAAATAGACAACATCAATTTTCATTATTGGTATTCCTCATTTACTACTTAAAATATTAAATTTTATCACTAATTATAATTTTTGCAACATGTACTTGGCTTTGGGTTCATCAGATAGTTCACCATCATATGTCAAACGGTTACATAAATCTTTGGTTGGTTGATAACGCCATGTCTGAATATCTGCATGGCACCCCATCCCTGATCAAAGAGCAAAAACCCCAAGTAGCATGCAATGCAAGCCTTACTTGGCCTGCTATCAATTTTACCCAAACCATAACCTATGTAAAACATTGCAAAGGAATCTCATTTTTAAGTGCTGTTGTCTCAGAGACAAACACAAAAATGTGGGCAAGAATTGCGCCAATATATGCTTTGTGCATGTGTCAAAATATTCAGAAGCAAGGTCTACCTCGGCAAAACCACACAAGTAGTTCTATCTCTCACTGAAGAAACAACAATGATGCCAAAATACTCATCCCGTTCAAGTTCCATTCAAGAAGATGGAAGGAAAAATGCAGCAGTGTTTTTACAAATTATTTTAAGAGTACAAAATGGAAATATTAATGAATGGCACCTAAATGAGCCACTAGGTAAAAAATTAGTACAGGTTTATCTGTAGAAAAGCATTTTTACAATTCTTGATGTTCTACACTAACCAGCAAAACTCTTAAGAGGATGCATTTATGAAATGACGTTACAAAAAAATGGAGGTAGTAACAATGGAAATGATCTGATCTGCTACACTGGCACCTCTGAATGTACAACCATACAGAAATGCTTTGCAAGGGAGATTTCATGCAATATCTGCAACATTACAAGATACGATGATCCCCTATGATTGTTTTATACATTGAGAGAAGAGCGCCACCTACAAGGATACATTCAAGTTACAACTGATTCATCACAGTTCAATCATAAAACTTGATGTTCTGCAAAATTGGGGAGGAGAGAATTCCTGAGAAAAGCACATTTAGATAATTATTTGTTTCATTATGATCTATAGACATGAAGCTACAGAAATTAGACGAGACATCAAGTAAAGCATTTCAAACCATTTCAACTTTCTTAGAAAACACATAATCAAGATCTTTCAGATCAGTAGGTGAATGACATAATGCAAATGATGCTCAAACCTTTGCCCCATTCATTTCCAGCCCCATCCCCAGCCCTAAAGAAGCTAGCATATACCCCTTTACCATGCAAAAGTGCACCCCAAATATATTAGAGAGACAAAATCTTCCAGATTGCAATAAGTGAGAAAATATCATAGATTAATAGACACTCCCAGTTAAAACTAGCTAGCAATCATTAAATAGTATTTACCCTCAAGAGGGCTTTGATTTTTGTCCAAATTTCGAGATGCGCCTAAGCTCTTGGGTTCCATGTCTCATTTGACTGCAAAAACAGATTAACTATGATCAGGCATATTGGAAATTCAGAGACATCATGATTTCAGTGACTAGAAAAAGCACCTTTGGTACAAATAAACAATAAGGTAGAATATAGGGAGCAGCATCATAGTCAATATGGATATTGCCAAGTAGAAAACGTTCGTATGCTTCTGCACAGAAAAGAGGAAAAAGTTAATGACACGAGCAATGTAAAAGATACAGAAAAGACAAATTGACCAACAGAAAGGCCTTAAAATTCATGCAAATAAAGTTTACAAATGGGAGAATTTAGGTAATTGATATCACGGTAGTTATGGGAACTTTCAACTATCACAGTGTGGCCCCTTAGAGGGCAAAAGAAACCAAAAGGGATCAGGTTTATCAAGAGATAATGGTATATTCCCCCAATTAACACCGAAAAAACACTTCACTAAAATAGGAGACATATTTTTAGATCCAGCATTTAATCTGAACTAGATAATATTATCAAAAACTTACCCTGCCTCCTCTAGAAAAGGGTTTACTTCCTCTGGAACAGGTATGAGCATCACAGAATTGGCGCAAAAATAAATCTACCAGAAAACCAAATCAAGTTCAATGTCGAGCAAGGGAAAGAACATCAAAACAACTTCTACCTTTGAGGGAAAAAGAATTATGTACCATGAAGACGAGCTGCTGAGGGACCTTGATTAACAGGAAAGCAACTGTCTGCAAGACTCTTAATGGGGGAAAAAAAACCAGAAGTCAGAAAGGAACGTCATAAAATTAACAAACTAATAGAAAAGGAACACAAACAACCTCACATAAATGACGGTTCCTAGCAGCAGCGGCAGGATTGCATTTGCTCTTACGAAAGCTTGTGTCCATCATAAGGTCACAATGCAATGCTCCACATAAATCTGCCAAGCATTTTCCATTACTCTGAAATAATTGGAAGCATCAAATAAGAGTCTGCAATGCAGATGCATTTTTTTCCTGATAACACAAACTTGAATTTGTGAACACATGGTAGCAACAGCATGAGGGTTCTTTAACCCTAAAGTCTTCTTGTTTCTGATAACCATGATCTGTCAACCAGATATTTAGAACTGCTTTGCAACCAACATTATACTACCTTTGACTTACAGCCCTCAATCTCAAAATGCATATATGTGCTGCTTATTTTGGGCAAAAGTATCGAGACCAATTTCAAAACAAAAAATACAACTCTATCCTGTTTGATTTCTTAAAAACAACTTTTTGTTTTTTCTTCAATAAGTCATTTTAGAAACCATGAAAACATGTACCACATGACAACTAATATATGAGAAAACTGTTCATTACAAAAGAACAAGAAGAATGCCAAAAAGGGATGGGACAGGTTTTATGTGATACTCAGTGGCGTGAGAGTCTCATATGCTTAAAATAGGAGAAGGTCTGGAAAAGGGTATTGACAATGCAGGTCAATAGTAGAGTACGAAATTTGAACCATTATACAGATTAGTTTTCTACTAATTGTCAAGATTAACATTGTTGATCTACTGCAGAGGAGAGATAGGGTTACTTTGTGAATGGTAATCAGATTATGAAAATTTTAATGCAAGTAATCACCAAAAAGACAAGATTTTCTGATGTAACCTATCTTATAAGAACACAACAAACAGAAAAGTGCACATATTTGGGAAATAAACCTTGAGATTCTGATGTAACCTATCTTATAGGACACATATAAGTAACAAACTTTTGTAAGAAACAATTTTTTTCCCCAAATGGAAATAATTTTAATGTTATATTTTAGGAAGAACAAGTTAATTTCTTAATAAACAAAAGATAAAGCAGAAAACTAAACAAGCAAACAAACAATATTGTAAGTCTAGAGATTAACAAATTCCAGAATTTCCAACATTGAAAAGCAGAAGGCTGATGCATCATTAAGCCACCATTAGATAACATGGAATTTGGCTTCCTTGAGCAAGAAAACCGATACTTCAAAGTGGAGTACGATACAATACTATATGACCAACCAAAATGTAAGTGACATACACTTAAAAGATTGTAGTGCCTGTTGTCAAAATGCTGATCAAGAAATTTTTCTGCACGGAAACTTTTCTTACAGTACCCACAACGCCATTCATTTATGTCAACATGAATCTTATGTTCCTCTTGATCTCTAAAAAGATCATTGCTTGGGTGAAGTTTACACTGGCTTGAAAGCTGATATTTCTCTTGTTCCACAAAGGGCATCAAATACTGCAGAGGATTAAAAAAAGTTACATCTACTGTTAGCAGAAAAAAGCATTTTAAAAGGCAAATTCACTTGAGCCACTCTAGTGCCATATACCTCCTCAATAACACTCCATGCTGCACGACTTCTCTCTCTTGAGCAATGAACTTCATGCAAACTAGGGTCTTCTTGTTTAAGGGTTCTGAGCAACAAGAAGAGGGAAAAATTACAAGCAGCTGTTGCGACAGCCAAACTTAATAGTTAGACACTTAATATAAACTTGAAATTCTTCTCTAGGAAATCACATTTATATCTTCAAATCCAATGCTTTATATTATTTTAAAGATAGATTTAGAAATGTCAAGAAGGTGCAAATTGTGGGATTAGCAACATGAATTGCATCCGCTAGAATGCAGGTCAAACCAGGCAAAAAAAACAACTTACCTTGAACCAGGATGGTCCGTCCCCTGCATCACAATAGCAAATGATCAAATCAATGAGAGAAATTACACATTAATGTCATATGAAAAATTACACATAAATGGCAAATGAATGTCAAAAATAGAGATATAAAAATATATTATGGCAGGAAAAGATAGCTGGTGCCAGTGAATTTTCCTCATGCACCATACAAGGGCAAACCTTGCGTAAAAGGATTCCTAAATTGCCTGGTTCAGGAATTGCTAGGTGTAAACAAAGTTACCCACTACAACCCCTACAGTAATATACAAGAAATATATACACGGACATATATACAGGAATTCTGAATATGTTTGAGAACTGACTTCTAATGAAAGCACCAAACTCAAATCTTTTCCAAAGGAAACTGAATTCTCAGCTTAACCATCTAACTGAATTCCATGGGTATACCCATTGATTCCCCTAAAGTCAGTCTACATAATTAATTCAATCAATTCTTGCATTGCCATCATGCTTAAAAAATGAAATAAATAAATAACAATATATTCCTAACATCAAGCTAATAAAGATTCAACAGAATTCCACGATAACAAATCTAAAAATTAAAAAAGAACAAATCCCTTCTCAAATTGCTTGAAAAATGAACAAAATATACCCAATTCAGAGACATGGGATTAGAAAACCAAATCAAGAACTAAACTTTATTTCTCAATACAGTTCTTGAGCAACAAAAACAATAGCAACAACTGCCGATACAGCTCCATCCTTTACATTCCCACTATCCTAATCAAGAAAACGAATATAAAAATCATAACTTGGCAATGAATGAAACGAACCTGTAAATTTGACTGAGTAGGAGAAGCAGAACTTGAGGAGACTAAAAGGGGTGAAGAAAAAAGTAGTGAAAATATGAATGGAATCACCAGGTGTGAAATTCCATCACTATTAGTGTATTCAATTGCTGTTCTTCCCTTCTTCCCCATCTCTCTCGTTCAGTCTCTTTCTTTCAAAACTTGCACTGGTTTTTTTTGTAGCCCGAAGATTTCTTGGGGGAAGCTTTTCTTTGGTTCGCCTTGTTGTACTTGTACCTCTGAGTATTGTACCACTGGGGCCACTACCCCTTTTCGAATATTATAATTCATACCCAAAACTTTGTGGAAATCATAATTTTCCCTCAAAAGTATTTGTTTTGGTTTCTTTCTTTTTCCTTTTTCAGTGCTGAAAAGGGTGGCATTTTATGGTACTTTCTAATTTAATGTTCTAGGACTCAATCTACTTACTAAATTTTATTTGCCAATATTAGGTATTTTCTAAATCCTCTTGTCTTTTTTCCTTTCTAGTAAGTTAGTTAGGTAATTTTTTTTATTGAGGCATCATAATTTTAATACTTTGCTTTTAAGAAAACAAAAATTAAGAATAAATTGCAAAATACCCCTCAAACTATACATGGTTTGCAAAAGACCCCCTCAGTTATCAATTGCAGCACTTAACCACCTTAAAGAATAAACTTGTCGCAATGTGAACTAAAATTAATCCCTTTCCTGCCCTCTGAAGTGATCATGTGAACACTACTTTACCCTTCAACATATTTTTGATTGAGCTTCCGAATTAATCCTTTTTTTTTGTATTTTGTATTTCTAGTTTTCATTTTATCTAAACTCTGTTTTATTTCCGTTGCCTCCCTTGTGCAAAGGCTGATAGGAATCTTTTTTCAACACTTCATTATTTTTTATTATCTCAATCTTATTTTCATTTGTTTTCTTTATTCTTTTTTTCGGAGGTAATTATTTGTTTCATCCTAATAATTATTCAAGTAGTTATTAACAATTTTTCCAAATTCAATCCCTTTTTTATAGGTTAGAGTCGTTAGACCATCAATTTAACAAAAAAATTTGTAGGGTCGAATCTACAATTGTGCAAATATTTATTTTAGATATTATTACAAATTAATTTTTTTAAAACAAATTTCGAAAATATTTCTTTGACTATTTTCAAGATATAATTTGTTAAATATTATATAATGTAAAATACTAATATTTTATTATAATTTTAATATAAAATCTATTCCATTCCATTACAAAATAATACCAAACAACATAATTATTATCATTCCATTCTATATTTATAAAACGCCACCTTATTTTAGATATTATTACAAAATGTAGAATGATATTGTATTTTCTTACATTATAATTTACACATCCAACAAAGTTTCCTCCTGCGCTACTAGAAGCCATCATAGGTTGAAGGATTTTCTTTTTCTTTTCTTTTCTTTTTCACTCTTAGGAAAGACATTCTGATGTGCTTCTTCTTTTTTTTTTTGCCTTAGTTCCCAGTGATGAAAATGATCTTTTAGACCCAGAATATTTGCAAAAGTTTATAATTAAATGATAGTTTTGACCATTCATTTCTTAAAAAGGATAGTTCTATCCTTTTTAAATAATGATTTAAGTAATTATATCGAGTTTGGTTCACATTGTGATAAATCTATTCTTTCATGTGGTTAAGTGCTCCAATTGATAGTTGAAGGGGCATTTTACATACTGTGAATAGTTGAGGGGGCATTTTGCAATTTACTCTTGTTTATATGACGACGACCATAACAACAAAAATGGACCACAGACATTTCAATGCACTTTAGAAACCAATTTCATGCCATTTCAACTTCAATCAGCAATTTTCTCCCTTCTCTTACATTTTTCAATAGTGGAATTTCTCAGACAGACAGCAACAACAAAGCGTTGTTTGTCATCTGATTGAATCAAATTATAGACTAGAAGAATAACAGCTGCAAAACCCAGTAAAACTAATTGTTCCATCCGTTTCTTCAGACCTGAATTCCTTAAATTGGAACAATATACAAATTCCAACACTAGATTAACAGATATACATACATGTATTGCAATTTGACACACAAAATATCTCTGCACTCTCCACTCCCTCTTTCTTCATAACTGAACAAGCGGAACGCCAAAAGTCATCCATTTAGAACTCAAAATAAGTCAGAACCTATTTGCTTCTTCACTTCAATTGAAACACCAACTGCAAATACCTGTTTTAGGATTACGAATTCATAACAGCAGCTCATTGCTGGAAGGAAGAAAGAAGCAGGAGACGAAAAACAAGGAAAATCCAAATTAAGCATGCTATAAGGCAAGGGATACGGTGACATAAATGGGAAAAGGAGAGTCTACGTCATCAAATTCAATCAGTTCATATTAAAAGAAATCAAGAAATCAAATTATATGGTTGCATTGAAAGAAAAAAGGGGCAAACACTTATATTGCACTACATCCATAATATGTTGAGAAACATCAAAACAAAATCAGCATTTATCTATGTAGGCGCAATGCACCCTAATTCTGAAGAAATGCTCGTAAATCAGCAAAATGTGATAAGTTCATTAATTACCAGAGTAAAGACAGAAAAAAACTATTTCCAGACAGCACATGTTCCAGTGGAAAAGAAATGGAGATGCTGATGAATGTCTAAGCAAATCACTTGATCAACACTTCAAAATAACTGTGAAAGATAAAATCGAAGTACCGGCACACAACTCAATAGGTAATTGAAACTTACCAGTCCTTGTTCAAACTGCTAAATTTGGGTCCACAGTTCCTGTGGCGCTTCCATCCCCAGTAAGGATATGGTCCGGATCCTAGACAACCACATACGACATCAGTAAAAGGAAATAAAACAGAGAGAGAAGAATGTTTCACTATTGCTACCTACCTCCATTCCCCACTTGATGTAATCTGGGGATTCGCAGGCCTTGTACTCATCAACAAGGCTCTCAATTATATCTCTAGATTCGTCAAATTCTGATAGATCATTGTCCTGCCAAAATTTCACAGTTGATTGCTAAGCCAGTCAAATTATAAAAGGATAGTTAAGGTAAAAATGGTGTAAAAGAATTTTCTGAGTTCATGGAGTCTAAACTTTCAAGAAGAATGTTCCTAAATATAACTTTAAGAACCCAGTTTAGAATCACGTCATGCATAATGAGAACTGATTTGATTTCATCAATCAAATGGACAAACAAGTGAAGTACAGGATCTCTGTCTTTTCTTCTTTTCGTTGGGATGTCTGTAAATGGTTTGGAAACAAGTTGGGGAAAATATTAACAGGGGGCAAGTGTTGATCATTTCTTGATGTTAAGTGCACTTAAATCAGGCAATCAGCTTCCTTGTTTTCTCGTTCTCAGGAAATCAAGGGTAAAATCTAGAACATATCTAGGTTGGTAAGGTAAACGTTGGTAATTCCAAATCAACTTTTCTAGAACAGATTAACATTTATCCAATTAAAAACAGTATGTCATAGCTACAATCACTAAAATAAATCAAGAAAGTTAAGATATAATCAACACGAAACTTACAGCAAACATTGGATGGTTCCTGTAGTTGTCAAGAAAGGCTTGCCTCTTCCTTAACTTTTCATACTGGCTCAAACACTTGCTGAATAAATGGCGGATACTAGTATGACTGGCTAACATTAAACCGCTGACCTAAGAAGTGCAGAAAGGCAAAAACCAATTCAATTATTTATATTGATATTTTTGTGAAATCAAAAATCAACCCACATGGACAGAGCAGAATAGGTAATGTTCATAATCCAAAAAACACTGAGTAAAACCTAATCTTTTGCTTGTAAAGCTTCACATAAGGTGACCCATATTAGCTACAATTACTAACAATGGTAAAAGATTTTGTTGAGCAAATTAGAAGAAGCTCTTCCACTCTTCAGCACATTTTGTTATCAGAAAACAGTAAATGAACAGAAATAAAATAAAAATAGAAATAAAAGGAAAGAAAGGTTAAGGGTATCTCACCCTATGAGCAGTCTGAACATAAGGAGACTTTCTTGAGAGGGCAACCTACCAAAGGAAAAGTAAAAAGATTAAGCTAAGTCCAACTTAGGAAGCCCAATAATAAAAAATAAAAACAAAAAATTCACTAATGGAATTTAAAAATGAA
Organism: Gynochthodes officinalis; assembly: GCA_020080225.1. Classification (NCBI taxonomy): domain Eukaryota; kingdom Viridiplantae; phylum Streptophyta; class Magnoliopsida; order Gentianales; family Rubiaceae; genus Gynochthodes; species Gynochthodes officinalis. Next base: position 3,469,896 of record CM034625.1, on the reverse strand, counting down.
ATGGTTCTCAGGCATGCCTGGATGCTTGCAGGTCCCCATTCAATAAAGTTAACTAGTTTTCTTTCACGAATTCTTTGCAAGCTTTCATGAACCTGAATTTTGAAACCAAATAAATAAATAAATAATCAGAGTTGATAAAACTCAGAACTGTAACTGATTGCTGAGCTTCAAGAAGATAATCACAACTTTCCAAGTTTGCAGGATCTGTCTCGAAAACACTACTGGAATTCTGTAATGCTGAAGCAATTCTGAAACTTATAGACCAGTGGCAGTATGATGGGTAGCCTTTTCCAATATATATATATATATATAAAAGAAATTTGTGCATCAGTTTCTCCACTTAAAACATGCAGTAAGGTATCTGGTTATGACCTAGAAAATAAAAACACTCCTTCAGGATATTCATGACTCCTTGACAACCTTTAAGACAACGTGACTTTGTGACATGAAACAGATCAAGTCATGAGGCCCTTTCTTTTTAATGACACAGCTTCAACACCAAACTACTACAAAGCTGACAAGCTTAAAGCAGTTCAACATTCAAACAAGGAACTCAAGGCCAAAACAATCATTCAGTGTCATCTCAAAACTACGAAGGGGGAAAAACACAAATCCAAAATAGGAATTTAACCAACAATGCTGAGTAAGTGGTTGATGCATCACAGTTTATGTAGGAATATTGATAAAGCTTCAACAACAGTGGCTACTACTGCAACTTGAACCACGATGTGCTTGTAGTGTAACCATGTTCATCAGAAGGACACGTGCTTCGAGCAATCAAACACCTGGTTTATACTATTGCCCAGTGACTTGAATATCATATAATAATTACCTGAGTTGGGTCCACTTCTCCTTGTATGATGTTTAGAATAGATATGTATTTTGCCTGACTAGCTGCTTTTGTTCGAGCACAAGAGGAAACCATAATATTCTTTGTCTGCAACAAAACAGGAAACATCGTCACTATATCCCAATACATCTCTGAAAAGTTTCAGCGAGGGCCTTTCCACTTACCTGTAGAAGTCTTCTCATTACATCTAATACAGTTGTTTTGCGAATCACATTAGCCTGTAAACAGATTATGGGCATTAGAGTGCAATCTGTTTCCCTCCTAAAGTTCTTCCCCTAAATTGAAAATATCTGAACCATTCAAACCTACAGAAGTTAAACGGAAAACTTCAAGATTATTGTTTATTGTTTCATCAATGTTATTCTAATTTAGATTTTCAGTTCTCACACTTCAATCTGTAGATAAACAATAGTTCTCCTCCACTGCCCCTCAAGATTACAAACTCCACATCAAAATTTCACTCTCCTCTCTAAGCTCAGAAACAAGACTAATTGTTGCAAAAATAGACTGAAACTTTAAGAACAAAACTTCTGGAGTTCCTCTGTCACCAATAAAATTGCTTAAACAAAAATCTGTTCTCCCAACCTCAAAAAAAAAAAAAAACGAAGAGAAAATTCCACAGAAAGAAATATAAAAAAGCACAAAAATAAACATTGAGGAAAGAACTCTAACTTGGCGCTCGACAGTGAGTGGCGTGTATCCTGTCATTAAGAAATGGCATCTTGGAGTAGGAATCAGAGAAGCAAGGAGGCCAACTAAGTCATTGTTCATGTATCCTGGATAGCGCAATGTTGTTGTACTTGCTGACATTACAGTAGAAACTAAAGAGTTTGTTTGCGCGAATGTAGGAGTTGTGATATGGAGGCGCTCCACAGCAATTCTATTAAGTGCAGTATTATCAAGAACAACAACACAATCAGCATTCAGTGTAAGTCGTTTGAGTGTCAAAAGGGAGTTGTACGGCTGCACCACCACATCACTTGTCTCATTTTGGTTAGGAAATACACTGTATGTCTGAACAAGTTTTTTGCTGTAGCGATCATTCAAAGTTTCCAACAGATATGAACCCATACCTATACCAAACAAAGCAATTATTGGCCAAATAATGCAGAAAGTGAGTCAAAACCAATTATTTAGGATTCATAGAGCCAAGAAGTCAAGAAATAAAAACTACTCCAAAGGAAGCATTTGGTTGTGGGAAAAGTTTGCTTTGAATTGAAGTTGCACAAATATAAATCAAATTTCAGGAGTTCCCCAATCTGAATAAAGTTTGCAACATAGGTCAAGACAGATAAAAGAGTCAGACCTGAGCCTGTTCCTCCAGCAATTGAATGGCACAGAACAAAGCCCTCAAGGCTATCACTTCCATCTGCTTCTCTATCAATCATGTCCATTAAATCCTCCTCGTATTGCTTACCCTGATCAAATACAAAAACATTATATGGCAGCAGAAATCAAAATTTTCAGGCTGTAAAAAGATGACTGTGAAATGAAATGAGAAAACGCTGATACTTTTGAGTTTTCCTTCTCTTTGAGTCCTTCTTTCTTTCTTTTTTTTTTCTTTATTTTGGGAGAAAGGGTGGGTGAAAAGGCATTTGAGGAAAGTAATAATAATGGCCATATCTAGAACCTAAGCAATATACTGTTGTACAAACGAGACAAGAGCTTTCGTATCCAATCGTGTTTAATAGCCATTGAAAGGAGGGGAAAAAAAAAGAAATATGCTGGTGATTGGTTTTGAAATAACAAGTTTCTAGCAGTAAATGATGGCTTCTTACTCCGTTGACCAATTGAAAACAGCCAATATTATATTACGCCAGGTTGTCCCTCACCACCAACTACTTAAGTATGCAAATAGGCTATATGTAATGGAGCTAAACCAATAGAATCTGTCAGTGGAATGTCAACATAATTTTCATATTTTTGAGCTTGAGATTGGAAAACCTATCCCACTTCAAAAGCACTTCAACTTTCTTATAATTTGTGATTCACAAAAATGGGAAGAAAACTTTATTGCCAATACCTTCTAAAATCTGTGTCTACCATGCAATATCAAAAAAGTACAAATAGCATGTTAGACAAAGCAGTAGGTGTTAGCATTTTCTACAGGGACAACTACCACAGGAAATGGATATGGGCAACATAATAAAGCATCCGTGATGAGGCATTTCACTGTTTTACAGAAATTTCACAATAGGTCTCCTATCCATAATTAGATTAGCTGATCACGTTTCAGTAGTTCCCATCAGGGTATAGGAAGAAGAGTTCGAGTTTAACAATGAATTGTAAGAACTCAAAATAAATTTTTTCAAAGATACCAGTTGAGGCCAAAAGATAATCCAACTACAACGAAAGATATGTTATTGCATAATCACAAAAAAACAAATTTAGACAATGATGACCAATGGAAACAAGTCCTGACCTGATGATATCCACTTGCCCAGTTATTCCCAGCACCTCCTCCATGATTAGCTATAAAAATATTCTCATGATTGTATAGGTTCCTGTATTCACCATTTTGAATACCATTGATCACCCTGGGCTCCAAATCCATCAGTAAAGCTCGCGGTATATAGTGTTGATCATCAGCTTGATAAAAGAACACATCTTTTCTATCACCTCCCTACAGAATTGCAGAGCAGAAATTTAGGAGGAGCATTATGTTCATGTCCCACAACAACTATAGCACGAAGCTGAATCAGTACAAAACAGTAACGCGTATGTTAAACATGTCCAACCCCACACACAAATATCCACATTGGCATGAAAAACAATGTGGTTTTCCGCATGCAAAAAGGGACAATGCATCCAATGAATATTAAAAGACCTTTTCACTTCCTTTCCGGGCTAATTCCCATGATTTCACAAAACCTTGAACAAATCAAACCACGACACAGATTCCTCTCTTCCAAACATTATACGTAACAGCATCTTATGTAATGAGTAATTACATGCTAAATAGAATTTATGTTAACCCAAATGCAAAAATATACATCTCAACACACAAATTGTTACGTCGATCTCACAACGGACCCATGCAACCACAGCTGAGTAATCCTTTTAGAACTTTGTGCTATTCATTTTCATTCACTTAAATCAGTAATCTTTGGGTAATCTAGTTCCTTTACTTTCCATTTCCATAACTTTAAAGTCAAAAAATAAAATTTCCAACTCATACCCACTGTTCCAGTGTAAATACCTTATTCCTTTACCTCAACAACAACAACCCAAATTCCCTCAACCCAGACTGAAATCAAGAAATCTAGATCTTTATAAACTTGCTCAACCCAAGGTACAACATCTAAATCACCAGGTACAACACCAGAAAAAAATTTTGTTTTAAAAAAAAAAAAAAAACGCATTACACTAAATTCCCTCCAGCAGCCTCACCTTTAGCTCAAAATCACTTCTTTTTCATTTTCCCGCACGCATGGTATAACCAAATATCATTCAAATTAAACAATATACTTTAGTGTCATGAAAGGAACCTGAGTAGCGAAGTCCTCAAGAATGCCGTCTTTGCTAATGCCATGTTCGAGACAAAGTTGTTTCCAGAACTCCATGCCGATCTGATTCCCACATTGACCTACTTGTAGCGTGATGATTTCCCTCGGCATTTTTCCTTCTTTCCTTTCTTTTAATTTTTTTTCCTTCAATCAAATAACCAAAACCCAGAGAAGCGTAAGGGTTTTAGTGGGATCTGGGAATTGAAGCAGAAAAAAAAAATGAGCAATTTTTCCTTTCTTCGTCACCTTTGGAATGAAGAGGATGATGATGATGATACTGTGAGAGCGAGGGGAGTGTGGCGGGGACGGGGGTTTTGAAATGGAGAACGAGGCTTCTCTTGCTTTTTGCCGGCTTTATTGAGAGGTTTATCGGGTGATGCTATAAAGTGTTTATTGTGAAGAAAGGATTTATTTAATTTAGTAATTGCATTTGAACCCCCAAAGTTTGCTAATCAACGACTGCACTTCCATGATGGCAAAGATTAACTCGTTTTATTCCAAAAAAAAATTAAAAAATTAAAAAAAAAAAATTTAAAAATTGTAAGAGGGAATTGAACCCTTGCTCCTAGATTAAAAAAATAAAAAATTTCTTGTAATTCAAACTTAGTGAAGACATATTATTTCAAAGAGTTCACACTAGTATTTAAACTTGGTGAGGACATTTTTCACAGAACGAATAAAAAATTTTAAAAACGACATTTGATAATTATCAAGTTTAATTATATTAAGCAATCTATAGATCCATTAACACACTTTATTAGTTGATGTTTTACGTGTTAGAAGCTAGTCTTTTTAGCTTTCATATTATAATAAATATAATTATATCATATATTTTATTTTGTATATTGATATATTAATAAGCTCTTGATTTAAAAAAAAAACTTTGATAATGTTTTTATTGGAAAAAAAAGAAGCGATAATAACATCTTGCAATTGTTGATATATTGTAGACAAAAGCTCATCTCACTTTTACATTGAGTAAAAATAAAAATTGATATAAAACCAATTTAACCATTTTTATGATAACAAATTTGTAACAGTATGTTAAATGTTTTTATTTAAGACCTAGCATTATGTTTTTGTATTTGTTAAGTTTTTCTACATTTCAAAAATATATTAAGATATTTCAAATGCTTAAAACATGAAAGTGATTTAAAAGGATTAACAACTTGCAATTACCAATGTGAATATGAGTTTACAATATTTTTGTCATTTAAAGTATTTTATTTTCATATAGAAAAAAATTTAAAACTATTAATAATGTTAGGTAATCAATAAAGAATCATATATTGTGATTATTAATTTGAACATTGCCAGTGTATTATTTATCATATCATATAAAAGAACAAAGAAAAAGTATACTTTGAATTGAATATAACTTTTAACTCCCTCTATCCTAGAAGAAATTAGTCCACTTTTAGTGGATATAATTTTTTATTCTAAAATATAACCAATTAATACATTATTAAATACATCATCTTCTATTTTTTATCATTTTTTTTAGTATGGACCATACATATTTATTATATAGATCTGTTTATTTCCTAGTTGAAATTGGAATTAGCTTAAAAATTAAATATATTTTATATAGATTTTAGTTTCAATTTTATACAACATTTCAAATAATTTGAAAATATTATAAAATAAACATTACGAATGATTTGGAGTAACGAAAAAAATTATAAACTTAAACCAAATGCAATTAAAAGATTACCTAATTCTAAAACAATTTTAGTTATGATAGGAAACCAAACACACATTTAGTAAAAAATACATAAAAATTTGCTCCAAAAGCAAACTCTTGTTTCGGAATTAAAAAAACAAGGAGTTGAAAGTTGATTTTTTTTTTTTTTGTATTTTGAGATAGAGGAAGTATTATTTATTAGATAGAACACATTCAATATACATTTAAATTTACAAATTTATATTTTTATTATTATTTTTTAATTATGGGTTACACATAGTCATTATTAAAGCGCAATGTTAGTTTTTATTTTTTTACTTTCAAAAGTAGATTTTTTTTTTATACAAAAAAAAGTTTTGTAAGTAAACTTTTTTTGGATAGAGAAAGCAATTTTATATCGAGGGTTAAACATAATAAACCAATATTTGATTAACCTTTTTTTTGAGTTAAATAAGAGAGTTGAGTTTTGTTAATTATGTAGTGCATGAAAAAGCTAGTTTTGACAAAAGGGGCTTAATCGAAATTATTTGCTAAATTGGAGGCCTATTCTTAAATTAACCTACTAACTACCTAAACGTCGTCGTCCTGCTTCAGCCATATAAAAACGACCGTTTGAAAGTAAACTTCCCACATGTTGCTGGTAAGAGGGAGCCGCCGGAGGCGTATGGACTGAGGGCCACAGCAACGATAACAGCAGAGGAAGAAGAAAAGGAAGGGAAAAAATGGGGAAGAAGAATAAGAAGCCAGGAAAAGGGAAAGAGAAAACTGAGAGAAAAACTGCCAAAGCAGAGATAAAAAAGAGCCGAAGGGAATCCAAGAAGCTTTCTCCTGACGATGACATTGATGCTATTTTGGTACTGTTTCTTTTTCATTCATCTGTCGTTTGAATTACAGTCTCGGAAATAAATGGAAAAATACTGTGTGTGTACAGTTGAATATACAAAAAGAGGAAGCTAAGAAGAAAGAAGTCCATGTTGAAGAAAATGTTCCTAAACCGTCTCCCAGATCGAATTGTTCGGTAATTTGTGTTAAAGATTGTTGCTTTATATAGTTTGGAATGTTTTTGTTTGCTTAATTTTGATGGGTTTTGTTTATTTATTGTTTTAATGGATTTTGTAGTTGAATATTAATCCATTGAAGGAGACTGAGTTGATCCTCTATGGTGGTGAATTTTACAATGGTCAAAAGGTTTGGTCTTTTCTTCCGGTAGTAGATTCTGAAATTCTTTTATGACATGGTGCAACACGAACATCTTTTTAGATAATGCTTTTGCTGAGCTAGAAGCATTATGAACTTGTTTCAAGTGTTCTTTTGACGGAGCTTATAAGTAACTGCATTGTGAGAGTTTGTGTATATTAGCGAATATCCAGGTTAAGTTTGCTAGAAAATAATTAATGGAAGCCTGTGGGATTTTGGTTAATGCAGACATTTGTATATGGTGATCTTTATCGGTATGATGTGGAAAAGCAAGAGTGGAAACTGGTATCTAGTCCTAATAGTCCTCCACCACGTAGTGCACATCAAGCTGTTGCCTGGAAGAATTATCTCTACATTTATGGTAAAGCACTGTGTATGATTTATGTATCTTGATCACACATGAATGCATTGTTAATGCTTTTGGTCATTTTACATTTCAAGGTGGTGAATTTACATCTCCTAATCAAGAGCGTTTCCATCACTACAAGGTATACTGTTCACTGCTTTTCATCTGGTGCTTTTGCTTTTTCCATATTTGTTCCCAAACATCTGTATAATGTGGTTGTCAAGATCATGATTCCTTTGAATTTTTATTTTTTAAAATGCAGGATTTTTGGATGTTAGATTTGAAAACAAATCAATGGGAACAACTAAATTATAAAGGGTGCCCTAGCCCTCGTTCGGGGCATCGGATGGTAAGTTTAGGCTGTTCAGCATAAATCTCCTTAGTGGCTTCTTATTGTGATTTAAATTGATGATATAAAGGTGTATGGATATTGGTCATTCCATGGTCATTTTTTTCTTTTCTCTTTTGTTTTATTTTAATGAAATAACATAGAGACATATTTTTATTTTCTTATGTTATGCAGTCATAGCAGTTTAGTTTCCATACTGCATAGCCAAATGAGTATTCAAACCTTACATTAAGTTCTTGAAGTAACTGACTATCAATACCATAAAAGATGATATTATAAGAATGAAAGCATACCTTGCCACAAGGTAAGATTATTTAATTGTAACTTAAAAGGTTATAATTTTGAAACATGGTGGCAGCCTCTTTGAATTTTGAGGTAATGCTGCAAATGAAGCTTTTCCCAGATCCAAGTGGCAAGAGTAGTTGCTTGGTTTTATTTTGCACTTGCTGAAGCGTTATTTTTTCGCCTCAATCTGATGGATACCACATGATATTTAGCTTTTGTGAGAGTTGCTCTAATGTTGGATAGCTTTTCATTTCTTCCTTGATCCACAAACAAAATAAAGTAAGTCAAGAAAAAGGAAGGAAAAGAGCTAATAGGCTGTCCTGATTCCTGAAATTGGTTCTCCTCCCCCCCACAACCCAAGTTGACACTCTAGAGTTCATTAAGGTCAGATAACATGACCAATGTGTATTTCATTAGCCATTAGTTTAATATTTAGAAGACTTCTGAAAATAAGAATATGTTTGCATTTGTAGTTTGTAAAGCTTTGATTAGGATGAGATATGGATGTTTATTTCCAATAAGCATACTTACTAGACTTGTGGTTTCATTCTGATAAGGTGTGTTATTAGAATTTAGAGGTTCTTTCATATGAAAAACTAGTGCATTTAGCTAGTACACAAGCACTTGTAGTTCTTTATTTCTTGACCCCAGAATAATTTGAACCTAGATTGAGTTATAATACAGTGGACAGGGAGAGAATTTTGAGCTCCTTTTGATTTCCTGTGAATTCTGTGTTTCCTTGTCTGTTGTACAAGAAATTGAGCTCATTTGCTTTGCTGAAGCCCTTAAGACATCATTATACTAAGTTATTATATATGTAGGTCATATTTGAAAGCAAAAGGTTGAGCACCAAAAGCTGCAGAATTTGTTTGCCACATTAAATTTTGGTGAATAGTGTGCTTGGGTTGCTTGTAATCTGTTGTAGGTTGTTAAGTTGATTTTCTGTTTTAGTTATCGAAATCAATTCTAGGTTCAGGTTTTCCTAAATCTGTAGCAATTAAAATATCTAGCCATTTGTCTCATAATTTTGAGAACATGAGGTGAATGTTGAGTTGAGAAGAAGGAAAAAATGGTGAATGAATGTGTGAATGTTTGATAAAGGTCCTGGAAATGTATTTTTATATGTCATTTGAAAATGAAGCAATACCACTGGAAATCTTTTGATGGAGCTACTATCCTATGCATGTAATTTGCAATATTTGAAATTGGGTGGAGTGTGTTTTTGGTGAATTAAAGTTGCTGTTAATTGCATCCTGTAATATTTTTATTTTTTTTGTAGTTCAAAAGTAACAGAGAAGTTATGTTTCCCTAATGTGCAGAATCACCAGGATATGGTATGGCAACTTAGACAGTAATTTCTTGAAGTTGATTCTGTTCAACAGTTATTTCACATTAGTGGACATTTCTGGTGGTTTAACGCTCTCTAGCATGCACACATGAAATATATATTCACATACCTTCTATTTGATATCTTATGGTTGCATACTGATTTGTCTGTTATTTCTTTTTCCTTAATTCTTTTCGTCATTAACTGTTCCTTATTTATTATTTCTTGATGCGTTGCAGGTTTTGTATAAGCACAAGATTGTAGTTTTTGGAGGCTTCTATGACACACTTAGAGAAGTGAGGTTGTTGTTTGAATAATTTTAACCTCCATTATTGTTAATAATCTTCTTGAGTATTTAAAATGCCTGATTGCCAATTAATGATGTTAGTGACTTCTTGCAGAGTTCTGTTTTGAAACATCTCAAAGAAAAGCTTATTATTTTATTTTCCATATTTTTTATCTGGTTCTTAGATTATACAATTTGAGGTTTCAGCCTGGTTAGACTTTATTGTCTATTTGATGACAGGGAGTAATGCAAATTCCTTGATATTGTCTTATTCATGTTACCTTTTGTTCTTGATCCCTTGCTGCAATATGGATTTATAACACTTATTTGCCAATGATTTAGTGTCCCTTGATTTTTAGACTTGCATAGACAGACTGGAAATACATTTAATTTATTTCTGAACATTCCCATTTTTGCAGGTATTTTAATGATCTGCATGTCTTTGATCTCGACCAGTTTAAGGTTGATTGATTAACTTAATTGTCATAGATTTCCTATTAAACCTTTTTTTGTTTTGGCGTGCTGAACCATCTCATTTGTTACATTTGTAGTGGCAAGAGATAAAACCTACACCTGGATGCATGTGGCCAAGTGCTCGAAGTGGCTTTCAATTTTTCGTTTACCAAGATGAAGTGAGTCAATATACATGGTTATGCCAATTACTTTATTAATATAATTTATTCAATAGATTTCGGAATTGGGGGAGGGAACAGAACCAGACATACAGCAGCTTCACATTTTGTGGTCTAAGCCAATGTTGCAATATTAATTGAAATTTACTAATTGTCTCTATTCGCTTTGTATACTCATAAGTCATAACTTGCATCAGAAGTGGATATTTGCCTGAATAGTTGGACAATATTAGTAATTAGTTGTCTTCAGGTGATGCCTTTAGTTCTATGTAGAATATTGGTGTCATGAGACATTTGTTACAGTGCTTGCATTCTTTTGCTGCATGCACTAAGGATCTCCTGAGATTCCAAGCAATCATTTCTTACCTGGTAAAAGAGTACACGTAGAGTGGGGAAGGAAGTACTATTGACAAGGCATATGATTATGTTTTGTATTTGAATTTGAACTTTTTGGTCCAGTATAAATGTTGTGGGCACATAAATTAAGTCTTCTAATCTAAAATATTTGGTGTTGATTGATCCTACTTGTAGGTCATATGTGACTTGTATTTTTTTGTGTCTTTCATGACTCTTCTTGTGATCTTTGCCAGCCATTCATGATGTCGCTTGCCTCAAATGAACATGTTCTGAAAAGATTTACTTTTGAGTCTTGACATTTATGACCTTTTCTGTTTGTATAGATATATTTATATGGTGGATACTCAAAAGAAGTTTCATCTGATAAGAATGTCTCTGAAAAAGGAGTTGTCCACGCAGATATGTGGTCCCTTGATCCCAGAACTTGGCAGTGGAATAAGGTTATCTTCTTAATCCTGCTGTCTGTATTTTCAATAGACATTGACATATGCACATGACAAACAAGGAATTTTTTCTATCTCTATCGCTCTCTTGGGCTTTCTTACTGGCTTTCCTATTTGCCTCCTGCTCAGAACACAGTAAAATCCTTGTAGATTGTATTACTTGTCGTGAATGCTCAAATGTTATTGATATGGAAAAATTGGATATTTCCCTGCTCTTTCTCTCTTAATTGTTTTTTTTCCTTTTTTTTTTCTTTTTTTTTTTTTTGAAGTAAGGTATGAAAATAAACCCAGAGGAATTAAAAAAAAAAAATGTATACAGCATGATGTGAATTGCTTGTAGGAAAGACTGTTTGGGGTTGGGTGCATTGGGAGTTGTGGACAGATATAGTTTATTATCTTGTACAAATGGAATGCAGATCCTCAGAACTTATTGGAGAATCATTATCACTATACCAGTTATGACGCCCTAGCTTTAATATTCTTAGATGTGAAGCACTCGCATTCTCAACTGTAGGAAAACATGGTTTGGGTTGTCACTGAGAAATGTAAATCATTATCACTATACCAGTTGGATTAGATTCCTTCATTTTATGGGAACTATGTTTGGCCTCATCAATTTATAGATGTTTCTACGCTGCAAATGCACTATGGGATAATCATTCTGCTTCCATCATTTTTTCCTTATCTTGAGCCATTATTCTCTTGTTGGTCTTTATAATAAAGAATCATGTTTTTTTTTTTTAAAATTAAATTCTGGAATGTCCTAGCTTATACTTCTCAATGTTGATTTAGTATGGTTTGCTGGGTCCATAGTGAATTATTTTTGTGGCTGTAAATTTCTGATTCTCATTAAACGCAGATTTTATTTAGCTCACGACTGAAAATTCTTGAGAAAAAACTTTATGCATTGCTTTACTTTATGAGTTATTTTTTTATTCATGCATGTATATATCCTCAATATCCACAAAATTCTTGATTACCTAATGGACGTGGAATTGAGCTAGTGCAAAATTCTGCATGTTAAAATTTATTGAGGTTACAGACGTTAATTTCTTGACAAGGAACTTTAGGCGTTGTTTAACTTTATGATTGTTGGGTTCATGCATTTGTTATACAAATATCCACACTATTCACACATACTTTATTACTTAGTGGATGCAGAATTGAGCTTGTGTTTTTCTTGAAGTATTGTACAGAATTTCTTAAATCTATTCCATATGGCTTTAAATTTTTTGATGTCAGTGATCAAAAAGGGGTCACTTTTCAGACTGTTAACACTATGGGAATCCGTGTATTTTATTCTTGACTTCTATCTTTTGTTACCTGACTTACCCTTTTTTCTTCATATTTGTTTTGATTAAGGTGAAAAAAAGTGGGATGCCTCCTGGGCCTCGTGCTGGCTTTTCTATGTGTGTCCACAAGAAGAGGGCTTTGTTATTTGGTGGCGTGGTGGATATGGAGATGCGAGGTTGGTTTCTTGTTACATGTTCTTTTTTGTTTCTAAAGCTTCTTCTCACAAAGAGCATGTGTTTATGATATTTATGGAGTTGTTTCATAGTAACTCTTCATTTCCAACCATACTAAATTTGATGTACTTTCAGTTTATGCTTCAAGACTTGCCCATTTATGAAGAAGATCCTAAACTTATGTAGCTAGAAATTTGTGAATTCTGGTTTTCTTTGTATGAAATTCTCTGAAACAATTTTTTCTCTGGCAAAATTTTTCTGTAGGTGATGTGATGATGAGTTTGTTTCTGAACGAACTTTATGGTTTTCAGTTAGACACTCAGCGCTGGTAATTTCCAATTTTTCCTCTTGCATAAGCTGTCCACTTTGGAAAATTTAGCTACATTTGTGTTATAATCATCTCAGGGTGCATAGTATGATCAATTCTCTGGGGTATAGCTCTTTGTATTATTGACTTATTTTATTAGGGCATGAAGTTTGTTGCAGTTGGTTGAAACAATTTTTTTTTTTTTTTTCAGTTTTCTTTTTAATAGAGGAACTAGGATATCCCACCTTGCGAAGATTAGGCATACAGGCCTTCCAGCCCATTTTAGTGGAAGGGCTTGCTATTTGTTTACATCCGGTAGTTTGTAAGGGGTTAAATGCAGATTTGATGGGGATCAAATGGCTGGCTGTTCATTTACCTTTATCTTTGGAAGCACAAATAGAGATGCAACCATTCATGAAAAATGACCTCTTTCTTTTTTCAATTTAGGAATCTTCTTTTTCCTAATTGTTTTTTTTCTTTGCTCACTTTGACAACCATTTGTGCTCACATCTAGAAAGATGGCTTTGTAGTTTTGGTTAGATTGATGCATTTCAACTTCTTGGTGTCTTTGTGCCAAGATTACTTTACAGAAATAGAAAACATTTCATACAGGTACCCATTGGAGCTGCGAAAGGATAAATCAACAAAAGGGAAGGTAACCCATCTTTGTTAAAAGTTGCGTACACAGAGATGCATATTACATTCAAAGTGTTATCTGTTTGCAATATGTAAATTTTATAGCTGCCAGGTGCCTTATATCCAACAAAATTACTATTGTGTCTTACTGAAAATGCACTTCGTGGAAGATGGCTATTTTCCCCTTTTCCAACCTTCTTAGCAGAAGGTCTGATAATTGTTTTTCAGCCATGTTGTGTAAGGAAAATGTCAGCTTGATCCCTCTTTGATTTTACTTTCCGTCCAATTTCCTTATATTGCCAAACAAGTAAATTTTCTTCCCTTTATTATTAAGATATGTTTTCCGTCTTTTCATGTTCCCTTTACCAGTGCCAGACTAGATTGTGATATACAAACGCATGCATATGATTCCCTTCCTTTTACATCCGCTTACTGGAATTCAAGCATCTGAGTTGATAGTAAGTCTATTTTGGTAATTGTTTCTTTGATATTGTCTAATTTCATATTGCTTAATTGGCTTTGCAGTCAAAGAAAAATCAAGATGAGAAAACTCATGAAATGGCTCTTCTCAAGAAGACCAATGATGTGGAATCTGAGAAATTTGCGTTAAATAGTGAAGATGATGATTTGGATGGTGATGAAGCAGTTGAATTGCAAAGTAACATTGGTGATATCTCTTCTCGTTTGGAAAGAAATGTGAATGTTGAGAACAGCAAGGTGGCTACTCAATCTGATGAAAAGGGTCCTCAAACTAACCATAGTTTTGTTTCGCAAAGTTCTGAATCACCTGAGGTCTGTCCCACCAGAGAAGATTTAACCATTGTGATTTTGTATCCAGTTGATGGTTGCATGTTACCTGTAACGTGAAACTCCATGTTCAGATAGTGAAGCCTTGTGGACGCATCAATTGCTGTATGGTGGTGGGAAGAGATACATTATACATCTATGGAGGGATGATGGAAAATAGAGATCAAGAAATCACACTAGATGATTTATACATCCTTAATCTCAGCAAACTTGATGAGTGGAAGTGCATAATTCCTGTCAGTAACCTTCTCCTTTATATGTGCTTATTCATTTTGTGCTTTTCTGTTCCCTATAGTTTTGAGTTGAGACTCAAACTTTGGCTTTGTTTGGACACCATTTCTATTTACAACAAGTTAACTTTTCTTAAACAAAAATAAAACATCCAAACACATTTTTATTTCAAAACTTAAATTTTAAATTTTAAATTTTCCCACTCAAATTCCTCTCACATAATTTTAAAAAAATTTCCCTCCTATTTTTCTCTCCAAAATACTTTTTCTATAAAAAAATACTCACCAAAATTTTCACACATTCCAATACAACTTTTCTCAAATAAATCACACTCCAAACGAAACCAAAACTCTTCATCTCTATCTCCTCTCCCCCCCCCCCCCCCCCCCTCTCTGAACAGCACAAACATAACTTCACACATTCACACTGCATGGCGGATGCCTACATGAGGTCTGGCAAATGGTAGATCTAGCAAGCTGAAGGTTGATTAAATAATCATGCCAATATTATTATAATCCATCTTGTACTTGTCTTTCTTCACTTTGGCCTACAATATAGACAATGTTTGAATCTGCACAAACTAGAACCTTAAGTATTTTGAGCATCCAAAGTTCACTGAGCCACATACATCTTTTCCCTAGTTATACTCCAATTGCACAGGATGGTAATTACTACATTAACAGCATTGCCATTTACCTTTATGATCTATTATTAGTCTCACTAACACTTGGCTTTGTATGAGTTTGGGTATCTAAATTGTAACATTAATTATCTCTCTTCATTCTTGAAATATGTAATAATAGATTCTCAGTTAGTCAACAAATATTCTTTGTTTTTGCCTTTACATTTATTTTATACAATTGTAAAAGTTTTTGAACCATGCTTAATGTTTCTTCTGTCTAGTGATTAACTTCAACTAGTGCAAATCAGTGGAAAGGCTTCATTTAACATGGAACTATTCCTTTGTCTCCCTTCCAGTGAGTAAGAATTTTGTTTGTTTTACACAGGCATCTGAATCTGAATGGGTAGAGGATGAGGATGAGGATGAGGAGGATGAGGATGAGGATGAAGATGATGAGGATACTGAAAATGAAGAAGAGAGTGGGGATGATGCCGATGAAGATGATGAAGATGATACAGAGGTATTTCATTCATTCAAATGTGTGCTGCTAGCATGTCTTCTATTTTTCTATTATTTCATTTTATGGAATTGGCTCAAGCCCAGGCATCTTGTTTTTGCGAAGGCTAGCAATGGTGGTGCTACATCACTTGAAATGGGTGATGCTGTTGCTATAATCAAGGGTGAACGGAAAAATCTGCGTAGGAAGGAGAAGAAAGCAAGAATAGAGCAAATTAGAGCAAGTCTTGGGCTTTCTGATTTGCAGAGAACACCAATGGTACATAATTAAAAAAGGGTCTCCCATTAGATGTTATGCATTATTTCAATCTGGATGGTTGTTGATTATAATTTGGTTACTACTTGCACCTAACTGCAGTTTATTGCTTCTTTTTGAGTTCATTCACCTTTGCTTACTAAATTTCTCTACTTGATTATTTGTGAAGCCCGGAGAGTCGCTGAAGGATTTCTATAAGCGTACAAATATGTACTGGCAAATGGCGGCATATGAACATACACAACACACTGGAAAGGTTTTGTTTTCCTTTACTTGGTTGAATTCTTACCTTATAGGAATCCATTTCGTGTCTTATTCCTGTTTAATAGTCTGGAGTGCTTTTGGGCTGTGGTGTTAAATGATATGCTTTGTTGTCCTATTATTGCTGTCTATAATCAGAAAGAGATGCCAAAGTAGAAGAAATTGAAGCACATTCTGGTTGAAACTTGTGTAACTCTTAAAAATTGGAATACAGGAATTCATTTTGTGGATTATATCTCTTCTTTATAGCGTATGATCACATTTAAAAGGAAGTGGATGGGGCAGAAGATGATTAGGGAAGTAACTAAGAGAAAAGAAAATAAAACATAGCAATGTCAACAATGAAGAGACATATGCCAGGCTCCATTTTCAAACGGCAAAACTAATTTTTGCATTTCTCTCGTTTCTTTGTGATTGTATTAACTCCTTTTGCTCTCATTTTTGCGGGTTTCTCTGGTTTAGCTCTTGTTTCAATTAGTTATTGTGATCTTTCATTCATCATTCCATGTTTCTCGTCTCTAATTTACATCATATGGCTTCTTAACAGGAGCTCCGAAAGGATGGTTTTGATCTTGCTGAAGTTCGGTACAAGGAGCTTAAACCAATTCTTGACGAGGTATTGTATCAGTACTATTTTGCTACTAACGAAGAATTTGTTTATCGAACAAGATTAACATTTACTTGTCATTTGATAACCTGCAGTTAGCAGTCTTAGAAGCAGAACAAAAGGCAGAAGAAGAAGCAGCTGCTGAAAGTAGCAGCTCAAAGAAGAAAGGCAACAAGAATAAGCTCCTGGCATCCAAGTAGTCTCACCCTAAAGAAGCCAAACAAGATAAAGGGTTTGTTGTAGAATGCCCTAAGAATTTTGTGTATCCCCCTACATTTTTGTCACATTCAAAATGCAGCAAAATAAAAGTTATTGCTTCTTGATCCAATTTTACTGCAGTCCAGTGTCTGTGCTGGAAACCATAAGGGACATTAATCCTAACAAACTTGACAATGATGTGCACTTGAAAATTAAGGTTAATATATAATTGCAATCTGTAAAAGCAAAAAGAAAATCAGGCAAACAGAAAGGAAGAAATTAAAATAAGAATGTCCAGATATTAAAATGACTAATGCCAAGAAACCAGGGAACAGGAGAATTTATAATTATACCAAAAGAGTCGTACCACAAGGGCCACAAGGATTAAAATGGAATAGAGGGTCTGGATAACACAAGGAAAAAGTTCTGTTCCAACTTTAGTCTTTTTCATTGTAAAAAGTGAAGAAGATGGGTAGGAAGCTGGGAACAACATTTGCCTCTTTCGGCCAAAGAGCTCTGTGCAATTGTGATTAAAAAATGTGTGCTGCAGTGAATGATTCAAACTTTTGGACTTTTAGATCAATGATAGTGCCGCATACCCACTGGTGAATCACCCTTTTGGTTAGGCAAAAGAAAGTAAATTGTCATTTTGAATGGAAGTTTATCGTTCATTTCTTAATTTTCTTCTCAATCTTGCTTCTTATTTCCTACCCCTCCATTGCTAAAAAGGAACAAAAGTAAAAAACTGAATTGGGACGTGTTATGGGTAGGAATTGAATAGGACTTCTGAATTTTGATTTCAATTACACACTAAACATCCTCAACATATATGGTCGGTTTTATTGCTACTTAATCTCTTGATGTCAAAAAGTAGAAAGTGGGAGTAAAAATGAAGGAAAAAATATTGCATGCATTTGTGCATTCTTATTTTTAGTTCAGCAAGTTAATTATATAATTTTTTTTTTACCCCCTGTTATGTAAATAGATTATCCCTTAATTGTTTTTAACTGTATACGTAATTAAAAATTACTTTTTTTTCTTTTCCATGTCAGTCATTAGTTTAGGGATCTCATATATTTCTACTCATAAAGTATTATTATTAGTAGTTTATAGCTGTTAGCCTAAGAAAATTAACCTTGTAAATTAAATTTTGAATATGGGGCTTAACTTGCTAAAGTTAATCGAAAATTACTTTCTTTCTTTTCCATATTAGTCATTAGTTTAGGGAATGTCGTATATTTCTATTCATAAAGTATTATTATTACTAGTCTATACTTGCCGACCTAACCCAAACATCATGAGAATATAAAATTAACCTTGTCAATTGAATTTTGAGTATGAACTTAACTTGCTAGAGTCTGAGAAAGAGAGAAGCATAAGCTCGATTTTGTCAAATATAATTCAGAACTTGTATCATCTCATACAGAACAAGTTCAAATGTTGCATCAAACGCAACTGATCAATTGCCTGAACCATTATCATTGTCCTTTTCTTTTGGCTGAAATATGGAAACAAGTTTGAGTCACTGAATTAAGTATCTGTTACATATCAAAATAACAATGAGCAGAACAAAAAATTGGACCCACAAGTTAAACAGAATATCTTGTGCCCTGCAATGTCATGTGATAGTTGACAGCACAAAACGTTCTTTTTTTAAATAATTTTATTTTATTACAACAATATGGGGTGAAACTTTCATATTAATCAAGAAGTAAAGAAGACAAGAAAAGGGAGATGTCAAAAGCGTAGTTCAAACCCTTAACCTGTGAGGTGAAACTCTCATATTAACCAAGAGATAAAGAGGACGCCTTTAAACCCGAATACATGTTGGGTGGGAGACAACAAAAATGGTGAATAGACCATAAATGCATAACCTCACAAGGGAGAATCCTCAGGTAAAAACACTTGATTCGGCTTTCTTTTGGTCCCTGCAAATGGAGAAAACATTCTTGAAATGGCCCTTCAAATTCAGTTGCACACTTATCAAAATGTCCATATCACAAGGGCCTGCTTTAGCTGAAAAACTTTTTCGACAAAACGTACCAACACAAAAAGGGCAAAAATAACATGAAGAATTGATGGAAATGGTGGTGGAACTCCTTATCTTTCCCCATAAATTTGAATTGAATCCAGCTGTGGCCTTCAATTATGAAGTTGTAGCAGTATAATAATAATTGCACAAAGTGAAGCTGCTCATTGGCCTAACTAAATACGTGATATTGACCCCAAACTAAAAGCGGGTGATACAATATGTTTAGGTCATTGTCTTCTTCATAAACGGCGGTAATTACGATTAATTTTTTTTTAATTATATCATGTTATAAGTCTAAGTTAGCTAGTGAGTTGATCTATTAGGCTCAAAAATAAGATGGTTGTGTGTGTGTGTGTTTTTTTTTTTTTTAGTTATTTTTTACATAAGTATTTTGAGTTAACGATAACAAAATTTATAAGTTATTAAATTGGCATACAGTTTAATAGTTAAGAATCTTAGTTATTTTGCACAAGCATTTTAATTAGTGATGAAATTTATAAAAATATATTTTTAGCCCACTATTATAATATGTTATGCATTATAATTAATATCAGAATTAACGTCTAAAGTTTTATAAAATCAACCTACAATTTGGAGTGTTATAATTGGCAATGAACTAAGCAAGTTGGTTCGAAAACTGTGTGTAATAAAACAATCATATGATTGTGTAATGTATATAATATATTGACTAGTAAAGACAAAATTCAAAAGTTATTATGTTTCAATTATTACTCATGCCATTGGCCATTCTTTTATCTGGTTTTTAAGAGTTAATTACATTTTCTTTTATCAAATTTTCAAAAACTCTTAATTTTATAAAAAAAAATTTAAAAAAAAAGAAAAGAAGTAAATTTTAACGTAACTTGTTATATTTTCAAAAACACTCAATTGTTTAAATTATATTTTTTTATATATAAATAACTTGTTACACAAAAAAAATATGGTATAACACCTCATTTAATATTTTACCACTTAAATGAGTGCAAAAATATTAGTATGATGGATCAATAACACAAAGTGAATGTTATCATTAACCTCTTATTCTCCTAAAAAGTAAACATTATATTCCTGACTCTTCTAATCAGTAAGGTATTTAAAAAAAAAACTCAGCATAAACAACCAAAGCAAATAGTACTATATCTTTTCAATACTCTTGTGTTTAATTATTCCTTTGTTTTGGTTTACCTATGCATACATGTAAAAAGAAGAGATTTGAGTTATTTTTACTTGTTCAACCACAAATTTTCACCACTCATTCTCAAAAGAAGTACACAATGCAGCTTTTTAATACAAATAATCAAAAATTGTTCTTGATTAATCACGCATGCATTAAACTAATGTCCACCAAAATTATCCTTAAAACAATTCTTTGAATTATTGCTAAATCAAAACTTGAATTTTATACATATCCCTATAAAGATGTGTCAGCCTCTTTTAAGCTAAACCACAGCATGCCTTACACCTTTGATATATTATTAAAGGATTAAAATTCTTCTCTATTCTAGTGAGGATTATTTTATTTCAAACTTTAACTTAGATTCTTTCAAGTAACGAGGAAATTAAAGTTGCAAATGCATGTGATTGTATGTACTATCTATATAGGTATAATTAGAATCATGATACTTCCATTTTTCATCATTCTTTGAAGGGAAATATTGGGTTCCAATTGTACACTGCAAGCATTATTTTTGAAGTATTTTAAGGACTTCCCTCCTTGTTAGTGAGGTATATAGAATCCAACGTTATATAACTATTACACTTAAGAGCCAGTGGCACAGTGGTTAAGCTTTAAGGTGCTCAAAAAATTCTTGTAATAATATAGGGCCCCCACTTTGTAATAATATAGGTATTTCACTTTCCCTCTTCCCCCTTCTCCCTTGTAATAGTGTAGTGCCGAGGTGCATTATTTTAAAACGAGCATTAATATTCAATATTCAATGTAATTTTAAGTATCACTATTATAGGACGCATGCAAAACAGAAGTTTGAGTTTCATGCAAATGTATACAATTTCAAACTAGGCCGAACATAATAAGAAATGAATTCATCATAGATACTATTAGTCAATTCTGAATCAGTCAAATATTCATAATTCATTTCTCTTGTACAAACTTTCAAATGCAAGTTTTTTTCCCCCTAACTAATAAACAAAGCATATTTTTTTTCATTCCCTTCATTTTTTTAAAAAAAAGTTTATTTTCAAAATTTTTCTTTATCCTAAAAAAAAAATCAAGGATAAAAATAGATATTAAAAGTGTTGTACGTAATAATTAAATAAAATATATATCTAATTTAAAGTAGACTCTTTTTTTAAATAGATAGAGTAGTCAATAAAAAAATTAGTTTCTTTTTTAAGAATATATATGGCTTTCAAACAATGTTCACCTATTTAAAAATGTGTAACATATTAAAAGATTTCATGTTTACAAGTATGCCATCTGTCCCTCTCTTTTAAGTTATCATCATTATTCATTTGTTTGGCTTCTCCTTTTTGTGTTAGAATTGGTTTATCTTCCTATTGTACTATAATCTTTTTATCCTACTTCTTTCAAAATTAAATTAAAATACGAAACACAATTAATTATAAACTTATCTTACCTTCTTAAAAATTTCAATTCAAATATGACACTAAGCTAATTATAGAAAGCTACATTCGGTAAGTTTAAGCATTTGAACTTTTGATTAATAGTACATTTTCATCCTCATCTAATTAAATTTATCAAAACCAACTTCATGTGGCAATTTTCTTTTTCTTTTTTTTTAATCTTCTTTGAAAATAATTGACTTCTAATAGGAAGAGGGTAAAATTAGTTTATGAAGTTTATTTTTTTTAAAGAATTATTTTATAATTATTTTTAGAAAAATAAAATTGCACAAGTGAATAGGAAGTTAAATTAGAATATAAAGAGAGTTACAGTAAGGTTCATTGCGTGTTCAGTTGTGCAACTTATATTCACCACTACAAGTGCTTATTACCAAAGCAGAATTGAACTCAGAAAGAGTAAATAATGAATATCTTGACAATCTTCTGAGCAAACTTTAATTATTTTCTTGTTGACAAATGGCATTGAATAATCAAAAAAGTCTAGTAGACAGCTTGAACATATGTTTGAAGTAGTGAAACATGGCATCATAGTGAACTCACTTCATCATTTTAGCCACCAATTTTCTTGTAATTTAATTGCAATCATAAGTGGAAAAAAGGTGGGAGAAAATCACAACAATAATTGCAGATCTTGTCCTTGGTCTGCTTGGGGAAGACAATGCAAAAATTTTCAAACTTTTTGTTTCTCAACTTCTTACCAGATTAAGGGTTCGTTTGGTCGATTGTCTAATTAATTTGATGTATTTGTGTGAATATATTTATTTTTTTTGGGAAAAAATAGAGGTATATATTTCAGAATTTGAAGCATTGATTGATGATTGATGATTGAAAGGACAGATTTCTTAGTTCCTGACGGCAGGCAGATAGGATTGAACGAAACGTAAGTACTAAAATGATATCTACGAAGACAGCCATGCATGTTTTAAGCTTTGACTTAGAATGGTTCTTGATTAGATTGTTTGTTTGAACAAAGGCTTGAAAATCTTCTGCTGTTCACTTCATGTTTTAGGACTTAAATATTTATGTAGTTGCTACATCATGACTTATTGTGTAATGAACAAATCAACATAAATATGGAGTTTAGTTTCTTGTTCGTGCAGCATCTTTATGGATCGACTATAAGTTTCACGAGCACATTTATTTTTATTTTTTGAGTTAGAGATCAATGTTTTAAATTTAAGGTGAAATTCGCATAAAATTTACTAATGTAAATAAATATCTAATGTGTTTCTTAATTATAAAAGTCATTGACTTCTAATAGGAAGAGGGTAAAATTAGTTTATGAAGTTTATTTTTTTTAAAGAATTATTTTATAATTATTTTTAGAAAAATAAAATTGCACAAGTGAATAGGTAGTTAAATTAGAATATAAAGAGAGTTACAGTAAGGTTCATTGCGTGTTCAGTTGTACCACTTATATTCACCACTACAAGTGCTTATTACCAAAGCAGAATTGAACTCAAAAAGAGTAAATAATGAATATCTTGACAATCTTCTGAGCAAACTTTAATTATTTTCTTGTTGACAAATGGCATTGAATAATCAAAAAAGTCTAGTAGACAGCTTGAACGTATGTTTGAAGTAGTGAAACATGGCATCATAGTGAACTCACTTCATCATTTTAGCCACCAATTTTCATGTAATTCAATTGCAATCATAAGTGGAAAAAAGGTGGGAGAAAATCACAACAATAATTGCAGATCTTGTCCTTGGTCTGCTTGGGGAAGACAATGCAAAAATTTTCAAACTTTTTGTTTCTCAACTTCTTACCAGATTAAGGGTTCGTTTGGTCGATTGTCTAATTAATTTGATGTATTTGTGTGAATATATATATATTTTTTTTGGAAAAAATAGAGGTATATATTTCAGAATTTGAAGCATTGATTGATGATTGATGATTGAAAGGACAGATTTCTTAGTTCCTGACGGCAGGCAGATAGGATTGAACGAAACGTAAGTACTAAAATGATATCTACGAAGACAGCCATGCATGTTTTAAGCTTTGACTTAGAATGGTTCTTGATTAGATTGTTTGGTTGAACAAAGGCTTGAAAATCTTCTTCTGTTCACTTCATGTTTTAGTACTTAAATATTTATGTAGTTGCTACATCATGACTTATTGTGTAATGAACAAATCAACATAAATATGGAGTTTAGTTTCTTGTTCGTGCAGCATCTTTATGGATCGACTATAAGTTTCACGAGTACATTTATTTTTTGAGTTAGAGATCAATGTTTTAAATTTAAGGTGAAATTCGCATAAAACTTACTAATTTAAATAAATATCTAATGTGTTTCTTAATTATAAAAGTCATTTTTAAAAGAAAAATAATACGTTATTGAAATCTACGTTCTTCTTGATTAAAACTTCTAAGGGGTGATTTTCAAACAAAAGAGAGTTAGTAATTAAGAAAAATAAGAAATTTATTTTTACTCCTAAAATACATAGGGTACACCATTGTATGTGGTATAACCATTGAATGTAATAGTTCTTTCTTGTTCAAGATATATATTTCTAAGTAGTTCCTTCAGCCTTTGCCTGGCACAAACTTTCAAATAATAATTCTCTCTTTGGAAGAAATTTGGCTAGCTACGGTAATTCAATATTCAAATAATAAATAAAACTCACAAAAATATTATACACAAACTTCTATTTCTTGTAATTAGGGGTATTCAATATTTGGATAACCCGAATATCCGCCTGAATTCAAACCGAATCGAAAATCGAATTTTTAGATTTTTGGGTTTTGGATTAAACCGAAACTAAATCGAAACCTGAATATATATTTATTTATTATTTATATGTATATATATTATACGTATAATTACATATAATATATATTTATGTATTATTTATATGAATATATATTATTTTTATAATTACATATAATATAAAAAAATAAATTAGGGTTCGGCCGAAAATCGAATAACTCAAACCAAATAAACCGAAAACCGAATAAACCCGAATCGAAAAATTCGAAAAACTGAAAAACCCGCCCGATGAATACCCCTACTTGTAATATTAGCATTATGGTGTATGTCTATACATAGAATTACACATTGAGTTGAGATACAAAAACAAAAAAAAAGTCAGTAAACATTATTTTAGTAAAAAATATTCAAATGGAAATACTAATCGCATAATGCAAAAGGAGAGTAAAACAAAATCAATGAAGCAATTGCGTCCAAATACCATCAAAACAAACAAGGCCTAAAAATGTTTGCTCACAGGTGCGACAACTATTTGGGAAAGTTCAGTACATTCAAACAGCAGTTAACCTAACCTGAAGACCTTTTGTTCTTATCATCCACTTCATATAATGTCAATCAAATCGAATCTATTCTAGTCTTTCATTTCATGACACGTGAAAAGTGTGTGTAGGCCTAAATGTTGGCACTGACCCATATAGTCAACAGTGGCCAACTGCCCCTTTCAGACTTCATAAACATCATTATAATTGGAAATGGCGCCCAACCCTAGGATTTTTTTCAAAAGATTTTCTTGGATTTGGATGTTTATTTTGGCCATTTCTCAATGACCCAAAAAGTTCCTATGGTTCAGGAATTGGGTGGAATCTTAATAGTATAATGGAAAGCACATGAATTCCCTATCTTTATGTATCATTATTCATAAGACAATGAGCATGCTTTTGATTAATTCTTCCTTAATTATCAGTGCTCTTCATTTCAGTTTAATTATCCTTTCATTGTTGATTTAGGATCCCTTTAGTTTTTAGTTAAAATTAACATGGACTTAAAATTAAATATATTTTATATGGTTTTTAATTTTAATTTCATAAAAAATTTCTACAATTGGAATATATTGTAAATAGACATGTGAATGAGTTAAATTTTTAAAAGAAAAACCATAAAATTCAATTCAATATAATAAAATTTTCTTTATTTTTAGAACTATTCCAATTCTAGTTAGGGATTAAACAGGTCGAGGACTCTACATGGTTAATCACACAAAGAAAAGAATAGTTATTGTGTTGGATTGATCCAAGAATAAGATTTATTCTTAGAACTAAAATTGAACATGGAACCTTAAAAACTAGGCAAAGTCTGTCTAGCAGAGAAGAATTAAACCGGTCAAGGACTCCACATGATTAAAAAACAAAGAAAATAATAATTAGTGTGTTGAATTAATCCACGAATAAGATTTATTTCTAGCACTAAAATTGAACATGGACCCTTAAAAACTTGGCAAAGTCTGTCAAGGCAGTTGCAAAAGTTGAAAATGAAGTTGATAAACATTTTAGGTAGAAAACCAAACGGAGAAAAAACAGCCCAACAAGTAACACAATATCTTGCCATTGCTACAGAACAAACACTGCGATATTGTTTTGCTGGTGCTCATTGAAATTGAGACCATGAGCATCCTATGAGGTGACTTTTGACATCAACATGTCAAATCTTAAAAGGCAGTGACTTGTTACCAACCCTGTCGAATTTTAGGTTATGAGTGTTTCCATGCAAAGCTTTCTTTTTCTTTTTTCTTTTTTTCAATCTCATTGATTATTTTGTCACTGGTTTTTGTAATTAAAATTATTGGGATTGTTGTTGAACTTGGTTAACTCCTTAATTGAAGGGATTAGAATTTTTTTTACATTCTTTAAATTAGTTGATGATATAACTGATTACTGATTAAAATATACTTTTTGTTTTACATAATAGAATACCTATAATATAAGGTCCCAAATTCATTAAACACTTTGATATCTAGAAATTTAAATAATACAAAATGATTATGCGTATTTGAAAATAACAATTATGAAGTGCTTTTATGTGACCCATAATTTAGGACCTTAAATTTAGAAATGTTAAGATTTCATCATCTATTCTTTTGTTTTAGGAGAAAGCCCCCATTGCGAAGGCGAAACTTCCTAATTTGTACCAGAGGTCCCTAAATCAGGTCGAGGGATGTGCACGAGTTGACAGAAGTCTGAAGGAGAGAGCTAACATGCCAAACCACATGACAGACCCCTACAATATTTCAGCGAAAAATTGCTCCACACGAGATTCGAACCAGTGTTGCCAGAGAATTTCTCCTTATGTCACCTTAAACTTACCAACTTGTCTATGCCTATGGGACAATTTCATCACCTATTCTTAATTTTCCGAGATTGGGAGTTGTGGTATGTTAGAATTGTATGTTGCCACTTTAATTTTTTTCTTTCTTTCTTTCTTTCAATTTTTTACATCTCAAATTGTTAAGGACATTAGGTACAACCTATTAAATATTTCGTACCACACCCTAAATGTCAAGAATAACTATTGAGAGTTGTCTAAGGACAATTTCAAATAGACCACTCAAAAAATAACAAAATGCGTGAAAATTTTCTCAAGCTAGAATTTTTCATTTTTGCAAATAATTTTTTTCCCAAATAACAATACACTTGTAATCAATAAATATTTCAAATAAAAATAATAATTTGTGTGCATTTAGTTAGCTGGTTTTTAACATAATAATGACATTTTGTTTAATGTTTACTCATCCTCTATACTTACCTTAAAACATAAGTCGCTTGTGCTATTTGACTTCCTAATTAATAGTAATAATATTGTCAAGAATTGCAAGCATAAAAACGCATCACAATCTCAAAATCAAGTCATTAACTATGGCCAAATTCTCTGCGTATACTTCTTAAAAACTATAAAAGCTAAATTAGAAAAGCTCATATTTGTGCAATTAACCAAAAGGTATGATTAACAATAATTAATTAGTTATAGAAGATTTAGTGGGATCATATGTGGACCAAATAGTACTCAGCATTTAAAGCTTAATCCCGCGTACAAATAGTAACATGCTTTCTGCCTTAAGATTAAAAGCTCATAAAATAGTGAGGGGGCAGTTGGTTCAGGAAAGAGAATAAGAAAGATAATAGGAATGATAAAAATAGGAAATAATAATAAATTTTTTAATTATAATTGTGTTAGTTGGTTTGTGTTGAGAATGATAATAATAATAATTCTAATTATGTAAAGTATTGCTTCTACAATTTTTGTTTAAGGAAAAAAATTTTGTGAATATTTACTTTCATACCTCTCAAAATGGGCTAGAATAGAAAATAACTCAGTTTTGATATTTGGAATTACTGTTCACGAAATGATACTTTTCAACCAATCATCATGAATCATTTCATTCATATTCCATTTTCTCCCAAACCCCTCAACTAAGTACCCTAGAGTGTACCACTATTACACAAGATTGTTCAACTTCGAAAAAAGGAATTTTTGTTCAAGAAAGAAATTTTTCCGAAACTATCTAAATCCTATTTATCTTTCGTAAATATATCACATCTCAGATATGGGCTCATTTAGGACAAAAATTGTTTGCTAAGTTACTATTTAGGGCAAGTTTTTAATTTTTTTGAATAAGTTACTCAAGATAAGAAAAAAACGCATCCAAAATTTTAATATGTACTAAATAAAGCCATTGTACTAAATATTGTGCCTTAAGTACAGGATCAAACTTTTATTATATTTTTGTAATTAATTTTTATACTTAAATAGTTGTGTGCAGTTGTCGTTTTCAATTGAGTAATAATACTTACAATAAAGATTCTTATTAAAAAAATTAATTATAGACACGATATTTATATGGCAAAATTTGTTAATAATTATACTGAGTACACAATGCACAATAATCAAAGTATCACTAGAAAACACTCAAAGCATACCATAATCAAAATGTGTTTTGAACGTTGAGAGAATTTACTGAAATTTTTCACTACACTTTTAATATTTTATTGTAGAAAGCAACAATTCCTTAAAAACCAGTGGGGGGACGCATTAATCATTCTTTCCAGCTTTAGAATCCTCAAAAGAACTGTTTTTTTTTTTTTACCTTTTTTTCTCCATCTTTTTCATTTGTAACTCCTATAAATCTCCTCTCAGTTCACACTGTCCATCATTCTTACTTCCTTTTGTTGGCTCTTTTTATTCTCCTTAAACATATGCTTTCTTAACACTCATACTCATAAACAGTAAACAAAACACCCAGTCACACACTAAAAATGGGAGCGGTAGAGCTCTGTGGATCAGTTGGCAATGGAGTATGCAAGTCATGGACAAAATTCACAAAAGGGTTGGATGATTCGTTTTCAAAATCCAAGGTTGGGAAGTTCTTCAAACTGGAAGCCCGAAAGAGCAGTTTTTCTAAGGAGCTTCGTGCTGGTACTGCAACATTTCTTACCATGGCATACATAATTAGTGTCAATGCCACCATTCTTTCGCAATCCGGCGCCACATGCTCCGTCGCCGATTGTTCCATCCCGGCTAACCAAACGGCGGCAAGTGCTCCCGATTGCATGCTCAAACCCAACGTAGGCTATGAGAATTGCCTTGCAAAAGTGAAAAGTGACCTCGTTGTGGCTACTGCACTGTCATCCATGATTGGATCTTTTGCCATGGGTATATTGGCCAATCTTCCCTTGGCATTGGCCCCGGGAATGGGCCCAAATGCTTACTTGGCTTACACGTTGGTGGGATTCCATGGGACAGGACATATCTCATACCAAACTGCCATGGCTATAGTCTTGTTGGAAGGTTGTGCGTTTTTAGCCATTGCTGTTTTTGGGCTCAGAGCAAGGCTAGCCCGGAACATCCCGCAGCCTGTTCGTTTAGCTTGTGCTGCTGGTATTGGGCTTTTTATCGCATTCGTTGGATTACAAGCTAACCAGGGTGTGGGCCTTGTGGGTCCTGACCCAAACACATTGTTGACAACGGCAGCATGCTCGAGTGTCGATCCGGTCACCGGAGCATGCACCGGAGGAAGAATGAGAAGCCCAACATTTTGGCTTGGCTTAATTGGCTTCATAATTACTAGTTATGGACTAATGAAGGATATTAAGGGGAGTATGATTTATGGCATACTTTTTGTCACACTGGTTTCGTGGATTAGGGGAACATCTGTCACATTTTTTCCTAACACCCCACTTGGTGACACAAAATATGAGTATTTTAAAAAAGTGGTAGATTTTCACGGCATAAAGTCAATAGTGGGAGCTATTAGTTTCACAAATTTTAATAGGAGTGAAGTTTGGATAGCTTTAGTGACATTATTATATGTTGATGTGCTAGCTACGACAGGGACATTGTACACTTTGGCAGAAGTTGCAGGATTTGTTGATGAGGAAGGAGAATTTGAAGGGGAATATATGGCATACATGGTTGATGCTGGTGCTACAATTGTGGGCTCTGCATTTGGAGTTTCACCAATTGCAACATACATAGAATCATCAGCAGGCCTGAGAGAAGGAGGAAGAACAGGGCTAACAGCAATAGTTGTGGGGCTGTACTTTGCATTGTCATTGTTTTTCACTCCTTTACTTACTAGCGTGCCACCCTGGGCCATTGGTCCATCACTAGTAATGGTTGGTGTGTTGATGTTGAAAGTGGTTAAAGATATAAACTGGAACAACATTAAGGAGGCAGTGCCAGCTTTTGTTACCATGATTCTTATGCCTCTAACTTATTCCATATCAAATGGAATTATTGCTGGCATTGGGTTATACATTGTGCTTGGATTGTATGACCATGTTGTGGCCTGGATCAGGTGGGTAATCAAGATGAGAAGAATGGTAGTGGAGGAGCAAAATCAAGTTTCTGCAGCTGCTGCAGAGCAAAATGTTGAGACAGTTTGAGAAATGCAATATTTGAATTTTAGTAACTCTGAGGTGATGCAGAAACCCCCTAGAGAGATCACAACCTTTTTGTTTAGTAGATCCATCATGTTGTGACCTTTCAAGGGAATTTTTGCATTTTCTTTGCTTTGTGATTGAATTTTAAATAAATTTTCTTCGTGTTCAGTTCTTATCGATTCGAAGAGAATATTTGCTAGAACTTTTCATTTGCTTTGTGGAAGCAGCATGGCTGCTTTCACCATACACATTTATTTTCATACAAATATGTGGCTCAGCTTGTGGCTGCAAACGGTATTGCATAAGCAGGAAATACGGATGGAATCCCAATTGTACACATCCACACTCACTACTAGTATACTGGACTTGATCCATAGCCAAGCACTCTTGCCTTATTTTGTCAGAGACTTACGAAACTCGTTCATTCATCTGCAAGCAAATACCAAGGCTGATATCCATTCAAATCCATTTACAGAACTTCTACTGTCTGTTTCACGAAAAAAGAAAGATAATGACAGTCATTTGATACATCTGGTGAGACCAAACGCTAAGGGTTTTTGGTCTGATCTTATAAGCCAAATAATACACTAGAAAATCAGCCCCATTCCTACTGGTGAAGAACATCAATCCTATATATGGACTGGGATTCATCTTCAACTTCGAAAACATATCTATCTCCAGTTCGAATGCCATTTTTTTGGTTAAAAATGTCCCAGTGAGTTATCAAAACATGCATATCTGATCTTTGGTGATAGAGTGCTGGCCACAATCGTCTCTCCGGATCTTTAAGCACAACAGCCTTGCTTTCCATTTCCCCCTTTCTCAATTTAACATCCAGAAACTTTGCTGGCAGCTCCTACAGAAGCATGAAGGTGTGAGAAGGATATATTCTAGGACAGTTTTGCTGGTTTGTGTGTGCATAAGATATCAAGCGATGCTGGTGGTTTAAAAAGGTATTTTCATTATGCTTTAGTAATATTGAGGTTAATAATTCTGTTAGAAGTTATGTTCTAAATTCTCCAGTGTATCTTGTATGGGTCTTCAGTCTAGTAATATGCCCACATCAAACTTGAACAGGGAAAATTTTCTTCCCTTTCTTTCAGCAAAAAAAAAAATTAGCAGTTCCATTCCCTAAAGACATATTTTCTGCTTTTTTCTTTCCCTAATTGATTTCATACTCGGGGCTTGAGCACCCACTTCTAGAAATGCAAAAGTTATTTAAATAACGAAAATCATTTAGAAAATATCAAATGACAGTAGAACAACTGTCTGACAATCAGAAAACAAACACATAAATCAAAAGTAAATTATTAAATCAGAGATCTCTGAATAATAGCATGCAGCTCTGAAGCTTTATCATAATTGAAGCACATTACAGCAGGCCAAAGCAAGGAAATCCACGTCTATGACACTCTAACACCAGGAAAGGAAACAAGTTAATCTATACATGTTAAAGATGTAAATACAGCCAGAAACAACCAAGCTTCAGATAAATCATTTTAGAATCCATCCTAATTTTACCAAGTTCCAAACAAGCAATCATTCAACACAAACAGCACCTTAAGCAACAAGTGCAGGCTCAACAATGTTTAAGAATTCATCAATTATCACGAACTTTTAGGTGCTTTGGTTCCTAATGTGCTTATGATTGAGTTGGAATACTAGTCATGATTATAGATATTTTAGGTGCTTTGATTCCTAATGTGCTTATGATTGAGTTGGAATACTTGTTGTGATTACTAATGTGCTTATTATTGAGTTGGAATACTAGTCATGTTTTCCAGTGCCAGTTCCCAAAGGAATAAGAACACATAATTAACATTCATCTAAGTGAATCTTTTCCATGGCAAGGAGGTAAGGATGCAAGATTAAAACTGCATAAACTAAAAGATTGGCCAAAAACAGAAACACTTCATTTCTTATAATACCAAGACGCAATAATTGCAAGTTTGCACATGCAATTAATCGAAACTGGAAACATTTAGAATTAAAGCCATGAAAGAGACCTACCAGGAAATGTTGACCATCTGTCACAGCCAAGCAAGTGACTGCAGCCATGTATGATGAAGGAACCTCAAGTGGCTCAAGCTTCACTTGTTTGCGGACAGTGTCCACATGTGGTGATGGCTGCAAGCCTGCATTTGGATACTTGCAATTAAAGTAATGAAGCAGAAAATGTCAAAGTTATTGGCATCCAATATAGTAGCTGATTCAATCCAGGTATCAACGGAAAAATCAATTAAAAAGGAAAGAAAATTGATACCCCTTTTCCCCTTTGCACGACTGTGTGCCTGCCCACTTGTCTCCTCTTTCTCTTTTTTCACCATTTTGTTAATGTCACCTGCTTCTATAGCACAAAATAGGACATATGAGGTCAAAGAATATGTGTAAAATAATGAGAAAAGTAACTAGTCTTGCACATACATAAGAGGGAAAACTGAAAAGAAGTTCCAAAGCTATTCATTACTAGGCAAGGCAAGATATTTTGGTTACCAATATCAGGGAACTGCTCACTTAGATTTTTTTGATCTTATGTATGTATGTCATAATCCAACAATATATATTGAAAAACTTCATGATAAAACTGGGTAATGCAGCAATCATCAACATGTTCAAATCGGAGAAGCAGTACTCCTATTAAATTAGAGAGAGAGAGAGAGAGAGAGGAGAGTGAAAAGTAGCCACCAAACATGAAAATTCTAATTTTAAAACAGAAAGGTAGAATAGGGCAGGCCTGTAACTAATTAGAGCGTACAATTTGATATGATCCATTGTGAATTCTTTTGATCAAATTAGAGCTATGCGTATACATGAATTCCACATATGTGATCCAGATTCGATTTAAATTATACCCATATTTAATCATTCTACATTTCCACCATAGATATAAATGACAGCCTCTGTGAATTCAAAACACATCTGCAAATATTCTCTGCGGAAAAAAAAAGTTTATTCTAAGAACCCCATTTAAATTTAAAGAAAAACACAATTAAACAATGGGTCTAATTTGCCAATAATAACAAGGTGAGAGTCTGGAAATGACAGTTCCAATACAGGCATGGAAGGGGAAGGGAGCTGCAGAGAGAGAGAGAGAGAAAGAGGGAAACTGAGCAATTGACACGAATGCTTACTGTGTGAAATCTTAACGAAAATAAGAGGAGGAGATTGAAAAAGACAGAGCAGCAAGAGATGATGGAAGAGCCTTGTTGGCTATTTATAAGAGAATATTTACCGATGAAGGGGATTCGAAATCGAAATGACACTTTAGGACATTATGGGATCATAGAGTACAAATAACATACACCAAAATTTGTTATAACTTACAGTTAAGGAGCCAGTCCATTAAGAGCTAAAGATACATGGGAAATAAATAAACATTTAATGTGCTGACATCTCAATCTTAATTGTATACTCGACAAAAGGGCCTTGCAGAGAGAGCGGCACACACTTAGCACCCGAGAGCCAGGATTGCTCAAGATGACAGTAGAAGGACGAAAAAGTGGTGCACCACTAGAAGGATGAAACACTTTAAGGCTTGTACTTACCAGCAAATTTCTGCCCACCGTTTTCATTGGCACGTGGAGAACTCCAGTCATTGCCTAACATGTAATAAATTAGATTTCAAAAAAACGAACACAACCCAAATAGGAAAAACATATATATCTAAAAGTATTTATGAAAATAGAGAGAAAGTGACAGTAAACTGTAATTCCTATCCTGCCTCTTGCAATTTTGGAGTCAGATGCACACATTTGACATCCCATCACCTTTTCTACCAGGTTCTGCACAAGAGGTGCCGAAGCTAAGACTATTTGAAAATTTAGCCAAGGGCCTGTTTTTTATATCCAAGGGTCCAATCATCTTTTAATCCCAAATTTTGATTATTACCTTCTCTACCAGGTTCTCCACAAGAAGGGCCCAAGGGAAGACTATTTGAGAGGGTAGCCAAAGGCTCATAACATTTACGGGTCCAATCATCTTTGAACTCCAAAACTTTCTCTTTCTCAATCATGATAACATCTGTCTCCTTTGTGAATATATTTAAGTTAAGATTCTCAGTCCCAATAAAATCCTTATTGGCTTCAGCTTGTGATCGCATAACTGCATAAGCCAGATTAGAATTACCTGCTCCTGCCTCTATGCCTTCCTTCCCATTAGAGGTTTGATTACTTTCATGCACTTCAAAGCCAGACAAATCACCTCGACTAGGTCCATCCTGCCTAAGCATCAAAGAAATTGAATTGTCCAAGCAGGGTGACTTTACATTGCCACCTCCAGAATCCTGAGTTCTGTTTGTCGCTGGTGGCTGGGATTTTGAGCCAGAAGCAACCATGGTGCTTGAAGTCTGTCTATGTATTGCATCCATGTTTATATTCTCACATGGTTTAGCCTGAGTAGATACATCGTCTTCAGGTTGAATTCCTTCAAATTGTTGGCCAATGCGGAACTTTTCACAACCAGTTTTTCCAAATATGTGAACAACAAAGTGCGATTGCCTGATGTAGTTAAAGACCAAAATGTCTCCCATGGTTAGGTTATGATCTGATGCAAAAGCTTGCCATCCGCTCCGGAAAGCAAGTCCATCAGTAGAAGATGACAATGTGACTCTCCACACATCACCATTGACGTCCTCCAATTCGGTCTCTTCACCTACCAAGTCTATCACATGTGCAGAAAATTTGGGAGGCAAAAACTGCGAAAAAGAAACAAAGTTTACAAAATGGGGGAAACCACCTGAAAAATATGTAAAATCCATAAATATCAGAAAGAAAGAAGCATGAAAATCCAAATGGTAAAAGAGATAAAAATATAAGTTTTCATTGGGTAGATCCAAAATTGGCTGCAACAATTAGTAGTACTCTTTTGACTCATGATGTTAGTGAAAAAATTTCAACATTCAATGGTGGCTTGAACCACCCCAGAATTCCATGTAAATTCAACAACTGAATCTTACAAGAAAAAGATAAAAACACTCAAACAAACAAGATGTTCCTAGCTTGAAAACCTATTCTAGATGTACAAGGTTTGGCTCCCAATCTACCTCTTATGTAGAATATTTCTTACCATCATGAATCAAGTTTAATATTCTTAGCAGAGTAAATGTGCTAATGCTTCAATGTTCAAACATGGAGCAGAAGTCCAATTGATTTAATCCATTCATTTCAGCTACCTTCACTCGCTCTGGTAACAACTTCCCCATTCAGGAAACAACAATGTCTCACCTCAAAACCAGCAGCAAAACAAAGTAACCAAATGAAGGACAAGATATAGAGTTCATATTGCAGGAGCTTTTGCATTTTACTGAAAATTACACTATAGACAAGCTCGTATCCACCTATCAATCAGTTTATCTATAATTTTGAAAATTCAGTTCATTTATGAGAGAAGTTGTTAGTTCTTGCCTTTTGTGAGATAAAAATTTATTAAACTAAATGAGCAAACCACGAACTGCAAAATTCACAACTGGTGTGCTTAGAATTGTTAGTTCTCACTCTCACAGTCAGCAGATAATGACTGTTCTCACTCTTTTATAGAGAGAGGGCACAAAACTAGTCTACTATTATTATGAAATAAGTTAAAGGAACTGAAAATATATGCCATAATCTGGGGGAGAAAATTTCTTAGGTGTCCAGGGAATGCATGCTAATCACAAGTGACTTTTATATAACAGCCATGAGAATATTTACAGCTAGAAATAATGAAAGCGTAAGCGGAAGATATACTCTGATTATATAAAAGAGTCTTTTCTTCTAGAAAAATACTCATTATAGTGAAATAGATATAGTATCTCATTTAGTTTGCAAGAAATGTAAGGACAAACAAGTATTAAAGGAGGTACTGATGAGAAGTCTCAAAGCACAAAGTGATTGTATAATAGAGGAAAAGCATTGTCAGAGCTTGAACTTGCTCATGTGGATGTAAGAAAACTTTATTCTGTCCAGAAACTTGATCCTTGGCTGCAGCTAAAAGAAAGGTGGAAAACAAGGGTCAAGGTGAGTAGGTAATGCTCCAACTCAGTAAACAAGCAGTAAAGACATTTCAGTCTAGTGAGCACAAAACAGAAAATATTCTATCATCACTTTTTTACTTTGTGCACCCTTCGACAAAGGGATTCTCATTTGCACTTATCAGCAGGGTTAGAACAAATAAATTCATTGCATAATAAAAAAAATTGGACAAGATTATCCATAGGTCTCATGCCCATTTAGAGGACTTCCATCTAGAAGGGAAACTGTCAAAGTAATTGCAGGACTCAAATTTACTAGAAAGAAAATTAATAATACTCTTTATAGCCAATAGAGTTCAGATTTCAACTTCACACTAACATCATTTCACAATAATACTTTTTCTAACCAATAGAGTTTAGATTTCAACTTCACAGTAACATCATTTCACATGCCTGGATTTTCTTACTATTGTTTAGCTAATTATTAGTAACACAGTAAAACAAATCCATGTGTTTGCATAAAAACCACAAAACAACAATTTACTCCAGTTGAGTGCAATTTTTTAACTACAACTTTCTGCTTCTGCAACATAACTCATTACACCTTATTTATCATAGCCTCACCCAGACTAAGATAGTACCAAAAACACACACCCACAAACACATCCACAGAGACAGAGCCCTAAGAAGCAATAGAAGTACATCTGCTGATTCTTGCAACTAGGATTATGTCAAATAATCCAGATCACATTGCATTACAGTTTTCCCTCAATGAAAGCTAAAGTACAATATTTGTCAGTTCAATCGATAGTTTCAACAAAAGGAAAAATCAACAGAAGCACACACCTGAACGTGAATTTTCAAAATCATGCAAATACTATGATACTTCACATACAATCTGTTCTGGGAAAAAACAAAGAATGACTAAAGGAAAGAATCAAAGTGGATTGCAAACTCAAAATCAAGAGATTGTAACAAAATGATTGAACTTTTTCATCTATCTATATGTAATACCAGCACTTTATTCCAATCCTGACCAATCATGACTTTGAAGAAACGGGTCACACGGGGATATAAATCATCATTAACCCAATGAAGCAAATGACAGAGCGAGGTACATTCCCCACATGCAACAAATCCATCGTAGACCATTTCTCTGCACAACCAAAACAGTGAAATTCAAAAATTCCTTGAAAATACAGTAAACAATAGTTCATTACATTTTCTTTTTCCTCTCCAGAGTTCCCGAAAAATACGTTCACTTGTCAGACATTTTAACACACTAATAAAGAATCAATTTTCACGCTACCCAGATGAAAAATAGTAAAGAAAACATGCCTTACTAGTTAAATAAGCACAAAAAAAAATGGCTAAAGAAAAAAAAAACACTAAACCCATATGAGAAATTCTGCTGAAAACATGCATGACTACTTAGACAAGCACAAAATTCTGCACAAAAAAAATTAACAAAAAAAAAAAAATGGAGAAGACGACCTTTTAGAACCCCGGCCAACTCGTTTACACTGTCTTGCTTGGCCAATTTACATACAGTCACACAGTGAAACACTAAATTTTGATCCTACCCAGATGAAAAGTTTCCAAAACAAATCATACATCGTTGCATGTGTATAAAAAAAAACGTGGGGAATTTAAAAAAAATAAAAAAATCACCTCTTCGGATTCAGGGTTTAGAGACACGCAGTCCCACGCAGACGTTACGGTTTTCTACCATGTACATCGAGACTAATGATACCTGTGCTTTTGTGGTAAAAATCTCGGGGGTTTGGTTGTAGCGTGATTTATTTGGAAAAAATTATTTCGGAAGAGTGTGTAAAAGTTTTTGTGAGTAATTTTTTAATAAAAAAATATATTAGATAAAAGAAAAAAGAAAGATTTTTTTTTTAAATTATATAAGGGGGATTTGTGTAAAAAAAAAATGAATTTTAAAATTTAAAATAAAAATATATTTAAATAATTTATTTTTATTTAAAAATTTATTTATTTACAAATAAGAATATAGATCCTTTAATGAAAGATGTGGGGTGTTTTAAAAAATAAATTTATTTATTATTAATTTATAAATATTTTAAAAAATATAATCAATAAATTTTTTTTAATATGCTACTTTAATAATTATAACTTTTTACCATATAAAATTATCAATAGTATTTTTTTAAGTTAATTATAACCAAATTCAGAACTTTAATTTGATCGAGGTTTGTAATTATATTGATTAAATACCACCAAATAATAGTTTATTGCAATTTCTGTCCTCGAAATCAAATCAAAGAAGTTTATAAAAAAAAAAAAATAATCACTACTAGATCAGTTTGGTTCTCTATTAGAATTGATATATTTTATAAATATTTTAGTTTGAATTTTATAAAAAAATAATAATAATTCTAAAGTATTACTATCTTCATTTCCAAAAAAAAAAAAGAGTTAATTTTCAAAAAAAAAAATTGTCTCAAAAACATAATTAACTTTTAATGTAAAATTTTTATATTACTCTTACTAATAGTGATAATATATAACCGAAATTAAAAAATAATAATAATAATTTAAAATTATACATTTAATGGTACATTAAGTGTGTAGCATTTTCTGATTTAAAAAATGGTGTATCAAATTAAAATTTTTTTTAAGAATGGATTAAAAAAATCATAAAATTCAATCAAATTTAATTAAAAATATATATATTCTCTTAAACAGTTCCATTTTTAATCTAGAACCAAGCACACTAAGGGGGTTTTTTTTTTGTGATTTACTTAAAGTTTGGGTAGTTTTGTAATTAAAACATATTCTTTCGAAACAATAAACTCATGCAATATTATTGTTATAATTTTATTATCATCAAAATTAAATTTACAAAAAGAATATACATCCTTTTGTACTTTTCTAGACGAACAATGCTTCGATTTTGTGTTTTGATAGATTAAAAGTAAGGGATAATTACCAATACCCCCTGTAGTTTATATTTATTACTAATTACACTTTATAGTTTGTTAAAATTATCAATATCCCTCTAGATTTTAAAATTTTATAACATATAAGTCTATTTTAACGGATTCCATTGTTATTGTAAAAAAATTTGAACGAAATTGCCCTCCTTATTCCAATTTTTGCATATATCTTGTATTTTTTTTAGAACAAAATTTTATAAAAAAAATTCACAAAATTTTACAAGATATTAAGACTAAATTTTGCAAGATATCATGACTAAATTTTTTAATTTTTAATTTTTTAAAAAAAATTATTTGCTGCTTTGTCTCTCTTTTGGATCTGCCTTGTACTTTTTTTTTTTATAATTAAATTCTAGGACAAAATTTGCAAGATATTAGGATTTAATTTTTTCCTCTTTTTTTTCTACCTTGTATTGCCTTTGTAGCCTTTTTCCTTCATTTTTTTTTGTCATTTTGCTCATTAAATCCATTAAATATAACGGTCATGGGAGTATTGATAGTTTTAACAAACTACATAGTGCGATTGATAATGAATATAAACCGCAGGGAATATTGATAGTTATTCCTAAAAGTAATGAAAATAAGATTCCAATAAGATAATCAATTGTCTTGATCATAAATTACATTTTAAATGTCTATATCTTAAATGTTATTTTAAGATTGAAGATAAAGTGAGGGAAATATTGTTTTTTCTTTTTCCACTTTTCTATATGTAAGATTATTTTCTTTGTCCTTGTATTGCTTACATGGTTATTATATAGTAAACACTGAGATTGTTTGTTGTTAATGAAAATTTGTAAATTTAATTTATTTTGTGTACACATTATAATTTTATATGAGTTCACTATTTTTTTGTTGGGTAATTCAAATTATGTATGCATAGTTTGTTTGTAGAGCAATAACTAAAAAGGAATTTTGATTGTTGATGAATCAATCAAATTTTTCGACTCAAATAAATTGTAAAGTTGAAGTGGATTCCAAATAGGGGTGGCAAATGGATATGTTTGATCATTCATGAGTTGGGTCACTAATGAGTTGAGATTTTACAAGTTACAATCTAACTCAATCATTGTGATTATAAGTCATATTTGGATTATGTTAGATTTGGGTTGAGTTAAACCAATCGACCCATCAGGTTAAATTAATAGTTTTTTAAAAAATTAAATAGTAACTTGACGGGTTAATATTATAATTTTTAAAAAAATCAAGTGATCATCTAACGGGTTAAAATTATATTTTAAAAAATTCAAGTAGTGGTTTAGGGTTGATTTTTTAAAAATTCAAGTGCCACGTAAATTTTTTAAAAATATAAATTTAATCCGTTAGATTTATTGAGTTCAATCCAATCCAACCTATTAAATTACATGACCCAATTGACTAGTCTAACCCGTTTGACTCAACCTAACGGGTTAAAATTAACGAGTTGATTATGTTGATTTTTACCACCTCTAATTCCAAATAATAAATTCTCAATATTAATGAAATTTAGTTATAAGTAAAAGAAGCCCCTAGATCACATTCTTTATTAGCTATTTAAATAACCGTGCTAATGGTGCCATTGGCAAATGTAGGAGAAAGCATGACCAAATATGTGGTATGCCCAAAAAAAAAAGAAAAAAAAGAAAAAAAAAAAGGAACAAGTTGAGAATTAGGAGGAAAATATCAGCATTGAGAATTGAAATATGTGGGCCATAATGGCATAGTTTGAATATGAGAGGACCAAATTGTTTTAAGATTCAAGAGATTATAATAAATTGAATACTGTACTATTCAATTATCCATATTTTCCAGATGATCCTAATTTAATATTGTGTGGTTAAAGTGCAAAAACAATAAACAACCATGAATTATTTTATATTGACCAAATTACTCATCGCCAATTCGATAATAAACATAATCAAATTATTTATTATTTTCGTTGAGTTTGGGTTAAAAGAATTATAATAATGAAAACTACGAAATATGGCATGAGACTTTACTAATAACATTGATACTAATAAAAATCTAGTCATTAAGGGATAAATAGAAATTAAAAATGTAGCTTATGGTAGCTTATCTTTGAATAAAAATTTGTAGCATATAACAATGAATAAATAGTTCAATGATGTTAATTACTAAAATTAAAGGTTCATACTTCATAAGATGTGTTATAACTCATATACAAGTGGTCTTTTGTAATTTGCTTTTGTTAATCTTGACATGTTTAAATTTAGTTTAATTACTATTGAAACAAATCAAACAAACTTTTATTGAGTCAAAAACTTTTTACCAAATATAATAACATTAATTTGACTAATTATCATACTTAACCTAAACAAACTATTATCTACCTAATCATATGTTAAAATGTCCACACTGATAATGCATCTTTTTGACACTCTGATAATGTCCACACTCTGATAATTAACGAATCGACCCGATTCGCGAGTTAATTTTGAACACCCCTACTATTGACAGCAAAATTCATCAATTATTTCCAAGGCATCACCTTCAAGAATGAAGTGATTGTGATGTTGATACTTCATCTTTTCTCAGTAATGTTCTTTTTGCTTATAAATTTGCACAAATTATCAATAACTTGTACATCATTTACCCCCATGTTTCTAAAACTACTAAAGTTTAAAATATATAATGAATTTCATATACTTCAAAGTAGAATTGGTGATATTAAATTGCATTTTAGTTTTGGTTTTTCTATTTAAAATATATATATATATATATATATATATATAGGGAAATTTGCATATATAGCAGGGTTGACCGTTGACTTTGCAAATATAGCACCCTCCTTTTTTTCCTTGCAAACATAACACTTTAGGGCTGGAACAGCACTAACATACCTCATCTTCTCTTCAAACATAAAGACACTACTCTTCATCTTCATCTTCATCGATTCAAGAAAATTTGCTCACATCCCATTATTTGCACTTCTTATTATTCTCACACCCCATGGATCATCATCTTCAAACAAGAAACATCAAGAATGTGGAGAAAAATTCACAGTGGGAGATATTAATAAATTACATGTTGCTAATCTTCTGCCAATAAGTAACTTCAAAGAAACTAGTCGAGTCCCTAAGTTTAGCGAGCTAAAAACATTAGTGGAATATTGATAATTATTCCTAAAAGTAATGAAAATAAGATTCCAATAAGATAATCAATTGTCTTGATCATAAATTACATTTTAAATGTCTATATCTTAAATGTTATTTTAAGATTGAAGACAAAAGTGAGGGAAATATTGTTTTTTCTTTTTCCTCTTTTCTATATGTAAGATTATTTTCTTTGTCCTTGTATTGCTTACATAGTTATTATATAGTAAACACTGAGATTGTTTGTTGTTAATGAAAATTTGTAAATTTAATTTATTTTGTGTACACATTATAATTTTATATGAGTTCACTATTTTTTTGTTGGGTAATTCAAATTATGTATGCATAGTTTGTTTGTAGAGCAATAACTAAAAAGGAATTTTGATTGTTGATGAATCAATCAAATTTTTCGACTCAAATAAATTGTAAAGTTGAAGTGGATTCCAAATAGGGGTGGCAAATGGATATGTTTGATCATTCATGAGTTGGGTCACTAATGAGTTGAGATTTTACAAGTTACAATCTAACTCAATCATTGTGATTATAAGTCA
Source organism: Gynochthodes officinalis (assembly GCA_020080225.1). NCBI lineage: Eukaryota > Viridiplantae > Streptophyta > Magnoliopsida > Gentianales > Rubiaceae > Gynochthodes > Gynochthodes officinalis. The sequence goes on along the minus strand of CM034625.1, from coordinate 3,426,893 downwards.
TATTTGGATTAGGTTGGATTTGGGTTGAGTTAAACCAATCAACCCATCAGATTAAATTAATAGTTTTTAAAAAAATTAAATAGTAACTTGATGGGTTAATATTATAATTTTTAAAAAAATCAAGTGATCATCTAACAGGTTAAAATTATATTTTAAAAAATTCAAGTAGTGGTTTAGGGTTGATTTTTTAAAAATTCAAGTGCCACGTAAATTTTTTAAAAATATAATTTTAATCCGTTAGATTTATTGAGTTCAATCCAATCTAACCTATTAAATTACATAACCCAATTGACTGGTCTAACCCGTTTGACTCAACCTAACGGGTTAAAATTAACGAGTTGATTATGTTGATTTTTACCACCTCTAATTCCAAACAATAAATTCTCAATATTAATGAAATTTACTAATTTAGTTATAAGTAAAAGAAGCCCCTAGATCACATTCTTTATTAGCTATTTAAATAACCGTGCTAATTGTGCCATTGGCAAATGTAGGAGAAAGCATGACCAAATATGTGGTATGCCCAAAAAAAAAAAGAAAAAAAAAAGGAACAAGTTGAGAATTAGGAGGAAAATATCAGCATTGAGAATTGAAATATGTGGCCATAATGGCATAGTTTGAATATGAGAGGACCAAATTGTTATAAGATGCAAGAGATTATAATAAATTGAATACTGTACTATTCAATTATCCATATTTTCCAGATGATCCGAATTTAATATTGTGTGGTTAAAGTGCAAAAACAATAAACAACCATGAATTATTTTATATTGACCAAATTACTCATCCCCAATTCGATAATAAACATAATCAAATTATTTTTTATTTTCGTTGAGTTTGGGTTAAAAGAATTATAATAATGAAAACTACGAAATATGGCATGAGACTTTACTAATAACATTGATACTAATAAAAATCTAGTCATTAAGGGATAAATAGAAATTAAAAATGTAGCTTATGGTAGCTTATCTTTGAATAAAAATTTGTAGCATATAACAATGAATAAATAGTTCAATGATGTTAATTAGTAAAATTAAAGGTTCATACTTCATAAGATGTGTTATAACTCATATACAAGTGGTCTTTTGTAATTTGCTTTTGTTAATCTTGACAAGTTTAAATTTAGTTTAATTACTATTGAAACAAATCAAACAAACTTTTATTGAGTCAAAAACTTTTTACCAAATATAATAACATTAATTTGACTAATTATCATACTTAACCTAAACAAACTATTATCTACCTAATCATATGTTAAAATGTCCACACTAATAATGCATCTTTTTGACACTCTGCTAATGTCCACACTCTGATAATTAACGAATCGACCCGATTCGCAAGTTAATTTTGAACACCCCTATTATTGACAGCAAAATTCATTAATTATTTCCAAGGCATCACCTTCAAGAATGAAGTGATTGTGATGTTGATACTTCATCTTTTCTCAGTAATGTTCTTTTTGCTTATAAATTTGCACAAATAATCAATAACTTGTACATCATTTACCCCCATGTTTCTAAAACTACTAAAGTTTAAAACATATAATGAATTTCATATACTTCAAAGTAGAATTGGTGATATTAAATTGCATTTTAGTTTTGGTTTTTCTATTTAAAAAATATATATATATTATCAAAAAAATATTGATCAATATTGTAAATAAGATATATGACCACAATATTTTTTTTTCTTTTCCATAATGGAAAGGTATCCATATTTTTATTTGAGGGCCACAAAGAAAACAAAGTAATCCTTTTTAATAGATGCTATATTTTTAGTTAATTTGTTGAAAGATAAAAAGTCAGAATTGGGTTATTAAAAGTAGTAAAACAAAATTTTGTTTCCTTAAAAAACTGAAACAATTTTTTTTTTTTTTAAACTAAAGCCTAACAACAAATTCATAAAGATCATCCTATATTTTTTAATGTTAAATGTAACATAATATGTTTATACTTTTAATCGTACATTTAAAAATATCAAAAACTATACTAACATATATAAAAGTATTTTAGTTTCATTCACTAGCATGTGTTTGAATGCTACCAAAGTTGACTTGAAGTGAAAAGCCACTAACTTAAAATATGTACACTTAGCGTTTAAAATGCGTTTTTATATTTTTTAAAATAATAATTATAAAATAAAATAAATATTTAAGAAAACACAAAATTATATTTTATAATTACAATATGGATGGTGTTTTGATGTGGCACCTGGTCAAATGTTGCCAATTAAATTTCTATAAATTTGAAGTCAAAACATTTGACCAAATCAAAGTCTACAAATTAATGACTTCTAAATCTGTAGGCGTTGGGTACTTAATTATTGGTTGCACAATGTCCACGGATCATATATGAGGTTGAGATATCTCAAAGCAGACTTCCTTTCAATTACGAGATTTTTTTTTGCTTTCTAATTTTGAGAGAATTATGATTTCAGGAAAACTTTTCTTCCATTATTTTTTCAAAATATTCGATTTTATAACTTCCACTCTTGTTCTGGAAATATATAAGATAATTTAAACTCTTAAGTTTTCGCAAGGAGGAATGAAAATATATAAGTTTTTTTTTTTTTTTGGTGAAGTACATATATATGTATTTCTGTATTAATAATGCATGCATTAATATATTACTCACCTGTTTTAAAAAAAAAGTCCATTTTTTGTTTGGTACAATTTTTTTTAAATTACAAGATATAATACATTTAATGCATAATTAAGGGGGTGCTTGGTTCAAGAAGGGGAATGAGAAATATAATAGGTTATTTTATTATAATTGTGCTGGTTGGTTTGTGTCGAAAAATGATAAAAATAATAATTATAATAATTATTTCAAATATGCAAAGCATTGTTTTTACTGTCTTGGTTTAGGATTTTTTTTTTTTTGAGAGTAATCACTTTCATATCCCTCAAAATGAGGGAGAGACGAAGGATACCTTAATTTTGGTATTTAGAATTACTGTTCACGAAATAATACATTTTAACCAATCATCAAATTTTATTTCATTTCCATTCTATTATCCCCAAACCCCTCAACCAAACACCTCCTAAAAATGTATAATTTTATATTTTATTCGTACTTTTTAATTTGAGTTATACATTATCATTATTAGGAAGAGTAATACAATAATTTTACAAAAAAAAAAGTGATTTTTTTTAGGACAAAGAGTATTTTAGAATTGGACATGTTTTTTTGAATGAAGATAGTATTATTGTACTTTGATTGCGTATATTCAAGGAATGTGGATTTAGCTCTCCCTAAATATTTAATTTGTGACTACTATTTCTGATTTTCTTAATGTGCATGAATGGATTAATAAGGTTCAAAAACAAATATGGGACTATTTGAGTTATCAAAGGCAGGTGTATATAATTATTCTCTCACAAATCAATCAAAATAAAGTCGTATAATTTTAATTCCCTATGCTATTCATACTTTTTGGCTAATAAACTTATTATGGTTGTATTATCCCTCACATTCTCATCATAATCTATTCATCCAATATATTCTCAACGTGATTTGGGACAAGAAAAAATAGTAGTTTCTTTTATGTGCCCAAGTGCTAAAATACAAAATTAGAAAGGCCTAAAATGCAAAAGCAAATCCCTTTAAAGTTTAAAATTTTAACTTAAGTCCATGTCAGTTGTCACAGTCAAACACTATGCAGAAAATCTCAACCCCCTTCTGCTCATTTGTAGTTTTATACTAAGCACAAATATTTAGAGGGCGCTTAGTTCGTTTAAGGGTATATGAAAAAAAATAGGAAATAATAATTGATTGTTTTATTATAATTATATAGATTGGTTTATACTGAGAAATAAGTGTAATTGTTAATTATAATTATAAATTAATTATAATAATTAGCATTAACTAATTAGTTAGTATTAGTTAATTATTTATTATAATATTAAATTAATTAATTATTAATAAAAATATTATTGATTAAATTAGTATTAAATAATTAAATAATTAAATAATTATAATAAGTAATATTTATAAATGAAATTAATTAATTATTAATTAAAATATTGAATTAAAATATTAGGTAAATGAATGATTAATTAAATTAACCTTAATTAATTAATTTATTATTATTTTAAAATAATAAGTTAATTATAAATTAGTTTATATTAATTATAATAATTAATAATTTATTATAATATTAAATTAATTTATTATTAATTAAAATAATTATTAATCATGATAAAGAAAAAAAAATTGGTTTAATAGGTTTGATACTCCCTAATATTAGAGGATTTCAAAAAAATCCCAATAAAGTAATCAATCCCTCAAACCAAGCGAGAGAATACTTTCAGGTGGTATTTAGTTGGTGCGTTTAGGTGAGAATCGATTGAAATGGAATGAAAAACAATTAGGGGGCGCTTGGTATAAATGGTGGGTTTAGAAATGGAATGGATTTGTAGAATGGAAAGGTTTGGAATATAATGGAATGATAATAATTATGTTGTTTGGTATTATTTTGTAATGGAATGGAATAGATTTTATATTAAAATTATAATAAAAATAATATTTTACATTATATGATATTTAACAAATTATATCTTGTTCAAAAAATAGTCAAAGTGCATGTCAATTTGTAGAGAAAAATATTTTTTATAAATTAATGAAATTTGTTTTTAAAAAAAATTAAAAAAAAAAGTAAAATGGGGGTTGCAAACCATGGGGGGTTTGTAACCCCAGGACAAGTGGCGCGCGCCCAGTCACTTCAGCCAAAAAAACAAAAGTAGCGTATGTGGATTTGAAGAAAAACAGCCTCCCCCTGGGTTTGAAGAAAAGATCCATCTGTGGGTTTTATTACTGTAGAATGTATTCCAAACCCACCTACCAAACAATGGCAATTCCTTCAATATCCTTTCCATTCCCCCCTAATCCCCCCTTACCAAACACCCTGTTATTTGATTTATGGGTTTGAGTTTGGATTGGAATGGATTAAACCCATTGGGAGGGTTTTGTTGAAACCCATGGGAGGGTTGGGCTTAGGTGGGAATGGATTGAAATTGAATAATGAGTTTCACACTTTTAATTAATGCATAATTAATATTAATTAATTTATAAATAATTAATTGATAATATTAATTAATGTATAATTAATTAATTATTTAAAATTAATTTAATTAATCAATTATTTACTTAATATTGTAATATAATATTATAATTAATAATTAATTAACCTCATTCATTAATATTAATTATTATAATTAATATTAATTAATTGATAATATTAATTACATTAATGTATAATTAATTAGTTATTTAAAATTAATTTAATTAGTCATTCATTTACTTAATATTATAATTTAATATTACAATTAATAATTAATTAATATCATTCATTAATATTAATTATTATAATTAATGTATAATTAATATTAATTAATTTATAATAATTAATTGATAATAATAATTAATTACTTAAAATTAATTTAATCAATAATATTTTTATTAATAATTAATTAATTAATTAAGATTAATTTATTTAATCATTTATTTACTTAATATTATAATTAATAATTACTTAATCTCATTTATTAATATTAATTATTATAATTAATATATAATTAATTTTAAATAGTTAATTAATAATATTAATTAACTAATAATAACTAAATAATTTTTTTTATTCAAATTCATTTTATTATCTAAAATAATACTAAATAACATAATTACCTTCCTTCTATTTTATTTCATATCTACTATTCTATCAAATCCATCTCATTTTTAAACAACGTATTATACCAAACCCCCTCGCTCTCCTTCCCTCCCTCCCCTGCCCCTTAGTCAAAGAAGGAAGATTGTATCCTCAAATACGACAACATCAAAACCAAAGACCAAGTCAGTCTTACATTGAAACTGTCCCCCTAGTCTCCACAATTTGTGTAGCATTTGTTCATGAGCAGGTGTTTATAAGAGAGCTCATATGGCCGTAGGGAACCCATTTCTTGGTGTGGCAGTTGGACTTTACTGATCATAAAGGCAGAAGCTTTAGAGGAGAAAAACAAGAATTTGTAGTTTTTCTGGAGTGATTGATGATGGATTATTATCAGCTTTTGAGTTCCAATTCTTATCAAGAATCCGTTTTGGCTCTTGAAGCAGATATTCGTCATGCCAATATTTTGTGAGTTTTTGTTCTTGCCATGGCCATTACTGTTCGTGTTTGATTGTGATATTGTTTGTATGAAGTGGGGTTTTGGTGTTTTATTAGTGTACTTGGTTTGTTATCTGTAAAACTTTTGGTAAATTGTGTTATGGTTAATTGCTATTGATATTATTAGTGTTTTTTTTTTAATTATAATTTTCTGTTCAACTTGTGTGGTATGAAGGTTTTATTTTTACTTGATTTTGTGGAAATTATCTTTCCATGCTCTTTTCACAGCAACTTCATTCTCTATAGATTAAGTACTTGAGCGTAATTTTGAAATTTTTCCTCTCTTTGGTGTTAGTTATTTTTTTCTCTACATTACAAAACTAAGGAAGAGATGAGGCCGTGAGGAGCGATCAGCATCATTATTTTAATGTTATATACACACGTACAAACAAATTTGGGTATATATATATAGTTGAACTCAAAATTTGAATTTGAACTTGCTCCTATAGGTTCAGCTCGAGTCAAATATCTCTATTAAGAGATAAAAGGGATGGATTGAACTCAAAATTGTTTAAAATCAAACTCGAGATATAATTTAAGAGTTTGAAATCTCTAGTGATGTTCAGGTTTACTCGGCTTGTTTGCTCCCTACAAATAATGTGGAAGGCAAAAATAGGGACTTTTATAAGTAAATGTCAATATAGATTTATTTATACATATATGATAAAAACAGTTTGATTATTAAGGCATTTTTCTTTTCTTTGTGGCCAGAATTTCTTCTGTGAAGTTTTGATGACTATTGGATCACATGTGAATTGTGATTCTTCTTTTGACTTTTTCTGCATTATATTTTCTTCTTTCTTTTCACTCTTTTTCCTTTTGGGCTGTTAGGATGTTTACTGTGTGATGTGAAACTTCTGTAATGATTTTCTTTGTCCATCCACAGCTTAAGCCATGAGATTGGAGTCTTTCTTTTAATATCTATTTCCTTGTAAGCTACCTTCTATAGATTGAGTCACCTCATTTGGAAAATCACTCTTCTTTTTTTTTTTTTCTAATTTTCCTATGCTTTTTGAGATTAATTGGCTGAATTTTCATATGCTTTGTAAAATAAGCTCAATTAGAACAACCATTTTTCAGGGCAGCTTCTGTTTCAAGAACAAGCAATCAAGCTTGTTTACAATTGCAATTGGTCTACAATCACCTAGCACCAGCATTACTATTTCTGCTGCAATGGCTGGATTTCTCCTACGCATGCTTACTTCCAAGCTATCTAAGTTTGTTCCACATTATTGTATACGAGGTTTTTTTCTTTTTAACATTTCAGTTCTACTGCTTTTACTTTTTGTGGATATGCTCTCTTCGGGGGAAGTATATGCATTGTATTTTTTTGGGTCTAGATAAATGAATTAGCATTGTCTAATTTTATACTCTAATTTCTTTCAGTTTACATCTGATGGGAAGCAGATGTTTGCCTCACAGGGAAGGAGAGCAACAATTAGAGAATTTTATGGTATAAGAATTTTATCTTCTATTCCTGAGATAATTCCTGATGTTAAAGTTTACAAAAGCATTCAGATCATACTTTTTTGTAGCATATGACATGGATCAAGTTTTAATTCTTCTGACTTTGGTTGAAAAGTAATTATTATAATCATTGCTAGGTGTAATGATTATTGAGTCTGGCACGTTCAAAAAGGATCCAGTGTTTCCATTTTCTGTCATTCTATTTATGCAATCTATTGACCTTATAACCATTGCAACTTTTGCAGTTGTAATATTACCCTCCCTTCAATCCCTTAATGACAACTTATCAGAGCTACAAAGTGATAAGACGAAAACTCAGAACTTGAAAATGCTTGCCAAGAACAAATTGGAAGGAATCAATCAGCGTGTTGATGGAGATTTGGAACGAGAAGATGAATGTGGGATCTGCTTGGAGCCCTGCACCAGAATGGTGTTACCCAACTGTTGCCATGCTATGTGCATCCATTGCTATCGTGACTGGTTTGTCATAGTTTGATTCCTTGTTTTCTTGTTGGAAAGCTTCCTTTAATACAATACATGAAAGAAAACTTGATCTTACGTTTCCTTATCTCATTTTTCCAGGAATCTGAGATCAGCCTCTTGCCCATTTTGCCGAGGCAGCCTGAAGCGAGTAAGCTCTGGTGACCTTTGGGTTCTCACATGTGACAAAGAAGTAGCAGACCGGGAAAGTCTTGTGAAGGAGGACATTCTGCGCTTCTATCTTTACATAAACAATCTTCCCAAAGATACTCCTGACGCTCTTTTCTCATTATATTATGAGTACTTAATCTAGGCGAAGTGTTTAGAAATATTTATCGCAAACTAACATTCCCATTCTTTTGCCTAATGCTTCTTTAATCCTTTGAGGCAAATACCATTTCTGTGCAAAGTCATGTACATCCTACTTGTAGAACTGAAAATCAATATACATGAAACATCTTAACTTCTTCAGCTTGTTGGTTTTTGTGTTGGAGGCTTGGAACCATTAGCCATATAGTGCTTGAATAGGTCATATTCAACTATTCTTTATCAATCGTACAAACTAACCTCATATCGCTTAGGAATTTCCAGATGTTATTGGACATTTTTGACTAAATCCAAAGCTTATAGAAAAAAATGCAGATGCCAATTCAGTCTTAGGGGCTATCTAGATCAAAGAGGGGAATGGGAAAAGTAACGGAAATGATAGTAATAGGGAATGATAGTGGGATTAATCATTATAATTCTGTTAGTTGGTTTGTATTGGGGAATGGAAATGATCACTAATAATGGTGGTTAGTTTGTGTTAGGGAATAGAAATGATTATATATTAATTGTAATAATTAGTATTAATTAATTAGTTATTATTAGTTAATTATTTATTATAATATTAAATTAATTAATTATTAATAAAAATATTATTAATTAAATTAATCTTAAGTAATTAATTAATATTAATTGTAATAATTAATATTAGTAAATGAGATTAATTAATATTAATTATAATATTAAATTACAATATTAAGTAAATAAATGATTAATTAAATTAATCTTAATAAGTTAATTTATTAATAATAAATTAATAATAAATTAATTTATATTAATTATAATAATTAATATTAATTACTTAATTAGTATTAATATTAATTAATTAGTATTAATTATAATAACTAATATGAATGAATGAATTAATTAATTAGTATTAGTTAATTAATTAGTCAGTAATAATTAGTAATTAATTAATATTATCAATAATTTATTTATAAATTAATTATAATAATTACTATTATTAAAATAAGATTAAAAATATTATTAATTAATTAATAATATTAAGTAAATGATTAATTATAAGTAAATGAATAATTAATTAAATTAATCTTGATTAATTAATTTATTATTACTTAATAATAATAAATTAATTAATATTAATTATAATAATTAATATTAATTAATTAATTAATTAATTAATTAATAAAATTGTTAGCATTTCCTAGTTCCATACCCTCCAATATTGGGGGGTATGAGGATTACCTCATATGGGGTAATCAAAAGTGAGCCCAAGTGGGCCATTTCATTCCATTCTCCCCAACCAAGTAACATCAATGCCATCATACCCATTTCCATTCCATTCCCTTCACCAACCAGGCAGCCCATTAGACTTGGCTCAAGGGTGATACTTTCCCTCTTGTGGTTTTTTTACTGATCCCATTGTGAGTCACTTTGTTGCCAGGGGAAAGGCTTGATTTGTACCTGAATCATTACTTCACTGTCAAGATAAACTGCATTATGTGATGTGGTTACTATTAGTGGATTCAGAATACACGAGTGATTTGCTTAAACACAAAACTGGGAAGGCTGAGGAACTACGCAAGTATTCAAGACAAACTTTTAACAATGTTATAAATCAGTCCTACCAGTATAACACAAAGCAATTTCATGCTCATGTGGTTATAAACAAACTCAACCATGTGGGCAATTCTCGACATTTGTTTTGTAAATTGAAGTAATGTTGAATTGGTGATTCACAATGGATGAAAGTTGAACGTGTTCAATTTGTGAAGTTAGTTTCCACTTATAAATGAAAAATAGTAATTTACCTAACTTAACGAATTCCCACTAGAAATGGAAATATCACAAATCAAATACTCTATTATGCAAAAGATTAACATTCGAATAACTTCAAATTTTCACAGGCTCATTTGAGAATATTTGAATTTATGGGTCTTTTTAAAATTTCAATATATTAGAAAAAGAGTAATGATATTTTTAATGATTTTTTATACTAAAAAATTATAACGATTTATGTAGTAAAATATGAAAAAATAAAATTATTTATCACATTTAAAAAAAAAAAAGAAGATAGTTTTATATTTTTTAATATATCACATCGCTATTATTTTTTATCATAAAAAATTACTAAAAACATCATTACTTTTATAATGCACCTTCGCTACTCTTGTCTAGTTCACTTGCTAGACTGATGTTATCAAAAAGTTAAAAAAAAAAAAATTAAAGGGATGATTGACCTAATTAAGCAATTATTGGAGAGCGGAAATGCATCAACTACAAAGTTTTAGGGGTACTTTGTAATTAACCCTTGAAACTGAAAATACAAAATAGCCCATCAAGACGTTGACTAACAGTCAAACACCTGACTTCCTAACACTAAAAAATCGCCGTTAATTAAAAAACAAAAAGAAAAATTAAAGGAAACAAAGAAGAGAGGGAAATCATAGAAACTCAAAACCCTTTTATAAACCCTCCGCAATTTCATTTCCCATTCTTTCCCTCTTCGGCTTAATTGCGTCCAATTCTCAAAATTTGCTGCCGCTAATTCTTTCTTTTTTGCTACGGAGTATGTAAATCGATGAGAGGATGCACTGCTATTGATGGTCGAGTGAGATAAACCACTGCGGTTGGTGGGTTTCTTTTTGTGTTTTTTTGCACCCCTTTTCTGCAGTTTTTTTTTCAAAGGTTGAAGAGGGGTGGAAAAATGGCTTGGAGAAACGAGATTGTGATGCGTGATGTCAGCAAAGCTGGTCTTGTCATCAGCAATTGTATTAGCAGAGAAGTGGTAGCTCAGCTTGACTTGGAAGAAGCCTTGGAAGCTTCTAGATATGCAAGCCATCCCTACACTGCTCAACCCAGAGAGGTGATTTTAGCTTTATTTCGCAATTATTTATTATCGTTATTATTACTATTATTATTATTTTTTTGCGGTTTATTTTGTTTCTGCTTATGAAATTTGGATGTAGAGATGGTTTTTGGTTTCTTTTTATGTTTCTTTTAGAGGGTTTTTGTTATTTGTTGTAATAAAGAAATTGGAATAAGAAAGAAAAGATGATTGCTTTGGCTAAGAATCTAGGATTTAAAATAAGGATGCATTTTATTGCAATTTAAGTTTTGATATTTTTGGTTAATGGGATCTTTTTGAGACAGCATAAAAGAAGCTTACTGGTTAAATGCTGGGAAAATTGGAAGGAAAGGAAAGGTAGTGTTTGAAAATTGGGTTTTCAGCATTGATGGGTTTCTTGTGTAATTTACTCGTGTATTTCTGGATGATATTTAGTTGCTAAATACTGGGAAAGCCAAGGGAAAATGTCTAGTTTTGGTCTTTGAAAGTGAACAAGTTAATTATGTGCATTCCAAAATCAATTTGATACCTTTATTTATTTATTTGGTTAGTCTGTGATCTGTTCTTGGAGGTGGCTGCTTTTAATTTTTGTTGGTGAAACGTGCGAAAGGGAATTCTAATTGTTATAACTTTGCTAGTCGCTAAAAGGATGTGTCAGCGATAGTTGTTCTTTTGTTTTTTTTTTTTTTTGAAGAGCAATTGCTGAGTAGGTAATGTTAATTTAATGAGGAAAAAGTTGTTGAGAATTGAGGTTATATTGGTGGGAAAATTTGAATGTAAATTTTGTGTGGGTAGCTTAGTTGAATTTCCACTTGCATTTTAGGAAAGTTAATTGGTGGAAGACAATGGAAATGGTTTCCGTGTTGTCCATGCTTTGGTTTTCTTATTCCTCAAGCTTTGGAGGCTTCAAAATGGGAATATTAAATTTCTGGAGTGAAAAATGTCATCACACGCTAATAGGCTGCAAGGAATAGCAAATTTTTCATGACAGGAATTGCTTTAACATTTTTTTTAAATTCCAAAATTTACCTTATAAAATTTGTAATTAATCTATTTTCGTTGTCCACTTTTTAAGAAACCAATCTGGTCAAAACTAATAAAGAAGCAAATCTATTCAATGAGCAAAAAAAGGAGAGAGAGGGATTTGAACCCTTAATGGTTCTTTGTTTCAGATTGTACTGGTTTTGAAGACCGGTGCTATCAACCACTCAGCTGCCTTTATTGGTGTATAGAGCAAAAAAGCAAATCTATTTTCTTCGGCTTGGCTCAACAGGGTAGCTGAGCCTTACCCACTTTTGATGAGACCAATCTGGTCAAAACTAATAAAGAAGCAAATCTATTCAATGAGCCAAAAAGGAGCGGTGCTATCAACCACTCAGCCGCCTTTATTTGTGTATAGAGAGAAAGGTCATGGAAGTAAGTTTTTGCTTAAAACTCCAAAATGTATAAAAGCTTTCAGTGTGGGTTGAAAAAGGTCTCAGCTGAGATGTTTGATTAAATTGACCAACTTTTCCTTCTTTTTTTTTGTCTAAATGTGTATATGTTCAATATTTACATGATATGCCCAATGACCTTCTTCTAATGTCTGTCCAACATCCAAAACAGAAACACTTTTAGGGGGGAGCAAAGACTCCAAAATTTCACGAACTCTCCTGTTTGTTTGGACTGTCATATAGTTGTTCTCCATTGAATTATTTTTATTCTAATGTTTAGTAGGAGATCATTTAAAAGCTTTGGATGGATTTGAGCACCAGAACTTGTGATTTGATGCTGGCATTTGTGACAGATGTATTGGTTAAGCATTGCATATAAATCATTCTTTCTCGTCGTGCAGTACGTGCCTTTGGGTATTTTGTCATTCACCATTTGAAAAAGCATCAAATTTGTTTGCACGTTGTTGCAGTGGCCACCATTCATTGAAGTTGTGGACACTTGGGAGTTACCTCCTGTACTCATTGAAAGGTACAATGCTTCTGGTGGCGAAGGAACAGCTTTATGTGGAATATTTCCAGACATACGTAGAGCATGGGCATCGGTGGATAACACTTTATTTCTTTGGCGGTTTGATAAGTGGTTAGTGTTGTGCAATTGTGATTGGACGCTTTCTGAATCTTTTTCTCCTTTTCCTCCTTTAAACTCTGCTCCTACTTCTCGATGGGTGATAGGACTGATATGATGTATCCCTCGTGTGCTTGTGTGTTACTTATGGTTGCCTGTTGTGGAATGATGTTATGATTGTGACATGTATCTCATTAATGAAACTTGAAGGGTTATTTGATATCTTTTATTCCTTTTTTTTCTCTTTTTCTTAACTCTTACTTGTTTATTTATGTGCCATAACCTTGTTTTAATCATAAATCCTTGGCAAGGTTGAATGTCTTATTTTTTGGCTTCTTTACTTATTTTCTTGTTAGTTGACCATGTATCTCTTTGTAATTGTTATTCATCACTTTTTAGTGTAATTTAAAAGCTTTACTTATTGGATTTCTTAATTGCTATCAAATTGCAATTACTAATTTGCTGCTTTGCATTTTGTGCTATGACTTGTTGACCTATAATGATATGCCTCATGCACTTTCAACTTTTGATTGCCCTTATTTCTGGCAATTAAAAAGTTTCTCAAGACCTAATTGCTGACACATTGGGAGATTTGTTATCAATATCCCCAAAAGAAAGAGAGAAAAAGTCTGTCGACAGTTTGTGTATTTCTTAGAGGATAAAAATTTGAGCATCTTGTTTTAGCAACACCATATTTAATTACTAACTTCCGCGGCATTATTATATATGCTGAATCTTACTAAGTAGAGCTTGTAACATTTGTGTCAGTTTCAGCTAACCTTTGCAGACCTGAAAACTATCATTATTGGGATCAAATTAATCATATAAATTTCAGGTCTTAAAGAATATCAGTTTTCATACTAGTGCTCATTTTGGAAGAAAATTTGTCCTTGGTTATTGACACTGCATTTTATTACCTCTTGACATTTTCTTTGCATACATCTTATTTGTCATGAATATTTTTAGCCCGATTTGACTGCATTGTTTCCCCAACAAATTGTGAAATGTGATGATGTTTTATGTTTGTCAATCTATTTTTCCAATTTAAGGAACTGATTTTGTGCTTAGTCTTGCTATGCTTTTGGCTTTTCTTTTCAAATAATTCTTTTGCTTTGTACAGGGATGGACAATGCCCTGAATATAGTGTGGATGAACAAGCCATTTGTGCTGTCGGCTTAGCAAAAGCTAAGCCTGGCATTTTTGTTGAAGCTATCCAGTATCTCTTAATCTTGGCCACTCCTGTTGAGGTATTTATGTTCCCTTTATGACTATTGCAGCATTATGTGGTTTTACTACAATCCTTCTAATTTTGTTATTTTTAAAATAAATACTTATTCCTTTGCAGATGTTATGTATGTGACCAATGTGAATATTGTTTGTATTTCTTCTGTTTCTTCATAACATATACCATTTATGCTGTTGATTATGTATATACAGAGAAAGTTAAAAAAGGATGTTCTTGTAGGGCCAACTTTTTTACTTTTTTCCAATTGAGGCATGGAAGTGTCTTGGAAATGTTAGTATCATATGGTTCATGAACCTATTTAATTTAATTATGAAAACTAAGAAAATACATAATCAATAGAGAAAAAGTGTATTAGTACCTTTATATAAGAATAAGGGAGATACACAAAATTATACAAATTGTAGGAGTATTAAATTAAAGAGTCTATAATATGAAATTGTGGAAAATAATATAAAAGAATTGACAAATGAGACTAATATATTAGAAAATTAATTTTGTTTTATGCCAATAAGATCTACAATGGAAGTCATACATCTAATAAGAAGATTATGTGAACATTATAGGGAGAGAAAACAAGATTTACATATGTTATTTATTGAACTTGAAAAGGCATATGATAGAGTTAATCGAGATATAATGTGGTGGATATTAGAAAAGAGAGAGGTTAGAGTAGCTTATATAGATTTTATAGAAGACATTTATAAAGATGTAACAACATGCGTAAAGACACAAGTAGGGATATCAAGTGAATTTTGAATACTTTAGGTTTGCATTTGGGATTTTCTTTGAGTTCATATCTTTTTGCCTTAGTAATAGATGAACTTACTAAGTATATTCAGAATCCCCGAATATATATTATTTATAGATGATATAGTTTTGATTGATAAGACGAAAAGGAGTAAATACCAAGTTAGAAGCTTGGAGGAAGGCATTAGAGTTGAAAGCTTTTAATAAGTAGAGGTAAGACTAAGCATATGAAGTGTCACTTTAGTAATCATAGGAGAAGTAATGGGGTAAGTGTGAATATTGGCACACATGAATTAAATGTATCTAAAAGTTTTAATATTTAGGATCTATCTTCTGAAAGAAAGGGAGAGTTGATAAAGATGTTACACATAGAATTTAGATAGGTTAGAACGAATGAAAAAGTGGTTGTAAAATACCACTGCAATTGAAAGAAATTTTTTATAAAACTGCCATAAGACCATGAATGCCTTATGGATCTTGGGCACTAATTATCAACATGAATAGAAAATGAGGGTAGCAGAAATGAGCATATTGAGATGGATGTATAGACACACTAGATTAGATAGACTAAATAATGAATGCATTAGAAAGAAAGTAGGGGTAGCCCAATAGATGAGAAAATGAAAGAAATAGGTTTTAGGTGGTTTAGACATGTGCTTAGTAGACCCTTAGATACACTAGTATAGCGTCTAAAGACTAGAGAATTATTAACTCAAATTTAAAAAGAAAGGGCGAGATCTAAAACAACTTAGAAAGAAACCATTAGAAAAGACATGAATTATCTAAACTTAAATGAAAATATGTGTTTCAATTGAAAGCAATGACGAGATATGATCCGTATAGTTGACCCATATAATAGGATATCAGTTTAACTGTTGTTGTTTTTGTGTCATCTGTATATTTCCCATAATACTTTAGCTGCGCTGTTGTGCTAGATCATGGCTTGTTTTTTAGCTGTGTTTGGATTGTAGTTTCTTTGAGAATTTTTTGTTGGAATGTGTGAAAGTTTTGGTGGAAATTTTATTTAAGAAAAAAGTGTACTGGAGGGAAAATAAAAAATTATGTTGGAGGAAATTTTTTTTGAAATGATGTGGGGAGAATTTTGGTGGGAGTTTAAATTTTAAATTGAAATAAAAAAGTTGTTTGGATGTTATATTTTTTTGTGAGAAAAAAAAAGGAACTTTTCTTATCTTCAGACGTGCACGCGCACGCGTACGCACACACACATCAAATGCATTCCCTATCTCAAACTCAGATTGGAGGGTCTGGGAGACTAAATGTCTGTTACTACCACCCCCATTCCCCCCCTATGCCAGATCATGATTAATATGCAAAATGCAACAGTCAGAAGTTAAACTTTGTTAATATTAAACACCATAAATTTTGTTGATATTTATTTGTGATGCAAAATATCGGTAAGTAGCATCAGTCCATTGGCGTGCAAAAATTTTATTATCAATTCGAAGAGTAATGCTAGTGAACTAAGGTCTCAGATTTTCATTCACTCATTTACTTCTTTCTAGGGCAGGGTTAAATTCTGCCTCTATTACTCTCCATTCTTCCCTCTCCCTTGCTCCCTGTTTAATTCTTTCTAACAAATAATGGCTTTCACACATTACCAGATGACCTTGAAAGAATCTATAGATAAGGAAAAGTCAACGCAAAATTTGTTATCTCATGTGTCAAAGAATTGAAAAGCTAGACATGGATTAGACAAAAATAACCTAGCACCTCAGAGTACTTTTTTACTAAATATACAAAGGAAAGCATCCCTGGTAGAAGTAAAAACTGCAAAATTAGTTTTGTTGCTAATATGTCATTTTCCACCAAAAGCAAAATTATCTGGCCTATATATATTTTAGTAGACTATTGGTCAATACTTTTCTTTTATAATTCTTGAATTGGAATGGGGGGAAAAAAAACTAATAAGAGCTTAAAGATACAATGAATATGTTGCCCAGAATTTGCCAAAGTGATAGTTTTTGTGGAATGTGTAGAGTCTGTTTCTTTGGCTTGTCTTGGAATAGCATTTCATTCCACTGGTTGCTGATATTGACAACGTAGCTAATTGTCTGCACATGTAATTGTTTTAATGTTTCATCTTCCTCAGCTTATATACTTGGTCAGACATTTATTTGAGATTATACATTTGTGTGTATAATGTACAAGCATATTTTCCTTACCGCCTTTTAAGTTTGAGCGTGCATGTTTTAGAATTTGTTACTTAGGCTACTGTTTGTTCTTTCTTTGCTACTTTATGAGAATTGTTTCATGTTACTTGGCTATGACATTTGTCACCTCTATCTGATCACTCTCTGTTACTTTTGTTTTATTGCTCTTTGATCTGTAAATGTCCCAGATTCTGATGGAATGGATGGTGTGAGCTATACGTGCTGCCCATCCCTTCATGAATGCCTTCATTTGATCCTTTCTGACATTTTGTTAACAAGAAAATGTTGAATGTGTTGTCATACTGTCACTAGATATCTTTTGTCACCGAATTTGGTGCCATAACATATTGCAAAAGGAGAAAGGGTGGGTCCTGCTACTATTTCACGTACAAAGGTCCACATAGCATTAAGTGGCATGCCTTTACAGAGCTCAACTTTGTAGAGGAATAGACCTAAAGATAAATGTGGGTGTTCTATTCATGTGCTGTTTTGCTTCAGTTAATAGCTTCCTTGACATCATTGACCTTCCATATCTTACCTTCCTTAAAGGAATATCTATGCACTTTTCTGTGTAAATCTGGTGAGACAAAGTTGTGATCCTGCCACCCTCTTTGAACTTTTTGCAGCAGTGCAAATATTTCTATCAACACATTTCCTTTACTTCTTTGAAGACATTGCTTTTGCTTTTGTCACTTGATACTTATAATTATCTTCCAAATTTAGCGAATGATTTCATTCTTCTATAGTTGCTCAATGAATTTTAGTGGTTCCTTGATTTCACAAGTTTCTTGCATTTGTTATTTATTTAGTTTGGTTATCTTTACTTACTTTGGCTGTGCGCAGTTGATCCTCATTGGAGTTTGTTGTTCTGGGGCGGGTGATGGAACTGATCCATATGCTGAGGTTGCACTTCAACCATTGTCAGAGTATAGAATTCCATCAGATGGAGTATCAATGACTTGTATTACTTGCACTGATAGGGGTCGAATTTTTCTTGCCGGGCGTGATGGTCATGTATATGAATTGCAATATACAACAGGTTCAGGTTGGCAAAAACGTTGTCGTAAAGTCTGTGTGACAGCAGGTTTGGCAATTGCAATTTCAAGGTATTTTCTTGCTATTTGGTATCTTCTAAATTAGATTGACCCCATTTTTTGGTTCTGTCTGTCAAATGTTTCAAACTTTGGTGTTTGAAACATTTGTTCATTT
Source organism: Gynochthodes officinalis (assembly GCA_020080225.1). Taxonomy (NCBI): domain Eukaryota; kingdom Viridiplantae; phylum Streptophyta; class Magnoliopsida; order Gentianales; family Rubiaceae; genus Gynochthodes; species Gynochthodes officinalis. The sequence continues at coordinate 3,408,220 of CM034625.1, read as the reverse complement.
ATTCAAAACTACAGTTAACTTACTATTCTGTAGTCATCCGATAATCTTCACTCTTTAGTGTTTTTGATAGCATCTAGGTTATATTTGTATCTGCTTCTTGCTTGCTCTAGGTGGTCAATGTTGTTGCTGTTTTTAGTTTGTGATTTGCAGTTGCTTCTATATTCCACAGGTGGGTTGTACCAAATGTATTCAAATTTGCAGCTGTTGATCCAATTGTTGAAATGGTTGTTGATAATGAGAGAAATATACTCTATGCACGGACCGAACAGATGAAAATCCAAGTTTTTTCTCTTGGACCTTATGGGGATGATACACTGAAGAAGGTTGCAGAAGAGAGAAATTTGATAAACCAGAAGGACACACCCTATGGTGGCAGGCAACCAACAGGATCAAGGAACCCTTCTCGATCAACAAAGACATCTATGGTTTGCATTTCACCTTTGTCTGTCTTAGAGTCAAAGTCGCTACATCTGGTTGCTGTTTTATCAGATGGAAGAAGGATGTACCTTACGACTGTTCCATCAGGTGGAAACAGTGGTGCTATTGGAGGTCTTGGTGGTCTTGTAGGCAATAATCAGAGACCAAGCTGCTTAAAAGTAGTAGCAACCAGGCCTTCTCCTCCTTTGGGCGTGGGTAGTGGGCTTGCATTTGGAGCCCTGGCCCTATCTGGTAGACCTCAGAATGAAGATCTATATCTTAAGATAGAATCTGGCCATTATTCAGCTGGTGCTTTAGTCCTTTCTGATTCATCTCCATCAACTAGTTCTTCTCTTTTGATTGTCAATAGGGATTCAAGTACACAAACTTCATCCAGTGGCTTGGGAGCTGGTGTTCGGAGCACTCGTGCACTCAGGGAATTGGTTTCATCCCTTCCTATTGAAGGTAGAATGCTTTTTGTGGCAGACGTACTACCTCATCCTGATACAGCAGCCATTGCGCAGTCATTATATTTACAGTTAGAATTTTGTGGATTTGATAGCACATGGGAATCCTGTGAAAAGGCATCTGGAAAACTCTGGGCAAGGGGTGACCTTTCAATCCAACATATACTCCCAAGAAGGAGAATTGTTGTTTTCAGTACCATGGGCATGATGGAGGTAGTTTTTAACAGACCTGTTGACATCCTGAGGAGGTTGCTGGAGTCCAGCTCACCAAGATCACTGTTGGAGGATTTTTTCAACCGTTATGGAGCTGGAGAGGCATCTGCAATGTGTTTAATGCTAGCTGCAAGAATAATCTATACAGAAACCCTCATAAGCAATATTGTTGCCGAAAAAGCAGCTGAAGCTTTTGAGGACCCAAGATTAGTTGGAATACCCCAGCTAGAAGGCAGTGGTGCATTGTCAAATGCTAGAACTCCAACTGGAGGTTTTAGCATGGGGCAGGTTGTTCAAGAAGCCGAGCCTGTATTTTCTGGTTCTTATGAAGGGCTTTCCCTGTGTTCATCCAGGTTACTTCTACCTTTGTGGGAGCTGCCAGTTTTTGTTGGCAAAAGTGGGACAAATTCGCCTGATGCTACAACTGAAAACATGGTAGTTGTATGCAGGCTCTCTGTTGGGGCAATGCACATTCTTGAAGACAAAATTCGCTCTATAGAGAAGTTTTTAAGTTCTCGAAGGAATCAGAGAAGAGGGCTTTATGGTTCCGTTGCTGGTCTTGGGGATTTAACAGGTTCAATTCTGATTGGAACTGGGTCAGATATGGGTGCTAGTGATAGGAGTATGGTTCGTAATTTGTTTGGTTCTTACTCCCGCAATTTGGAATCCGGTGATGGAGGCTCATCACATAAAAGGCACCGACTTCCTTATAGTTCTGCAGAACTAGCTGCCATGGAGGTTAGATTGATTTCCCGTTAGCACATAAATCTGTTGTCTATTACATCATAAGTATGATGAAATGCAAATTGGATTTTGGTTCAGGTGAGATCTATGGAATGTATCAGACAGTTACTCCTTAGATGCAGTGAAGCTCTGTTTTTGCTCCAACTTCTTTCACAATATCATATAACACGCTTGATTCAAAGTTTTGATGCAAATATGAAGCGGGCCTTGGTTCAGTTAACATTTCATCAACTAGTTTGTGAGGAAGAGGGCGACAAACTTGCTACCAGGCTGATAGCTGCTCTGATGGAGGTGCTGCACTGTGATGTCTCATTATTGAAATCATATTGAATACATATTAATGTACTTCAATTGTGTGTGTTGCTTTCTTTATGTGTAGGCTTTTTTCTTACCATAGAATTTGTCTGCTTTCCAGTATTACACAGGTCCTGATGGCAGGGGTACAGTTGATGATATTAGTGCTAGGCTGAGGGATGGTTGCCCAAGCTATTACAAAGAGTCCGATTATAAATTCTTCCTTGCTGTTGAATGTCTTGAGAGAGCTGCAGCTACTTCTGATGCAGAGGAAAGGGAAAACCTGGCTAGAGAAGCCTTAAACTACCTCACCAAAGTTCCAGAGTCTACAGATCTACAAACTGTTTGCAAGCGCTTTGAAGATTTAAGGTCTGACTAAATCAAAAAATGGCCAATTATGCTTTCGTACCAGAAATAGAAACTCTTCTTCTTTCTTAAAGCCAGCTTCACTTGATATCGAAATTGCAGGTTCTATGAAGCTGTTGTTCGGTTGCCTTTGCAAAAGGCACAGGCACTGGACCCTGCTGGTGATGCTTTCAATGAGCACATAGATGCAGGGGCTCGGGAATATGCACTTGGCCAACGGCAGCAGTGTTATGAGATTATTGGTAATGCTTTACGTGCTCTAAAAGGAGATAATTCACCAAAGGAATTTGGGTCTCCCATCAAACGTGTTGCTCAATCTGTACTTGATCAAGCCTCCCGTAAAAAGTTTATAAGTCAGATTGTGCAACTTGGTGTCCAGTCATCAGATAGAGTCTTTCATGAGTTTCTATATCGAACATTGATTGATTTAGGACTTGAAGATGAGTTGTTGGAATTTGGAGGCCCTGACTTGGTGCTATTTTTACAAAGTGCTGGTCGTGAGCCTTTACAAGAGGTTTCTTTGTTTAACTGTTTCTGAATGCTAGTAATTATTGCCTTAATACAAATTTTAATTATTATGAGTTTGTCTTATTTGTATACCTTGTTATTTTGTCCATTAGGTTCAGGCAGTTTCAGCAGTGACGTCTTCAACTTCTCCGCTTGCACATTCAAGATTGCCAATCCCATTGAATCAAGCAAAATATTCTGAGCTTCTGGCACGATATTATGTCCTGAAGAGACAGCATTTTCTTGCTTCTCATGTCTTGGTAAGATTGGCTGAAAGACGCTCCAGTGGTGTCGGGAATGCTCCTACTCTGGAACAAAGGTTCTCTCCATTCTTAACTTGAACTATTTGACATCTTTTTTCTTGAATGGTGGCATGAATATCACATTGAAATCGGGGGTTGATTTTGAGATTTCCACAACACTCCTGAGAAGGTGTTATGCTGTCCCTGAATGTGGACTACATATAGTAGTTGACTATTGATTCAGTATACATGATTTCAAATAAGCCTAGGAAATATTTTATTTGTGTATAAAGTAACAATAACTTGGCAATGAACCTAACTGATCACAATATGCTCTGCTTGTCTCCTGGAGTTGTTGTGTTTGTGTATATTTCAGTTCTTTTGGTTGACGACATTTGCTTGAAGAAATGTACATGATTGGTCTGGAAACCTGGGAGTATGTCTGAAATTGTAGGCTAGAGTGTTTCTTTTTTTCCCTATGTTTTCTCGCAGAAATTAGTGATTGGTTGTTTCCTCATGGTCCTAAAAAATGATCTGATAGTATATTTTAAATTTTTTATTATTTCAGAGGTGGCTTCTTCTCAAACTTATTATGCTTATCTATCTACTATTTAAAGTTAAGGGGGTAGTCAACCAGAAAAAAACAAATGGCTGGCTGGCTCCTCCAGTATCAAAGGAAGATAGTCAAAGGAAAGACAATGGTTTAGTCCCTAAGTTGTAGTTACTACTCCAACCAGATGAAAGCAAGAAAGCAAAATATTTTATAGTGTGTTTCTTCATTTCTGTTCGTCTCCTGATATCCATGATTTAGGTTGCTTGAAGTTGATAAGTATCTTGCTGTTTGTTTGAACAAAAAATAGTGCTCAATGTTCACTTTTGTGCACAGTAAACCTTATTTTTGTTGCATTTTCTTGTATTTCTCAATACCAGGCGTCAGTACCTGAGCAATGCTGTGCTTCAGGCAAAGAGTGCCACTGAAGCTGATGTTAGGGGTGATTCCGCTCGAGGCTTTCTTGATAACGGGCTCCTGGATATGCTTGAAGGAAAGCTTGCCGTTGTTCAGTTTCAAATCAAAATTAAAGAGGAATTAGAGGCTATAGCCTCCAGGTCAGAAGCTTCCCCAAGCACAATTGAATCTGTTCCTAATGACTCACAACAAGGGAATAGTGTATCCACTGATGCCAATTTCTTAAGTACTTTACGAGAAAAGATAAAGGAGTTGTCATTGGATTTGAAGAGCATCACTCAACTTTACAATGATTATGCTGTTCCATTTGAACTCTGGGAGGTACTCTTTGCTACTGATTTCCTCCTCTTCCCACCTTCACAATCAACTTCCAAAAATGTTGAGAAAGCAAAGAAAAGAGACACTGCTTTCTTCTCTTTCTGATATTTTTTATCCCCCCAAATAAACTTATTCTGAATTGCATATGTATATGCTACATAATAATATATATAATCACAGGTAAATGCACCTTTATGTATACATGATGTTCTCTTTACTTCTTTGGATACATTTTTACTTAACACATGACGATTTCACTTCACACATGAGTAGCTAAAGATAAATATGGAAGTGAATCTTGAAAGTTGGTCATACAAGAGTGAGATCTTCAGGAAATCACAGAGGAAAGCTCTAAATGGTACTTCATTGAACAAATTAAGCACCAAACTAGCTGATTGAGATATATGACTTTGTATTGGTTTTGTTGATTTTGATGTTATTCATAACTCTCGTACTGGTTTGGTTTGAATGGAAAATATGGACGCATGGGGTAGCAAAAATTCCACTTCATCCATCCATGTCTCTAGATGGCTAGAGGCTACGGTTTTGCATGTAGAGTTCTAGCTAGATATAAAGAAAAAGTTACTATCTGTTTCTTGAAGTGGTTTCTGGTTGACTTAGAAATTTTATCACATCATACAAGAAGGATATTAGTGATGCCTCTGGCATCCCCGATTCTGAAGATTCTTACATATCATGAGATGAACAATTATTACCTTTTCCCATCTTTTTTCCATTCGATTATGTCAGGCTTGTTGGGTGAATATCAGGATCACTACTTTGTAAGCATGCTCTTAGCTGTGTTGTTCTTTATTTAATATTTTCTTTTGGTTTCTGGCTTACAGATATGTCTGGAAATGCTGTACTTTGCAAGCTATTCTGGGGATGCTGATAGTGGCATTGTAACAGACTCTTGGGCCAGACTCATTGATCAAGCTCTTTCAAGGGGTGGCATTGCTGAAGCTTGTGCAGTATTGAAGAGGGTTGGTTCCCGTCTTTATCCTGGAGATGGGGCAGTCTTACCTTTAGATTCATTGTGTCTACACTTAGAGAAGGCTGCTCTGGTATGCCTCTTCTCTAGCCTTTTCTCTATTAAACTTTTCATTTGTTCCATTTTTTCCCCTTTTGTTATTGCAAAAGCTGTATGCATTTTTTCCCCTTTTGATAGACCTTTTGGTAGCATATCAGCATTTCCTTCATGCCAAAAGTGTGATAGTATACATTCCAAATCCTGACTCATTAATTCTCTTACCTTAAAGATAAGATTAAAGTGACCATGTGTTAGGTTCTTGGTGTATCAATTGCACTCCCAATGGAGAATCAGACTCCCAGTTCTAAATGTTTGATGCTTAGATCCCAAGCTAATTGCAAACCCTGCCAGATGACCCATAATTCTGCCACAAAGTTGTTGCATGTCCATTTATAGCAAAGCTGACTAACCAAATACCTTGAACATTATGAATCAGCTTTCCACCGTGTGCTAAACATGCATTTTCCAATGCTGATCCCAAGCTAATTGCAAAACTGATTGATGCGTTGAGATCTGCGCATACTCATTTGATGAATGGATCTCTTTCACCTTGTGTACAATACATGTCACACGTTTCCCAGTTGGCAATGATTTATTGGAGTGTACATGATTATTCTGCCTAGTCCATAATCCATATGCCATTGTGGTTTGAGAAAGACTTCCTTAATCAAGAAATTCTAAGAAACCAATATCAGTAATATATGATATGTTTGGATGGAGCGATTTTCCTGGCAATTTGATTTTGTATTTTGTCATTTCTTGATTGTTATTAGTTTGTTATCACTAATTTTAAAATCCTTGTAGGAGCGAGTGGTTTCAGGGGTTGAATCTGTTGGAGATGAAGATATTGCAAGGGCTCTTTTAGCTGCATGCAAAGGTGCAGTGGAACCTGTACTTACTAGTTATGACCAACTGTTATCCAATGGTGCAATCTTGCCATCTCCAATTTTGAGGTTACGCCTTCTTCGATCTGTTCTTGTGGTGCTTAGAGAGTGGGCAATGTCTGTTGTTTCACGGAGAATGGGTACAAGTACTACAGGAGCTTCTTTAGTTCTAGGTGGGACATTTTCGTTTGGGCATGCTTTAGCAGCTAACCAAGGGGTTCGTGATAAGATTACTAGTGCAGCGAACAGGTAATTTCTTCCTCCTTATCTTAAATGATTACTTGATTAGGCTTGATTATATCTCTATTAGTATAACATGAGGGCCAAAGTTCATTTATTATAGGTTGGGATGGTATAAAATTTTTCTCAAAAAGTACAGTTAGAATTTGTGAGAAAATGAGAGTGCTGAAGACATATCTTTATGCTCCAAATTCCACTGAAAGCCTTGAATATGACATAAACACTTTTTTTGTTTGTTTGTTGTTGTTGTTGTTGTTGTTGTTTTTGTTTTTTGTTTTTTTTTTTTGGGGTTGGGGTGGTTGTGTGTTTTGGAGATTAGATTTTCTGATATGATGTTCCAAGCTGAAAACTTGCGGTAATTTGTGACAATTAATATTTTCATGTTCTTTGAAATTTAAATGATATTTCATTATTTTCTTAGATATCTTCAACCATCCATATAATGTTTTATCCTCCAAATGAGGGATATGTGATGGTAATCAGAGGCATTTTAATTTTTGCACAGGATTTTATGTAACATTTTCCTATACCATTCGCTATAGCACATATTAATATTTTCTCATAATTATTCTTATTTTTGTTAAAATTTATATCATTAGTGATTCCTTTTATTCTAATATATTTTAGCATAAAGATTTTTTTTTTTTTTTTGTACTCACGTTATATTTTAAAATTTTTTTTGGGTACAAATAGAAAGAAAGTATTGAAAATTGATTAAAAATATATACCTAAAACAGAAAAAATATCTGTAGATTAAAAATAACTATGATAAAAATGAATTCTAACGGCATGAATAACGATATAAATCAGAACAACTATGCGAAAATATTACTATGTGTTACGGGAAATGGTACAAGGAAGTGTTACAGAAGATCCTGTGCAGTAAATTACCTACTCATAATAAAATCTGAAGTCACAAAAAGTTACTTGTTATTTGCTAATTGTGGATTAACCATAAGATACTGACCTACGCCTCCACTCCCACCAAAATCCCCAAGTTGAATGACTTGAAGAGTCATATGTTTTGTATTTTGAATTTCTCCTTGTACACATTTCAATTTGTGGCGCCTTTATAATAGTAGATTCCCATCTAGTTCTTAGATTTGAGACTTGTGTTTGTTGGGGATAGGTACTTGACGGACGTTCGGAGGTTGCCTCTTCCGCAGAATCAAACTGAAGCCGTATCCCGAGGTTTTCGAGAGCTCGAAGAATCACTCCAGAGTCATTTTCCATTCGATCGTTTTTGATATTCGTTCCTACATTGCTGTTGTACCAACCATCATTTGAGCTTCACATTATGTAACCCCTCGCTTGTTTTTCCAGTAATTTGATCCATAAGAAAATGCAATTTTTTCCTCTGAATGTAGAATTCTATGCAGCTACATCGTCAGCTTGAAAGGGTTCCGACATAATCGTGTTCTGTACTCTTTGGCCGGTTCAATAGTTGGAATATTCTGTATCACTACTGTGGGTTCTGGATGTGAAGAGGCACACGCCATGGCTCACTGATCATCGGACTGGGGAAGGGGAATCATATGTTTGTGCTGGCTTTGTTACTGGGCTTCATAAAGGCTGCCTCCTTGCTGGCTTTGGTTTTTCTCTGAAGAAAACCGAAGGCCTCCTGGGCACATATGTGGTTGGTAGTGCCAATGGCTGGCCTTGGTCCCCCATGATGGTTTGTTGATTTTCCCATTCCTAACAATCTTGGGGTCCTTAACCACGTACCCGGTCAGAAATATAGTGAAATTACCTTTCCTATTCTCTCCCTTGATCCTACCACTAAGAAAGATATTTATTTTTTAAAATATCCTACATACATGAGCGGTAAAAGGGGAAGGGGTCAGATTTATCCTGATAGGAGTAAGAGTAACAATGTAATTTATGGGTGGTAAAAAGGAAAGGGGTAAGATTTATCTCGACAGGTGTGAGAGTAACAATACAAGAGTAACAATATTGATAACAGAAAGCAATGCATTCAATTCTGACGGTGGTTACTGCTGTGGCTGGAATGAAACTTTGACTACCCAATTCCTTTTCTTCTAGATCGATCATAAATAATGTAGCTGTAGGAGCAATTGGTCAAATCCATTAGTAGGCGCTCAATGGACGGTTGTGATCTTATAAAATTGTTTTTTTTTTTAATTTTATTTTGGATGGATGCAAAGTTCGCGGTTTGGTTTGTATAATTGAATGTGTAGTCATATCTCAACTAAAAGTTTTTATATTGATTTTTTAATTTTTTTTTACGATGATATTAATTATTTTATTTCAAATCACAAATTAAATTACTCCAATATATTATATAGATTTAGTCATTCAAACGTTATTTCCCTTTGGTTCTTTTTTATTCTAAATATTTTGAATTAACTAGAATTATATAAAATAAAATAAAAATTTATAATTAATAAAAATAAAAAAAATACAAAGTGCTCATACTCACCACCTAGTATTTGCTAATCTGCATGATTCCTGATCAAACCTAACTGGCAAAGATAAGACAGGTGCTTGTCTAGTATGTCTGAATGAAAATATTAAAAATATTATGAAATATCAAAAGGTATCTATTACTTCATACTGTCTACATTTCCCAAAAAAAGAGAGTTTAATTTCAATTTTTTTTGTCTAAAAAAGTCAATTTTTGTGTGAAATTTTTATATTATTTTTACGAATAATGATAATGTATAATCCAAATCAAAAGATAAGAATAATAATGTAAAAATATACATTTAATGATGCATTAAATGTATTGAATTTTATAATTAAAAAAAAATTATACCAAATTATGAGTGAATTTGTTTTTTTATGGTATGAAAGAAGTAATATGAAATTAAGAAGAAAGGAGAAAATTCTCATAATAAAATGTTACAATATCCATTATGCCACAACCTCCAACAAGCAAACGACCAATAGTACAAAGTAAGTTCAGTTTATAAACAAAATATAATTTTCAGCCAACCCATAGTAAATTATTTTCGACCTAGCAAGGCTAGCAACTTTACAAATAATTATTCCTTTCATTTAAAAAAAAAGTTTATTTTAAAAAATATTCTTTATCCCCTAAAAACAAGTTTATTTTTAAATAAAATTTTAACAATATTCTTACTTATAATGACTATATATGGTTCAAAATAAAAAAAAATTAATATATTTAATAGTGCATTAAATGTATTAAATATTATGAATAAAAAAAAACTGTATCATCAAAAAGTAAATTTTTTGTTTTTTTAAAACCACAAAAGGAGAGAATAATAAAAAACCTTGAACGAGGCATGCACATGTCATGTGTGTATGCAATGAGTTAAATAGAAAGATCGAGAAATTTTAAATTTTAAGGTTACCCATTTTCATGGTTAATTAAAAATAAAAAATAGGCTGATAAGAGTATGAATAGACATTCGTTTAAAGTGATAGTATAAGTTGCATTCGTAGAAAAATCATTATCAATTCAAACTTCAATGTCATACAACCACCAAATTAAGTTAATTATTGACATGCATTCATAGGAAAATCATTATCAATTCGAACTTCAACGTCTTACAACCACCTTAATTAATTAGTTACCTCAAAATTTATAACATGATGTTACACATTTCGAGGTTCGCACTTCGTAATCATGTTGTAGCAAAATGAAATATATAATATTACATATTTTCTGAAAAATAGATGAGAGTTATTTCATTTTAATGTAAGATCCATTGTGTATTTAACAAAAGGAGTAAATATTATATGCAGCGGATGAACTAACAAAATACAATAAGGAAGTGAAAATAATTTTATTTATTTTTTTAAAAGATTATAACATGAAAAAAATAAACACAACGTTTGTGTACAACCCATTCAACGTCTCCTATATGTATAGGATTATCCCATTTTCCATTTGTGAATAAATCTTCAAACTATGCTTATGCAGCAGAGCTCAGTTTTCATCCTGATCTCCTTTTCATGCTGAGCAAGTACTCAAATGGAGGATGACAAAAATTTCCAATAAGAAATGAATCTGCAACAACCTTATACATGGCTTCGGTGAGATGAACACCATCCCAATTAATATACTCAGAAGGGTTGGGGCAGGAAGTGGCCATAGATGAGCCACAAGTGTTAAACACATCAAAATTGTATGGTCCAGAGTTTGATCCACAGCAGGCTTTGAAAAGCTCTTTGATGCCATATTTGTTGCGATTTTTCATCACTGTAATATAGGAGTTCCAGTAGTCTGCATACACGATAACTGCATTTGGATATTTTCTTCTTAGATCATTCAATTTGGCTTGAAGAATTGTGTTGTGATGATAACTTTGATTGTTTGAGCTTCCAACACAGCCCATGGAATCCCTGTCATTTTCAGCAGCTAGAGACATTGCTAGTGTTAGGCACCCTGTTGAAGGCAGCCCTTGAACAACAAGATACTTCGCACCTTTGCTCAAAATGGCCTGTAAATTCCAAACCAATAATTGTTTTAGTCACATAGCAAATTACTATTCAAATTAGGGAGAATCACACTTTTATTCAAATCACTTTTAGTTCCCAATGTTTTAAATCTGACACATTTAGTTCTTAAACTTTCATATCATATTTTGATAAATTTGGTATAATTGATGGCTATTACAGTAAAAAATGACAAAAAATTATTACAAAATTTGCTATCAAAATTTTTTAATTTACAAATTTTAAAAATTACATTCTATTTTAGTTATAATTTTTATCAAATTTTTTATTTCATAAATTTAATTAATTTTTTTTTGTTCAAAATCAATATCTTTTAATGTTCAAATGTTAAAGATTTGTGAGATAAATTAATTAAAAAATGAGGGTTTTAAATGAAAAGTAAAAAAAAAAGAAGGTAATTTTCAACATTTATAAATTAAAAAATTTAATAACAAATTTTGTCATTTCCTACTTTAATAACTATCAATTGTACCAAATTCGTGAAAGTGTGAGGACTAATATGTCAGATTTAAAATATTAGGGACTAAAAATAATACTGAATAAAATATTGAGGACTAAAAGTGTGATTCTTAAGTCCTACTTAATCCTTTGTACAACTCTTAAAAAGAATATACTTTTGTGGCAAGAATGTTGAGAGAAATTGGAGACTTTAATTTGTAAATACAAATTATACGATTGTGACAAAGAAAACGATAATAGGAAGTTCTTGAGGAAGGGAAGAAAAGAGAGGTATTAAGCTTCAACAAATTAAAATAGTTACCAACTGTGAAGAAAAACATTTTGTCTTCTACCTAAACTTAATAGATTTAGATGTGACTTTTGAAATGGTCCTAGTTTTATACTTACGACATGAATGCATAGAGATTCAAGTAAAAATATTTACCTCTAAGAAACGTGTAACACTACCAATGGCAAGCTTTTGAATTGTACCGCTTGGAACAGCAGATCCAAGGATATATGCATAATCATTTGCACCAATTTCACCAACCCAAATCAAAGAATCATGAAAAATAGCGTTACACTCCTTGGGAGTGATTGCGGAGTTTTTACACCCTTTGGTCTCCAAAACTTTGTTGAACCAACTAAGCTGAGTCAAAAGTGATTGAGGAGTAATATTGAGTATAAGATTATTCTTCACAAAGAAACTATGAATTATTGCAGTTGAGCCAGCGACAGCAAAATTCACCCCAGATGATTTGCTTGCTGTTTTACTAAGATATGGTTGCAAGAAAGGCAAAGAAAGCTTCTGAGCTACAAAGTCAATCACCAGCCTTCCATCAGAATATCTATTTGTGGGACGATGGAAGAAAGTTTGGCCATAGGGAGGGTTTGATACATAGACATATGCATTTGGGCCTGTGGATGAGTTTGTGTTTCCAGTGTCAGTGTAGGAATCTCCAAATGCATAGATGTACTTGAAAGGTTGATTGGGATGGATTGCTGTTATGGCAGCCGCAGCCGAAGTAAGCAAATGCGAATGGGAGCATAAGATGATGAATAATGAGTTGATAGCAAAGAGGGTGAATGAAGAAGCCATTTTGTTGGTGGAGATTATCGAAATTGGAAATTGGAACTTCTGAGTGTTTATAGCAACACAGTGCATGCTAGAAACACACAATTAAATATGATCACCCTCCATCTATCTCATCAATAAGGAACAAGAATGTTGCCATTTCAAATATCCTGTTGACACTTTCTTGGTTGAGCCCATCGTACAGGTTTGTCTAATATGATTTACTTCTCTTGTGAGGGTTTGCACTGTCTGCGGGAGCGAGTTTATTCAAGATCATGCTTTGTCAAAGAATGATATTGCCACCATTTCTCATAATCTTTTAATTTTCCTAGAGGAGGATTTTAAATTTAGAAAAAAAAATAGAGCTTAAATATGTGAATAAAAATCAATGATCTGAAATCCCATTTCAAACTATGAACCCATGCAGCTTGTCTGATTTTTTTTTTTCTTTTGCGTGAATTATTGCTTCATTATCCATCAATAATTTCTTAGATAACAAGTGCATTACTATAATTAGTGACCTTCACTGTGTTACCTGTCTTCAAATTAATGTTTGCTGAGTCACGAGTAGAGTAATCAAAGGTCGGTGTCAATGAGTTAAAAGGACAAAATGCTGAAATTTTGGCGAGTAGTAACGAAGCCCATGAGGACTCGTTATGGCGCAACATTTGCGGTGTTCACAAAATTTATGGAGGTTGTTGGGAAAGTTCGAGTTCTCATAAATGCACAACTACAACCTATAAGCTGCTCCATCGGTGCCATAAAAATTGCCCAGTGCTTGAATGCTTGTAGCAAATTACAAGCAATAAAGCATCTGTAAACTCATCAAATTTCACAATCACGAGAGTTGCCGACACTTGGGCATGTTTTATTCATACTTGGTGTTGTGTGGTTCATTGTTTCACGTTGACTCATTTCTCTGCTTTCCTCATGTGCCAGAACTTAGGGGGCGCCTGGCTGGGGAAGGGGAATGGAAAAGGTAATGGAAATGATAGTAGTGGGGAATAATAGTGGAATCAATCATTATAATTCTGCTGGTTGGTTTGTGCTGGGGAATGTGAATGATTGCTAATAATGGTGGTTGGTTTGTGTTGGGGAATGGAAATGATTATAAATTAATTGTAATAATTAGTATTAATTAATTAGTTATTATTAGTTAATTATTTATTATAATAATTAATTAATTAATTATTAATAAAAATATTATTAATTAAATTAATCTTAAGTAATTATTTACTATTAATTGTAATAATTAATATTAGTAAATGAGATTAATTAATATTAATTATAATATTAAATTACAATATTAAGTAAATGAATGATTAATTAAATTAATCTTAATTAGTTAATTTATTATTACTTAATAATAATAAATTAATTTATATTAATTTATATTAATTAATATTAATTACTTAATTAGTATTAGTTAATTAATCAGTATTAATTATAATAAATAATATGAATTAATTAATTAGTTTTAGTTAGTTAATTAGTTAAAAATAATTAGTAATTAATTAATATTATCAATTAATTATTTATAAATTAATTATACATTAATTATAATAATTACTATTTAATAAAAAGAGATTAATTAATTAATTTATTTATAATATTAAGTAAATAAATAATTAATTAAATTAATCTTAATTAAATAATTATTATTACTTTTAATAATAATAAGTTAATAATAAATTAATTTATATTAATTATAATAATTAATTAATTAATTAGTATTAATTAATTAAAAAATAATTAGCATTCCTTACCTTCCAGGGTATGAGGATTACCCCATATGGGGTAATCAAAAGTGAGAAAAAGTGGGTCATCCCATTCCATTCCCTTGAACCAAGAAGCAGAAATGGAATCAAACCCATATACACTCTAATCAAACCTATGCTCCAAGCACCCCCTTAAATACTATGGTTCACAAGTGAGTTCTAGACATTTTTTACAAGATGGTGTAGTTATCACATTCACTGCTTTGAAATTGTTTTAATGCACGTGACAGATATGTTCAAATGCTATGAGTATGCGTTGGTATAACCCTAGAATCTCAGAAATAATTTGACACTTCAAACCCAAGAAATTTCAAGCCCTAGACAGCATTCGCGGTTTTTTCGCAACTGAAGTATCTTAGAAAATGCAATTAAAAGATCTGTCCATAGAGACCATAACATTTTATACTGAATTATAGTACTAAAACTAATTTTTTTAGATCCCTAAAAATAAGACTCTTCTTTCGGTTCTCAAAATGTGTAGTATAATTTCACATTTCAAAACACATTTTTATACTTTTTAAAATATTTTTACACTTTTTCCTATATTTTATATTTTATAATCACTATTATGAAAAACATTAATATACGTTTTAAAACGCAATCCATACATACCATTAAAGTACTAATACCAATGCTTCTTTTATTTCTGAAAAAGGAGAAAAAAAAAGTCACCCCTTCCCCTCCAAACATGAAATCTTGCTTTAGTGCCACTTGATTTGATACCAAATACAACATATTTGATGTATTATTAAATGTATACTTTTATATAATTGTCATTAGTAATAAAGATGATATAAAAATTTCATTAAAAAAAAGACAAAAAATTATTGAAACTAGACACTTATTTTGGTATGCTGGAGGAAAACAAAGCGAGGAAAGCATTTGAATCTTAAGCATAATCTAACATTCAGCTGTATCAAATTGCAAAATAACTCAATCACTTATATTTACAACAAACATCGTTATACCCTAATACTTCCCTCACTATTTTAAACACACAGCTGTCAGTGGGATCAAAATACAAAAAAATTCTCGCTGTCAAATAATAAAGCAGCAGCTAAGACAAATTCAGCTTTTGAAACTAGAAAAGTGGACTATTACAACTCAACATTGGCTTTGTTGCCGGCTAAAATTAGGGAAATCTCCAATCCACGACTGAATGCTTGGTTAAAGAGCAAGCGAGATTGGAAGGTAGAAATGAATGGGAACCAAGACAACATTGCAATTGGGGCAAAAATTAGCATACCCATACCAGCATCGTACATTCGAGCAAACTCTTTTACTGAATCCCATAGCCCTAAACTCCTTACAATCTTCTTCCAAGTGATGGAGAGCTGTCACCAAAACATAAAAGGATTGGAATTGTTCAGGAAACTACACTAGCAAGAAAGTGTAATAATAAAAATAATGCACATTGAACAGAAAGCTGATAAGGCTTTACGCAGAGACAGATAGTGCTGCAAGAAAATGTAATCAACAACCCCTTAAAATAGATCTCAAAAAGTTAGAACTCCTGTATCAAGAAATTGCTTGTGGTGGTAAAAATAATGCTACCAGAAAATTTGATCTATATCTCTTGGTATAGATCTCGCACATTCCAACTCTTGGATCAGAGAGTTGCCTCTGGTGATATCTAATGCACGAAAAGTAGAAAGGGGCATGCTTTTTATCCTGTTCACTTACACATATGATGGCCCATCCAGTAGGAATGAATGCAAGGACACTAGCGAACAAGTCTGGAACAGACAAGTTAGTAAAGGCCACCACAAGGCAAAGGGCAGCAATAAGTCCCAAAGCTGTTACTCCTTGGGTAAACCGGAGCATTAATTGAAAGTTTGTGGACTTTTTAGGGCTAAGAGTAAAGATCTGCAAAAGGTAAAGAAAAAGGAAATGATAATCAATTGAGGTGGGTGAATAATTTTGTGTGTATTATCACGTGGTAGACAACTCAGGAAGGAGTACAAGTCATTGTAAAAGTGGAACAAGGCACAAACCTTAAAAACCATGACTATTCCAACAAGTACAACCCAAGAGTAGCCGTAAATCTGAGGAATGATAATAAATGTTAAGGTCACTCAAAAAGGATAAAAAAGAAATGTAAAGAAATTTCAAAGATTAAAGACAACAAATGCATCCCAAATAAAGTGTAAGTGTTTACTCATCAGCATATCATAATGAACACCATGCAAAATAGAAATACTAATATAGTTTTTATCAAATAAAAGAAAGGTATATGATTTGCTAAAATGGATTCTAGATTAAGCTAAAAACAAAAACAAATTCTCACTAAGGCCATTCTCGAAAATCAACTTCCTAAATAAAGCATCAGAATAAGCATGTGTACTCATTCTTCCATATTTGTTCCGTTCACTCTCTCTATCTCTCTCTGTGACTTGCAACTGTATTCAACACAAAATTCAATACCAAACAAGGAAATGTTACAACATAAACAGAGTATCCAGAGGTGCTTTATTTCTGAATAATTCTACCATGGATAAGGAGGAAAAACAATCAACTAAATCCAAGATCCTTGACTTTAGAATATGTATGGTAATTTTATTAATCGCCATTTATTAGAATTAAGAGGTTCACAGGATCAGAAATATAAAAATAAGGAAATGGAACCAAATATACAACTTAGTTTCATATCTAATTACAATCACACAAAAAGAATATGAGAAGTACTATACCGCAAGTGAAGTGTCTTTCCCTGTCAGTTGGAGTTTGTATACAATGCCATACTGGAATAGGAAAAATCTTAAGCTCAAAATAGTCTCAAGTATACGACCTCTCAAAGTCTGGATGTGCGTCTGAATTGTCGGGGGAGGGGAAAGTAAACAAAATCAAATGAGTAACTAGATAACAAAAGCTTAAATTAAAAAAGTTGTCCTCTACCCCATATTTACATGATCTCAGATCCGAAAGGGCAAAACCAAAAGCAAAGGCACAGAACAGAAAGAGAAACAGAGGTTTTACATACTTTGAAATGGAATTTTGGGGGTTTGAGGAAGGGGGAATTAAAGAACATTGATAACTTGGTTTCAGAGTGGTGAGGAGGTCAAGTGCAAAGTGCAAAGTGCAAAGTGCAAAGCACAACTCTATAGTAGCCACAGCACGAGACGCACAAACTGGATTGTGGTTTATATAGGAAAATATCATAAAAGATAATCTGACATAATAAACCTGTTCTTCATCCCACCAAGACTCCCAGCTATTATCACCCTTGATACCAACTCCACCTTTATACATAAGCCAGCTTGTCCAATCATCAAAATCCTCAACAGTCCTGCAACACATTTGCCATTCATAACATTACCATTAATTTAAAAAAAAAAAAAAAAAAAACCACCAGCAGCTCAGGTTGCATCACTCAATGCATAAGGAAAAACTTAGTCATAATCCGTTTCAGTTCAGATATTATGGAGTCCATCCGAGATGTTTTACAGTGGATTCAGTTGTCATCATAACCATTATTATATTCCTCCGGTCCCAAAAAAAGAGTCCAGTTATAAATTTTCTTTGTCTTTGTGAAAAATTATTATATTATCCTTACTAATAATGACAATGTATAACCCAAATTAAAAAATAAGGATAAATTTTTTTTGCATTAAGTGTGTTGTACCTTGTAACTTGAAATTTTTTTGTATCCAATCAGAAGAACTCTTTTTTATTTGGGGCAGAGGGCATACTAAAGTAAATTTGTTTAAAATTATTTTATTTGTGAGTGCAGAGGTATTTATTAACATTTCCAAACTTTATAAATTCCAGAAAAATTTGTATCTGTTAGTCAGGTTGATGGATCACTTCTGCAGATTTCTTTTCGTAGATGGAGTAGGATGACTTTCATTAGTCATTGGTGATTCAGGTGTGCTGTTTTGAGCTTCTGTTTGCTAATCCAAGCAAAATTGCTTTGGGAGGGGAGGGAGGTGGTTTAACTGTCCATGCAAGTTGAACACCTAACCTTCTCCTTATTCTCTTATTCCTATACCTTTTGAGCCAAAACAAACCACTATTCTGGTCTTTAATCTCACCTTTTGAGATCTAACTATGCACAACCTTTATGCAATAACTTAGGTAATTATTCAAAGTAAAGCCCATCCTTTTGAAGTAACTAAGAATTAGGTTTTCTAACGCAGTCCAACATCAACTCAATCCACAAACCTTAAAATTTAGGTGCCGAAAATGTACACAAGAAACAAGCCTTATCAAACAAATATTAACTAGACAATAATTAAAAGGAAATCTTACTTTTGCCACTCAAATCCAGATGGGTTGAAGATATAAGGAGCGAAAAGCCAAGAAATTACAAGGAACCAACTGCTTACAGTACTTAAAACATATGAAACAGCATGGCCTCCATCTATATACCCATAAGCAATGTACACTATTAGAAGCAATGCCACTTCTAGCCTGCAAAGTTTTTGGTTAAATAACAATAATTACTTGCTCAACAGACCAAGCGTGCAATCTAAAATGGGTAACTAAATGAATACGAATCACTTACGCCTTAACAAAATGACTTCTTGAGTAAAGCCGATAATTTTCAGTAAACTTGATGTGTCGGACAACAAACCCTCGTCCAGTTGCTCGATACTGTAGATTTTATACAAAAAGACATGATCAATTATATTCCCTCCATTCAACAGAACAAGTTCAATCAGAATCTACATACCTTTGCACCTCCGTGAAGTATAGTGCGCCCAAAATAGTGTGTTCTAGTTCCTAATGAGAATGTGAAGAAGACAGAACAGAGCTGAAGCTGCATGGTAACAAAACTAAAAATAGCCTGCAAATAACATAATGGAAGATTAACAGTGGAACTCAGTTTGAAATACAAAGATAATATATTTCACACAGATAACTAGCAACAGTGAAATATCAATAATATACTTTAACACCTGAAGAAAACAAGAATTTAACCGCAACATTCAAAAGCAAACTTAAGACCAGTAAAATGAGATGAAGGTAAGAGAAGTAGAAAGTTAATAAAACTTTGCTAACGGTGAAAAGGAAGTCTGTCAGGGAACAGAAACTGCAGAGACAAACCTTCAGCAGGCCCAGCTCTAGTATGAAGCCCATTACCATAGGAACAGCTGTGAAAACCCCAATTTGGACCAAGAATTGAGCATTCAATGCAGCATCTAATGCAGTATTACCCAGTAATCTAGCTCGTGTTGAAATTCCTTTATCTAATCCGGAGAACGCCTGCAAATTTTAAGGACAAAATTACTTTCTAGTTACACCTACACAATTAACCAAACTAGCTGAAGGATCAATACATGATCCTAAAAAAATTGATAAACATTCAAAATTATCTACATAGAGTTGAATGGTTAATTTTCTGTGTACTAAAGCAACTAATCACCAACTAGTCCACTGTATATGAATCTTATTCTGATTAAGACAGCGAGATATCAAAAACTCAGCCTTAACATTTCACCCTTTTTAGCATGGCTAAGGTGGAAGCAGAGTGAATACCATCAATTTTCTAATAGATCAATTTTCTAACACATTATAAAGTATTATTTAACTGTCATTTAGAAAATAACCATATTCTTAAACACTCCCTGTGAAGTTGGAGCATACATATCATATCTTCCTTAGTTGATACACATCAAATTTCCTCGTAAGCCCCCTAATGATGCCAAAACTTTCCCCAGGCGCTCTACAAGGACTTAGATACATCATGTAGCATAACCTCATAGAACTTCTATTATTTACATAGATAATGATAAAACCAAAAACCGGTTGGGTAGGGGGAGGAGGGAGAGGGGGGGTTCATGTAGATAATATTACAAGTTTACAACAGAGTAGAGTAAATTCAAATGAATACTTGGTGTGCTTTTCTTCGGAAATGGTATTAGTAGTAATAGAGCAAGTTTTTAAATCACATACAGAAGACAAATGCAGTTAATCTCTATCAATAAAAGAAAGGACAATATAAAATATGTAGCATACTGAATTACCAGATATGCTCTTCCATAGAGAAAAATATATACTGTAAGGACAGTCATCTGCAATTGAAAAAAAGATTTATGAGGACATTTTCAATTATTTACACTAATAACACAATACAGACAGCACAAGTTGCATGCAAAGAACTCATCATACCATAGTGCACACGTAAAAACCAACAGTGGTGAAATAGAAGGACAGCATTCTGAAAAAATCAAAGAGTTGTCCCAGCCTGTACACATCCCTGCTCAGAACTTGTTCTCCATTGCCGCCAGCCACCTTGCCTTCAAATAAGGCAATTTGGTTCAAACCGACATCTCTTCCCTTTCCAACCTACAAAAATACCCTAAAATTACAATGAGGAAAACAATTTCATGACAATTAATATAGATAACATTCACAACACAGATAAAGGCAAACAGCAGCACCTGAAAATACTCATGGTGAGTAATATTACCCTGCCTCAGTGTGGAATTAAACCCTACAATTGGGAAAAAAATTGTTTAGAGATGCATGCCATACTCAACCACTCATGTGCGAAACACATTAAATTACATGAAAGAAACCCTTAGAAGGGCTACGAGGCTAAATTATCAGATTTATTATAATCAACAAAGATAGCTGCAGCTCTAACGAATTCATATAGAAACTACCTGTGAGTTCTGGGCAATTTTTATTAATCCCACTGTCCAATTTTAGTCGCAAATACTACAAAACATACACAAATTTTATTTTGACCAGCACTAGTTAATTAAGTTGACAAAATCTTTTTTTCCATAATTATACTTGACATATTTTCAGATGACTTTTCAAATCCTGACCAACTTTTTGGTACAGAAACAAAATTGTATGGAAGTCTGATAGAGCACAAAAAGAATCCTCACCATCCAAGTTACATTTATTATCTTCAATAACAAAATGTTATCCAAAAGTAAGAGGAAGAACAGAAAAGAAATATAAACACTAAACTGCACAACTTTTACACTCAACCTATTGATGCACATGGTCAAACAAAATAAAAAACTTTAGTTTGCATTCGTTCACCAAAAGGACTAATGTAACTGCAGAAGACAAAACATAGTGAAGCTCTTAAAAATCCTTTTTCTTCAGCAATATAAATTACAACAAAAAGCATCCTCAGCATAGTTGGTCAGTACGACATTTGAGGGCTCTACTATATCTCCGAATAAACCTTCCCATAACACCTTGTAAACTGCAAAGGTCAAAGTTTTGGTGGATAACAAAGCGCAGTTGTTATCTTCTTACATGCTCTACAAGTCTAGCACTTGCTAGACCAAGAGTTCAAACTTTAAAAAAAAAATAAAATTTAGGGGGGATTGGGGGGGAACCGGATGGTATACAAAAATTTAATCAAATACAATTTTTGAACAGAATAGAAGTAGAAAATACTTCTTCAACAGTAAACAAGCATTTGACATCGTAATGTACTCACACAAAACTACATTACCTGCATAGATATCTTCGCTGATGTTAATCACACGTGAAGCTTTACTAATGCCACCTCGAGTTATATGAAAAACACGATCAAAGACATCTGGATGGCCATAGTGCATACGAACTCTGCAAGATTTTATCCAGAGCAGTAAGATAGATTCACCATTATTTACTGTCAATGTTCAATACAGTAAGAACACAAATGTCAAAGTATTGAGATAAGAACAGTCTACCCAACATTACGATTATAAGACCCAACACACAATTGACAAGAACACCCTTGCTTATTCTCTTCACCATAAAAGGCCGTGATGCAATTTCAGCACTACTAAACTTCACAAATTTTTGTTCTTGATATCTAGCCATATGGATTAATAACATTCATGAATCTCATAGTAATTCATGCATTTCAGGACAGCTCTCCACAAAACCGAAGGACACAAATTTTCAAGCTAAGGAAACCAACTTTCAAATAAAGGAAGGTTGAATGATTTACAACTTCTGAAACCTTTCAAATCAACCCCCCCGTGGAGAAAAATACCCACCCCAACAAAAAAAAAAAAAGAAAAAGTCCAGTCTATGCACTGTGAATTGGAACCAATCATCTGATACAGATGTGCAGCATGTTTTGGTTGCATCAGAAAAGCAAACAGAAAATTGGAATTCTTGCTCCAATACATTGAAATGGTTTATGGATGAAACAATAGTTTCATTTGTTGCATAACTGAATCAAGTTTTGCTGTACTTACTTGAGAGGTTTTGCCAAAACACGCTGGCCCAACGTCACAAAGCTAGTCTCTTGATTGGACATGAACCAAGCCAAAGAAGAAACACTGTTTGTCCAAAAACAGACTATGTTGGCGGTTGTTTCGATAGATAAACTGAAGTGCATAATGACAAATTAGGATGACAAACCTTCCAGTGAAGACATGTTCCCTGACACCAAGAATAGTTGGAGGCCGGAGTCCATGTTTTCCTCGGAATTCCTCAAGAAGATTTCTCATTTTCATTGCCTCCTCAAGGTAGTTATCCTGCACAATCCAAAGAGGCAATTACTCAAAGAGAGGATTATTAGAGGAACTAAAAAAGTGAAAAATTCAAACAAATCATGCCGATCAACCCAAAGAACTTATTTTGGATGAACATCATAGGGACTCAGATATCTACTTCTTTCAAAAGTGCGTAACTTAGGTTTACGATATGTAATAAAGCCTATTCCAAATCAAATTCACAAAAGAAAGTGTGTAATCACACAATATAGCAGTAAATATGATTCCAACTAAATACAGGACTAGAGCTTCAGACAGCATTTTAAGTCCTGAAACTACTGATCATATTATTCAGGGTACCAGGCTGATTCATCTTACCTAATCCAAATAGCAAAGAAACAAAGCTGCATTAGCCATGAAAACAGCACCAAAATGAATAATTTCCATTTATTGCTCTATTGGAAGTGGAAACCATCATTAAGCCAAATAAGTTCCCAATGGATGTATGTAGCTCATTATCATCTAGAATATGAATGAATGCCTAACAACTTGACTGACTAGAATATCAACTTTAACTTCAAAAGCATTTAATTAAAAAACGGATCTTCATCAAATTGAACACCTTGCTCCCATAATTTTTTCCCCCTTTTAAGAACTTCCCACCCACAATGGATCTTCATCAGGGAAAGAAATGAAAACAATAAACTTTTTCTAGAGGAAAAGAAACCACATTCAAAATACTTCTTAGAGAACTATGATTGTACTAGAATACTTGCTTTTGGACTTTTGGATATGAATGTTAAGTTCTGGAGATAATCTTCCAGACTCAAGATGCAACAGACAAAATCTAAGGCACCCTTATGTGAAAGCACACGACTAACTGTCCAATTCATCTTTACTTCAAGGTTCTTAAGCACAAAACCAAATTTGGTGAGGCACATCACTAATCATACAGGACAAAAATTACACAGCAAAGAAAATAAAATTTTGTTCTCAACGTTCATTTGGCATCACAATATAATGGATTTCAAAGTCAGGAGGCACATTTCGTGAAAAATATTCTTAATATTATTAATCATTTACAAAAACATTAGTATGAACATGTTCAAGAAAAAAGTTTCTGGGACTTGCTAAGCTGGCATAGGTTAGTGAATTGAAAACAACACCACCAACTCTTTACTTCAGCACTAGAAAACCCGCCTACATTTAAATGGTATGGCCAATTAAGCCAAATCCAAAACTAACTTTTCCAGTCCAAACTACAGTATGATCAACATCAAGCTTGTTTAGAAAGATCATTAAAGAAACAAAAGGTATATGGGCTTCCGGTACAATACTCATCAATTATTTAATATCACATTTTCCTAATATTGCGGATAAGAAGTGAAAAGTGTATGATAAAAAAGTCAATCATAAAGTCATGAGAATAAACAGTAAATGACCTGATTCATGTCTATTGTTTGCACAGCATCGCCGCGTGTAAAAATTATTGCATGGTTCTGGTTCTCTGGCTTCCCTTCCCCAAGTTTTGGGTCTCCAGGCAGTTTTATGGAAAATATTTCCTACAGATGAAAATCAATTTCAAAAGATGATAATGGACCAATCTGAACAGAAGATAACAGCCAAAAATTTCCATCAAAAATCTCACAATGATATGACTTCAGATGCAGAAGAAAAGGTAAGCATTAAAAAATAATTAAAAAAAATGGCGGTCGACAACATTCAAGATAAGCAATCAAAGCAGTACAAATTGTGAGAATAGAGCTCCCAGTTTAATACCCATCTGAATTTCTGATTAGAAAAGGAAATTAAAAAGGATCAACAACCCATCTTTGTATTCTTCAAAATACAAACATAGACTGATATTTGTTAACTCAAAAAGGCACATTTTTGGAAGTTGTAGTGCATACTCCAAAAAATTTTCATCATGGAAGAAGCATGAAGATTATCAACATTAGAAATATCTACATCATTTCTACATAATTCTAGCACCAATATACTTGTATACATTAATAAGAATCAACAACTAAAAAAATCAGGAAAAAAAAAAACGAAAGGAAAAAACTATACTGATTACACAATTTGGCCCATAAAATGATTCAAATCAAATCCCAACTAAAGTTTCACAGGACATATATTCCTAATCTATGTAGAATTGCAAGATCATTGTCCATTATTTGATCACAACTGAAATACAAGTAGTTGGACAAAAAATCAGGAGCTAAATAGAGTGAAATCCATACTGTCAAAGTCTCATTATACTGATTAAGAAAAAATTTTGCGTCACATTATACTGATTAAGAAAAATTTTTGGATACACACAGCAAACTGCTATCACAATTAAATTAGCCTAGATACAGTAAGGAAAAAATTTTGCATACACACAGCAAACTGCTATCACAATTAAATTAGCCTAGATACAGTAAGGAATCATAATGGAGAACATTATCCCAGTATATCAAGTTACTGGAAGGATTCAAAAAGCCAAATCCTAGCACAAGGCAGAATTTTATGTGACAGATTTTAAGGGGCACATCAAGATAGGAAATCAGGATCTTATTGCAGGGCCCTAGAAAGGAAGTGTTAAAGGTTGAAGATAAGGATAAGGTTGTAGATGACTTGCAGATAAGGATAGAAAAAAATAAGAAAATCTTCTTTTCTCACCTTTTGTTTCATGGTATCAGAACCATTGATGCTAAGGGTTGGGATTTTGTTTGGTATATTCTTTTGGTTTTGGGTCTACTAGTGAATAGTAGATTTGGGTTATTATTCGGGTATCTCTCTCAAATAATTTTCAGTTGATACTACCTACCCTATCGGTTGCCGGAAAATTCACCGGCTGTCCATCTTCTTTTTTTCTTTGCCTAGTGCTGTACAGCACATATTTGTGCCTCGTTTTGTCTGCATCTCTTCAGCCATGACTGATACCAAGTCTGCAGTTCTATCTGATGTGGTTCCTGTGAAGTCAAAAATCACGGAACATAAACTCTATGGTTCTAACTATTAGGATTGGAGCAACACCATCAGGCTTTATTTGCAGAGTATCGACAAGGATGATCATATGACTAAAGATCCACCTAAAGATCATTCGACAGACAAGGCTGAGGGAGGATGCTAGATTATTCTTGCAGATACGGAATTCCAACGACAACGAGGTAATTGGTTTAATCAATCACTGTGAATTTGTCAAGGAATTGATGGAATATATAGATTTCTTGCATTCAGGGAAAGGGAATATTTCTCGCATTTATGAGGTTTGCAAAGCTTTTTATCGTGCAGAGAAACAAGATAGGTCTCTCATGGCCTATTTCATGGATTTTAAGCGAACCTATGAAGAGCTTAAAATGTTATTACCATTTAGTCCTGATGTGAAAGTTCAACAAACTCAACGAGAACAGATGGCTGTTATGAGTTTTTTGGCAGGTCTTCTGTCTGAATTTGAAGCTGCTAAATCTGCTATTAGTAGGATACTTTGTACAGAGAATTCCTAGCCTGTTCAGCCTAGCAGTGCTCTTGTTAGTCAGAATAACGACTTTGGAAGGCAACAATACAAAGGTGGTGGTAGAGAAGTTGATACTCGGACACAACTCAGGAATGATTGTGTGTCACTATTGTCACAAGCCTGGAAATATGAAGCGTGATTGTAGAAAATTGTAAAATAAGAATCAAGGAACTCAGACAGCTCAGTAAGCACATAGCCAGTTGGGTCACCCTTCTTTTCCATTGTTAAAAAAACTTTGCCCTCAATTTCATAACTTATCTTCCTTAAATTGTGAGTTTTGTCAGTTTGCCAAACACCATTGTCTTAGTTTGAGTCCTAGAGTCAACATATGAGCAACTGCTCCTTTTGAGTTAGTTCATTCCGATGTTTGGGGTTCGTGCCCAGTCATGTCTAAAACTGGATTCAAGTATTTTGTCACTTTTGTTGATGATTACTCTCGTATGACTTGGTTATATCTAATGAAAAATCGTTCCAAGTTGTTCTCTCATTTTTGTGCTTTTTGTGCTGAGGTAAAGAATCAATTTATTGTTTCTGTACAAATATTGTGAAGTGATAGTGCCAAAGAATACTTATCAGAATCTTTTCAATCTTACACGATTCAAAATGGAATTATTCATCAAACCTCGTGTAGACGCACCATCTCAGAATGGGATTGCTGAGCGAAAGAATAGACATCTGCTTGAAACTACAAGAGCTCTATTGTTTCAAATGCATGTTCCAAAACATTTTTGGGCTGATGCAGTGTCCACAGCCTGCTTTCTAATTAACCTTATGCCCTCGTATGTCCTTAATGGTGAGACTCCTTATCATACCCTTTTTCCGAATAAATCTCTATTTCCTATTGAGCCTAAGATATTCGGTTGTACTTGTTTTGTTCAGGATGTTCGTCCTTAGGTTACCAAATTAGATCCCAAATCATTGAAATGTATTTTTCTTGGGTATTCTTGTGTCCAAAATCTATATCGCTCTAACCTTGTAGGTATTTTCTGTCAGCTGATGTCACTTTCATTGAAGATATAACTTTCTCTCCACCTTCCACTAATGCAAGTCAGGGGGAGGACGATAATTTGTTAAGCTATACCGTTACATCCTCTATTTCTACTTCTAAACCTCCCATTCTTCAGGTTTATTCTCGCAGACAACATCCTAGCGAACTGGCTCCTGACACATGTCCTGAACCAGCTCCTTCGTCATCAGATTCAGTCTCAAGTGATGACCTTCCTATTGCCCTTCGCAAAGGTGAGCGTCAATGTACCTACCCTGTTTCTTCTTTTGCATCCTATAATCACTTGTAAACGTCTTCTTGTTCTTTTATTGCATCTCTCGACTCTATTTCCATTCCTCAAGCTATTCATGAAGCCCTATCCCATCTCGGATGGTGTAGTGCAATGATAGAGGAGATGAATGCTTAAGATTCAAATGGTACTTGGCATTTGGTGAACTTACCTACAGGGAAAAAGCCTATTGGGTGTAAATGGGTTTTCGCAATTAAAGTAAACACTGATGGGTTAGTTGCTCGGTTCAAAGCCCATCTTGTTGCTAAAGGATATGCTCAGACTTATGGAGTGGATTATTCCGACACTTTTTCTCTTGTTGCTAAATTAACATCTATCAAGTTATTCATATCTATGGCAGCCACTCATGATTGGCCTCTACATCAACTAGACATCAATAATGCTTTTCTGCATGGAGATCTTTAGGGGGAAGTTCATCTGGAGCAACCTGTTTGTTGCTTAGGGGGAGTCGGGGAAAGTTTGTCATCTTCGTAAATCTTTGTACGGTTTGAGGTAGAGTCCTCATGCTTGGTTTGGAAAATTTAGTCAAGCAGTTGAAAAGTTTGGAATGCAGAAAACCAAATCTGATCACTCCATTTTCTACAAACAATCTGAAGCCAGCATTATTTGTTAGTAGTATATGTGGATGATATTGTCATTACCGGGAATGACACGACAGGTATTTCGTCTCTTAAATCTTTTCTTCATAGTCAATTTCAGACAAAAGATTTAGGGATGTTAAAATATTTTCTGGGTGTTGAGGTAACAAGGAGTGAAAAAGGAATCTTTCTTTCTCAAAGGAAATATGTGCTTGACTCATTGTCTGAGATAGGGAAAATTGGGGGCTAAACCATGTAGGGCTCCAATGGTTCCTAATTTACAACTCACAAGTGAAGGTGATTTGTTTGAAGATCCTGAGAGATAGAAGATTGGTTGGGAAGTTGAATAATCTTACAATAACCCGTCCCGATATTGCATATTTGGTTAGTGTTGTGAGTCAATATATGTCTTCTCCAACAGTTGATCATTGGGCAGCCGCAGGACAAATTTTATGCTATTTAAGAGCAGCTCCTGGACGTGGTATTTTATATTAGAATCATGGTCACACTCAGATCTGAGTGCTTTTCAGATGCTGATTGGGCAGGATCCAAGGAAGACCGAAGGTCCATCTTAGGATATTGTGTTTTTGTTGGAGGAAACCTGGTCTCATGGAAGTGTAAGAAGCAGATTGTTGTATCACGATCAAGTGCAGAATCGTAATATAGAGCTATGGTACAGTCAGTGTGTGAAATAATGTGGATATACCAGCTTTTAACTGAAGTAGGCCTCAAGACCTCACTACCTGCAAAATTGTGGTGTGATAACCAAGCTGCTCTTCATATCGCATCGAACCCCGTATTCCATGAACGAACGAACTAAACACATTGAAATAGATTGCCATTTTGTTCTCGAGAAAATACAGCAAGGTTTGATTTCCACAGGATTTGTGATAACTGGAGAACAATTAGAAGATCTCTTTATAAAGGCTTTATTTGGGGTTTGGGTTGATTATCTTTGTAACAAGCTGGGTATGATTAATATCTATGCTCCAGCTTCAGGGGGTAGTGTTAAAGGTTGAAGATAAGGATAAGGTTGTAGATGACTTGTAGATAAGGATAAGGATAGAAAAAAAGAAGAAAATCTTTTTTTCTCACCTTTTATTTCAGGAAGAAAGCTAATGGGTAATCAAGGAATTATAAAATATTGAGGAAGCATTGCCCACATTTTTTCCTTTCCAATTTCTAAACTGATCTATGTTTCACTTTCTAATCTGGACATACTTTATAGACAAAGGAGAAAAGAAAAAGAACTGGCATGGGTCACCAGCTATAATACATGTGAAAACTTTCCGCAAAATCTTTTAGTTGTAGACCAAAAACAGGCACTGTTTTGTTAAGAATGATATTATATTAGTCTAAATCAAACTTCGTGGAATTCATACCAGGTATTATCTTCAGAATCATTCTAAAAATTGCATCAACATCTAATTGATCTTGCCCTCAAAAGGGGAAAACAATTCAAAGATGCAAAATGAAGGTCCATAAATTAATAGCAATCTGTACCTGATCTTTCCCGTGTGCATCGGCTTTTACAAGTTTTGAATAAAATTCCTTTGTCACAGCTCCATCCGCTGCAGTAATCTCTTCTGCATGTATGAAAGCAACACGAAGCGCTTCATTCCTATAAAAAAGAAGTTATAAATACCATACGCTATCTGTAACATGGTACAAACACGACTACTATGATTAAAGGGCAGAGGGCAAAGAAGGATAATGGGAGTTAAAAGTCATTAGCAGTACTATCATTCCATACTGAGAACTTCCTATTCCCCTAAAGCAACATGCTACCAATGGATTGCACATCTGTCAATCTTTTGTACCTTTTCCTACCTGTTCCACTTATCTCGGTTTCAGTTGAATTTCATCATTTCAAGCAAATCCATTCCACATTTAAATTTATAAGGGTAGTGCATGGATCAGCAATATGCAATGACTTACATTTTTCAATATGTTACAGTAGATCTATAAATAATGGATCAAGTAGGTGCCCATGAAATTATATGGTGTTGACTATCAAATTACAAAGTGACATGCTTTTTCAAGAAAGTCATTGAATGACAACAATAACACATGGCATAGCTGTAATTTAGCCATGTCTACAAGGTGTCCAGAACTCAGCTTAAGTGAAGATCAAAATCTGATACACAAATTCCTGTTGACAAGAAATCAATTGACATACATTACAAAAGTGTCAAGTTTATAAAGAGTTCCAGAACTCAGATAAGTGAAGAATTGAAATCCAAAACACACTCCCATCTATAACAGACAAGAAATCAACAGAGATGCCATTAGAAAAGTATGCTACAATGCAACTAACAAGATCGATTAAAAAAAAAAAAAACCGTTTGAAAGTAAGTTTGTCATCAAACTAATTCAATCATAGAAACAGACTAACAAGACATTCAAAGATCATTAGTGAGTCGTACCTTTGCAACAAAAGAGCAATATCAGCAGCCTCCCGAAGATTCTGTTGCTTTTGTTGTCCATAAATTTGACATGAAACTACATAAGTAAATTTTATGTCTGCTTGTGCTCGTGCTTCAGGTGACAACTCAAAACCCTGAGTCCTAGGAAAACTGATTTGGGAATAAGCATCCCCTGCATACATCAAGGCACAACAACTTAACTATAAGTACTTTTTCCTCCCCTCAAACAAACAAAACTGCAAAAAAGTACATCAGTAAGATACCACCTAAAGATCTGTTTTCCAAGTAGCTCTGTAGCATTAATGCCCTTCTATAATACATCATACCCCGGACTGCACATCACAACATGAAGACATCATTGCAACTGCTATGTGCAGGAAAAATCTCAAGCCCCAATATGTTCACAGTTTCACACAATCAAATAGCCACCATACACCCAAAAAATAGAAAACAATAAGCAAAATGAATGTGAGAGAAAACCTGTCCTAGCTAATGTTTGGCCTCGATAAGATGCCCAAAACCGGAGTTCCAAGGCATCACTAGTGCTTTCTTGAATTTCAGTATCAGTATCACGGCGTCCAATTCGTTCCAAGAAATTCTCCCACTCATCTAAAATTGGGAGGCCAAAAGTTGATAATGGTTAAGGTACAAGAACATTTGAAGAGACCAACATCAAATCATGAATGAGAGACACACTGGTAAATCAGAACACACCAATTAAATGGGATACAGGAAAAGAAACAATTCATACGGGGTATTTTCTCAGAATAGAAAATTATGGAGAAAACCTCATAAATTACCTTCAATCAACACAAACCATAATTTTTAAACATTGTGAAAGGCTATGAATCAAAATGCATAGCGTTTTTTTTTTTTCCTTCTTTCCTTTTCCTCCCTGTCTTGGAATCTCTCACCTGTTTGAGTATCCTTAATACCTTATCGTCACTTGTGGCAGTTAATGCCATGAGGGAACCTCAATGTGGTTACCAATTATAGGCACAAACATTTATTTGGACAATTTGCTCTCTAACATGATCATCTATTGCCACAAGGCGCCTCAAAATTATATTTTGGATACCCCGGACCCTAACTCATCCCAAAATTACCCTAATCTTGAGCATTAATAACAGAAAAAGAAAAAAAACTAACACATCATGCCACTGTGCCTTCTCACGATAAAAATTGGCACAAAGTCCTCAGTTATCGAAAAATTCTGTGCATGAGTATATTTCTGACTACTTTTGCTAATAGTCGCAATTTGGTAATATGAAACTCATTAAAAAACAAGAGGATGCAAGGAGAGAGGTGAAGGAAACATAAGAGCTGCAATCTCTAATTAGTCTTGTTGTCAGATAATCTCCTACTCATCCTCTTACAGGTAACAGCAAAGTAGATATTTTGTCAACATCAGCTGGCCAATAAACATCATGCATGCTGTGACCTACATTAAAGGACTCGTTTGCCCAGGATAAATGCATCAACATAAATACAGTGACTTGTGAAATACATTGCTAAAGATAAGAATGCCACTACAATTGTCACCCCACAATCAAAACAGAGATCAGAAAAGGGTGGCCTTAACTTCTCTAAGTTGCCAGTTATTTCCAACCAGTCTATCATTTGTGGCAAAACTTCAAATAGAGACACAAAGCAGACGAAGACAAAAGGAATCAATGCTCATGAAAAAGGATGACATGGAAAGGAATAATGTCTTAAGTGCAAATGTAAGTAGTATCAGCATAGACCATTCAAACATATCATACACACACATCCATCAAGAAATATGATGAAAAAGATTACTGTTCGTAAGTTACAAATCCAGAGTACTGGCCATGCTGTAGCACTGAGAATTTTGATTTGTTCAGGTGCTTAGGATAAATTCCCAGAATTATGATAAAATTTCATCAAGATACATGATGAAAAGAAATGCTGTCCATAAGTTACAATTCCCAGGTACTGGTCACACTGTAGCACTGAGAATTTTGGTTTGTTCAGGGCCTTAAGATAAAGACTTTGATTTATGTAAATTGCCAGAATCAGGATGACATTTCATCAATCTTATAGATTGTTCGGAAAAGTAAAGAATAGACATACGGTCCATGCAATATTCAGCCTGGCCAAGACACAAAACAAAAAGAAGAAATCTGTCAAAGTTAGTCCCTAGAGAGAGAGAGAGACAGAGATACCAGGAAATATTTTCTGGAGGTAGAAAATAGTAGATATGCCATCTTCATTTTCAACCCGCAACTCAGAGGAACTATAAAGAACAGTCTCGCTGTAGTAGGGCGTGAAGACACTGTTTTGAAGCAAATATGTATGAAGGGAAAGTTGTAATATGTTCCACAATTAGACATCATATCATGTAAATCAGATAAACTGTATACCAGAAAGGCATCATTTCACAAACTGGCTTTGCTGCTGGCATGTCCATGAATAATGAATTTGCAAAAAACTCCAATCTTCTTCTTGCTTCAAGATTCTTAGGTATATTAGCTGCAGAATCCTTAACAGTGAGAAGTAGGTGCAGCCTCTTGACCTGCTCTTTCTGCGAAGAAATGAAGGATTAAATACATGAGACTAATAATGAGAGATATAAAAGAAAATCTCATTACTTTTTACAGCTTACAATTTCAGGATCCTTGGGCCACTCAATCCTAGAAAACAGCCTCCCCTCATTTCTTGCCCTTGCCAATATATTCCATGTATCAAGCTGCTCCCTAAAGTCATGCTTTATTCTTCAAAGCTCAGAAGAAAAATACTAAATGACACTGCACTGGAGAAGCAAAGAACTCTGTGCACAAACCTTAGATCAGAGGACAGTAGCTCATGTGTAACCACCTCATACAGATCATAAATGGCATTGGTAGCACCTTTTGCCTGTTCTGGAGTTTCATTCCGTATCTGAAATGATATTTAGAAGATATCTGAATAAAATGAAATAGGGGAGAGATCCCACAGAATCCATGTGGAGAAAATTAACATGCTACGAATTTCCACAGAATCTAAAAGTCCAAATGCAATTAGTAGTATCAAATGACAATGACTGTAACCAGTACTGTATCACATGAAAAAGATTCTCACAGTTTCAGACCCCTCTTATTAAATAGCATACTTGAGGAGTAAAACTATCATACTTAAAAATTCATGGAGTTATCAAAAAGTATTCCATTTGCAGAACACAAAGAAACAAATTATAAGCACTATTAGATACCAAGTATTTACAAAATATAATCAACAACAGAATACATGTGATGGACAAAAAAATGTACAAGTAAAAATAGATTCTGTAACAAAGAAGGTACACCGTGTCAATGTGAATATTTATAGATATGATCAAATCATGTCCTCATCACATTAATCTCATACTCAAAGAAAATGTCAACAAAAGCTTTGATCTTTGATGTCTGCCAGCTTAATGTTTTAGTATTGCATAATTTTTAAATGTGCCACCGGTTTTGTCCAAGTGTTATGTTTTGATCAAAATTGGATGATTTTTCTTTTCAAGTGTTATGTTTTGATGACATTGGATGATTTTTCTTTTTAAATCTAATGCTTTATAATTTCATTACTTGGACAAAGTACCCTTCGTCCAGTACAACTGTTTCAGAGTTCAATTTAATATTTCAGAAAAATGAGGCTTACTCTATTTAAATATTTGGAAGAAAAGAACTAAAAAGATAGGAGCTAGTTCCAGGGAGGAGGGGGGGTAGATGGTGGGTGAATCAACGTGGCAATAATTACCAGCATTCCTGTCAATGCTGTAAATCGTGATAGCACCATAGGAAGTTTCTTAAGAGCCAGTGTGATGACAAGAGAACCCTCTTGTATGCTATTATTGATTTCACGAAATATCCTTTCAACCCTGTATTGAAAGAAACCATGGAGAACAAAAACAATATCAAAAACCAAAATTGAACATATATAACATAAAAAGAAAATTGAAATTTTTTGCATGAAGAAAGTTAGGAGAATCACACCAGAGTCTCCCTTCCCCATCAACCAGAGAATGCAAAACTTTTTCTATGCTGTAGTAGCACTCCTGAACAGCATAAGCCATATATTCATCTTTGCATATTCTATTCCAAAGATCTGCTTGTGTATCTTTGCAATCCAGGGCTAAATCAATTGCTAATAAAATCTGTAAAAGCATACTCGCTCAGAATACTGGAAAAAGGAACACTAGAAATTCTTTCAGCAAATAAAATCAAGTAAAGATAACTAAAAGCACCTTACTACTGAGAAGAAACAGAGGCCATTGGACTAATCTGATAATTCCTGTGTTGCTTGGCATTGACAACAAGTCCTTCTCCCTGAAACAAAAGGGAAAAATGGGAGTGTGGGTTCGAAATAGCCAAAATGAGAAATAAGAGGAGAAATCCAATCATTTAGATAGGTATTGGAAACAATATAACAAGTTTCAGCAATTTACCTGTTACTAATATAATCTTCTTCACGTAAGCTTTTTATTATTTCATTCCAAAATGGGACAAATATGGCTGCATTCTCTTTGTTATTATCTGGAGGAGCCTGTGAAGAAAACATATACCTTAAGAAACTGATGCATGGAAAAAAATAGTAATAAACTCTTTTACCAAAAAATGCAAATTCCAGGAAGTATCAATGACATATGCTCACAATGAAATATAAACACAAAAGACCCATATAATCACCAAGGAAATCTTTTAAATAATATACTAAATGGAATAACTGTTTCTTAGCAAATAAGTAATAGTTACTTATCCATAATAAGACATACAGTTCTTCATATCATTGCCACGCGAAGTATGGTAAGAAACTGGTAACTTCTACTAATCACTGAGGTCAGAAGGCCTCAGTGATTGCTCAATTCTACTAATCCACAGGCTAATCTGAAAACAAGCTATGATTCTTTTGGTGCTTTATTAATTTTGAGAAGTGGATGCACATAATGTTCTGGCCCTAAAACCAATTGATGTAGGCAGAAGTGCAAGACGAAGAAAAAAATTATATTAATAATCATAGTCTAGTTTTCTGATGTGGGAGCATCTCATGCTACTCAACATCATGATCCAGCCCAAGAGTCCATCATCAAGGGAAGTCCTATGTCCATTTTAATGAACCCAACAACTACCATGGGTCATACATTAATTATGTGGATTCTAGCCCAGCCAAATTGATGGAAAAACAGAATCGCATGGAGTGGCTTAATTTATTTCCTTTTATGTTTATTTAGTTTTGCTGAATTCCAATCAGCACTTATGATTTCCAATTATTTTGCTATATAAGTTTCCTTTAAATCCTCCTAGATAAGATCCTTTAAATTCTCCTAGATAAGAGCTGATTGCTAGATAAGTTGGTAGATAAGAGCTGATTGCTAAATAAGTTGCTAGATAAGAGCTGATTGCTAGATAAGAGCTGATTGCTCTTAGGATGGTCTATATAATTGGCCTAATTCCCTTGTAACAGGCAGATTGGTCATTGAGTAAAAGTTGAGCATAGCCCCTTTCTGAATTGTCCTTTATCCAAGTTCTGATCATACTTGGTGGTGGATTTGTTCTAGCTGGTGGCCCTCGCTTTTACGCTAGACACACTAGATCACTATCCGTTGTGTTTATTTGCCTCCAAGAAATGTCCTTTACTACATTTTTTCTCGTCCATTCCATCCAAACCTTCCAAAACAACCCTTTAACCTTCTTGCCATCATATTTGCTCACTCCCAACACCACAAACCCGCATCATTTTCAAGTATAAACCTGAACTGCGGAAATGAACCATTTAATTCCTTGTGACTCTTATCGTTGTACGAAAATCCTAATCTCGATGAATTACAATTGCTTCTCCCTCTCACACATTTTATTTAACTAGAGGGAGTCATACCCTCCATGTGGACAACTGTAATAAAAAATTAAGAGATGAAAAGATAGCTAAAGAAGTTTTGGGAATTTTTGGCATAAAAATGTTTTTCATCAAACCTCCTCTCACACTTTCTTATAGTAATAAGACATTTCAAATTAACTCCAAGAAAAATAGCCTAAAATCACAGCCAGGAAAGAAAACTCAGAACTAATATAGCCTACCTGCGATGATTGGCGGTCAAAAGGCATCCTGAAATAGACAGTAAAAGCAAATCACCAGAAAGACTAACATGATTAAAGAGTATGCATGGTAATATCAAGATCAACAGATTCTATGAGATGCAGCCATTCAGTAAATACCTTTTCACCTGAGGTGAGACAAGATTCTTGACAAAGGCTTCTGGAAAGCTATCAAAACGTCTATGTACCATTTGAATTGAACGGATCTAGCACGTAAATTTTTTTAAAACAATTAAAAGCTGACTTTAAAAAATATAATACTGATTAAAGAGACATTACTACACCAGTATACATTCAAACATACTTAAAATAAAACACAGAATCCTTTCAAATCGAATAAGTTAATAGGTGTTGTACACCATTACCTCTCCTAAACGGGCCCGTGCACCCATCACAGCACCAACAATGGCAGATAACAAAGTGTACCAAATGTAAAAATCCATAAGATAAATCTGGAAATACAAAAAAGTTAGAGCTAAAATAGGATGGGGAAGAAAAGAGAAAAGATTGGCTACTAGCCATGAATGTAGAATAGCAGTAAAGTCGCAACATAACGGTAATAATCTCAAATCTGGACAAAAGTCAAAATGTTAAGAATCAAATTGCTACAAATTGGGGACATTTGAGCACGTTCAAAAACTAAAAGGAGCTTTTTCTCTTTATAGAAGCTTTAGACATCATCCTCAAAAATTCTATCTCAAAACAGTATTCCAAAGCTTATGTTTAATGAAAGCACTCAAGGAAGCCAAGCAAGCAGTTGATATCGTGTCACTCCAAATTCTCCAGTAAATAAAGCACTGCTATTGAATAGGATATAGCACTTCAAGGAAAATATATAGAGAATCACTTTATGATTTCAACTACTTTCAAAAATGACATGGGCTACTAGTTCAGAAAATGCTATTGTGATGGCATTAAAACGTGGATTCTGAAACGGTTTCTTCTCATCCAATCTAGTTCTTGTTACTTCATCTCGGTTCAAGGAGCAAGTAATAATACCATCAGTTTTTTCTTTCCTAACCCTGTACTTACTGTGCTTACTTTTTAACTCTGATTCACATCTAGTCATTAAATTTGTGAACAGTAGTATATGCAAGCATTGGATCATATCCACTCCTAAACTAACAGACCTCTTGCACTTCAATTTAAGAGAAGAAAAAGTAAACGGCAGAAGGAACTGTTATCACATTTCATCAATATTAGATTCAGATGTTCCTTGAAATGGAAGCTGAATATCCTATCAAATTCTCCAGAACCAAAAAAATTGTCACCAGGACACCCATATCTCTGCCAAGATACCTAAGTGAAGACACATAGCTCTGATGGAGCTCATTTACCAAGGCATGGAGCCCTCTATTTTGTCATCCCACTCCGCAGAGCTCAAGTGAAATCAGGAATATAATTAAGAATAAACAAATTAAGTAATACTTACAGCCACAACAGGCGCCCACAAGCTAGCCAGTGTCAAAGCATTATGATTATCTGCCAGAAATAACACAAGCAATGACCAAAACCATTTTCAGACTAAGTGGCATAAGCATTAATTATCATCCAAGAAAGGTAAATTATCAGAGAATGCCATGGTAGGCTGAACAACAGAAACAATTTTACATGTCCAACTACCTGAAGCATGATGAGGGATGCTTCCAAATTAGAGACAAATTTGATGTTGTTAATCATAAAAGATGGGAAAGGGATATTAAATAGCTTCTTCGAAACACCCAAAAGTGGCAATGCTTCAGCGCAAGATAGCATTCCCATCTTAATAGTGAGATTGTGCATTTGCAAAGAGCAAGGTAAGAAATAAATGACAAAGCATTAGAGAGGTATACAGATACACAGCAAAATAGCTGCAGAGGTACAAAAAGGTTGGTTTTTCAGATTGTAGATTAGCTTTTGAAGTTATTGTAACAGAAGGCTCAAATGATTGATAGCAAAAAAAGATGTGAAAACACAAAATATTTAAGTAAACTTGTGGAGATTGCTCCAGAGGTAAACAAGACTTCTTTTTCTCAGTCTGCACGACATAAAGGGCAATGAACCTATGGAAGAAAAGCTCAGAGCGTAAACAAGAACCCATTTCCTTCAAGTTTGCAGGTGAAAAAAACAACTACAACATAAGATAAAGGGACTTTACACAGAAGAAAAGACCAATCCTTCCCATGCACAAGCACCAGACAAAATTATTGGTCATCTCTTGCACTTCTTCAATGTTATACTTCATTGCAAAGCAAATAAATATACAAAATATGATATCTTAATAATTCCAGAAGGCTAAGAAATTATTCAAATCCTCAAACAAGTAAGAAAAGCATCAATTTCAGTATACAAATAGAAAATGAGCACTTACGCTTTGATACAAGATCATGCCATGAGTATTGCAAGGAAGGGAGATGTACAATTAGTTTTGTTGGTTCAACTAGGGGCTTAATCTGTAAAATCAGATTAAAAAAAAAATTAGCTTCACATGTTCTATTCTAATTCAGGAGAATAACAGAATACTGTCAATTTATTTGTTCATGGTGTAACTTGGACATTTGTTTCTTTCATACATATTCATGCAACTAAAAATTGACTCCAACATCCAATTATAAAAATCTCTAGTTCAAGGATAATCACTTGCCTGAAGAAAGTAGGCAAACGTGAACTTGCAGACAAAGATTACCAGCCAGAAAGTCACATATCTGCATCATACAAAGTATGCAAAATTCAGCACAGCAGCAATCACAAAAGGCAATAAGTTGTTGGCAATCATTGCAAGTTCTATCTGTTCAAGTTATTGCATAATTAGCGAGTAACATCAAGTGGACAAAATACAGCCCAAGGGAACAAAAGCAGAATTTGAAACCTAATATTGGTAGCTAATGGCTAGTATGAGGGTTTTCAACCTATTTTTCCCGTCAGGCAGAAAAATAGGGGAAATAAATAGGGGGGGGGGGGGGGTGGGGGACAGAAAGAAGGAAAGGTTTGGTAATGCTGTTTTTCGTGCTTCCGTTCAGCCAGAAAATACTTTATAGATTAATAGAGAACTTAGCACTTCAGACTACAGGAATGATCAAATCCATAACTTATTACTATTATTTTTTGTTGGGAAATAAATAAACTTTATGCTTATCAAAATTCAAGGGGTTATTTGATACAAATAATAGACCAATCACCAGGAATAGTTTAATGTCAATAATTACTTAGTTGACAAAGACAAATTTTAACCTGTATTGGGCAAGGCTTATCTATTTATATATCTATTTATTTTATTGTATTTTCTTTATTTTATGGATTTATGTCTTTGGGTTCATCGACCGCCGACCCCAACTAATTTGGGATAAAGGTGGTGATGATGAGATGATGATGATTGGGCAAGGTTTATACTCTAGACTTTTGTACTCCAACATCAACAGGACATCCTAAGCTCCAAAGCACCAATGGGCATTGATTACAGTATCTGCCACAATCAGGCCAGAGTTCAGTTTGAGTAATAGACTATTCAAAAATCTCTAATGATGGAACATCTTGGGTAGTACTACAACAACATCCGCCTAAGCAGTATATATGTGTTCTGAATTTTTTTAACATTTACTTATGACAGCCCCATGGGCCAAGTGGGATCCCTAGTGAAGTGTGGAGATGCTTAGGGGATGTAGCAATTCGTTGGTTGACTAACCTTTTTAACAGAATTTTCCAAACAAATAAGATGCTTGCGGGATGAAGGGAGAGTATGCTTGTACCTATCTATAAGAATATGGGAGATATCCAGAATTGTGCCAACTATAGAGGCATTAAAATTATGAGCCATACAATGAAACTGTGGGAGAGACTTATTGAGCATCGTTTGAGAATAGAGACTAAGGTCTCTGTAAATCAATTTGGATTTACGCCAGGAAGATCTACCATGGAGGCTATTTTCTTGATACGACAGCTGATGAAGAGATATTGAGAAAAAAAAAAAGGATCTACATATGGTATTTGTTGATCTTGAGAAGGGGTATGATAGGGTCCCAAGAAAGGTTCTATAGTGGGTACTTGAGAAGAAGAAAGTCCCCTCAAAGTATGTAGAGGTTATCAAGGATATGTATGATGATGTTACTATCTACGTGAAGGCCTGTGATGGAAGATCAAGCTATTTTCCAATCAAAGTAGGTTTACACCAAGGATATGCTCTGAGTCCTTACCTTTTTGCCGTAGTTATGGATGAGTTGACAAAGGATATCCAAGATGAGGTGCCATGGTGTATTTTATTTGCAGATGATATTGTGCTTATTGATGAGACCAAGGCGGGGATAGAAGCTAAATTAGAAATATGGAGAAGCACGTTAGAGTCAAAAGGATTGACGTTAAGTCGAAATAAGACTGAATACATGAAGTGCGAATTTGACACGGCAAGACGTGAGAACGAAGATTCCATGAGTATGCTTGGACAGGAGGTACCCAAGAAAGATGTTTTAGATATCTGGGATCAATAACGCAAAAAGGGGAGAGATTGATGAAGATGTAAACCATAGAATTAGAGCAGGTTGGATGAAATGACGAAGTGCAACCGCGTTTTTGTGTGACCGCAAGATCCCAATTAGGTTAAAAGGAAAATTTTATAAAATAGTTATAAGATCGGTGATGTTATATAGAGCCGAATGTTGGCCAGCAAAGAGACAACATGAGCATAAGTTGGGAGTGGCAAAAATGAGGATGTTACGGTAGATGTGTGGTAAGACAATGATGGATAAGATAAGAAACGAGGATATAAGACGAAGAATTGAAGTAGCACCGGTGGCTAAAAATATGAGAGAACATAGATTGAGATGATTTGGGTGCATTCTTCGGCGACCTAGATGCGCCAGTAAGAGCAGAAATTTGTTATAAAGAGCATGACGGGAAAAAAGGGAGGAGTCGACCGAAATTTATGTGGGGAAAAGTAGTAAAACAAGATTTAGTGGAGTGGAAAATAGATTGGCAGATGGTTTGTAGTAGAACAGTGTGGAGGAAAACTAGTAGTGTGGTGGAAAAGCAAAACTCTCATGGTCCCGCTTGTCCCTCATAGTTTTAGCATTTTTATTTATTTCTTTATCTATTTATCTATTTATTTTATTATATTTTCTTTATTTTATGGTTTTATGTATTTGGGTTCATCGACCGCCGACCTCAACTAGTTTGTGATAAAGGTGGTGATGATGATGACTTTTGACAGCCCTATGAAAGAATTTCAAAGGGCAGCCATAGGTTAAAAATTAATTGTTAAACCTTCCTATGTTTATGTCTACTTACAAACCTGAAGACAAGAGCCATCACATATGATTCTTAACCATTCTTCCTAATCTCTTCAAAAGACCAAAATATAAAATGGTAAACACATTTCAGTGCAGCTCCAATTTAGCACTAGTGAGAGCATTAGAAGTTTCAAGATAGAAAAATCTATGAAAAAAGAGCATGCACACTAAATTATCGACTTTGGGAAATGATCTTTCAGATGTCAAACATAGAAAAAAAATAATAATAATAGACATTAGAACCAAGATCCAAATAGCATGGACAAACCTTATGTAATCAGTAGCCTTTTCAACAAGACCACGGCCTACAAAATATCGCTCCTATAAATATAGAGAAAAAGTTGAACAATTAGAAGTTTGGAAAACAATTCTAAATAGTAATGTTGCATGATCACCACTTGGATCACTACTTGGTACCTGAAAAATCCACTTGAAAAACTGGAAAAATGACTGATCAGCCATTTCAGAGAAAGAGTGACAGGCCGGTATTTTCAAGAATAGAGCTAAAATAAGTCGTATCCCTGCATAAACACCCAACACAAGGACATAGATCCGAAAGTAGAGAGAATTCGAATCATTTCTTTCCTGCAAAACTTTTCTGAAATGCAGACATGCATCAGCAACAAGAACTAGCAACAGGAAATATGACTCAGGAAAAACAAGTTGAGAACGGTATAGACTTACATATACACATATGTAATGAATACAGA
Organism: Gynochthodes officinalis; assembly: GCA_020080225.1. NCBI lineage: Eukaryota > Viridiplantae > Streptophyta > Magnoliopsida > Gentianales > Rubiaceae > Gynochthodes > Gynochthodes officinalis. The sequence goes on along the minus strand of CM034625.1, from coordinate 3,365,552 downwards.
GCACAGAGCCCACCAGAAAAACCTAATAAAAAGCCTTGAGATAGCCATTCCTCTAGCAGTTGTGTAAGCACCAAACATAAGGAGGACATCCAGGAAACCTATTAAAAATACAAGTGGTATGTTTGACGTCTTACAACTCATCAAAACATTAAATAAAAACCCTAGCATTGCACAACTTACTCTCCAAAAAGTTCATTACTGCAAATGTTGGACCAGCACTAAGGACTAATTTGAAAGTATCGAGATTAATTTTTCCATCATTGAAGGCTATAATTGTCAAGATCTGAAATCAACAAAAACCTAATGGTTATGCATAGATTATTAAACACTACTCTTTTGAAAAAATAAAATAAAATAAAATAAACAAAATAATGGAAGAAGAAACAACCTGGAACATTATGGCCAAAAAAATCCATAAGCGATGGAAACTTCGATACAAGTGAAGAAAAGTCCGATGCTCAACAAAGGTGCTTTTACCTGTCTGCAAGCAGATAACTTGAAATAAGGAAGAAAACAAACATAGAATCTGTTGTAATACAATCATTTAAGAGTAAGCTAAAACATGTAACCTACTGAGAAAATGCCAACAACTATCCTGCAAAACTGACAAGTTATGTCTGTAAAAGCATAAAAGCTTCAAGAGGAAATATCCATATCAGAAGATTTAACAATGCTAAAAGCATGAAACAACAGCTTAACCAGGAATTAATGAGTAATTTTGAATGGCAATATATGACAAAATGCAAGTCAATACAGGCGAGAGTGAATTAATACCCAATGACTACCAGAACTGAAAAGAACTTAACCTGGAACCAACAAAGTTCAAGAACTCTATTGCTTTGTGTAGACACAATATCCAAGTCATTAGATGGCACGAACAAACAGAAGTTTGGGTGATAAATATGGCAGTTGACTCCATTAAAACTACTGTTTGAGTTATAATTCAAGCAGGAAGAAACTTCAGTTCTCTAGAATGCAAGATTGTTTGCAGCATCAGAAAAGGCACAACTCGTCCAGAGTAGAAAAAAGAACAGAACTAAGCAAGACAGGTTCATATGGTACATAAGGAACTCGGCATTCAAAGCGAAGGACAATTGAGTTTTGAAGAAACAAAACATCACATATCTAAGTAGTTGGGCATGGCAAACAGAAGAACAAACTTAAAAAAACTAAAATCCAGACATCAAACAGCAAAGAACATGCTTCCCAAAATCCTCTAGACTAGCAAAATGAAAAGGATAAACAAAAACAATGCAACAGAAAATCATGAGGTAGTTTTAGGCATCTATAGTACAAACAACATCTTCATACCATACCACACCATAAAAACAGAAAAAGTAAAAGCAAAGACTTTCATCTCTTTCATTATTACACACCTAAACAAGTCCATCAAAAGTTCATCATTTCAAGTACTTCAGACAACAAAATGAAGTTAAAAAACTAAAGTTGATCATGGACAGAGTTGATGAAACCAACCCTTTTCCTCTTCTTAGGAAACGAAAGAAATGATGAGTCGTCCTTCATGGGCCAGCTCAACTCAAAACAAGAAGGAGACCTATGAAATGACAGAATCAAACATAAAGCAAAGCTAACAAAATGATAAATTCAACAATAGACCCTCATATGGTTTAAAGAAAATCAAACCAGAAATATTCATTGAAGTCATCATAATTCCGCCACTTTGAATGCGCTGATTTCCCAGCACCATTTTTAGCTTCCTGAAGCAAACAAAAGACAGAACACACATCAATAAAGGAAACAAACAGCATTTGAGTTTTTTGCAGGAACCTAAATGACAAGTCAACATCATAAGGAAAGTATTCCAAGTCAAATTTAGGAAACTTAGAATCTGCTCTCCACCCTATAATATCAAACTACCATATTATGTTCCTTCTCCTCCAAATGAAGGTACAGCCTTCACAAAACAAAAAGCATTTCGATGTGATGGCTCAATGTGGCATCTTATTCAGGTCTAAAAAAGCAGAAGAAGGCTATTTATCATGGATATCTATCAAATGTTTCTAATAAGATTGGTTTACTTACCGTATCATTAGGATAAAAGCACAAAAACCTGGTTCAATTTTGTACTGTGCATATTTGGGAAAATATATGCTATACATAAGCACATATATGACATACACATATATTAACGAGAAACATCCAAAAATCCATACACAGGATCCTTTCATACAAAGGTGTTTATGATAGGAGAGGAACCCAAAACTTCAAAGACTATATTCACAAAAACAGCCACAACAATGAAGCTTATTTAGTTAGGCAACTTTTTTACATTATTCCAGTATTTGACTAGGAAACTAACAGAATGTATTGCAGGTTCATGAGGAAATAATAAGGGTATTCAGTAAAACACATCTACAGTACAAAGTTCAAAGATATGAAACTGTAACCATGTAATATATTCCACAAAGCAAATTTTGACACCTTCACAGATGAGCATATAAACATAAGTATTTGTTCATCAAGGTCATCTCAGGGGTGAGCCCTTTTCAGAGGGAAAACACATCATCATCATCATAAATAGTGAAAATCACAAAATTGACTCACGGCATTCATTGCATTGTATATAGGACGGATGACTTGCTCGAGATAGGACACTGAACCATTCTTATTCGTACAACTTGCAGCTGGCCGAGCTTCTCCATGATCCAAAATTGCATCTAATTCCCTAGCCATCTGCATAATACATATAAAACTCCTTACAAAACTTCATTAAAATTATATATGAAATTCAACTGCCACAGAGATCTTGAGGATTGCAAAGAAGCAAATAAGTTATTAAATATTGCATTCCCGAATTGACAACTAGATTGCAACTTATTGTGAAACTGCCAGCCGAAGCCTTTAGTCTGTTGATTGGCAAAAATGTACTCCACAAATATTAGAATGAAGGTACTTCTCAAATTTTAAAATTAGAGTGTGAAAGCCACCATGAAGTTATGTGCAAATGGAAAGAAATACAAAGATCCATATCCAAATCCAAGATTCAATTTGGAAACAGTTTTCCAAATGCAAGCCAGAAAGTTTTCCACTGTCTGTATTCCAATCTATCCTCCAATTAATTTTCTAAATCTATCCTCGCTTTTTTCTTTGGGTTCATCGATCGCCGACCCCAACTTGTTTGGGATAAAGGTGATGTTGATGTTGACATATAGCATAAAAAGTTGTGAGCCTCTTAGCAATAAGACAAATAAAATGCAAACATATATATTGCCAAACTTAGTCAGGTTAACTTGTCCATTAACAAAATTAGATCATGTTTATTAAAACAAACTTACTGCTGAACTGGGACTTGAATTACACATTTCACACAGTATGTACCAGAGCGAAATTAGATAAAGATAACAGGATTTGTGTTAATATCCTAGTATTGGCACTCATGGATGACAGGTCAAAAGATGCGGCAGCACACACTTACTTTTAACCTGAGGCCCATTAAAACATATCAATGACAGTTGTACAGGAGAATGGCTAACTAAAGCATGTCAGCCAAACAAAAAGCAACGCAATAAGAAAAGCATGAACCACTTACATGGTGGAATATATAACAGATACATTCAGGAAGAAAGCGAACATTTGCAGCTTCACCCCATATGCAGAGGTATAGGGAGACAAGAAAAAGCTTCCTGTCTCGATTAATAGCTTCTAAACTGAGAAAAAAAAAATCCATACTAATTAGATTCACTTTCAAATAGAAGGTTCTCAAAAACACCGTCAAGGTAAAAATTTGTTTACACTAGCATATTTCGCCATTTGACCCGTTAAAAAAATTCAAGACATCTACATGAACGTATGGAACAATCTACTTGCATTAAGAATCACATCATACCCAAAATATGCATAAGTAAAACCAATATAAGAAACCACAAAATAGTAACATATTTGCAAAAGGCACCTATTATAAACAAGGCGTATCCGCAAATATCTGCACCACTTTATGTAATTATCCAGCACCTTCAAGAAGACCTCTTTGATAGCCATTTCATCAATTTTCTGCAAAGAGAGATACAAATTCACCTTCCGTGTATTTATGATGTGTCAAAACTTTCCCATGGGACTAATGAAACAAAGATGTATAAACAACTGACTGGGTTCATTCATGCACAATATATCAAAATCAGTACCACAGGCATCAAGTTTTGGTAGTGAGTTCAAACAGTAAACTGTAGATTTAACAGCAACAGAGAGTACAGGGAATTAATGATCTAAAAGAGCGACATATACATATAAATATGCCTTACATGTAGCATCTTGAAAGGCTATACCTCTCCTTACACAATAAAACTGAATTGCATAGAAAGAAAACAAAAAACTAGCGGGAATAAGCTTGCTCCCAGGAACACAGGAGCAAAACAACCACGAAGCCACTAGCAATGGCCTAATAGAACTATTGGAGGCACTTAACCCACAGAAGTAATGGTACTTTGACTGCTCGTCATAGAACATTTATTACACGCTAACAATTTCAAGGAAGATAATAAGTTTAGCACTTTACTGAATTTATAATGGTTTAAAGACTATGACAATGCATAGGTAATGTCACATCCATTCATAAGATCTTTTAAAACATATCCTCAAACATGGCACTGTATCCATATCTCAAATGAATCTGAAATTATTCTGTGTGCCTGAATTTGTATGCATATTTTGTAAACCGCATCTCTTTTGGAATGCTTAAGCAGCTTAACCTTAACAAGCAAACGACTAATATTCAAAGCATAAAATAATTATTGTGTCGTCAATGATGCATAACCTCCTAAACTAGCACTGTTATCAGCGCATTTGATTTTTCCCACTAACTGTCAATATCCTTTTTCAGCAAAAGGTTATCATCAAAGTGTGTCTCAATACATGAGTAACAGGAGACATTACTTGGACCATTTTACCGATAAATTTTGAGTGAACTCCAAAATACTACACCAAAAACTAAAATCTACGGTTAAATCATTTGCAGCTTAAGTTTAGAATGTAAAAGCATAAAAATGTTGAGGGCAAGTGATACTGATATCTATATCTACAAAACTAAATACAAAAAGAGCAATTGTCAGCAACATCACAATCCCCAAAAAAAAAAAATGACAAGACAAAGTAGACTTCAGACTGAATCTCAAAGAACACCGAAACAAATAATATAATCAAATAAATCATCAAAGTTAACTGTATAACTCACAGGATCTGCTTCAACAGGTAAGCCAAGTCGTGACTGTGCATTTGCCAGAGAAAGGACAACATGCTCACGCTGATTCCTGATGTTATCTTTCTGCAAATAAGAACCTCAATCAGAATTAGAAAACAGATATTTACAACCATGTACATTACTAAAGGAGATATTCGTAAACAGAAACAATTGCAGAGGATTTCACATAGAAGACATATACTGTTTCACAAGAGAAATGTAAACCAAGTACTTCTTGTTCCATATCTACCAATAGCGAATACTTACACTTGGCACACCCAGTCAAAAAGCATCTTTGTTAGATTAAAATGTGAATATTAAACAATTGTCTAAAATCAAATATGCAATTATAAAGATATGCCAATTTCTACAATAAGTACATCTCGTGCCTATGGTCTCAAATAAAAGCAATTCATTTAAGTGAACACTAAAGATTATCTGCTACAGCTGTGTTCACAAAAAAATGCAAAGGGCTAACTCTATATTGTAGGAGATATAGCTGTGTTCACGAACAAATCATCCTTTCCAAGGAGGCAAATCTTTGCCTCCAAGGAAAGGGGGTAGCCAGAATTGGCCAAACAAACTTCCAAATGATTCCTTTGTGAGTGGCTATTTTTTATCTCACAACCACTATTTTGAAAATGCAAAAACATGTTTTGAAACGCAAGCAGTTCCTGAACTGAATGGATGTATGTTCTGCAAAAATCTATATGTTTGTTATGGAAAAACTTGGACTCGAGACCACTTACATAACTACTTCAGACAAATGAAATAAAAGAAAAATTCCCTTTAAGGGCGCAATGAAAGTTTCCAAGTGAATAAAGAGGACATTATGTTTTTAATGATTCCTAATAGGGGTGAAAACTATTTGGTATTTACAATTGAAACTACATTTATAGAATATGTTTGTCCTAAATGTATGATGGAGACAAATAGCAAAAGGTTGCTAACGTTTACAAGAGACGGTAAAGAGAATTCTAAAGCCCAAACCTTAATTTGGCATGCTTTGGAAGATAAGGATCCAAGTTGAGATCTTGGTTAACTTGCAAGAGTTAACTTAATTAAGCTTTAGATTTATTCGGCTGTTTTTAGTTATTTTAGTAGTCAAAGGGTATTTCAGTACATTGGCTACCTTGCAAAAATTTCTAAAATTCAGGGGCGCCTGGCTGGGAGAGGAGAATGGGAAAGGTAATGGAAATGATAATAGTGGGGAATAATAGTAGGGTCTTTCATTATAATTTTGTTAGTTGATTTGTGTTGGGGAATGGGAATGATTACTAATAATGGTGGTTGGTTTGTGCTGGGGAATGGAAATGATTATAAATTAATTGTAATAATTAGTATTAATTAATTAGTTATTATTTATTATAATATTAAATTAAATTAATTATTAATAAAAATATCATTGATTAAATTAATCTTAAGTAATTAATTAATATTAATTGTAATAATTAATATTAGTAAATGAGATTAATTCATATTAATTATAAGTGAATGATTAATTAAATTAATCTTAATTAGTTAATTTATTATTACTTAATAATAAATTAATTTATATTAATTAATATTAATTACTTAATTAGTATTAGTTACTTAATTATAATAACTAATATGAATTAATTAATTAGTATTAGTTACTTAATTAGTTAGTAATTAATTAATATTATCAATTAAATATTTATAAATTAATTATAATAATTACTATTAATAAAATGAGATTAATTAATTAATAATATTAAGTAAATGAATGATTAATTAATTAATTTATTATTACTTTTAATCATAATAAGCTAATAATAAATTAATTTATATTAATTAATAATTAATTAAATAATTATAATAATTATTAGCAAACCCATATCCTTAACTTCCATATCCCCCAATATTGGGGGATAGAACATTACCTCATATGAGGAAACAAAACATCTTTTCAAGTGGGCTAGAAAATTGGGAAATTTACAAATATAACACCTTTGACCGTTGACTTTACAAAAATAATACTCTCCTTTTTTTGTTCTCTGTTATAACACTTCTATTCGAAAAAAGACTACAACACCCCTCTGGCAGAAACAAAGCACTTCACTCCATCTTTTCTTTTTTCTCAAAACCCATTTGATCGATAAAGAACAATTGTAGAGAAGAAGGCCGCAAGCAAGAGAAGAAATCGTACAGAAGAAAGTCGCAATCGTAGAGAAGAAATCGCATAAATTTGATGTTAGTTGAAATTTGCAGTAGTTGAACTGGGTTTCTGAATTTAAAGGAGCGAATGGTCGAGCTCTAGGTCAAGTTTTAGGTCGAGCATAAGGTTAGGTCAATGTTGCTAGGTCAACTTTTAGGTCAGGCACTAAATTTGGTCGAGTTTTAAATCGAGTAGGTCAAATTTAGGTCGAGCTCGACCTAATGCTCGACCTAAAACTCGACCTACTACTAGGTCGAGTTAAATTTAAAAAAAAAAAGAAAAAAATTTGATTTTTTTTAAAAAAACAAGTTTTAGGGTCAAGCTCGACCTAATGCTCGACCAAAATTTTAAAAAAAAAAACTTAATTTTTAAAAAAAGAAATTTTTTTGGTCAAGTATTAGGTCGAGCATAGGGTCGAATTGACCTTAAAAATTGTTTTCTTTAAAAAAAAAGAAAAAAATTTGAATTTTTTTTTAAAAAAATAAGTTTTAGGGTCAAGCTCGACTCTATGCTCGACCTAATACTCAACTTAAAATTTTTTTTTTAAATTAAGTTTTTTTTTTATATATATATAAATTTTGGTCGAGTATTAGGTCAAGTTTGACTCTAAAACTTGTTTTTTAAAAAAAAAATCAAATTTTTTTCTTTTTTTTTTTTAAAATTTAACTCGACCTAGTAGTAGGTCGAGTTTTAGGTCGAGCATTAGGTCGAGCTCGACCTAAATTTGACCTACTCGATTTAAAACTCGACCAAATTTAGTGCTCGACCTAAAAGTTGACCTAGCAACATTGACCTAACCTTGTGCTCGACCTAAAACTTGACCTAGAGCTCGACCATTCGCTCCTTTAAATTCAGAAACCCAGTTCAACTACTGCAAATTTCAACTAACATCAAATTTATGCGATTTCTTCTCTACGATTGCGACCTTCTTCTCTACGATTTCTTCTCTTGCTTGCGGCCTTCTTCTATACGATTGTTCTTTATCAATCAAATGGGTTTTGAGAAAAAAGAAGAAGATGGAGTGAAGTGCTTTGTTTCTACCAGAGGGATGTTGTAGTCTTTTTTTAGATGGAAGTGTTATAACAAAGAACAAAAAAAGGAGGGTGTTATTTTTGTAAAATCAACGGTCAAAGGTGTTATATTTGTAAATTTCCCTAGAAAATTCCATTTCTTTCAATCAACCAACCTCAATCACTATCAAACCCATATCCCAATTCCCATATCCCCCAGCCAAGCGCCCCCTCAGTCTTTTAACATTTGCGTCTTTCTTTGTTAAGTTTCAATTGCAAAGGTAGAGGATTTCTTAAAGTCTAGTTAAGAAGCAGAATCCTATTATATTGGAATTAATTGAGAAATCCTAATCTAAGTTGTTTCCAGTTTGTAGTCTATAAATAATGTACCTCTTCAAGAGGAGAGATAGAGTTGGGTTAATAAAATTCCTGTAGACAATTTGTCATTTTCATGGCTTGTATGATGCAACTTTGCCTTGGGTGTGATACCTAAAGGTCCCTAGGTGTGATAACAAAGGGGTCTAGTTGCTAGAGATTATCCTGTTTTCCTATAATTTATTTACTGATTTCAGTTTAAACAAACACACCAAAAAAATCAAACAAACAAACAAACAAAAACAAAAACCATAGTTTTCTGCCTTCCTAAAGCCTAGAAGAGTTAATAAGATCCATTCAATTTGAACACACACTTGTGCTGCATCAATGTATCAAAACAACTAAACACATGATTTTTATGATACTTCAAAACTTCATACCATGCATAGTTATTAAAGCAGCGCGCCTCAGGCGCAATTTTCGCAGGGCGCAGCCTCTGCCGCCTTGCAGCCCAAAAGGCGGGCAACGTTTATCAGGCGTGAGCTTCATATAAAAGGCGCGCGCCTTCCCTTAGGCGACAGGCGCGCGCCTGGAGCGCCTACCAGACAAGGGTTTTCTATTAAAAAAAAAGAAGCAAAAGAAGGATATAGTTTGGCGCCGACAGTCTAGTACGCGTTCATCTTCTTCTCCCGTTTCTTTTCTGCTCATCTTCTTCTCCCGCAATTTCTATTAAAGGCTTTTTTCTCCCCGTTCTTTTCTTCTCCTCGCTCTTTTCTGCTCATCTTCTTCTGTTTTTTTCTTTTGCTTTTTCTCCCTTACTGCAGACGGCAGTGTTCCTGCTCCTCTTCTTCTTTTTTTTCCTTTTCTTCTTCTCACTCTCTGTTCTGCGGTTTCTGCCCTCTCTTCTAATTTTTTAATTTTTTTCTTCTTCTTTTTCTTTACTACAACCAGACGGCAGCTTCTGTTTTTCTTTTTTTTCCTTTTATTCTTCTTTTCTTCTTTTTCTCTGCTACCACCAGAGACCAGACGGCAGAGAAAAAGAAATCCAAATTGGAGCTTAGTTGGCTTTTAAGTTTTGATAATTTTAGTTGGCTTTTTTTGAACTTTTAAGTTTTTAGAATTTTAAGTTTTGGAGATTATGCTACTTAGTTGGCTTATATAGTTATATTGAGACTTTTAAGTAGTTTATTTTAGGAAGTATAAGTATGAATGTCTAAAATATTATTTTAAAGTTTTTTTTCAGTGTGCGCCTCATGTCGCTCAGGCGCGCGCCTGCGCCTTGCGCCTTGCGCCTAGGCTCCAGGACCCCTATGCGCCTAAGTGCGCCTTGAGCCTTTAATAACTATGATACCATGTGATATTGATGAACCACACAAACACACAAAATTTTAAGAACACTTAAACTAAACTATGATACTTAATGAAAACCCAAGGCAGCTATTTATGTGCAACATCTTGTACCATGATACAAGATCCAAGATTGTCGAATCTGAAATCTAAACCTTGAGAATTTTAGGTTTTTATGATAGAGAGGATAAATTATGGCCATTTAATTCCATATACAGAGTTGTACATTAAAATTAGACGTATGATTAAGTTCAGAGGCATGAAAGTCCTTTTATTTGGAAAGAACACTTGTAGGAATAACTTACATGATTAGTAGCAATTAAGAAAAAACTCACCATCTCTATTCATTAACTTCCACAACCCTTTAGAAGAATTTCCCATCAAATAAGCATATCGAATAACATAGAGGGTCATTCTGCTAAAAGGCTGCCATCTAGAAAGTTAACTCGCACTTCGTAGCTGTTCAAAATTTTCATCTATGTATTTTACCTCTCACAAATCACTTAGCTTAGCACTTTCAATTTATAATTCAATTCAACATGAAGAAGCATATAGTCTTAAGCAATATGCAAGCAATATAATTTAACTTACATGATTCTTAATTTTAATCCATACTATGCTTCAAAAAGTTAAGTGAATAATTGAGCTCATGAAGATATCACATCAGATTTGACACAAGAAGAGTAGACAAAATTCTCTCTCATTCACTGTCAAGTAAGTTTTCAACTATGAAAGTTATTTGGGAAAAAAAAAACACTACTTAGACCTTTCCTGCTTTAAAACAAACGAATTTTTCACCTTCAACCTGTGATGCATGTGTCTTAAATAATAAATAAATATTGAAAAGGGTGCATCTGGTAACAAGACCACAAGAAAAGGGCAATTATTGTATTATGAATAGAGTTAAAGAGCAAGTTCAGTTAAATTATCTAACACACTAACTTTAGTACTTTTCATATGACACTGTTAAGTAGTTTAATATCTTCAACATTATGAATCCAGCAAACTTCGACTTTTGGCCCTCAGTGGACAGGAGAACCAAAAGGGTGCATCCATGTTATAAAAATTCACAGAGGCGATGCTTCTGCCACTTCTTAGTGGAGCCGCAAGCAATTCATACAGTTAAGAATAAAAGGAACCCGAAGTTTGTTCATGCTGAAATAAACTTGTTCAAACCATTAGCAAGTTCCTATATCAATTTTGGCCTTATTTACTGAGCTTTATAGCTCATGGATTTCAGTTTAACTATACACTTCAACTGTAAATACTTCTCCACTTCTTCTTTCCATATAAGGAAGTTGCAGAAGATAATATACCTTTATAATGTTGTGTTTAGATTTCTTTGATTCAGGATCCTTTTATGTTACTGTATAACTATTATATCTCAAAATCTAGCAAGTTGGTAAAACCCTTTGTCAGGAAAACTTTTCTGCTCCAGTAGAATATAATTAGGCTTCATCCTTGAAGAAGCTCTGTCTTTTGGCTGTGCCGTGAAGTGAAATTGTGTTGTATGTTACTTAGAGAGGTTGGCAAACTACTATGATATGTAGATCCCTCATCCAAGAGATCCTTTTGATGACCTATGTTGTGTTCAAGGGATATGTATCTAATTGGATGATGGATTGCATCTCATTTCCTATCTAAAATATAATTCTACAAGATAATTACCTAATATTAAAAATGGTTGCATTACCTAGAAAATGCAGAATAAATTAGTTTTCATTGGATTAAGCTTTAAGGGTTGCCTACTTCCTCACAAATGATCAAGAATAGCATGATGCACCTCCTAAGACATTCAACTATGACCAACTTCCAGGGAAAGAACAATTTCACGAAAGCACTAATAATTAAAAGCAGAGAAAGCAAATAGACCTTTCAGATCCAAACAAAACAAAGAAGCATAAAGTAACCACCTTCTAAATCAAGTCAGTCTTGAAAGCACAGTTAAAAGCACTTAAAAATGAAATGGCATCATTTTCTAGCAAGCAGACACACAGAATTCATAACAGATACAGTCATACCAAATGCAATATAATCTATTCATTTAATGAGATGTGAAAGAAACACCAAACCTGAAAACCAAACACATATTCCAAAAGATCAAACATGTCTGCTTCCCGCTGTCCAATAATCTCAAAATCAGCTGGAAACTGAGGGAAATGTTCAGTATATTTAATAGCTGATATGGCACCTCGGACCTGGAGACAGAAAAAAGAATCACAAAATTATGAATGAAAGATAAACAAATATCTAGTGATCCCTTGTAATGCTTCCACAGCAAAATGAAAGAGGTAAGGCATGTAATAACAGAGTCAACAATAGTGCTAAAAGAAAAGTTAAATCAGTAGGTGCCCGATCTGCTTCCACCAAGCTTTACACTGGGAACAGTTCAAAGTATTTAAAAAAAAAATCAATAACTAATACAATTCCAAAACAATGTCAGCAGATCAAATTTAAATTGGCAACAAGACCTAAACTTTCAACTAACATCAGCAAAGAAAATGAAAAGATATGTGTGGTTTCTACCTTCAAAGTTTCAAACTTACTTCAGGGAAAAATCCAATTGCATTGGTTAGGGATGTTGCTTCTAGAGGGACAATATTGTAGGGAGTGAGCTCCGCTGATAAAGTTGCATCAGACTTCTTGATTCTTCTTAACTGAAGTACCAGAAAAGAAACCACAGAGGAGAGAAGAGGAAAAATCAATCAAATGTTAGCCAAAAGAAAGTATCACCATTGCGAGATTCCATGCAAAGACCAACTCCTAAAAATTATCTCATTTTCAATCTACTAAACTGACAAAGAGGCAAAAAAAAAAAAAAAAGGATGATGACGAAGAACAAAGTTCTAACACAAAATTTAAATATCCAAAATAAGGAGAGGTCTATTTCATAACAATCATAAAGAAAAGATTCCTTATTTGTATCTGACAAGAAAAGGAAAAAAATGAATGGGAAGCACCTCATCTGTGATTCGCTTTCCCAATGCTTCGGGAGCATCTTTCCTTAATACCTCCATGACTTCAACTAGAGCCTTCAAGGTAGCAATTACCTTTTTCATTTCTGAGATGCTAAAACAAGCAAGGAAACACATGTCAACTCTCATCTTAGCATCTCACATTTCAACAGCCAAAAGGCAAGCAAGAACTTAATCATCAACATATCTGGCAGGGCAGCATTTCCAACCATATAAAGAAGAAAGTATTGCAACCATCCTAATAATTAACAAATTGAAAACACAAGCAACTCTTTCTGTAGCAAGCCATGAACTAGATAATAGAAGCCATACTGTATTTAGCCAGATACATTTATTCAGCAATAGCTTTAAATTTGCAAACTAGTGAAGAAAATCCATGTGCCCCCAATGATAATAGAGCAGGTTGGCTGCACTGACATAGCTCAGAAACTCAGAAAATCTTTAAAAATTATTCAATTTCTTCTGCTAATCATGATTTCAGAGCAAACCACTTGGCAGTGGTGTCATTTACTAATGCCATCATGGAATTCCAAGTAGCAAGTGAAATAATGAAAACAAAAAGCAGCACATAACAAAACATACTTGCCAAGATTAGCAGTAAAGGCTCCTGATTCACGCCATCTTTCCTCCTCTCTCTGAATGTCTTCTATTCTGTTTCGCCTTTTATACCGTTGGTAGAATTCCCACAAATGCTCAATGTCATGACTACGATCCAAAGGAGTCCCATCCTTTCTAGCTAGTTTTTGCTGCAACAATGACAAACAACTTCTCTGACCACTCATCTTTGAGATTTTCGAATTCAAAATCTAGATTCAAAATCTCAAAACACTAAATTGAGATAGATCATAAGAACAAGCCTCATTGCATCACAAAGAAACAATATTTACAATGAAACAACATTCACCGATTTATATTCAAAATTTAACAGATCTGCATATTCCATTGAGAGTCAGGATATAGTTTATCATTGTTTGTGTTCCTTTTACAGGTGCTTGGCCTAAAAGACTGGACTTATATTGTTTGCAGAGCACCAAAGACTTTTAACTGTTTCCTTATGTCCATAATAGAGCTATTCTTACAGCATTCCAAACCTAAGGGAGTACCTTGATGACAGACATTAATCCAGTCTTAAATTGAAGAACACCTCTCCCATCGCTGTTGGGATCCAAATTATGCGCCATGGAATACGCCTGCTCGCATACTAAAAGGAGAGAAACATCTCAGCAAATAATAGAATCATTAACTCACTAGTCTGGGAAAACATATTAATAGGCATTCAGAAAATATACTCACCGAAAAGTAGGTATACCAATCACAATGCAAAAGAATAACATCACAATCATTCATTCCGTATTTAATTTTATCCTTTCCTAAAGTCTTATCTTCTGTTTGACAAAGACATGCAAATTCAGAAATATATGACTCCATACAACAATGTTAGTGCCGGAAATCAATGAAATGTCTTAATACGTCAAGGATAAGTCTGAACAAGCACAAAGTTGCATGTTAGCATCTCTATAATTACAAGATAAATCTCTCCATCTTCAAAAATAGAGACCAATGAACTTTTCTCCTATTGACAAAAGGAATGAAAATTCATTATATGGAATCCAATACTAGTAGCAAACTCTCAAACTAGTGAGCACAAAAAAGTGTTCATGCGTGCCACTAACAAATCGTGTGAGTAAACATCATTACAAGTAGAATAGGCAACAGAACCCAGCTTTAAGTGACCTGATGACAGCCTGTTTTTTAAACCCAAGGTGCCATAAGATCTCTCATGGTGAAATTTTTCATAATCACAATCAATGATCTTTCACGTACTTCCATTCAAAGGTCAACCGGGATCATTGACTCAGTTCTCTACTCTATAAGAAGCTTCCGTCACTCATCACATCAGCTATCAGCCTTCATACAATCCTCAATCCAAGAACATTAAATTCACAGTTTCTATCGCATGCTCAATTTTTTTACCCTTCAAGAATTCCATAATTTCATTAAAGTTCTCATTTCTTGCATCCACCCCCTCCCAACTCCGGTTATAATGCATCAATATTCGATACACCCTTTGCTTCAGCTACAAACATATAAAAAAACTTTTTATCTACATTTCATCGCAAAAGTAAACTAAAAAAAAAACCAAGCAAAAATCTGAAAAAAAAAATGCTTACGAATTCTCGAAATATTGGGGTCTTCCTCTTGAATTTCATCGGCAGCTTGAAGGATAGCGTTAACATTGGTGGTCCGCCGAAGCGAATCTGGAACAGCACCAGCAATGCCGCCGGAAGTTCCCTCGCGTCCCGGCCCGGTATGCCGCAACTGTTCTCTGCTCAACGTTGCCCTAACCAACCTCTGCCAATTATCGTAAACCCTAGCCATTTCTCCTCCCAACTCCCCCTCCCCTAAAGCTGTGACAACAAACCCTTGGGGAGATTCAAAAAAAAAAACAAAAAAAAAATGTTCGGGCAAATGAATGAATCTAAGGAAACTATCCAAATTTGTTAGATTCGAATGAGTAGTGTGTTGATTCGGTTCACCTTCATGGAAGCTTAAGGGAGTGGAATTGAAGAGATTGGTAAATGAATTTGAAAAGGTTTTTTGGTATATTTCAACGCGGTATATGGGAATTGGCCAAAGGGGTAAATGGATCTAGAGGAATATTAAAATTGCATTTCAGTTCCTTATGTTTGGTTTAGCATAATATTTAGTCCATAATGTTTTGCTTTCAATATAGAGATAATTTCAAACACCCCTTTCGAGGTTTTATTAAATATTAAATCAGACTTTAAAATTTAAAAAATATCAATAATTTCCCTATAATGAAAAAAATATCAAACACCGTCACCAGAAATAAGTTAGAAAAAATACGAAAATACTCTCCAATATAAAAAATAAAAAAGTATATAATTTAAAATTCTAAAATAAATTTTTTTTTAAAAAAGTAAAATTTAAAGAAAAAATTTAATAAAATTATTTACACTATATAATAAAAATTTTTAAACTTAAAAATAAAATTTAAAAACAAAAATAATAAAAATTCCATATAAAAAACAAAGTATTTATACAAAAAATTTTGAATTTAAAAAATAAAGTATCTATATAATAATTTTTTTTACATTAAAATATTACATAATTTTATTAATTTTTTATCTTTAAATTTTGTCTTTTAAAAAAATTTAAAAAATTAAACTACATCAATTTTTTTTGTCATTTTTGTCTTTAACTTTTATTAAATTTTCATCTTTAAATTTTATTTTTTAATTTAAAAAAATTTATTATATAGTATAAATAATTTTATTAAATTTTTATCTTTAACTTTTTGTTTTTTTTGTATTTTTAAAATTTTATTTTAGAATTTTAAACTATATACTTTTTTACTTTTTATATCGGAGGGTTTTTTCGTCTTTTTTCTAACTTATTTCCATTGACTGACAGTCAAAAGGGGTGTTTGATATTTTTTTCATTACAGGGGGTTATTTGATATTTTTCAAACCTCAATGTCCAATTTGATATTTAATAAAATCTCAAAAGGGGCGTTTGATATTATCTCTTCAATATATTTATGGGAAAAATCACACTTTTAGGGGGTGTTTGGTACATGGGTTTGGGGGGAGGGATGGATAGGAATGGAGTATAAATGATTATTTGGTTGAGAGTATTGGGTTTAGAAGAATGAAATTAAACCGTTGGGGTAGATTTTGTTAAAACCCACCCCATTGGGTTTGAGGGGAATAAAATCAAAAAAAATTCAAAACGATGTCGATTTGAGTAAGTTTTAAAAAAATAAAAATTTGGTGCACCTATCAATTGCTGACGTGACGGCACGCGTCACATGTAATGGTGGTTGCAAACTCAACACTAGTTTGCAACCACCATTTCATCTTTTTAAAAAAAAAAAAAACAAATTTCACTAACTTAGAGAAAATATTTTTCTCTACAAATTAACATGCACTTAGACTATTTTTTATATAAGATATGATTTTTTTTAATATAATATAATGTAAAATAACAATATCTGTATTATAATATTAATATTAATATCAAATTTTAATATAAAATCTATTAATAAATTTATTAAAAATAATATTAAAATTTAATTTTAATATAAAATCTATTCCATTCCATTACAAAATAATACCAAACAATATAATTACTATCATTCCATTCCATTCCAAACATTTTTTTCTATTAAATCCATTCCATTCCTAAACCCACTGTTTATACCAAACGTCACCTTTAGTCTCCAATGTTTTATCCAATATCATTTTTAGTTTCCAATATTTTAAATCTGACACATTTAATCCTCAAAGTTTATATTTTGACAAGTTTGGTACAATTGATGGCTATTAGAGTAGGAAATGACAAAATTTGTTACATAAGTGTCACGTGGTTGTTAATCAATTTCGTTATCAAATTTTTTAATTTATAGATTTTGAAAATTACCTTCTTTTTCTTTTATTTTTCATTCAAAACCCTCATTCTTTAATTAATTTATCTCATAAACCTTTAATATTTGAATATTAAAAAATACCGGTTTTGAACAAAAAATTAAAAAAAACTAATTAAATTTGTGAAATAAAAATTTTGATAAAAATTATGTCTAAAAAAAAGGTAATTTAAAATTTTGTAAATTAAAAAATTTGATAGCAAATTTTGTCATCTCCTACTTTAATAGCTATCAATTATACCAAATTCGTCAAAATATGAAAGTTTGATGACTAAATGTGTCAAATTTTAAACATTTGAGACTAAATGCGATCCTAGATTAAATATTGGGGACTAAAAGTGTGATTTTTCCTATATTTATATGTTTGGATTATGTTGTATTTGAGAATTTTTTATTAGAATGTGTGAAATTTTTGTGAAAATTTTTTGTAAGAAAAAGTGATGTGAAAAGTAGATTGGAGGGAAAAAAATTTAAAATAAATGTGAGGAGAATTTTAGTAGAATTTAAATTTTAAATTTTAAAATAAAATGTTATTTAGATGTTTTATTTTTTGATTTAAAAAGGTTAACTTTTTGCAAATAAAACACAAATCAAACACAGCCTAAGTCTCGAAACTTTCGAGGAACAATTTATCTATGTCTCATTTGGGGGAGTGAATACATAAGAATCTCAACACATATGGAAATAGATTTGCAAATTTGGTTGTTTCCTTTCCAAAATGAATAAAATATGGTTCACTATAGTCATAGGTCATAGGTTACTTAACTTATTTTGGCTTTGTTTGGATTGTAATTTATTTGAGAAAAGTTGTATTAGAATGTGTGAAAATTTTGGTGGATATTTTTTTATAGAAAAAGTATTTTGGAGGGAAAAATAAGAGGAAATTTTTTCTAAAATTATGTGAGAAGAATTTTAGTGGGAAAATTTGAATTTTAAATTTTAAAATAAAAAAGTGTTTGGATATTTTATTTTTGTTTGAAAAAAATTAACTTTTTGTAAATGAAATCGTTGTCCAAACGAAGCCTTTGTTTCTAAAGTGAATAAAATATAATTTACCATGATCACAGAATAGTTACCTTATTTTGTTTTCAAAGTGGATAGAATATGGTTTATCTTATACACTTGTGCAAGGCTATACTTGGATAGTGATTATTTTGAAACAATTTTTATTGCAAAGTATAAAAGTTTTAGTGAGAATTTTTTTTTGTGAAAAAAGTATGTTGAAGGAAAAATAAAAAGCACGTTGAAGGGAGAATCTTTTGATATTATGTGTGAAGAATTTTGGTGGGGTTTTAAACTTTAAATTTGAATTTTGAAATAAAAATTTGTTTGGATATTTTATTTTTTTGTTGAGAAAAAAATTTTGGTGAGAATTTTTTGTAGGAAAAAGTATTTTAGAGAGAGAATAAAATGTATATTTGAGGGAAAAAATTTTAAATCATCTTAGAGGATTTTTTGTTTCCAAATAGAATTTTGAATTTTAAATTTTAAATTTGAATTTTGAAATGAAATGAAAAGGTGGTTGGATAGTTTTATTTGTTTTGTGAGAAAAATTAGCTTAAATATTTTGATAATTTATAGATTATTTGCAGAAAAAAATAGCATTTGTTGAAGAAGTATTTTGACCTATATTAAAAAAGTGTTTTGACCTTGCATTCTCAATTTCCAAGTTTCACTAAGGAACTAATTTGATCCTAACTATAGATGTTTATAAATTTGACAACACAATACAATTGAAGGAAATTATACAAATTTTATTTCTTTGATTGCCTTTCTTCTACCACTTGGCGCGGTGAGGCCCTTATACGTCGTTGTTACTTAATACTTATTTGAAAATAAATGTTACAAAAAATTAATTTTTTCTCACCAAACAAATAAAATATTTAAATACATTTTAATTTCAAAATTTAAAATTCAAATTTCTCTCTCAAATTATTCTCATATAGTTTTTTAAAAAAATTCCCTCCATTACACTTTTTATTTTTCCTCCAAAATACTTTTTCTTACAAAAAATTTTCATCAAAATTTTCACACATTCCAACACAAAATTTTTCAAATAAACTACAATCAAAACATAGCCAATGGTATATAGCAACATAGAGAATCATTTTTAATCCCATAATACAATGGTATATAGGGACATTAATTGAAAATTTAAAAATGGGAAAATATATTCTATATAAAGACAGATTAATGTATAAATTCTCTTTTATATGATATATTTCAAATTAATTGTACTTGCTAACATCTTAATGAAAGTAATTATAATTTTGGAATAGTATTTGCAAGGTATTTTGGGCTTTTTTTTTTTTTTTGTCAAAATAACTGTAGTCTTCAAAATGTAGCAGTCAACTTTAGTTAGCAAATGAATGGGCTCTCGATGTTATAAATTTTTTCAGTCAGGGAAAAAAAACTCTATTTATTAAATGAAGTAAACATGTTAGACTGGTTGATGAAGCACAGGCTAATTTATTAACAATAATCACTAATTTTTTGAAGTATTAAAAGTAATATATTTAATTATATTTACCTCTCTCGAGATTTGGTGAAACTTTTTTTTTTCGAATAAAGGAGAAATTCATTGGTAATAATCAAACATTACATTTTGATTTGCTCAATACAAGCTAGATTGTGTGCTTTTTGAACGAAATCTCTAAGTAGTTTGATAAACACACATTTAGAAAAATATTTTACTAAAGTGATTTTATGATTTAATGTATTAGCAAAATCAAAAAGTATCCCCACTTGGTTATCTAGAATTTACGGAAATTTAATAGAATCCGTAAAAATACAAATTGAATGAAAACCCATGGTCAATGCCTTTTTAATATCACCTAAAATTGGCAAGACCTTTTATTTGTAGAGGAGTAATGACTTCACATTTTCTTGACTTTTTACTCATTATGACATCTCTGCACTCTTTATTATATATACCATTACTGTCTTCAGATACAATGGTGAAAAGGATCCATATACAATAATAAACTACTTATCCATGGTTATCTCAAAACTACGAGTATTGTTGGTAATAGATTTTTTTTTTTTTATAGAGTTAAAGGAGTTGTTCATATGTTTCTTGTGAATCATTAGTCATTTTTAACCTTCTATAGCCATGTAAACCAAATTAACTAACATAAGAGAATGATGTTATCCACTTCTTCTAGACATTTAGCAAACTAGGATTCAAAACTTACATTCCTCCCTACTTCAAAATTCAATTCATGTGGTGAACCCCTCCAAAGTCCAAATCCTTTTAGAACAAGAATAGTCCAAGAATACATGAGATATATTCACTTCCTTTTCACTACATCCACAACATAATGAGGATAGCAGTTGCCCTCTTTTCCTTAAATTGATTGTCGTTGGGCATGCATTGTTTACGACCTTTCACAAGAAAAATTTTGATCCTTTCTAGAATATCAATCTTCCATAGGTTCTTTCAAAAATTGGTCCCTAGTTTATCAAGGATATGAATCTAGGAAATTGATGTTGATGGTTCCTTTGCACCTTCCTTGCTTTGTGACAAATGGTATCTAAATTTCATAATATGTACCTCACTTGGATCTTTTCTCCAAAATATGAAGTCGTCTTTGTTTTGAACCCATTTGAAGAGATAAATGGAAGAAATAAATGGTATTGTCTCTTTAAAGAACAAAATTTTAGTCAATGGCATCCTCCAATTCATATTATTGTTAATAAGGTGTGTTATCCTAAGATTTACAATCGATTCAACCTTATTATTCAAAACCAAAGGGTTATGAGTGCTTGGAACTCAATCATCCCTAATTCCGCCTAATCATCTTTAATTCCAATGGAAACTCCATTTACCACTTTCCACTTCTGTTCCCTCTCTAATAGCTCTCTTCCCTCATAAATACCTTTCCATCTCCATGAGGAATTAGATTACACTCACTCTAACATTTAAAAATGGTTCTCCATGATAGTATCTCCTCAAAAGAAAAAAAGAAAAAATCTTGCAAAAAAAGACTCCTTGTTTGAGAGTATCATCCAAGCTAATTTTTCTAGAAAAGCTTGATTGAATTGACCTCCCAATTCCTAACCTCCCCTTCTCAATTTAGATTTACAAATAAAGTTCTGTGATTTCCATTGAGTATCTTTTTTCTTCTTTATCCCATTTTCAAATAAAGCTCGCAATATATTTATTTATTGAATTAGCAACAAAAGTAGAAACACGAAAAGTGCCAATAACATGTTGCGATAAAAGCACAAAGGACATGCTTTTCCAAAGTGATCCTCCCCATCACTTATAGACTTTGATGTTTTCTATTTTGATTTTTTTTTGTTAATATTACCAATTAATCCAATTTCCATTTTTGGTAAGGACAAATCAAGTCTATGCTTTAGATATCTTTAATGACAAATTGATTTATTTGTACTAAACATTGATGAAAGAAAAGAGACTTGATCAGAATTTGCATTTAGGCTTATGATATAGGATGATTTTCTAAAATAATCCTTTGATCTAAATGAAAAAAAGTAAAGATGTCCAAGATCCTTTTAAGTTGTGTTACTACTTCAATTGACTACCTGAAGAAAATTACACAATCATCTACAAAGATTAAATGAGTGACCTTCAACAAGTATCTTCTAATTTTAACCATTGGACAAATTTCTTTTGGTACTAGAGAAGATAACATGGTTGACAGTCCTTATTGGACGATTATGGTTAAAAATAAGGATAGAGGACATCCTTGTCTCAACCCCTTAATTGACTTGAAAAATTCTGATTGTCACCCTTTGAAAACAACAAAATAGGACATTGTGGTAATGCGTTATAAGAAAATCCCATGAGACCCTATGATAAGATTTATTCATGCCTAACTTTAATGCCACATAACACTTCTTGGCTTTCTTATATACTCAGTGACTTTCATGATCTATAAAAACACTCTCATTAATTAATTTTCTAGGGATGAATGTTGATTGATTTTTAGAGATTAACTTTCTTAGAATATGTTTCAATCTATTTACAAGACTTCAACTATTTTCTTATATGTGACATTACATAACCTTATGGGATGAAAGTCAGAGGGTTATTTGGGATTTTCGAAATAAGGACAATATTCACTTAATTCCAAGTTCTGATTTAATCTTCTATTATGGAAAAAAAAACTTTAGGAAGCCTCACACTTTTAGTCCCCAATGTTTTATCTAATATCACTTTTAGTCCTCAATGTTTTAAATTTGACATATTTAGTC
This sequence comes from Gynochthodes officinalis, assembly GCA_020080225.1. Taxonomy (NCBI): domain Eukaryota; kingdom Viridiplantae; phylum Streptophyta; class Magnoliopsida; order Gentianales; family Rubiaceae; genus Gynochthodes; species Gynochthodes officinalis. The sequence goes on along the minus strand of CM034625.1, from coordinate 3,342,865 downwards.
ATCAAACTTTCATATTTTGACGAATTTGGTACAATTGATGGCTATTAAAGTAGGAAATGACAAAATTTGCTATAAAAAACTTTAATTTACAAAATTTGAAAATTTCCTTCTTTTTCTTTTACTTTTTATTCAAAACTCTCATTCTTTAATTAATTTATCTCACAGACCTTTAATATTTGAAAATTAAAAGATATTGGTTTTGAACAAAAAAAAAAAAAGAACTAATTAAATTTGTGAAATAAAAATTTTGATAAAAATTATGACTAAAAAAGAATGTAATTTTCAAAATTTATAAATTAAAAATTTTTGATAACAAATTTTGTCATTTTCTACTTTTATAATAATTTTGTAATAATTTTTGTCATTTTCTACTTTAATAGCCATTATTTGTACCAAATTCATCAAAATATGAAAGTTTAAGGACTAAATGTGTCAGATTTAAAATATTGGAGACTAAAAGTAATATTAGATAAAACATTGGTGATTGAAAGTGTGATTCTCCAAACACTTTAATTGCAAATATTAGATCCATTTCAATAACATTCCAGTAATGCTAGAAGAAATTTGCTGGTATATAATTTGGACATTGAGCTTTCCATTTTGGCATTTGGAGAATTGCCTTTTTTATTTCCTCCGTTGTGATTTTCGTATCTAAATATTTTGCATCGTTTTTCTCAATAAGCGAGTCAATGTATTGTAAAATCCGATTAATGCACCTTGAGTCTCCAATTGATGCATTGAAGTGTCATTATATATCAATCAAATATGACTCATTATAAGCTCTTGCATCTTGCCTTGCTTATTATTCACAATGAGAAATGAGATATATAGTTTGAAACTATTCTTTTAGATACTCATTTGTGAAAAAAACCAATGTCACTGTCTCCCAACTTCATCCACACTATTTTTCAGTGTTGTTGCTAGTAATCCAACTAATAAATGAATAATTTTCCATTTCTTTTTGGAGCTTCTTTTCCTCATTCTACGTGAGGATAATGTTATTACTTTGTTGACGTCTTTTCAACTTTTTGCTGATCTATATTAATTTTCTATCAATAAACCCATATTATTGCTTACTCCATTTTGAAAGATGACATAAAGGTATATCAAGTTTTTTGGATATCATCTCCATTGGAGGCCTATCTTTATATTTATTAGCCTCTGTTAGGGAGAAACACATGAAGAGCCCAACTAGTACAGTCCAATAGCCAAACCTATATTTAAAAGGTTAAACCAATAGGTCTTGAGTCCTTCCAACTTATAGGTACTCTAGTTTTTCTTGTTTTTCTAATGTGGAATGATATCTATAAATACAATAGCCTCTAGGTCTTTGTGATGATTTGCTTTACAGCTTGATTTCTAGGCTAAAAACTTTGAAATTTTCGTTTGTTTTCCTCTTTGATGATAGGAAAGAGGTATCCATAATCATAGGGCCATTATATAATTTTACAAAGGCTAAAATTTTCACTTTTGCCACAGGAAACAATTGTAGCCACTCTTTATTAGCAAATACACTTTCAATTCTCTTGTAAATCCTAGCTCTTTCCTTTCTTTCATTGCACCAAGTAAACTAAGCACCCATCTGTTGTAGTTCTAACATCTACAAGTTACAAAGTATTGATTTTAGTTTTGTTGCCCTATTGGTATTTACTAATGCCCAATTTATTAGCTTGGCTTGTAACTTGATTAAAGTCTCCTGTGAAAAAAGTTGGAACATTCTTGTTTGAATTTGTGCATATATTGAATCCATACCAGATATCTTTCATGGGGAATGAGGTGTCCATATACTAAGACTAGAATCAAAACTACTACAAAATATGCTTATTATGACATGTTTATAAAGGCACTATTAGTAGATTGGCTCAAAATAATAGCTAATAAGGCATTTGGTGTTAATTAATAAAGTCCTAATCATAAGGCATTGTTAGTAAAGTGTCCCAAAATAATATCTAATAAGGCATTTGGTGTTAATAAGCTCCTAATCATAAAATTAAAATAAGAAGAAAAATCCTATCATGGCATTTGGAGAAGTGATATATATTAATGACATCGTTTAATAAAAACCAAATAAAAAAAAAATCAGACTCTATTCTCCATTCTCCTTTACTCTCCTCTCTCATTCTGTCATCCTCTCCTCTTTTCCTTCTCTCCCATTGATGCTCATAGTTACCAACAAAGGGCTAAGGGGCAATCGGCAAACAAGAAATAAAAAACGATTGACTTTGGAGTGAGGCTTAGGTTATGGGCAAAATCTCCTACCTTGGATCTTGAGTTTCTTCTTCAATAGCTTTAATCGTTAAATTTGATTTATGGAGGTAATTCTTGTCAATATTTTTTAGCTAAAGTTTTAAGTTTCTTGTGTAAATTAAAGATCTTTTATGTTTCAATTTTTTTTTTTGGAGTGTTTTATGTATGGTTCAAGATATTCATTCTGTTCTCACCGTAGGTAATTTTTGCAATTTTTTTAAAATATGTCCACATCATTGTTTTGATTTTAGTTGGGGGAGTATAATGTTATTTCTTTAAAAATAGCATGAATTTATTAGTATGTTATAATGAAAATTTTATGAGGCTGAATTTTCTCTTGGATGATACCGATTTGAGGTGTTTCTATATGGGAAGTTTCATAAAAATATTTTGAATTTTTATGTGAATGTACACTTAATCGTGAACATTGATATTAATATAATATTGAACACATATGATTGAATTTAAATTACCTACAAAGTATATGAAGAAATGCTTCAACGAAATTTTGTTATGGTATTGCTATTTTTGTAAATGTTCTTGTAGACGTTGATGTTCTTCCTTTGAAATGTCAGTATATAATTTTGTATATTTTAAATATTTTGTCTTTAGATATTTAAACAAGTGGTAAGAATGTGATTTCAATGCTTATCTATTTATGCCAATAATATTAAACTATCATATTCTTGTCATTAATACAAAATTGGTGCTACCAATTATTTAGAATAACTATAGATGAATGTCTTAATGACTAGAGGAATTCATAGCTAGAATGTACATAGATTTTTGGTGGTTGTGAATCATTATCTAAGTATTTTAAAGCTCACCTCGAAACTAGGAGTATTGTACTTTTAAAATTTTAAAAGGTCAAATAATTCTTTTTTTTTTTGTCTCTGCCGCTTCTCATGTTATTCTTGTTACAAAATACAAGTTGGCATTGGTGCAAATGCGAAAAAAGCTCTGCACATCCAACTATAAGGTAGATTGCCTGACCCTTTCTCTTATAACTAAATGGAGAAGCAACTTATGCAGTTAAACATCTTAGGACATTGTTGAAAATTTGGTTACCTTTGTTTTCAGGAGTTGGGTAAATTGATCATTGGTTGAAAATGAACTTTGAGCTCACATCGTTTCTTGCACGCATTCTAAGGTAATGTGTTATGTTCTTGATCATTTTGAAAGGGTTTCAAATTCAGGTGAATTACAAAATTTTTTCAACTCATTAGTTTTACTTTTTGGGCTTTATTATAGCTCTTAACTCTATTTGTTGTCACAGATAGATCTTAACTCCTTTTGTTATATGTCCATTGTTGATTCTAAAATGCTAGATAGACTATTTATCTGACCAGAAACTCGAAGGTTATCTACTATTTATGACTAGAGTACTGGTGAAATTTGAAATATCTTGTGTAGATGAAGTACTGGAGTCAAAGTAGTGAAAAATCAATAAGAAACCTCAACTAGTGAAGACTTGGAAAGTGGAGAAAACTTGGATACAGTAATTAGTAGCTATAAATGGGCAATAAGATGATATTAGAGTTTAGTTTTAGTTTAGAATTTAAGTTTACACTTTTATTTAAATGTGAAATGAAAAGTTAGATTGTCAAGTAGTGGAATTTTGGAGGAAACATCCAAAATTGTCTTCCACATTTTACTGAATAATTTTTTTCATCCTCCACTTTTAAAACGGGAACAAATAGTCTTTCAAATTTCAATAACCAAAATTTGAAGGAAAATTTCAGGACTAAACGTTTCCGTTTATGAAATTTGAAGGACTAAAAGTTCTCGTTTATTTCACAAATAGTACTAAAAGTTCTGATTTATGAAATTTGAAGGACTATTTGTTTCCGTTTTAAAAGTGGAGGATGAGAAAGATTATTTGCTGAAATGTGGAGGACGATTTTAGGTGTTTCCTTGGAATTTTGGCTCTTTTTCTTTTTGTACGATCTTGTTGTGTACAATGAAGATATAAAATTAGTAATTTTTTATCATCATATTTTTCATGAGTTCATTAGCATAATATGATTTTTTTTTTTAAAAAAAAATAGTTTATGAACGCATTTGCTAATGTCTTTATAAAGTAATAATTAAGGCATTTATTAATGTCATCATAGTTAAGAAATTACTATATAAATGTAGTGAAAAATAAAATATTTAGACATTTAGTAGTGCCTTAATATGTGATAACACTATAGCTACATTTGTATAGACGGCATTTCCATGAAATGCCTTAATAAGTCAAATGCTTTAATAAATAAGTAATAAGTGTATTTTTCAATGTCTTAAAAAACATTTTTTCTAGTAGTTAAAAATGCCTCAACAAAATAAAAGTTTTGAGATTTTCCAAAAATATTAATATTGATACTAAAACCACATGAAAAAAAAAGAAGAAAAAGACGCTCCTTTTACACCATCCGAATTAGGGGCGGCAATTTCTGATACGACACGAAAATTCGATACGAAATTGTGAGATAAAATGTGACCCGAATCTAACACGAAAATTCGACATAAAAATTCGACACGAAAACAATCGCATTGGTCTAACTTTTATTACTCTCTACTTTTTTTTGTAATCTTGTTACTTTTTCAAAACACGATACGCGAACTCGAAAGCTGACCTATTGCCACCCCTAAATTCCGAATTCACCGCATCCTAGTAACAAAACGGCATATTTCTCACCCATTTATTGATAACACTAGAATTGCATTTTGTTTCTATAAGGAAACATGCATTTGGACTAAAGGAGCAAGTCCCACTTTGTTAATAGATGAATTGTTAGAGTTGACCCAATCTCCTACAATTCCGAGAAAAAAGTTTCGTTATGGATGCGATGGTTGTTTAGGTCCAACCATTAAAAGACCCTTTTTTAATTGGGAAAAAACGTTAAAGTCAGTCATTGGACCAAAGAAAATACTTTGAAATTGTAAGGGATTAAAAATATTATTTTTAAATGTGAGGACGAAAAAGATTTTTTTTTTGACAAATATAAAGGACGAAAAATGTGATTTAATCAAACTAAAATAAGGAGGAAAAATTACAAGTCAATCAAAAGTCACACAAATAAACAAAATAAGATAAGATGGCTCTAAATTTCAAAGCAATAAATTAAAGCTTCCAAATTAAAAACAAAGCCTATGTAGGGCTATTTACAGAATAAAAAATAAAAAATAGAGGCTTAATTTTTTCCTTTTTATCACACACACATAAATCACACATAAATTTTGGACCCATATATTCTATTTATAAGAGTTATTAAAATCCAAATTTAATAAAATTTACAATCTAATTTAAAAAGAATTTAATTACCAAAATTAAATCCAAATAAGAAATTTAGTTTAATTTTAATTTATAGTTCAATTAGAGCCCACAACACAACTATGGAACAACAGTACCTGGGCATTACTTTAGCTTAAAATGTGATGAAAGTGTGCATATAATTAGAGTTGGCAATATTTTTATAGTTTGATGAGAGTTATTGGGTTTTCCATACCTATTAAAAATACCCAAAGGAAATAAATGAGAGAGATGGTATTGGGATGAAAATTTATTGAATGGGTTATGGGATACTCATGAGTCCTAATGAGAATGGTTAAATGAATAATTATTAGATAATATTGAATAATCAATTAGTAGTATAATTTAATAAAAAATATTAACTTAATTAGATTTAATTAGGAACATTTAGTAATGTTTTATTAGAAATTTATTGAATAATTAAGTAGAATCCCATTGAAACCCAATAATAGCATCTAATTGGGATTCCAGTAGATAATAAAATTACCCATTTCCATTATCTACCAATCTCACTCAATATTTAAAATTAATAAGTATTTAATTATACATTTCCATTAATTTTCTACCCATTAAATTCTCACCCAAATGCCACCCATACATATAATAAATGAAGGAGAGTGCAATGTCAAAATGATGATGAAGGAAAAGCAATAGACAGGAGATTAATAAATGGAAATTGGGAGTTAAACAGGACAAGGCCCTTTGTTTGATAATACGAGGAAGCAATAAAGAAGACTTCCAAGTCAAGGTGGAGACTTAGTCATAGTGAAGAGTCGGGACTTACCCTGTCTATCAAGGTCCATAAGTCACTGTTTGGAATGGAGTTTGGAGAGTTTGGAACACACATAGCGAGTGGATGTAGGAATATCTTTAAGTAAAAAAGAAAAAAAAAAAGTCAAGGTGGAGACCGCTACATTAGACTCCATGGTAGCAAAATTAGAGGGACTTGCACACTTTTGTCTTCGAAAATCACTCACCATAGACAACCAGCCTTGTTACAGGGTGTCAAGTGGGCGGATTAAATTATTTCGAGTTATATGTAAAATGTAATTTAGTTAATTATTATTCAACTCTACAAATTGACGAGTTATATTTGGATTAAAATTAAATTAAATTGAATTTATTTGACTCTTAAATTAAATTTATTAATTTAAAAAAAATTAATAGGCAACAAAGTACGTAGAATCTTGGTAGAAAGTCGGTTTACAGACCTTTGATTTAGTTAATTTATTCTTATAATTAATTATCATTAGTAACTTTCGTAAAGTATTTTTTACTTTTCATGCTGCAATAATATGTGACATTTTTCTGTTTCATCTATTGTGTAACATTTATGTCTTATTAATAAAATAATATTGTATTATTAACATTAAATTTTATTAAATTTATGTATTTTTTTAATTAAAAATTAATATTTATTAATAAAACAAAGTTAGGACGCGATTGTGGATAAGTGTGATATGCTGATGTCTCCAACTAACCTTACCCAAGAATTCCATAGAATTCCATTTGGATTCATAATATGGAGGTACAAAAATACACGAAAATAAAAATCCTCAAGATCTTGAGACCAAAATTATTTTACTGCATGTATGAGAAGTCTCTAGCAGAATTTCTCTGTTTTTTTTTTTTTTTTGGCAGAATAGTATCCAAATGTCTTTATTGGTGAACTAGAGAGAAGCAAGCCAAATTTCCTCATTGCTTACAATAACCTCAATATTACAAAATGCATGCAATGTAAATTCTTTCTTGCTAAACATGGGACCTGCTTATTCATCAACAGAACAAACAATGTACGCTGCAATCCAAAGATAAAACAACTACATACTCATAATGAGGTTTAACCCCAATAGAGCGTTTAACATTGCCATAATTTCTGGGAACGAGATTTGTACCGCTGATAGATTCTTGATAGAATCCATGTGTCTATAAAACTAGACCATAATCTGCAATACTGAGGGTTAAGATAAAGAGTGAGAGCTAATGTTGCTAACACAGCCACAAATGACGCAAAGAAGCTCCAGATGAATGCTACCATATCAATTTCACCATCATTTTCTTCACCACCAACAGCATGCAAAGGATCAACTATAATGCTTTTACAATTTCTTTCAAGCAATGGTCCACAAAGACTTGGGTTTTCTCTGTAATTGCTCTCATCAAAGTTCGCAAACTGTCCTTTATCAGGTGTTCTGCCTGACAAGTTATTATATGATACATTGAATACAGACAAGAAGTGCAAATTTGTGAGTTGATAAGGTATTTGACCACTGAGATCATTGTATGAGAAGTCAAGACTCTCTATAAGGTTCAACGAGGAGAGTTCTGATGGAATAGATCCTTGCAAGTGATTGTGGGATAAGTTCAGAGCCCGAATTTCACTTAGATCACCCAATTCTGGTGGTATTTCTCCTGTTAATTGGTTGCATGACAAATCAAGCCCAGACATATAATTTAGAAGGTAACCTGCATATGCGTTGCTTAAGCTTTTTGTGGTGAACTCAACTACTTCTTGCATTTGAAAAATGAAAGGACCGACTGCATCCTGAACAAGGCTCAAAGAAATATTGTAAGTAGCCAAATATGTGTAATCTCTTATTATTTCATTCCATTTGTCATAAGCAAAATGTGCTCTTCCAAAAGAGATGTTACGTAGGCATGAAGGAATCCGGCCAGAAAAATGATTATGAGAAAGATCCATAATGCTCAGTTCCATCAGCTGACATACGGACAAAGGAATCTGGCCTTGTAGATTATTCCCCCCCAGCAAGAAAACCCTAAGATGTGCAAGTATTCCAATATCATGCGGAATGCCACCAGCAAGATTATTATGCCTTAAATCAAGAGTCAGCAGTTGTGAACTTTCCAACAATGCATTCGGTATTGATCCTGTGAGTTGATTCCTTTGCAGGTGGATGAAATTCAATGATGAAAGACTAGAGCATGAAGGTATGGTTCCATTTAAGCGATTTTCTGAGAGGGCTAAAAAGCTAAGATTCTCAAGCTTACATATATCATCCGGTATAGTACCTTCTAGTAAGTTCTGTGACAAGTCAAGAGTAATCAAATTTGAGAAGTTTCCAATCCAACTCGGAATTTTGCCTTGAAACTTATTGTTGGATATATCTAAATAGATTAGATGAGGACTACGAGATAACCCATGTGAAATGCTGCCAGCAAAGTAATTGTTATCTACGTAAAGAAGTTCCAGAGTAGCCAAGTTCATCGAATTTGATGGGAAAGAGCCTCGTAAATTATTATTGGATACCATCAATGTTCGAAGCTGGAGACATCCAGTTCCAATTCGATTTGGCACTTCTCCAGAAAAATTGTTGTGTGACAGGTCAATGGCATATGCCTTTGTCAAGTTGCCGAGGGATTCAGGTATGTTTCCTTCGAAATAATTTCTTGAGAAATTCAAATAAAGCATAATTGGAAAGAATAAACCCAAATCTTGAGGAAGTTGACCACCAAAGTCATTGTTTGAGATGTCTAATACCTGGAGATGTAGTTTTGGTGGGCTATCCAACTGGAAAGGGCCTGTAAATGAGTTATTTCTCAAGCTAAGAAATTCTAAATGAGTGTTTTTTTGCAGCAGGCAATTTGGAAACTTCCCTACTAAATTATTGGAAGAAAGATCAAGAGCTCTTAGTTCTTTTTGATACGACAAAAAATTCGGGACCTCCGGAGTCTCGTTGTTCAAGTTGCATCTGGCCAAATAAAGAACTCTTAGCTGGAATGGAGGTGAGAAAGCCATACCTTCAGTTTTAACATATAATTCACTGCCTAGAGGGTTAAGTTTGAACACCTGAAGCTTTGAATGGTTGGCAAAAGAACTGAATGAAAATGAACCTTCAAAATGGTTGTCGGAAAGAGATAAGGACTCGAGATTTATGAGGCTAGTGATGACAAGAGGGGGTATACTCCCGCTAAAAATTATTGTTTGAGACATCAAGAATATTGAGAGATGTCAAGTTGCTGAGACATGGGGGAATATTACCACTAAAATAATTCCGGCTGATATCAAGTTCAACGAGATCCTTCAAGCTGCAAATTCCTGCCCAGAACAATCCAGCGAAGGAAATATTTATTTTTGAATGATAATTGCATTAAAGTTTTGTGATACAGCTGCAATTATCACCCTCTGGATTAATCAAAATCCCACCTTTTTTTTCCGTTTCACTGAATAAACCCATAATACATATCAATAAACTAGAAACAAGGTGATATTTTACACGAAATTTTGGTTTCAACTTCACTTTGTTCTGGATCAACAATGAAAAATAAACTGTTTCATGCTAGAATGGAGTGTTTCATTCGTTCAATAATATTTAAAGCACATGAAAGCTAACCTTGAAATTAATGCATAGTGATTCTAAAAAGTGTAGTTAGCATATTTCAAAGAGATTGGTACCCCTTAATAAGTTTGCTCGTTCTACAATGTTGCATATTCATTGCACAAACAAACATGCATGAATACTAAAATAATTTATCATGCTTTTTTGATGTTCAAAAATTTCAAATTAGGATGGAAATTCGTGCCATTCATCAGTAATATTGTCACAAGTTTACCTTTGAAGGATAGGGGGCTTGAAAGCTCATTATAACTCAAGTCAAGATGCTCCAATTGTTTCAGACCATTAATGTCTGCAAAAAAAAGATGAAGAAATGAATCTGGGAAGTGGCAAAACGCCAAGTATTTTGATTCTGCGGATTCGGGATGAAGAGGAGGCAAAAAAGTTGAGAAGCCAGATATATATTATTCAATATTGGTGCCAGGTAATTAAATTAGCAAATATTTTGTTGATTGTATAAAAGATACCGTTCTAACAAAAGAAAAAAGAGTTAATTTTGCCTTCTGAAGGAAACAATCCCGCTAAATTATTGCTAGCAAGAGCCAAAATCTTAACGGAAGAAATTGATGTTAAACATCCAAATGCACTGCTGTCCAGAAAGTTCAAATCCAAGTTTAAGGATTCGAGATTTTTAAATTAACCAATCGTTCACTATCTGCTAAATACGAAAATCATAAACAAAAGACGAAGTTAGCCAGCAACTTTAATTTCTTTAATGACATGACATGTATTAATTCATATTTAAGTGCAGTTAAATATCTGACTGCTAAGATTAAAGAACAGAGAACAAAAGAATTTACTATTGAATTAAAGAGGGGTACCACACCAAGTCCAGTGCTTCGAAAAAAATTACGACTCAAGTCCAGAGCTTGCAGGTTCTCGAGAGGGAGGAAAATGCTGAAGTTTAAAAACCAGTTGGGATAATAATCAAAACCATGATTAGTAAAAATATTTTGTCCAAGATCACTAAGATGGAGTTCCACAATTCTTCCTGTTGTATTACTGCAGATGACCCCTTCCCATCTACAACAGTCACTGATAGGATGATCATTATATCCTTCTTGTTCAGGATCAATCAATGAGGGAAGGATAAGATCAGCATATTGCGTCTCATTGATGGAAGCTTTGAAGTCCAAGAGAGCCTGTCTTTCTTCTAAAATGCAGCTTGAACAAATAGGTCTAATTGAGAGTATAAGTAGAGCCCAGAAGACAAGTATGATATGGCAGTACTTCATGAGTACAAAAACTGTGATGGAGGTTGCGTTAACAAAATGATGAAGGAAGAATAATGATATGTTGTAAAGCAGGCAGCCGAAACAAACATATAGGGATCATTAATGAATTTCAACAACCCAATTACGTGTAAAGGATGAAATTTAATATGGCCGCCTGCTTTGAGGAGCCGAGCAAGAAGACTTTTAAGCCATGATCGATAGAAGATTAGACTCTCATGACAGCAAAAATAAATGCACTTGCACAATTGGTCTTCGAAAATGACTCAAATGGAAAATCATCCTTGATAGTTCAAAAGTCATTGTACTTCTTTTTTTCCCTTTCCATCGACAACCGAAGTTAATTTATTGCTCTCGACTGAAAATCAACAATATATTGCAATATTCTGTTATATATGGATAGGCTTTTGGTTTATTAATATGTAAATATAGATCCCTGAAGAAGTCGGAAAAAAGTTCAATGGTAACTGTGACAAATCTCAAAGAAACGGTTAATGTTAATTTAATCCAAAAGGAAGGATGACTTGAAAATTTGACAAAATGAAATCTGCCCTATTGAATATTTTGGTCGACAACTTGGGATTATTATGCATGCTATGGGCCTTTATGAATAGTATTTCAAAGCATATTTTTATACTTTTGGAGATAGTGATTGCGAAATAAGAGATGTATTAAAAAATTAAAAAATAAAAAAATATTTTAGAAATTGTAAAAATGTGTTTTGAAAACTTGTCCATATAAGCCCTTAAAATGTTTGCGATCACAATTTGAGATATTTTTTACTCCTTCGGAGCTGTAATAGAAGTTGAGAACTTGTTTCTTTATGCATAGAAGACCATAATGCATATTTTTAAACTACTCCTCTATTCCCACAAAAAAAAAAAACTTTTGATTTGATATAACTTTTTTTAAATTACAAAATGCAATACATTTAATACACCATTAAATATTAATTTTACATTTTTATTTTTATTTTTTAATTTAAGTTATACATTGTCACTATTAGTTAGGCAATACAAGAATTTTATGCTAAAAGTGAACTCTTTTTTTTGAGGCCAACGAAATTTTTGAAATTAAACTCTTTTTTTGAACACAGATAGTATTAAATAGAAAAATAACTCCGTTAAATAAAAAATTAAATTAAGTTATATTAGAGTTGTTATTTTATTAAAAGTCTGTATAGACAGAATTTCAAAACATATTTTTATATTTTTTGATATAATAATTATGAGATAAAAAATATATTAAAAACTAAAATATGTCTTGAAGCGTTTTAAAATACCACCCTCAATAGCTTAAAAATAACTTTCTCAGCTTGGACAGGTTTTTTTGGAGAGAAAGACCAAATTTGAACCAAAGTCCCGACGAATTGATTACGGGGAACAGCTGACGGAAATATGATTGGAAGACAAGAAAACGAAAGGTGAGGGAGACTTTTTAGTGTTCCAACGAGTTGTGAACGGTGGATGAGCCACGATTTGTGATGGCTCTGAAGTCTGAATACTTTTGGGAAGACTTTTGAGTAAACAGAAAATGAAAACCGTGTTCCTCCGAACTTGACATTACGAGCATCGTAAACCTTGCCATACCTTTTTTTTTCATTTTTTTATTAAAAGGTATCCTCGTATTCACTATTTTTTAGATTTTGTACTAGATTCCTTAAACTCTTCACTTGTAACAGCCTGACAGCTTTACTTGTATTGGTTAAATATCATTATCTTTACTTCACTCTTGAATAGATGTGGGACTAATATATTTGTACTATCAAGACACGACCCAAGCCCTAACAGCTGTTAGTCAAGTTCGAGCTTTGGTCGTCACTGAGGATAGACCACCGTGTTACCATCAGATCCAGTCCCTGGGGGCTATACTCAATTTTCAAGCTCCGGGTGGCAAAAATCAAACTTAATCAACTCACTATTTGTCATGTCACCAGAGTAGGTGGAAGCAAAAGCAGCTAAAATAACGGTGAAATTGGGAAGAGAGTTGAACTTGCAAAAAGTATTCCTTGAAAGAGACTGTGTACTTGTTATTCTGTCGCTTGGATTAATGGAAGAGGATTTGTTGTTTTTCGACTATTAATAGAGGATATTAAATTAACTTTGGTGGATTTTGAGAGTGTGGAGATAAGTTGGGTGGGAAGAAATTATAATAGAATAAAACATGTTAGATTTGTTAGTAGGAACGAAGTTTGGAGGGATATTGCCCCTCCTTTTGCAGTGGAGTTTCTGTCGGCAGATAAACCAACTGAGTTTGATTAATATGATTTCTCTTTTGTTTAAAAAAAAACTTACTATATATATATATATATATTTTATTAAAGAACTCACAGCTACTATCAAAGGTACGCACTGAGTAAACTTTGCCCATGTGTAATAGCCCACAAATTACGCCGGAAATATAAACCGCATTGGGCAAATTCTGTGCTACGAACTCAACCAAAAAAGTGTTGACGAAGGGATTTGAACATGGGACCGTAAAAAAAAACTCGCTATTTTAATCTATTGAATTGAATAGGTAATGACTCAAATGGGTAATGCAATTTAATAAATTAAATTGGATTGAACCCAATTGACCTAACAAGTTAAAGTTATTATTTTTAAAAATTTAAGTGGCAACCGATGGTAAATGGTGGGCTGATCCCACTTAAATTTTTTAAAATTATAATTTTAACTCGTTACGTTACAATGTTTTAAAAATTATAGTTTTAATTTCGATTGGATTCAATCTAACTCAAATTTGATCTAACCATATTGATGGGATTGAATTATAGCTTATAAATTTCTAACTCATTAGTATTCTAGTCTATCTATTTGCCACCTCTAATCCAAGCAACGATCGTCGTGGCTAATTTTTTCTCTGCCAATCCATTTTGCTCATGCGTATGCGGACATGCAATTTTGTGGATAATAAGAATTTGATTAAGATAATTAATTTCTGATATTCATCTCCCCAATCAGAATGGTTTTGAGATCAATTGACGTTCAACATAAGTTTGGAAATTAAGAAAACAATAAAAATATTATTCTATATCTTATTCTAATTCATAACAAAACAAAAACGGATAACTAAATTAATTTGTAACAGTCCATTTACAGGAAATTTATTAGAATAGTCCGATAAAAAGTTGGTAGACTAATTCAATTATAAAAAATTAAGCTAATAAATTTGGATTACACCATTTTATAATTGTTTTATTTTTTTTCTCTCAAACCAAGGTGGGATACCTTCTTTTTCTTTCTTTTTTTTAAACCATGAATAAGTTAGTGTAATCTGAATCATACTAATTTAGCTTTTAGGACTATATTATACTATTATTTTTTTTATGGGATTACTCTAACCAACACTTTTTTTATTTAAAAAATAAATCTATGTATACTTGCTGAAATTATCAACAAAACTTAGAAAGTACGATGACTTAAACTAACAAACATCCTGACAAGAATTTGTCATTTCTTTATTGAGATTACATGAAAAAGAAACTACTGCTATGTTTGAATTATGTTGTATTTAAAAATTTTGTATTGAAATATGTGAAAATTTTTGTAATAATTTTTTATAAGAAAAAGTGTATTGGAGGGAAAATAAAAATGTAGATTAGATGGAATTTTTTTTTAAAATAATGTGAGAAGAATTTTGGTGGGAGTTTAAATTTCAAAATTGAATTTTGAAATGAAATAAAAAGTTGTTTAAATATTTTATTTTTTTTTGGATTAAGATTAATATATATAAGAAAAATAAATTTTTCTTATATATATTAATCTTAATCCAAACATAACCAACTAATGAAAATTACGAGTATGAATCTTTGTCTTAGAAGAAGGGAATGATCTCTCGAATCAAATCAAAAGAAACTTGAATTAGTGAACATTTTGAAAATAAGAAATCTACGACCATCATAAACCCTTTTTTTTTTAACCTTTTGATATCTACTTCAACATCCAGACATCAAAGTGAACAATATTTAAAAAAAAAAAATTGAAATAAATATAAATAGTTTTTCCGTCTCAAAAAAAGAGTCTACTCTAATTAAAGTATAATTTTTTATTAATTATTAAATACAACTCATTTAATAAACTACTAAATGTATAATTTTATATTTTTATTCTTACTTTTTAATTTTAAGTATACATAATTATTATTAGTAAAAATATTTTAAGAATTTGGTTTAAAAGTTAACTCTTTTTTTTTGAAACAAGAAAAAAATTTCAAAATGGATTTTCTTTTTGAGACGGAAGGAATATATATTAACGGGAGAGGTTCGTAATAAACATTGGAGTATTTTTCTTCATATCCCAATGTGCTGAACATGAAGTATTTCAAGATTAAGTGCATATAAATATTTGAATGCTGAGATTAAACTTAGGATAACAAAATAATTGAATGAAAAAGGGGTACCACTCTAATTCAGAGCTTCCAAAACAATGATCACTCAAGTCTAGAGCTTGCAGGGTTGTCAAGGAAGAGGTAAAAAGGCTTCCTACATTAGGAAGCTGTAGCAACTGGTTCAATGATCAGATTCCGTCAAAGCCCTAGTGTTAATCATGCAAGCTGCGCATATTCGTAATTCATTGTTGATGTGTCTAAATATTGACTTGAGAACCAATTAAAATCAAAATTTCAACATTAAGAATTTAGTAGGTATTTTTTCAAGTTTGGAGACTAAATAGAATCATATTTTTAATATTAGGGACAATCGGTGTAATTTACCTTAATAAATATGTTTTGATTTTTTTTTTAATCTTCAATATACTAAGAGACTTGATTCTTTCTGAGTTTAAAATCGGTATTAAAAGTATGCAAGTGATGTACTGAATAAAAAAAGAAGTGATTAAAAAAAAGATATAATTATATTGAAAAAAAAGTAATATAAAAAAAGAGTAATGATATTTTTTAATAAATTTATTATAAAAATTTATGGTGATCAATACGATATATTAAAAAAGATAAAATTATTTATCAAACTTCTCAATAAATATAAAATAATAAGAGATAATTTTATCTTATTTTAACATGTTACCGTGAATTTTCATTAAAAATATTATTATTTAATTAATAGGCACAATAAGAAAACAATATCTAGTAAAAATTGGAAACAACCTCATGCCATCTGTGATTGAGCCAAAAGAGTCAAATAACAAAGCAGACATCAACCCACATCATATCCACAAAATCATCACTGCCCTATTGTTCCAAACTCATTGAATAGCATCTCCTAACTTCCATCTAGGCCAGCCCCCTGGCTTGGATCAGATAGTAAGCCTGGAAGTTTCCACACCCTACATTTAGGATTCGATTCCCATGAAGGGTATCTCAACTAAGATTTCAAAAATCGGAATCCTTAATTTCTGTCTATGTCTATCGTAAAATATATATATATATATATATATATATATATATATATATATATATATATATATATGCGGAATCCTTAATTTTTGTCTGTGTCTATCGTAAAATATATATATATATATATATATATATATTTATTTATTTATATTATACAATCAAAAATAAAATAAAAATATAATATACAATCGCACCTACTATCGCACGTTTTTCACCTCTAGCTATAGATTGATTTTCAATTGGCACAACACAACTCAATTTGACTTGGATCCGTTCACATCCAATTTTACCATTTGAGCAACCCCACTTCCATATAGATTTATCTCATGGCCCTTCTTCTTTCTTTTTTTTTTTGGAATAATACATTCCATTAACTTAATAAAGTATTACATAAAGCAATGCTTAGCTAGATCATGTGCTTGGCACACAGCACTTCTAGGAGATTTAACAAATGTGCAGTGGTGCAAAAGTGGAAGTAGTTGTAATATGTCTGGAGCTATGCTACATAAATTAACATCCGCCATGTTGGGATTTGCTAAAATTTGAAGTGCAAGCACCGAGTCTGTAAGGAGAAGAGCCCTGGACCATCCTTTCCTTGTCAACTCCATTATTGCGGTAGCTCCGTTTGCTCTGGTGATATTGCGGCGACTTAGCATTCTGCCATTCATATCTGAGACAACCCAAGCAATCGCTGCTTTATTTGTTCTTTTTTATAAGCTCCGTCCGTACACACCAAAAACCTGTCCTTGTTATATTCCTTGACCATGTCCTCATTCCGCACCCACTGGATTTCCATGTTTTCCTTGTACATAAGCAGTAGCATCGGATCTACAATTCCTAACCTTCCCCTTGCTGCCCCCATTTTGATTTTGCATGACTTCCTTGAACAACTTCCAAGCCAATTCCCAAATGGCAAGCGGCATCAATTGATTATTGTTATAAACTGCTTCCCCTCTAGCCAGCCATAAATTCCACAAAATACAAGCAGACAAAATGACATCTTCTGGAAAAACATCTTTCTGGATCCAAGTTGCAAACCAATCCTTGAATTGGATAGGTTGTCCCTCATCAAAATTAGAGCCTAATGTAGAACACCTCCATGTTCTTTTTGCCACTTCACAATTTAGAAGAATATGATCTATTTCTTCCATCTCTTTACCACACCAACAACAGTGTTGTGGAGTAAAGTTGATCAGCAGTTAGACATACCTTGTGGCAAGCTTTCCAGATAAAGAAGAAGATCTTCATTGGTATCTTGAGAATCCACAATTTCTTCCAAAACTCTTCCTCCTCGTGCGTGACTATCCTGCTGTGCTGCTTGGAAGTGGAAGGAGTAGCTTGCTGCTGTATTGATTCTGCCAGGTGATATCCTGTCTTGACAGTGTATAGGCCTCTCTTATCTAAACTCCAATACATCCTATCCTCTTCTTGGAAGTTTAGTTTTGATAGATGAATTGAGAGGATCTGTTGAAAACACTCTTCTGGAAAAATAACTCTGATTAATGGAACTCTCCAATTCCTTTTTTCATCAATCAAATTGGCAACTTTGACATCCAAGTGTAGGAGGTTAAAATCCTACGTACAAAAATCACGCAACGGAAAGACAACAAACAATTTATTTGGAAATAAACAATAAGGTAGGGAAAAATCCTACGCTTCAAAATACAAACAGTAGGAAGAAACTCCTACTTCTCACAATTCTATTTTCTTGGAGTCTCTCTTTTTCTTGTTTTTCTAAGTCTCTCACAAAAACTAATAACCATGGGTCCTTTATATAGATCTCATATTTAATTAAAACCAATTAGGATTTGATAATCAAATCCCACACAAAATCTGTTTTATAAAAAGAATCCAAATCTAATTCAACTAAGAATTTGTAAATCCTAATCAAAATATAATTTGCTAAATAAGTTTGGTTTAATACACCAACAAAGCCTCCCTTAAACCAAGCTTGCCATAAAAGTAGCTCCAACTCCATCTCGAATATGAATTTCTTTTGAAATCTCCTTTGCCGTGTAGACCACATACAATATCAACTTCTTGATCTTGATCTTCATTATCACCTTCAATCTTGTCATTGGTGAAAATTTATACTTTGAAAATTTTCTATTTGCGTCTTCTTCTTGATCAAAAACCTCAACCACATTGACCCATTTGTCAAAACAATCATCTTCACCATTGCTATGCAATTCAAAATATTTTATGATACCCAATTTCTCTTCTAGGTAAAGAGATTTAAATTTTCTCTCATCTTCTTCAACCGTGTCAATGGTTTCCGATTTTTCTTCTAAATTAATGATTTCTTCATCAACCAAAACATCAAAAAATTCTTCTCGCTCCCAGAAATATAGCCATCCCTGCCCCTTCACGACAATCCCACGAGCCTCTTATCCATCTCATTGAATCACGGCGGGGGGCAAAGCCAAATAGAAAAACTCACATTGGGTTTAGGGATAATTAGGCTCGAACTGATGACTTCCACCACGTCAAGGTGACACTCTACCGCTGAGTTATATCCCTTTCCCTGCCCGCATCGAGAAATAGAACTGACTAATCCTAAGCCAAAGGGTCGAGAAACTCAATGCCACTATTTTTGAACAACTTATCTTTTCTTCATTTTTTACAAAATCAACTTGGCAATTTTCACAATCCATCTCTTCAAAATTTTGACTGTGAACATTAGACTCTACATTGGGACCATCTTTTTCCTCAATTATTATAGTATCTTGAGGTTTTGATATTTGTTCCACTGGCTTGTTCTCTAATACAAGTTTCCCATCAATTCTTTGTTCATGAAGAATTAATGAACTTTGTAGTTCTTCAATGCTCAAAGTTGATAAATCTTTAGTCTCCAATATAAGTGCAACAACATAATCAAACCTCATAGATAATGAATAAAGAACTTTTTCCACAAAAAATTTATCATCAAAAATACACCCATTAAATTCCATCTCATTCTTGATATCCAACAAACGGGAAAAATAGTTCTCAATCGTTTCAAATTTCTCCATAACACACAACTCAAATTTTCTTTTCAACAATAACACATTGTTTTTTCTAACATGATCTATCCCAATATAAACTCTTTCCAAAATATCCCATGCTTGTTTAGCTGTTTTAGCAGTATAAATTTTATGAAAAATTAACATATCAATTGCCTGATGAATTTGAGATAAGATCAAATATACTTTTCTTTTGATTTCGGCATTAGCAGTATCTGGTACCTCCTTTTGAATGAATTGTAGCAAATCATATGTTTGAAGGTGTGTTTCCATCTGAATCCTCCAAATTTTATAATTTTGCTTTCCCGTGAGTTTTGGAACAACACATTTTATGTTCCAATCATCCATGGTTAACAAACAACTTTTAGCCTCCCTTGCTGGAAAATCACCAGGATCAAGAAACCAACAATTAACGTTGTTGGCTTTGATACCATATGTAGGAGGTTAAAATCCTACGTACAAAAATCACATAGCGGAAAGACAACAAACAATTTATTTGGAGACAAACAATAAGGTAGGGAAAAATCCTACACTTCAAAATACAAACAGTAGGAAGAAACTCCTACTTCTCACAATTCTATTTTCTTGGAGTCTCTCTTTTTCTTGTTTTTCTAAGTCTCTCACAAAAACTAATAATCATGGGTCCTTTATATAGATCCCATACTTAATTAAAACCAATTAGGATTTGATAATCAAATCCCACACAAAATCTGTTTTATAAAAAGAATCCAAATCTAATTCAACTAAGAATTAGTAAATCCTAATTAAAATATAATTTGCTAAATAAGCTTGGTTTAATACACCAACACCAAGCTCTTGGATAACAGCAGTTGGCTAGCAGCCACCAGATTTTGACCTTTTGGAATCCGATTATCTGAAAGCCGAACCCTCTTCCCATTGCTAATCTTCCATTTCAAACCTCTGAGAAGTAGTTCCTTGCCCCAAATTATACTTCTCCAACCCCATGTCCTGTTTTGTCCATTGTTTTTTATTCAGAAACTCCACTTTTTGACAGTACTTAGCTCTGAAGAAAGTGGAGAAAAATGAGGTCTGATCAAAATGAATTTTCCAAGCTAGCTTTGCGACAAGGGCCTGATTCATCATGTTTGTTTACCTCATCCCTAAACCTCCCCCATGTTTGGATATGCATATAGATTGCCATGATCTCCAATGAATTCATCTTCCTTCTCTGTCCCCTTTCCAAATGAAGCTTGCTAAAAATCTGTCTATTGCTTTTGCTAATAGAATAGCAACTCTAAAGGCTCCCAGGATATATACTGGCAATGCTGACAATACATGCTTGGCCAGAATAAATCTTCCACTTTGAAATCTTACCTTTGACTTTCTTTAATAAGTCACCAAAAAATTTTGATTTGGCCTGTGAGAAATCCAAATTGTAACCCAAATATTTACCTTTAAAGTCCACATTTGGCATATTGAACATTGCAGCCAGAAGTTTCCTCCATTTCAAACTTGTGTTTGGACTGGATATTATTGAGTATTTCCTGAAATTGATTCTTTGACCTGTGTTTGTTGCAAATGCATTCAAAATCCTTCCTAAATGGCTCACTGCTTGACTGTTGATCTTGAATAAAATGAGAGAGTCATCAGCAAACATGAGATGAGAAACCTGAGTTACCTTCCTGCCAACTTTAATTCCCCACTGATTATTTGCTACATGAAGTAACAGCTTGGATAAAGCATGTTGGCACAATATGAACAAATAAGGGGAGAGTGGGCATCCCTGTCTTAATCCATTGCTTGGAGAAATTTTTTTTTAAACATCACCATTGAACGCAATAGGAGACTGTAGACACACATTGCATGATATAGGTGATCCAATTTTCATGAAAGCCAAACTTCCTCAATATTAGTTCCAAGAATTTCCAAGAAATACGATCATAGACCTTGTTCATATCTAGCTTTAAGGCTGCAAACATTCAGTTCCTTTCTTCTTTTTTCTTATAAACTCTAGTACCTCATGATCATGAGCAATCAACACATTCTCATTAATGGACCTATTTGGTAAGAAGGCTGTCTGGTTCGTGGAAATCAGATTTGGCATCACTTTCCTCATCCTATTAGCTAAGACTTTAGCAATGCCTTTGTAAAAATCACATTACAAAGGCTTATTGGTCTAAAACATTCAGCTCCCTTCTTAATTTTTCAAGAGGTTTGGATTTTCTTCATTGATCTCACTCAAAAAATGCCAAAGAAACAGCTGTTTTTCTTATTCCAGAGACAACAAAATTTTCTTCTTATGATGAATAGGGCCAATACAATCAACCCCTGGAGTGCATACCATTTCATCAGCTTCACGAAAATACATTGGCACCTTAAATACTAACCATGATCTGTAATAATTGACCATAGTATCATGTGAACATGCATCACTAATAAAACCATTATTGTAGCCTAACGAAGGTCGAAAATGTGGATGCCTTTCTTCAAATTTTATTTTCATCATCATCTGAATCTGCCGACTGTCAAAAGTTTTTATTCTCAGTTATTTCTATAGAGATCTGGCAAGAACCTGGATTGTCTTCAATGCCCACTTGCACTTCATCTTTGTTGTCATCAACAGAATCCAGCACTTGATCTTCAATGGTTCCATTTGCATCATATATATATTTCTTCCAAATTGAATTTCTCTTCATTTTGTATGAACCCTTTCTCTGTTTTGCCTTCTTTTCTACAATTATCTTTAGGAAAGTATTGAAACCAATACATTAGAAATTACGAGTTGATGTAAATCGTTACTCAGGTTGGTACCAACATGAGTGCTACACCGTGGAGTTGTAACTCTACTGACATTATACATGTTCTTTTATTCTTTAACTTTTATTGACTAAACATTATTATTATTTTTTCACTTTTCGTCTTTAAAGTTTACTTAATTATATTAGTTACATCAGTCCCCTTCAAACAATTGATATATGGAAGAGACTTTGTGAAGACTTTGTGAAGTTCTTAATTTTACATCTGTCCTTATAGGAGATAAGATATGTTTGAATTGTTTGTTTAAATTATTTTTTATACTTTTTAATATATTTTTTATTTTAAAAACTACATTTTAAAATACAATATATACTCATAACGTTTTAGATTTTATTATTCCAAAACAAATAGTGTCAAGCATCTAATCATGTACTATATTTGACTCGTCTTTTACGTAATCACTCAGTCTTCAGATGATCTGATGAGGTTCGCTGTAAATAAAACTGTTTACCAGACAAAGGTGCAAAGGCAACTATTTGTCATAGACCATTGTTGATACTGCAGCCCAGAACCAGAGCACACAGTTTCGTGACCACGAGAGAACAAACGTACAAAATCACAATCCAAAAGTTAAATTAAGGCATAAACAAGAAGTAAATTCAAGTAACTCCTGCAACTAGGCTTCATATATAAGATACATTTACAGATCCTAGTTTTGCTTGCGCTTTTAAAACAAAATCACAAGATGCTAGGACCATAATGGCATCCTCCTGCAGCTGTCTATAGATGCTTAAGTACAAAAACTCAAAAATAATATAACAAGAACCTTTGACATCTAAGAAACATTCATCATCCAGGTAGATAGCTCAATCCTAGAAATTACACGCATTCGAAAATTAAGTTTTAACAAGAAGCTGATTTAAGAGAAACCAGCTTCCATTTCACTTCTGGGCATTCCAACTCCATCAGAAGATAATGATTTGCCCCAATTTTGAGGATGATCAAACTTGCAAGCAGAACCAAACTTGCAAATGCCATAGCGGTTGTAAAATGAGCAGATTGATTGGTCCTAAATAACAATTACAAAAAGAAAAAAAAATTAGCAGGAAAATAGATTCAGCTTCCCCCTCTTGCTGAGGGAAGCAGTAATGTCAAGTTAAATATATACCTTTGCACAGCAATGATGACACCTTAAAGATTATACTGGTGTGAAATGGATAAACAGCAGAAATTTAATACTACCAGAACTAAGCAATAAATGCCATGTGCGTTAATATTCAATGACTAGACGACAAAAGCAAAGAAGAATATTTTCGAATGATCTGTGTCAAAAATTCTTTTTTTTTTTCCCGAGGAACTTACAGGTCTTAGAGGCAAGCCCTTTTCACTAGGAACACATTGTGTTGGCTGCGAACTTTGGAGCTTTGGATGGTGAAATCTGCAATTAGCTTTGTATTTGCAGTCTCCAGTCCTCAAGAAATAACTGCAGTCAGGTTGACCAGGTCGTTGAGGAAATTCATCAACTAGCATTTGTTGTTGATGGTGAGCATACAAGTTGGTCTCAATTGCTGGGTTGTTCATAGCAAATGCTGGAGGTGTAGGTAAACTCCTCTCAGATGTTGTGTAGCTCATAGTCTCAATCCAACAATTGCATGACAAAAGCAAACCACGATTTAGCAAGTCAAACAGAGAAAGTTTCAAAGTACAAATTTCATCCTATCAAGTGCTAAACTTCAGTCTATGCATGAGAATCTAAAGCACAGTTATTTTATTCAATACCACAAAGATAATTGTCCCAGTAGAACAACAAATCTGCAAAACATGCCAATAATGTTACATATACTGTAATAATCTTATATCTATGAATATAATGAAAGGACAACCATCATAATATTCATCCTTAACTTCAACTAACTTCACAATGTTGAAAAAACAAGATATTAAACAACTCAAGATTTCTGCAGCACTGAAAATGACTACAAGTCTCACGGCAGAGCATGTCAAACTAAGGATCCGATTCCTCATGATATGTTCAGTTAGCAACAATCTTCAATTAACCGATATGTTGACCCAACAATATGGACGTGTTAAAGAATAAGCAGCAGAAAGATCTTAGGATGCATACAATGGCATTCAGTAGATTAGTAAGTGTTTACACTACTTTGTAAGTAAAGAGAACCCAAAATGTTCAGATACCAGCTACAACCAGAACATGGAATAAATGTCCACCATGTATCTTACAGTAACTACACAAAATCAGACAAGTTAAACTTGTCCAAGTAAAGTGAGGAAAAAATTTACCTGGTACCCGTTCCAATCAGGATTGGAAGGAACACCTGGGCTTTGAGGAAGCGTCACTGATGACGAGGACCATGACAAGTCAGCAGACTCGGCAGTACCATGCAAACTAATGGATCTAATATTACCATAACCAGAGACAGGGTCATTTCCTGCTGCGGGTGTAGGATCAGGATGATTAAACTTGCAATTTGATCCGTACTTGCAGGAGCCATTACGCATGTAATAGGGGCATTCTTTTTCACCCTGTTTAAAGATGCAATAACCATCACAAGACCAAAAAATCTAGTAAATAAACAACCATACTACACAAATTTACTTCTGATATATAAATATCCCCTACAAGTCGAATTGGAAGGCCCAGGAAGTTTAACTCCACTATAGGTGACATGGCACTTCTCTGCCTACTATGATTGTACTTACAAGCACTGCCAAATTTGCAGCCCCCTGATGTCAGGTAATACTGCATGAAAACACCCAAAACAACAAAAAATCAAGATACACCTATTCATACAGAAGTAAAATGTGAATAACACAGCAAAATGTTGAAATAGATAAATTCTTCAAATGATGACAAAGAAAGTTTAATTAGGACTATACCATTTTTTTTAGGTAAAATAGAATGCATCCATGAAAATAAGCAAATCAGTAAAACAGTAAGAGATACATTCAACAATATATCACCAAAACATAAAAGGGAAAATGAATACGGAAAACAGGAGCTTGATGAACTAACAAAAAATTCAATAGGCTACACCAGTCATTCTCCACCATCAATGCGGTTACAGCCAATCTAATTCAATTACATGAGATACAGAAAAGGTCATATATAGAACTCTATCCAGGGAAAGTCGCTTCCTCAGGTGAAAGTTTCATTAGAATATTTTAACTTAACAAATAACCATAGAACTAAGCAGCAGCTAATATTTTAAAGTTTCACATCCATTTATTCATCTCTCATCCCCACTCAACGGAAAAATAAGAAGTGAAAAGAAAAATTCAAGCAAAGACCTATGAGCCTTGAATATGACAGATGTCAATGGAGTTCCTAGGATTTGAAATGATACAGTTCCTGTTGTATATGTGCAAGACTTACTTTATAAGACAAATTCTCAGAAGTTATCAGAAAGCCAAACAATAGAATTTGACAAGAAACAACACCATTGTGCGTCTAATCGAATACAACCATTAGCTCTACTGATCCCACGACATAAAAGGACATATATAGTTCGACAATCAAATCATACAAACTACACAAAGTAGACACCTTGGCACTGGATTTCCACTTAAAAAGGACCACTTCCATCAACCTGTGCAAGTGACATAAAAAGACTCTTCCTGCAAACAAACTTCAACTGGCAACGTTCAATATGTAGTTCCTTTTAGTTTCACGTGAGTAATTTTGAATTCAGAATTGAAGTTCAGAGAATGCTCTTCCGTAAACGAATTTGAACCTTAGACCAGAAATAAACAGAACAACCAACATAATAGCAAGCAACAACAGACAAAGTAACCAAATACAAAAAACGTGTCAATAACCTTGCATTCAGTCTGAGTTGACCATTCAGAGTCTTCAGACCTTGGCTTCAATCTATCTCTTGTACCCTGCAAAAAGAAAGAAAAAAAAAAAAATGGGACGACGACAAAGAAAGTTTCATGCATAATTGCAATACCCAAAGCATTCAAAGATTAACCATTTTATATTCAGATTAACAGAAAGTAAGAAAATTTAGAAGATTGGCAACATTAATCCTTTTTTCTCTTGCAATTCTGCAGTGGACTAGATTACAACCAGGATAACACTGCTTCTTCCGCAGAGCGTTTGATTTCATCATAATACACAGTAATTGTTCAGCTTAAGAACAAGTAACCTAAAGCAAGCAATAGTTAATATGATTTAAATATGGAAACAAACCAGTACACATTACTTTCAATAAGACACAGAAAAATTGTTGCCAACCAAAGGCAGACAACAAATATCGAATTGTTGTTTTTTTCCTCAAAAACTAATCAAGCACAAGTAAATGAAGAACCACAAACAGACGTATTATCATCTTCTCAACAAGACATCACAAAACAAGCTAAAACTAATCAAAATACTATCTTTCTGCAAAATCAGTTTAGTGAAACGTCGGTATCCTGAAGTGTAACATTCAATCAGGTTGTTATACACACACACAAACATACTATTCTCAATAACCTAATTCTACCTGATTCCGCCTTTTTGGAGGATGATTAAACTTGCAATTCATTCCAAACTTACAGTTCCCTGTCTTCATATAAAATGCACAATCCTCCGCGTCTTTCCTTAATGGAAACTGAAACTGCCTCTTACTATAGTTCCTGCTCCCATCAAAACCACTAATTTCTTCAGCCCCATAGTTCCCCTCCTCCTCCTCTTCCTCTTCCTCTTCCTCCTCCCCCTCAACCCCATCATTCCTATACTGCCCCTTCATCTCACCGACATTTCCACTCCTACCCCTCTCCCAATCGCTCCCTTCCCAAACGTCCCCATTCACTCTCCTCCCAAATCCCACTTCCCCCATCCCAACCCCACTCTCCCCTTCTCCCCCGCCAAAACACGAACTTCCCCCATTCCATACATGGACATTTCTCTGCTCTCCCTCCAAAGCCAAATTCATCACCGCCTCACTCAAGCTCTCCTTGTAAATCAACTGACGAATCTCCTTAGCGAGAGCATTCTGGTAGTCCAGATCCTCCTCCTCTTGATTCCTTCCAGGAACAACCTCATCGTGGATCGATTGGGGTTCCCCCGTAGACTGGGTCTTCTGAGACTGGGGGTTTTGAGGTGCGGTGTCGTTTCGAGGGTTCTGATGATGATCGAGGGCTCCGAACAACCATTTTGGCATTTGGAGAATTGCCTTTTTTATTTCCTCCGTCGCGATTTTCATATCTAAAAATTTGCATCGTCTTTCTCAATAAGCGAGTCAATGTAAAATTTAATTAATGCACCTGAGTCTCCAGTTGCTGCATTGAAATATCATTATATATCAATCGAATATGACTCTTTATAAGCTCTTGCATCTTAATGATCTCTTGCTTATTATTCACCATGTGAAATGATATATATAGTTTGAAACTCTTCTTTTAAATACTCATTTGTGAAAAAAAACCAATGTCATTGTCTCCCAACTTCATCCACACTATTTTTCAGTGTTGTTGCTAGTAATCCAACTAATAAATGCATAATCTTTCCATTTCTTTTTGGAACTTCTTTTACTCATTTTGCTTGAGGATAATGTTATTACTTTGTTGACATCTTTCCAACTTTTTGCTGATCTCTATTAATTTTCTATCAATAAACCCATATTATAGGTTACTCCATCTTGAAAGATGACATAAATGTATATCAAGTTTTTTGGATATCATCTCTATCGGAGGCCTATCTTTAAATTTATTTAGCCTATGTTGGAGATAACACATGGAGAGCCCAACTAATACAGTTCAATAGTCAAACCTATATCTAAAAGGTTAAACCAATAGGTCTTGAGTCCTTCCAATTTATAGACACTCTAGTTTTTCTTATTTTTCTAATGTGGGATGATAACTATGAATACAATAGGCAGCATTTCAAAATACATTTTTATATTTTTTAATATAGTAATTGTCAAATAAGAAATATATTAAAAACTGAAAAAATATGATCGAAAGTGCAAAAATGTATTTTGAAACCTTGTCCATATAGGCCCTTGAAATGCTTGCGATCACAATTTGAGATATTTTGTGCTCCATCAGAAATGTAATAGAAGTTGAGAACTTGTTTATTTATGCATAGAAAACCATAATGCATGTTTTTAAACTACTCCTCCGTATCCAAAAAAAAAAGAAAAAGAAAAAAAACTTTTGATTTGGTATAACTTTTTTAAATTACAAAGTATAATACATTTAATACACCATTAAATATTTAATTTTAATTTTAATTTTATATTTTTTAATTTAAGTTATACATTGTCACTATTAGTTAGGTACTACAAGAATTTTACACCAAAAGTGAATTTTTTTTTTTGGACAAACAAAATTTTTAAAATTAAACTCTTTTTCTTGGAACAGATGTAGTATTTAATAGAAAAATAACTTTGTTAAATAAAAAGATAAACTAAATTATATTAGAGTTGTTATTTTATTAAAAATTTGCATAGGCCATATTTCAAAATATATTTTTATATTTTTCGAAAAAATAGTTATAAGATAAAAAATATGTTAAAAACCGAAAAATGTCATGAAGCGTAATAGCTTAAAAATAAGGGATAATTACCAATACCCTATGAGATATTGGTCTATTATCGATACCTCATTGTGGTTTGTCAAAACTACCAATACCCCTTTACACTTATATTTAACTGACTTAAGAAGTAAAATGACAAAAATACCCTTTGTACAAAGCAACAAATAGGATACAAGAAAATATAAAAAATTTTAAAAAAAGACTAAAATTTTAAAACAAAAGTTTTTATATTATCTAAAAAAAGTGTATTATTATAAAAATTTACTTATCTCCAATTTATTTTTAATATAAAACTATAATATTATTGATATTAAAAGTGATAATGTATAAATTAAATTAACAAAAGAAAAATAAATATAAAAAATATACCTATAATAATATATCTATTATTATAAGAAAAATATATTATTATAGGTATATTTTAAAATTTTTCTTTTTCTTTTGTTAATTTAATTTATATATTATCACTCTTAATATCAATAATATAATAAAAATAAATTGGAGATAAGTAAATATTTATAATAATACAATGTTTTTAGATAATATAAAAATTTTCGTTTTAAAATTTTGTTCTAAAAAAAATATAAAGTAAACATAAAAATTAGAATAAAAGGGTATTTTCGTCTAAAAACTTTAGTCAGTCGTTACGATACTAACAAAATTCTTTAAAATGAATCCATTTGTTAAAAAACATAAATTTTAAAAAAGTATTAATAATTTTAACAAACCACAAAAGAGTATCAGTAATAAATCAATACCTAAAAAAGATATTGGTAATTATCCCTAAAAATAACTTTCACAGCTTGGACAGGTTTTTTTTGGAGAGAAAGGCCAAATTTGAACCAAAGTCCCGATGAATTGATTATGGGGAAAGGCTGACCGAAATATGATTGGAAGACAAGAAAACGGAAGGTGAGGGAGACTTTTTAGTGGATGAGACACGCTTGCGATGGCTCTGAAGTCTGAATACTTTTGAGTAAACAGAAAATGAAAACCGTGTTTCCTCCGAATTTGACATTACGAGTCGTGGAAGCAAAAGCGGCTGAAAATAGCTATGGAGTTGGGAAAAGAGTTTTTTTTTTAACTGAAATAATAGTGTATTAACAAAGTAAATTGCCAAAGTACATATCCATATAAGGGCTAGTTGCTCATCATGGTGTAGTAACTGGATACCAGCGTATAATCCACGAAATCAAAAGCCCTCAAAAGGGCAAAAAGGCCGACAAAGTCCCAACAAGTGGAAAAAGTTGAAAACCTAGCCAATTTAGGATTAACAGAGAGTACAAAAGCTCGGTTATATCGGGTTACTAATACTATAAAAAAATAATGCTACTCATCTCAATTGGCTCACTACGAATGGTCTTTGGTGAAAGAAACTAGAAATAAATCTTTAACTATCACCTCATGTCTTTACGTGAAAATCAACTTGCATACGTTGAATAGTGCCGCCTCCCAACTACTGCCGCAAGCGTTAAATAGTCAGATAATTCTGCTAATATCGTATGAAGAAACTGTAGCACCTTAAAAAATATATCAAAATTTTTGAATATTGCATTATAGCTAAAGTAGCTACAATGCAACGTTCATACGTAAATTGCACCGTATGTCGCCCCTAGCTACAGTAGCTACAGTGCAATGTTTACACCTAAATCGCACCGTGTGTCACCCCTAACTATAGTAAATTGGGAGAAAAATGGGCAGTCACCCCAAATTTTTGGGAAAAGAGTTGAACCTGCGGAAAGTATCACTTGAAAGAGACTATGTACTTGTTACTCAATTGCTTAGATCAATGAAAGAGAATTTGTTGTTTTTAGAGTCATTAATAGAGGATATTAAATTAATTTTGGTGGATTTTGAGAGTGTGGAGATAAGTTGGGCGGAAAAAAATTGTAATAGAATAGCTCATCAGTTAACCCAACATGCTAGAATTGTTAGTAGAAAAGAAGTTTGGACCCCCTCCTTTTGTATGCTGAGTCTATGTTGGCAAATAGACTGACTGAGTTTGATTAATATAGTTTCTATTTTATTTCAAAAAAATAATATAGTTTCTATTTTATTTCAAAAAAATAATATAGTTTCTATTTTATTTCAAAAAAATAAAACTCACTATTTTAATATATTGAATTGGGTTAGATGAATCAAATAGGTAATAAATCAAATGGGTAATGCAATTTAATAAATTAAATTAGATTGAACCCAATCAACCTAACAAGTTAAAGTTAGTACTTTTAAAAATTTAGGTGGCAGCAAATGGTAGATGGTGGATTAATCCTATTTAAATTTTTTAAAATTATAATTTTAACTCGTTACGTTACGATTTTTTAAAAATTATAGTTTTAACTTCGATCAAGTTTGATCTAACCAAATTTGACTTATAATTATACTGATTGAATTGAATTATAGCTCGTAAATTTCTAACTTATTAGTAATCTAGTCTACCTATTTGCCACCTCTAATCCAAGCAATAATCGTCGTGGCTAATTTTTTTTCTTCCAATCCATTTTGCTCATGCTTATGCCGACATGCAATTTTGTGGATAATATGAATTTGATTAAGATAATTAATTTTTGATATTCACCTCCCCAATCACAATGGTTTTGAGATCAAATTGACTTTCAACATAAGTTTGGAAATTAAGAAAAACAATAAAAATATTATTCTACATCAACAAAACAAAAAACGGATAGATAGTCCAATATAAAGGTGATAGCTTAATTCAATTATAAAAAATTAAGCTAATAAATTTGGATTACACCATTTTATAATTGTTTTTTTTTCTCTCAAACCAAGGTGGGATACTTTCTTTTTTTTTTCTAACCATGAATAATTTAGTGTAATCTGAATCATACTAATTTAGCTTTTAGGACTGTATTATGCTATATATATATATATATATTTTATTGGATTACTCTAACCAACACTTTTATTATTTAAAAAATAAATCTATGTATACTTACTGAAATTATCAACAAAACTTAGAAAGTAGCGATGAGTTAAACTAACAAACATTCTGACATCTTCTTTAATTTCTTTTTTGAGATTACATAAAACTAGGAAAGAAACTACCGCTATATTTGATTTATATTGTATTTAAGAATTTTGTATTGAAATATGTACAAAATTTTGTGATGATTTTTTATAAGAAAAAGTGTATTGGTGGGAAAATAAAAATGTAGATTAGATGGAAATTTTTTTAAAAATTATATGAGAAAATTTTTGGTGAGAGTTTAAATTTCAATTTTGAATTTTAAAATAAAACAAAAAGTTGTTTAAATATTTTATTTTTCTGAGAAAAATCAACGTTTCTTATATATATTAATATTAATCCAAACATAACCAACTAATGAATCTTTGTCTAAGAAGAAGA
This sequence comes from Gynochthodes officinalis, assembly GCA_020080225.1. Taxonomy (NCBI): domain Eukaryota; kingdom Viridiplantae; phylum Streptophyta; class Magnoliopsida; order Gentianales; family Rubiaceae; genus Gynochthodes; species Gynochthodes officinalis. The sequence goes on along the minus strand of CM034625.1, from coordinate 3,310,756 downwards.
GAATGATCTCTCGAATCAAATTAAAAGAAACTTGAATTAGTGAACATTTTAAAATAAGAAATCTACCCCCATCATAAGCCCTTTGTTTTTTTACCTTCCGATATCTACTTCAACATCCAAACATCAGAGTGAACAATATAAAAAAAAAAGGAAAAAAAAACTTGAAATAAATAAATACTCTCATGATTCCAAAAAAAGAGTCTACTTTGGTTAGGGTATATTTTTTTTATTAGTTATTAGGTACAACTCATTTAATGCACCACTAAATATATAATTTTACATTTTTATCCTTATTTTTTTTTATTTTAAATATACACAATTATTATTAGTAAAGATATTTTAGGCATTTAGTTTAAAAGGGACTCTTGTTTGAAACAAGAATTTTTTTTCAAATTGAATTCTTTTTTTTTTTGGGACGAATGAAGTATATATTAACGAGAGAGGTTCGTAATAAACACGTCAATATTTTTCTTCATATCCCAATGTCCTTAACATGAACTATTTCAAGATTAAGTGCAGATGAATATTTGAATGCAGTCATTAAACTTAGGATAACAAAATAATTGAATCAAAAAGGGGTACCACTCTAATTCAGAGCTTCCAAAACAATGATCACTCAAGTCTAGAGCTTGCAGGGTTGTCAAGGAAGAGGAAAAAAGGCTTCCTACATTAGGAAGTTGTAGCAACTAGTTCAATGATCAGATTCCGTCAAAGCCCTAGTGTTAATCATGCAAGCTGCGCATATTCGTAATTCATTGTTGATGTGTCTAAATATTGACTTGAGAACCAATTAAAATCAAATTTTCAACATTAAGAATTTAATAGGTATTTTTTCAAGTTTGGAGACTAAATAGAATCATATTTTCAATATCAGGGACAACCGCTGTAATTTACCCTAATAAATATGTTTTGACTTTTTTTTTTTAATCTTTGTATATACTAAGAGACTTGATTCTTTCCGAGTTTAAAATTGGCATTAAGACTGTGCAAGTGATGTGCCACATAAGAAAAGAAGTTATTAAAAAAACAGGATATAATTATGTTGAAAGAAAAGTAATATAAAAAAAGAGTAATGATATTTTTTAATAAATTTATTATAAAACTTTATGGTGATCGATATGATATATTAAAAAAGATAAAATTATTTATCAAACTTTTCAATAAATACAACATAATAGGAGATAATTTTGTCTTATTCTAACATATCACAGTGAATTTTCATTAAGAATATTATTATTTAATTAATAGGCAAAATAAGAAAACAATATCTAGTAAAAATTGGAAACAACCTCAATCAATCTTTGATTGAGCCAAAAGAGTCAATGGTTCTACCCCAGAATAGTGATTCGATAGACTAAAGATCAAATTTCAATAATGATGCTGTTGTGGTTTTGGAGGGGAAATTAGGAGGATTAGTTTCGCCCCTATTTAAGGGTGGGGTATAGGAACCAGGAAGATTAGTCCCACCCCTATTTAAAGGTGAGGTATAAACAATGACAAAACCAGAAAGATTAGTCCCCTATCAACCCACATCATATCCACACAATCATCACTGCCCTAGCGTTCCAAACTCATTGAATAGCATCTCTTAGCTTCTATCTAGGCCTATTTATGTTTATCTACAAATTTTGATATTCAAAAAATTGATTTGATCCATTTTCAATATGATGGGATCGGATATTTTATAGTATAATTAATATTTTTTTAATTAAATTTAGATCAAATATCCGATTTGTATATTATCATACAATATTCAAAATTGATTCAATATGGATTATGGAGATCGATTTTCAATTGGCACAACATAAGTCAATTTGGATTGGATCAGTTCAGATCCAATTTTTCCATTTGAACAACCCTACTTCTAAAATATGCGTAAATAGCTCTTTTGAGCAGTTTGTTCTTTCAAGATATTTGCCTCCCCATAGGGTTTTTGTTTTTTTTTTTGTTGTTTTTGTTTTTGTATATATGTTTTCGTTTTAGATTTAGTTTGGCTTAGCTCTGGTAGTTAGGTGTTTGCCTTAACTGACATACTATGTTAAAGAGACTCCGTTCTCAATGGAACATTTCGGTACCATGTTAACTTTTTCTAAAAAAGTTAACATAATTACTTTCTTTTGGGGAAAAAAAAAACCCTACTTCCATCTTGATTTATCTTATGGCTGCGTGTGGACAAATTGTTTTCATTTGCAAATAAGAATATTCTCAGACAAAAACAAACTATCCAAACACATTTTTATTTTAAAATTTAGAATTCAAATTTTTCCAATCAAATTCCTCTCACATAATTTTAAAATTTTTTCCTTCCCTCCAAAAAACTTTTTCTATCAAAAAATACTCACAAAAATTTTTACACATTCCAATACAACTTTTTCCATTTGCAAATGAAAACTGCTTGTCCACACGCAGCCAAAGTATTACATAAAGCAATGCTTAGCTAGATCATGTGCTTGACACACCGCACTTCTAGGAGATTTAACAAATGTGCAGTGGCGCAAAAGAGGAAGTAGTTGTAATATGTCTGGAGCTATGCTACATAAATTGACATCCGCCATGTTGGGATTTGCTAAAATTTGAAGTGCCAGCACTGAGTCTGTAAGGAGAAGAGCCCTGGACCATCCTCTCCTTGTCAACTCCATTATTGCATCTAGAATAGCCAGTAGCTCCGTTTGCTCTGGTGATATTGCGGCGACTTAGCATTCTGCCATTCATATCTGAGACAACCCAAGCAATCGCTGCTTTATTTGTTCTTTTTTATAAGCTCCGTCCGCAGACACCAAAAACCTGTCCTTGTTATATTCCTTGACCATGTCCTCATTCCACACCCACTGGATTTCCATGTTTCCTTGTACATAAGCAGTAGCATCGGATCTACAATTCCTAACTTTGCCCTTGCTGCCCTCATTTTGATTTTGCATGACTTCCTTGAATAACTTCCAAGCCAATTCCCAAATGGCATGCGGCATCAATTGATTATTGTTATAAACTGCTTCCCCTCTAGCCAGCCATAAATTCCACAAAATACAAGCAGACAAAATGACATCTTCTGGAAAAACAGCTTTCTGGATCCAGTTTGCAATCCAATCCTTGAATTGGATAGGTTGTCCCTCATCAAAATTAAAGCCTAATGTAGAACATCTCCATGTTCTTTTTGCCACTTCACAATTTAGAAGAATATGATCTATTTCCTCCATCTCTTTACCACACCAACAACACAGTTGTGGAGTAATCACACCTCTCTTTTTTAGTTGATCAGCAGTTAGACATACCTTGTGGCAAGCTTTCCAGACAAAGAAGATGATCTTCATTGGTATCTGGAGAAGCCACAATTTCTTCCGAAAATCTTCCTCCTCGTGCATGACTATCCTGCTGTGCTGCTTGGAAGTGGAAGGAGTAGCTGCTGTATTGATTCTGCCAGATGATATCCCGTCTTAACAGTGTATAAGCCTCTCTTATCTAAACTCCAATACATCCTATCCTCTTCTTGAAAGTTTAGTTTTGATAGATGAATTGAGAGGATCTGTTGAAAACACTGTTCTGGAAAAATGACTCTGATTAATGGAACTCTCCAATTCCTTTTTTTCATCAATCAAATCGGCAACTTTGACATCCAAGCTCTTGGATAACAGCAATTGGCTAGCACTCACCGGATTTTGACCTTTTGGAATCCGATTATCTGAAAGCCGAACCCTCTTCCCATTACTAATCTTCTATTTCAAACCTCTGAGAAGTAGTGCCTTGCCCCAAATTATACTTCTCCAACCCCATGTCCAGTTTTGTCCCTTTTTTTATATTCAGAAAGTCCACTTTTTGACAGTAGAAGAAAGTGGAGAAAAATGAGATCTGATCAAAATGAATTTTCCAAGCTAGCTTTGCTACAAGGCCCTGATTCATCATGTGTGTTGACCTCATTCCTAAACCTCCCCCATGTTTGGACATGCATATAGATTGTCATGATCTCCAATGAATTCCTCTTCCTTCTCTGTCCCCTTTCCAAATGAAGCTTGCTAAAAATCTGTCTATTGCTTTTGCTAATAGAATAGCAACTCTAAAGGCTCCCAGGATATATACTGGCAATGCTGACAAAACATGCTTGGCCAGAATAAATCTTCCACTTTGAAACCTTACCTTTGACTCTCTTTAATAAGTCACCAAAAATTTTTGCTTTGTCCTGTGAGAAATCCAAATTGTGACCCAAATATTTACCTTTAAAGTCTACATTTAGCATATTGAACATTGCAGCCAGAAGTTTCCTCCAGTTCAAACTTGTGTTTGGACTGAAAAATATTGAGGATTTCCTGAATTGATTCTTTGACCTGTGTTTGTTGCAAATGCATTCAAAATCCTTCCTAAATGGCTCACTGCTTGACTGTTGATCTTGAACAAAATGAGACAATCATCAGCAAACATGAGATGAGAAACCAGAGGTACCTCCTGCCAACTTTAAGTCCTGGGCACTGATTATTTGCTACATGAAGTAACGGCTTGGATAAAGCATGTTGCCATAATATGAATAAATAAGAGGAGAGTGGGCATCCCTGTCTTAATCCATTGCTTGGAGAAAAAAATTCTGAAACATCACCATTGAACTTCACGCAATAGGAGACTGTAGACACACATTGCATGATATAGGTGATCCAATTTTCAGGTAAGCCAAACTTCCTCAATATTAGTTCCAAGAATTTCCAAGAAATACGATCATAGGCCTTGTTCGTAACTAGCTTTAAGTTTGCCAAACATTCAGCTCCTTTCTTCTTTTTTCTTATAAACTCTAGTACCTCATGAGCAATCAACACATTCTCATTAATGGGCCTATTTGGTAAGAAGGCTGTCTGGTTCATGGAAATCAGATTTGACATCACTTTCCTCATCCTATTAGCTAAGACTTTAGCAATGCCTTTGTAAAAATTACATTACAAAGGCTTATTGGTCTAAAACATTCAGCTCCCTGCTTAATATTTCAAGAGGTTTGTGATTTTCTTCATTTATCTCACTCAAAAAACGCCAAAGAAACCGCTGTTTTATTATTACATTACAAAGGCTTATTGGTCTAAAACATTCAGCTCCCTTCTTAATATTTCAAGAGGTTTGGGATTTTCTTCATTGATCTCATTCAAAAAACGCCAAAGAAACCGCTGTTTTTCTTATTCCATAGACAACAAAATTTTCTTCTACTGAGTTGATGTAAATTGTTACTCAAGTTGGTACCAACATGAGTGGTACACCGTGGAGTTGTAACTCTACTGACATTATACTTGTTCTTTTATTCTTTAACTTTTATTGACTAAACATTTTTTTTTTCACTTTTTGTCTTTAAAGTTTACTTAATTATATTAGTTACATCACTCCCCTTCAAACAATTGACATATGGAAGTGAACTAATGACTGCCATGCAAGACTTTGTGAAGTTCTTAATTTTAATATATTTTTTATTTTATAATTATTATTTTAAAAAATACAAAAACACCTTTTAAAATATAATGTACACTCATGGCGTTTTCTATTTTATTATTCCAAGACAAATAGTGTCAAGCATCCAATCATGTAATATTAGTTGCCTCATGAGTCATGACTCGTCTTTTACGTAATCACTCAGTCTTCAGATGATCTGATGAGGTTCTCCGTAAATAAAACTGTTAATCATACAAAGGAGCAAAGGCAACTATTTGTCATAGACCGTTGCTGTTACTGCAGCTCTGAACCAGAGCACACAGTTTACTACGAGAGAACAAACGTACAAAATCACAATCTCAAAGTTAAATTAAGGCATAAACAAGAAGTAAATTCAAGTAACTCCTGCAACTAGGCTTCATATATAAGATACATTTACAGATCCTAGTTTTGCTTGCGCTTTTAAAACAAAATCACAAGATGCTAGGACCATAATGGCATCCTCCTGCAGCTGTATATAGATGCTTAAGTTACGAAAACTCAAAAATAATATAACAAGAACCTTTGACATCTAAGAAACATCCATCATCCAGGTAGATAGCTCAATCCTAGAAATTACATGCATTCGAAAATTAAGTTTTAACAAGAAGCTGATTTAAGAGAAACCAGCTTCCATTTCACTTCCAGGCATTCCAACTCCATCAGAAGATAATGATTCACCCCAATTTTGAGGATGATCAAACTTGCAAGCAGGACCAAACTTGCAAATGCCATAGCGGTTGTAAAATGAGCAGATTGATTGGTCCTAAATAACAATTATAAAAAGAAAAAAAAAATTAGCAGGAAAATCGATTCAGCTTCCCCTCCTTGCTGAGGAAGCAGTACTATCAAGTTAAACATATACCTTTGCACAGCAATGATGACACCTTAAAGATTATACTGGTGTGAAAGGGATAAACAGCAGAAATTTAATACTACCAGAACTAAGCAATAAATGCCGTGCGTTAATATTCAATGACTAAACGACAAAAGCAAAGAAGAATATTTTCAAATGATCTGTGTCAAAAATTCTTTTTTTTTTTTCCCGGGGAACTTACAGGTCTTAGAGGCAAGCCCTTGTCACTTAGAACACATTGTGTTGGCTGCGTACTTTGGAGCTTTGGATGGTGAAATCTGCAATTAGCTTTGTATTTGCAGTCTCCAGTCCTCAAGAAATAACTGCAGTCAGGTTGACCAGGTCGTTGAGGAAATTCATCAACTGGCATTTGTTGTTGATGATGAGCATAAAAGTTGGTCTCAATTGCTGGGTTGTTCATAGCAAATGCTGGAGGTGTAGGTAAACTCCTCTCAGATGTTGGGTAGCTCATAGTCTCAATCCAAAAATTGCATGACAAAAGCAAACCAAGATTTAGCAAGTCAAACAGAGAGAGTTTCAAAGTACAAATTTCATCCTATCAAGTTCTAAATTTCAGTCTATGCATGAGAATCTAAAGCAGTCATTTTATTCAATACCACAAAGATAATTGTCCCAGTAGAACAACAAATCTGCAAAACATGCCAATAATGTTACATATACTGTAATAATCTTATATCTATGAATATAATGAAAGGACAACCATCATAATATTCATCCTTAACTTCAACTAACTTCAACTAACTTCACAATGTTGAAAAAACAAGATATTAAATAACTCAAGATTTCTGCAGCACTGAAAGTGACTACAAGTCTCATGGCATAGCATGTCAAACTAAGGATCCGATTCCTCATGATATGTTCAGTTAGCAACAATCTTCAATTAACCGATATGTTGACCCAACAATATGGACGTGTTAAAGAATAAGCAGCAGAAAGATCTTAGAATGCATACAATGGCATTCAGTAGATTAGTAAGTATTCACACCACTTTGTAAGTAAAGAGAACCCAAAATGTTCATATACCAGTTACAACCAGAACATGGAATAAATGTCCACCATGTATCTTACAGTAACTACACAAAATCAGACAAGTTAAACTTGTCCAAGTAAAGTGCGGAAAAGTTTTACCTGGTACCCGTTCCAATCAGGATTGGAAGGAACACCTGGGCTTTGAGGAAGCATCACTGATGGCGAGGACCATGACAAGTCAGCTGACTGGGCAGCACCATGCAAATTAATGGATCCAATATTACCATAACCAGAGACAGGGTCATTTCCTGCCGCCGATGTAGGATCAGGATGATTAAACTTGCAATTTGATCCATACTTGCAGGAGCCATTGCGCATGTAATAGGGGCATTCTTTTTCACCCTGTTTAAAGATGCAATAACCATCAAAAGACCAAAAAATCTAGTAAATCAACCACCATACTACACAAATTTACTTCTTATATATAAATATCCCCTACAAGTCGAATTGGAAGGCCCAGGAAGTTTAACTCCGTTATAGGTGACACAGCACTTCTCTGCCTACTATGATTGTACTTACAGGCACTGCCAAATTTGCAGCCCCCTGATGTCAGGTAATACTGCAAGAAAACACCCAAAACAACAAAAGTTCAAGATACACTTATTCATACAGAAGTAAAATGTGAATACCACAGCAAAATGTTGAAATAGATAAATTCTTCGAATGATGACAAAGAAAGTTTAATTAGGACTGTACCATTTTTTTAGGTAAAAGAGAATGCATCCATGAAAATAAGCAAATCAGTAAAACAGTAAGAGATACATTCAACAAAATATCACCAAAAACATAAAAGGGAAAAAAATGATGCATACGGAAAAGAGGAGCTTGTTGAACTAACAAAAAATTCAATAGGCTACACCAGTCATCCTCCACCATCAATGCGGTTACAGCTAATCTAATTCAATTACATGAGATACAGAACAGATCATATATAGAACTCTATCCAGGGAAAATCGCTTCCTCAGGTGAAAGTTTCATTAGAATATTTTAACTTAACAAATAACCATAGAACTAAGCAGCAGCTAATATTTTAAAGTTTCACATCCATTTATTCATCTCCCTTCTCCACTCAACGGAAAAATAAGAAGTGAAAAGAAAAATTCAAGCAAAGACCCATAAGCCTTGAATATGACAGATGTCAATGGAGTTCCTAGGATTTGAAATGATACAGTTCCCCTTGTATATGTGCAAGATGTACTTTATCAGACAAATTCCCAGAAGTTATCAGAAAGTCAAACAATAGAATTTGATGAGAAACAACACCATTGTGGGTTCAATCGAATACAACCATTAGCTCTACCGATCCCACGACATAAAAGGACATATATAGTTTGATAGTCAGATCATACAAACCACACAACGTAGACACCTTGGTACTGGATTTCCACTTAAAAAGGACCACTTCCATCAACCTGTGCCTAGAACCTGGTCATTGCATACATAGACCATGGAGGAACGAAGCATTTCACTACTGGTCTGAACATAAATATTACTTGTCACCAATTATTCTCATGAACACGATATAGAATAGCAGTATGGATAACCAAAACTGTTACCAGATATACCAAAATACCCTCAAAAGTCAATTTTTTGATGATGAGCCTTAGCAATAGCCTAACAAAGAGAAGCAAAAGTGAAAACACAGAGAAATTGCCCCATCATACAGGGAAAATGTCAAGTCTATAAAAGCCAAATCTGAAAGGAACCCTGAAAGAATCTCTAAAGCAGAGAGCAACTTCATAAAGGATCCCTACAAGAATTAATGGCAGAGTAAGAACTCTACCGTCTGAGGCATTGCCACAGTTAAATATTTTCCAATTAATGAAAAGGTAATCACTCTAATGGAGTATAGTAGAAGCCATTACCCCAAGAGCTGCATCTAGAACTGAACGTCAAGACAATTTACCTATAGAATAAATTCATGTCATAAGACTTTTGTCTCTTATGAAAATCTGAGACTCTTCCTGCAAACAAACTTCAACTGGCAACGTTCAATATGTAGTTCCTTTTAGTTTCACAAGAGTAATTTTGAATTCATAATTGAAGTTCAGAGAATGCTCTTCCGTAAACAAATTTGAACCTTAGACTAGAAATAAACAGAACAACTAACATAATAACAAGCAACAACAGAAAGTAACCAAATACAAAAAACGTGTTAATAACCTTGCATTCAGTCTGCGTTGACCATTCAGAGTCTTCAGACCTTGGCTTCAATCTATCTCTTGTACCCTGCAAAAAAAAAAAAAATGGGACAATGACAAAGAAAGTTACATGCATAATTGCAATACCCAAAGCATTCAAAGATTAAACATTTTATACTCGGATTAACAGAAAGTAAGAAAATTTAGAAGATTGGCCAGATTAATCCTTTTTTCTCTTGCAATTCTGCAGTGAACTAGATTACAACCAGGATAACACTGCTTCTTCCACAGAGAGTTTGATTTCATCATAATACACAATAATTGTTCAGCTTAAGAACAAGTAACCTAAAGCAAGCAATAGTTAATATGATTTAAATGCGGAAACAAACCAGTACACATTACTTTCAATAAAACACAGAAAAATGTTGCCAACCAAAGGCAGACAACAAATATCAAATTGTTGTTTTTTCTAAATTCTAAATCATCTTTCCTTAAAAACTAATCAAGCAAAAGTAAATGAAGAACCACAAACAGACGTATTATCATCTTCTCAACAAGACATCACAAAACAAACTAAAACTAATCAAAAGACTATCTTTCTGCAAAATCAGTTTAGTGAAACGTCAATATCCTGAAGTGTAACATTCAATCAGGTTGTTATACACACACACACAAACATACTATTCTCAATAACCTAATTCTACCTGATTCCGCCTTTTTGGAGGATGATTAAACTTGCAATTCATTCCAAACTTACAGTTCCCTGTCTTCATATAAAATGCACAATCCTCCGCGTCTATCCTTAATGGAAACTGAAACTGCCTCTTACTATAGTTCCTGCTACCATCAAAACCACTAATTTCTTCAGCCCCATAGTTCCCCTCCTCCTCCTCTTCCTCTTCCTCCTCCCCCTCAACCCCATCATTCCTATACTGCCCCTTCATCTCACCGACATTTCCACTCCTACCCCTCTCCCAATCGCTCCCTTCCCAAACGTCCCCATTCACTCTCCTCCCAAATCCCACTTCCCCCATCCCAACCCCACTCTCCCCTTCTCCCCCGCCAAAACACGAACTTCCCCCATTCCATACATGGACATTTCTCTGCTCTCCCTCCAAAGCCAAATTCATCACCGCCTCACTCAAGCTCTCCTTGTAAATCACCTGACGAATCTCCTCATCGAGAGCATTCTGGTAATCCAGATCCTCCTCCTCTTGATTCCTACCAGGAACAACCTCATCGGGGATCGATTGGGGTTCCACCGAAGACTGGGGTTTATCAAACTCCAGGGTTTTCTGAGATTGGGGATTTTGAGGTGCGGTGTCGTTTCGAGGGTTCTGATGATGATCGGAATTGTTGTTGTGAAACCGTTTCTGGGTTTCCTGTTCGGAGGATTCCTCCATTGTTTTTTGGGGTTTTTTGGATGCCCCACCACAAAATCCTACATTTGATTTTGAAAATGTTTTCGGTAAAATAAACCCTTGTATACTAACAGTACTATATTTATATTATTCAGTTGTCGCACTTGAGAAAATTTGGTGGGTTTTGTCGAAGGTAAAGTTACAGCTGTTTGTTTATATTCGGTTATATTTGAAAATTTTGTATTAAAATATATAAAAATTTTATATAAAAAAAATTAAATAGAAGAAATTTTTTTAAAAAATAATATGATTAAATTTTTAAATAAAAAATTATTTAAAATATTTTATTTTTATAATTAAAATTTTTAATTTTTTATAAATAAACAAAAACCAAACAGATTTGGTGTTAAAAAAAAATGGAATCAAATTGAATTATATTAATAAATTCAACACAAAAATGGGAGAGAATAAATTGTACGGACATGAGTAAACTGTAGGTATTTATCATTGTTGGGTTATTGCAACGTCCTTCCAAGGTTACTTTTGTCCGGTTTGGCCGTTTTCGTTAGAATTAAATTAGATATATTTTTGTTTGTTTGTCAGTTTATATTTTATAAAGATTTTTAATGATTATAAAATATTGTTAAATAAACATTATAAATGAATTGAGATTTTTAAAAAAATTTAAATGCATTTTACCTACCAAAAATAAAATTATAAAACACATCTATTACCTAATATTTTCTTTTCATATTTTAACATTTTAATTTTCATTACAGTAATATTTTAGTAAAAAAATACGTTTTAATTTTTACAATTCATACAACATTTCAATTTAAAACACGTTTTAAAATTTGTAATTTATATATCATTTTTATTCAAACCGCATTCAAAAGTATTAATATAAATAATATTTCAAATAACACTTTAAAACGTATTTTCATAAACGCATGGTCAAATGCAATCTTAGATATAAATTTAAGATGAGTTTGGTTTAGTTCCTTATTAGAATTGGAATTAAAATTGTTTATATTAAATTTACTTGAATATTATATTTTTTAGAATCTCAATTCATTTATAATGTTTATTTAACATATATCACCAAAATTATTTAACATAAACTGATAAGCGAAAGGTTCAGGATATATGTTTAGGTTAAGATTTAGTGGTGAAGCACTACAATTGGCATATCAAAAGTGAGGAGCCAATATTCTATTCCTATCTCACAATATCTCCTCATTTGGAATGTAATAATCAACCAATATTCTATTCCTAACCAACGAGTTGGCCACCCAAATAGTTTGGGCCAGTGGAGGTTAAGGTTTCGAATTCCGTCTCTGACATTTCCTCCTCTCGTCCTTTAAACTCTTGGTTTCGAGAACTTGACCCCGCATTGTGTGAGGCACACAATATGGGCACACATTTGTCATAAATTCATTGGCGTATAGGACCAAGAATGTAATAGAATAGGACATTTGTAATGAGAAATTGAGATTCTTCAAAAAAAAAAAAAACCAATATTCTATTCCTATCAAGCAATCACATTACAAGAATCCAAAATTTTATTTTATTTTTTCAACATCCTATACTATATATACTATACTATACTATACAATACATTAGTTAGCATTAGTATTTTGTCCCTACATGTTAGAGTGTACTTCCCTATTTATTAGGGTTTTTTCTTCCATGTTGGAGGTGTATTGTTGGCCTATAATGGCCGTTCTTTTCTTCATAATAACGATGTACCATGAAAATCAATTAATCTTTTTGGTTATTTATGTAAATTTTTGCTAATGTAATACAATATCTATAGTTTTTAAACACAAAAAAAAAATAAAAATCCTATACTATTATATTATATAGGAGAGGGGAAAATCATGTTTATTGTAATTTGTGAAATTTGAACTTTTGTTCTTTAAGATGAACTTTGAAAACACAATGACTACGTTATTGTTTAAGTTCCCAAAATTCTATTCATTTGTTGCTTTACTTTTCCTTGCACTATTCTGTTATTGCACAATGCGATAATTAGGATCCAAAATCATAAAAAAATAATAATAATAAATTTGAAATAATTCTAATTATAATAAGAAACGAAACACAGCTTTGACAAATTTTATGAAAAAATTTCATTATAAATATAATTACTGGGGCATTAATATGCATGTGTCTCCAGAACATTGATCCCCTGCTTTCCATCGTACAGTTAATTTAACAATTGACAATTACTAATAACTTCAAAACATCAATCAACTCACGTTGGAATTGGATTGAGGAAATATATTTCGATATCCTTCAGCAAAAGAAAGACCCGACAAACTTTTCAATGCCAGAAAAAAAAAAATTGAGATAAAATTTTTTAATACGAGCTTGTATAAATTACATTTACTTTATATATATTTTATGTTTTTGAAAGAAAAATTGTGAAAAAAAAATTGTATAATAAATATAAAAAGCTATTTTGTAAACATATATTTTTTTATAAAAAAAAAAGAAAAAGGGAGCTCATAATAAAAAAGGCAAAAGAAAATTCATCCCTACTTTTCCTTTTTGAGGGACATGGGGAGGGACACAATAGAGTGGATTATTAACTTGTTTTGGTTTAGAAAATAAGCTCTCATGTTTATTCTACTTTTTTGCAATTTTTTTTAAAAACTTTTTGCAAAATGTGGTTATATCTTATTTAAAACTAATCAAAGTAGTCAGTTCTGATGATAATTTTCTAAAAAATTAGTTTGGTTAGTAAATCACTCAAATCGTTCTTTAATTTTGAATTTTTGAGCCATAATTCTATTTGATCCCAATTTCTATTTAGCTGCGGATGTTGAAAAAGTTCAGTTGAGTCCCACATCTTCATAATTTGGTAGGTACCTGAAACTTGAATGAGTAAATTTGGAAGAACATTTACCAGCACAGGCAAAGGTCCTCATTTTACTTCTAGTCAAATTTTCCAAAAAAGAAATGAAAAAAAAAAAAAAACATTGTTGGGTTTATGGTTAGAAAAGTGTTTTATATTGGTTTGGAGAAAGAAAATAAAATAATTAATAAGTTATTATAATTTAAATTTTATTTAGTATCAAATCGAATTTTTACGCTTTATATTATAATATAGTTTTTTTTAATAATTTATACAATTTTTTTTTTAGTTTTTCAAAGTGGAACGACCGAACGAGTAATCATGTTTTTATTTGGAACGCTTCAAAAGACTTACGACAAATTTAGGAATTGTTTGATTAGCATTTTTAAACAATTTTTAATATATATATTTTTTATTTTAAAATTATTACTTGAAAAATACAAAAATACTTTTTAAAAAAACTGTCCATTTTGTAAAGCTCGTTTGGGTGTTTCAAGGGGATTTTGGAGATTTGGCTTGGCGATATGATTTATTGCAAAAGCCATGGGGTGGGCATTGACTACGAAGATATGGATGCTGAAAATGATAGATCCCAGTTTTTTTATTTCTGAATAAATGTGGATTGTGTCGGTGGTGGTGGGTTCAGTCCTGGGCCATCACCGCCACTTCTTCTGGAAGGAGGACAGGGTGTGTACGGGGTACGTAGGGAGAGGAAGGCGGAGGTGGGGTTATTACTGTTGGATTAATTATGAGAGGAGTGGTAGTCGGTGGAGGGGTAATGATTGGTATTGGTGGAGGTCCAGGGATGGTGGGAGGCGAGGTCTTGGAGTTTTTGGATGAAATGGGTGGCTGGAAGTTGTGGGCCGAAGAGCGGTGGTATGGTGGATAACTAGCAGGAACGCCGCAGTTTTTCCGGGCAAGAAAGGAAGGGAAAGCCTGACGAAGAATCTAAATTGATGGACGATTTGCTCTCTAACATTATTTAATTTTGTGTTTTGTAATAAAGATGAATGGATAATTTTATTTCTTTAACAGAAAGAAAAGCAACGATTGAAGTGGAAGAGTCACAGTCGAAAAGAATATTCCTCACTTTTTTTCTCATTCAAAACCGGGCATGATACTTTCATATTATACGGCTCCTAAGTGATAAAAAAAAGAAGAACTTATCTTCCAAAGATAGTAAATCTTTTTCTTATGACAGAAAGTCATTTTCAAAAATTTTATATAAATTTTTATATGAAACCGAAATAGTTGCTTTTCAGAAAATTTTCTAACGGTGGGACAAAAGATAAAACCCCAAGTTTCATCCTAGTCATGGATAGATCACCCAGGTTCGGGTCCATATATAGTGACAATTGCCCTATGAACACTCGCTTTCACTACGATTCCGTTGGGTTCTCTCAACCAAGCCACTGCTTATGAATCGCCAGCTTTCTTACTATTTGAGAGCTTACGGTTTCATGTTCTATTTCACTCCCTGATGGGGGTTCTTTTCACTCTCTATTCAAAATCACTATAATTTATCACTATCTTTATCGTTACTCTTATTTTTTATAAGCTAAATTTTATGAGCAAACGAAAAGGAAGATGAACAAATGTAAAATTTGTTCGGAAATATATTTAGGGGGACTTTGAATATGCTGATAAATTTTTTCTTCCAAACCTTCCTATTTCACGTGTCACAGTTAGGTGACCTTTGGTTTGTTTAAAAAAATAGAAAAGATAACGAAAATGATAATAATGACGAATGATAATAGATTATTTTATTATAATTAAGTTGTTTGGTTTGTGTTAAAAAATGATTATAATTATCAATGATGATGATTGGTTTGTGTTGGAGAATGATTATAATTACTAATAATAGTGATTGCTATTCTAAATCTTTAGAATTAGAAATTTAGTTAATAATTACTAATTATGATATTTAATAATAATAATAATAAATTAATTATAATTTAATTTTAATAATTAGTATTAGTTATTTATTTATTATAATATTAAATTAATTAAATATTAATAAAAATATTATTGATTAAATTAATCTTGAGTAAGTAATTAATTATAAATTAATTAATATTAATTATAATAATTAATATTAATGAAGTATTTTAATTAATTATTAATTATAATATCAAAGTACAATATTAAGTAAATTAATGATTAATTAAATTAACTTAATTTATTTATTTATTTTAAATTAATAATTATAAATTAATGCATATTAATTATAATCATTAGTATTAACTAATTAGTTAATATTAGTTAATTATTCATTTTAATATTAAACTAATTAATTATTAATTAAAATCATTATTGATTAAATTAATCTTAATGAATTAGTTTAATTAATTATTAATTATAATATTACATTACAATATTAAGTTAATTAATTATTAATAATTAATTAAATTAATCTTAATTGAGTAATAATAAATTTGAGGTCAATTACTTTCATACCTCCGAATTTTTGGAGTATGAATGATACCCTTAAGTGAGTACATGGATTTACTATTTAGGGAATCATTCCCCTTAACCAAATACTAGTATTTTATTTCATTCCCATTCCTCCTCCCAAGCCCCTTAACCAAGCCCCCTTAATTTTGATTAATTTTCTCAATTCGCTCTGATTGAACTAAATGATTAAAAAGAGATATTTAATTAAATTATTTTTAATATAAAGGATCAAATTGAACAGTGACTTAAAATTGAAGGAAATTTGAGCGATTTACTCGAAATTGAAAGACTACTAAATTGTCTAAGCGTTAACTCAAATAATTTGCACAGGAAATTATTGAAAAAAATATTTGAACAATATTCAATTTTACCAAAAATTATTCCATATTGATCATGAGGTTGAGAACTGTGTTGAGTTTTATTGATAAGTGAAGTCTAACATGGACTCAAAGAAGTAATGTAAAATATGTGTAAGTGAGATGAGAATGAAATCATACCTCTTTTTGATTACTGAGTGTTAGTAGGTATTATTTAACTAAAACAATCCCAAAAAAAAAATTTATTAAAAACTTTGATGAAATGATGTAATTTTATTAAAACGAGATACCATTAATACATGGCAATGGTCAAAGACAGTTTTTGTTATTCATACTAGACACTTGACATTTGTTGCTTGTAAAGATATGTATGTATGGCCGATGGCGATAGGAGATACTATTGTTATTTTTTCTGAAGTCGAGCAATTATATATAAAGGGAATTTCCGAAGCTGGGCGGCATTATCTTGGAGCTCCCATTTATTAGAGTGATGGAGTTCATTCGGTTGGAAATTTGTACTGCTTTATCACTTCTTATTTGTCATAATACATATGCGAGGCAACACATTATAATAATCGTGAGATACCTATTTCAAGAATTATATCTTTTTAATTATCCTAATGCTAGATCCCAACTACCCAAAATAATCAGAATTCTAGAATGGATGTGCCCTAATATGACGAGGAGAGTCCCCCATTTTATACCAAACTAATTAATTAAAGAGATAACCTTCAAAATGATCTATTACATATTAATCAATGATTTTTTTAGTCTCTTACTTTTAAAGCGAGAATAATGGTCCCACGCATTTCATATATGTACTATTTTGGTTATCTGTTACTATTCTGTTACTATTTCGTCACTATTCTGATACTATTTCATCACTATTTTGACAGAAAAACAAACAGAATAGTGACGGATGATCAAAATGGTACATTTATGAAATATGAGGGACTATTTGTTCTTTTTTTAAAAGTAAGGGATTAAAAAAATCATTGGCCAATATGTGAATAACCATTTTGGGGGTTACCTCTTAATTAAAACCCAACTTTAGTGGTAGCAAAGACAAATGTAGTCCCAACACTTGATTCAGAATGATTAGCTCCATATCTATGGCCGCTAAACAGCAGCCTTTGCAGGACCCTCAAAGTGGATTAAATTTTTCATTATGTTGTATCCACGATTTCCGTATAATAAATTATTCATAATAAAGAACTAATTAATATATTGGCATTTTATTTTGTATAATTTTTAGCCATTAAAATTACATATTTACATATTTCATTATCTCCAACTGCATCGTATCGAATGTGTGAAAAACTTCTTCGTGAGTGAAATGTTTTACTTGCCATAAACTAGGAATCCCTACAAAATAAGAATGAACAAAAGCACAAAGGATGGTGCAAGCACAAAAGATGATGAGTAGAAAGAGTTTAATCATTGTGTGTTGGTCAACTCTTTGTAAAAAAAGAAAATTGGCCATTTACTTCTTATTTTGGTCCCTAATTCTTTGAAAGTGTGGTGATAATCTGGTCAATGAGCAAAACACTTTGGATTCAAGATGTTAAAATCATATTTATTATCTCATGAAAAATGTAAATCAAGGTGAGGTACAATGATGCAATGGTTTCTTGAGAAAAGAATTGGAAAGAGAGAATTTTTTACGTTGAATTTGATGCAGATGATTCAAGAGTCAAGGAAAAGGATGGTGTACAATGCAAATTTGGATGGATAAAGAATTACTTTGCAAAGGAAAAGTTCTTTGCGTATATATTGGAGATATTTTTACAATTTTCAATATATGGATAATTTAGTTCTTGATAGAATTTTAGATTATGGTTCTTTGGCTAATGTGGTGTATGTTCCAAAGATGTGAAAAAAAAATCTAATTTTTTAAAGCAAGTTAGACTTCAAAACTACCGGTTTTTGTTGTAAGTAGAGACAGTCTAAGGGGGGAGGAAATACGATAATTTTGTACCATTTGAATTTCTCAATAGAACTGCACGGGGTCAAGGAATTCCATATTCCTATTTACAAATGGTGGTGAGAGGAAAAATCTTACAAAAAAGAAGAACGTAGAGTTGAGACCCTCTTGTAAGTCAATTAGGTTTGGTTAATTGCACATGTTTATTTGGTGGTTGAATCAAGTAGACTATTTGATTCGAGTATGCAATTAGATACTATGATATTTGGTGGTACAAAGGCAAATAGTTGGTTGGTTTGTGGTTTGACAAAAGCAAAATTGTTAAGGTAGAGTTTATTAGGAAATTGATATATTTTTCTTTAGGAAAAGGAACTTACCTTTTTGTATAGAATTATATTTTTTGTTATAGTTTCCAAATTTAATACTGATTTGGGATAGAGATCAAATTATTTCCTATTGGTATTATTATTTGATTGGAAATTAGGTAATGTTTGTTGTTATAAATAGGAGGGGTGGTCTTATATAGAAAAATATGAGGGATATTAAGAGATGTACTCCCTTCATCCCAAAAAAAGAGTTCAATTTGGTATAGGTACAATTTTTTATTAATTATTAGGTACAACACATTGATGCACTCATTAAATATATAATTTTACATTTTTATCATTACTTTTTAATTGTGAGTATATACAATTATTATTAGTAAAGATATTTTGAAATTTTGGTTTAAAAATAGACTCTTTTTTTTAGACAGATAGAGTAGTTCTTGGGAGTAGCAGAGGTAGTCCAGGGTTTTTTGAATTGGGATACAAAGGATATTCTTGTATGAGTTTTTATCTCATGATAAAAATCTCATTCTCTTGGTGGACGTAAACTTGAAATTAACCCAAACTACATTAAAATCCTGTATTACTCATGTTTTGTACTTGGTTTTTTTTATTATTATTAAATTGTTAATCGTCGTGTTTGTTTTCTGTTTTCCCCAACAAGGCAAAATAAGGCTCACGTTACTAACTCAATAAAAATTCCAATAACATTGGTGTTGAATTGCCATAAACTAGGAATCCCTACAAAATATTCCAATAACAAAACCTTACTGATATGTAAGTCTATAATAAAAGATGACGAGGGACTGAATGTGAAATAATATCATTTCCAGATTTGCTAAATAAAAAGAAGAAAAAAACACCCAAGGATTAAAAAAAGAAGAAGAAGATAGTATGCATTGTTCTTGTCCTATATAATTATGCACTAATACAATTAATTAAGCAGAACAATCTTTTCTTTCTGAACCATTACGTATGGAAGAAACTAAAAGAAATGGTCTTTATTTAGCCTCACTTAACCTAATACTTTTAAACTTTTGTATTTCTGAATTTGAACTATGTAATTAATTTCTCAATTTAAGTTTTTATTTGCCTGATATGTTAGTTTGGCAAATAGTAGTGATCCTTTGAGAATTTAAAATGAACTGTGACTTTGATCAGTTCTTATTTACTGGTGTAGGTAAGAAGGATGAAAGCTTCGATTTTAATCCCATACTTGTCAATTGTCTTTTTTTAACTTGTCATAATATGTAAGTGAGATTATATTCGATTTTATGCCTGTTGGCCTGTTCTTCAAGAGACTATTATTGTCCGTTCAGTTCTAGTCGGAATTAAAATTGGTTAAAAATTACATATATTTTATATAGATTTTAGTTTGAGTTTTATAAAAAAATTAATAATTTAAAAATATTGTAAAATAGACATTATGAATGAGTTAAAATAAGAAAAATTAGTGTTTTTGTCCCAAAAAAAGAATTCATTTTTAATTTGATTTATTTTTTTAAATTACAAGTTATAACACATTATATTTTTATTCTTACTTTTTAATTTGAATTATACATTATCATTATTAGTGAGAGTAATATAAGAATTTCACACCAAAAGTAGATTTTTTTTTTTTTGGACAAACAAAATTTTTGAAATTAAATTTTTTTCTTAATAAAAAGAGTATAAAATTAAGATAAATATAATAAAAAAATTCTCTATTTTTAAAATAATTTCAATTCTAACAAAAAACCAAACAAGCCTTGTTGTTGTTATTTCACTTGTCATAAACTGAAGGACGAGGGAAAAGAATCAAACATCATGTCAACATCATATTCTATACACATCTTGGAGCTCACTGCTCATGGAAATTAAACCCCTTCCAAAGTAGTCATGATATACCAGAGGACGGCCAAAGAAGCCCTATTTAAAACAGTAGTCATGATATACCAGAGGACGGCCAAAGAAGCCCTATTTAACTTCATCGAAGCATCAAGGAATCAACGAGCATTACTAATTTGTCGATATTACATCTCAATATGAGCCGCGTAGCTGCTTTCCCCGCCATGGTGGTATTGGTTGTAATGCTGCTATTACTCGGGGTTTCCTCCTATGTCGTGCATGGCGGCGATCCAAGCACGGTCATTGTTGAGCAAGGACGCACTGATCGTGAGACGTACTTCAGCGGTGATCCTTATGGAGATGCTGTAAATGAGGTTCTTAATGATGTAGTCGCCTCGATTCCCAACTCCCAGAATTTCGATTATAGCGCCGCCATTTCTGATGCCAATGGTGGCGTTGCTTATGCTCACGGAATTTGTGATTTTCCAGTTGTTGTACAGTGCGCCAGTTGCATGGGAGTTGTTCGGGAAGCTGTCACTATGCAGTGGTTACGTTGGAGGTCATGTATCAACGCTTGGCTGTGCATTTGCTTTTGGGAACTCTCCAGTTTAATGATTCACAGAAAAGCTGATGAAGCACCTTCTCATGAATTAAAAGTACCATTCGAAGATAAATGTCTTTCTTAATCATGTTTGATGTGCCTTTGTGTTTTCTTAGTTCGGTTTGTTGCATCGATTGGCATGTTTGTGATGTGATTTTTTTTTTTTTTGGGGGGATTTTCTAGTCATGTGCTGTTGGCTTGTCTTGTTTGGATCTGCATGAAAGCTTAAAGAAATATTTTATGTCAAAATATGGAATTTCAAGATTTTCATATAAATTTTCCGTGAATTTCTTATGAGATCCGTTGTATGGTTTTTATAAATTCTGTTATATAACCAATTCTTACTAATTAAATAATGAGCTAACGAATCGGGCACTTTTAATTTCTGTCGTTGAATTTCCTAATTAATATTACGTTCAAGAGATAATAAATCCAACAGTTGATTAAAATTCTAGTACTCTTACAAATATTATAGTGTTTGTTTTAATAAAACACTTCAATATTACCCACACCACTCAATTGTGTATTTCAAACTCATCACATCTCACTTAGAACAAATTCAAACTTTTACCGTACGTGCTGATTATTTTTTGCATATTCAAACCTTAAAATTCAACGAGTGATCCCTGGATGGGAGAAGTGATAACATTAATTTTTTTTTTTGTTAATTTTATTTTATTTTTATCACTCACTTTCCTCTATGCCTTAGAATGTAACATTGTTATGCTGACATAACTTACACATTTACATGCAGTAGGCCAATTGCAAACCAATATGGAGAATCTTCCTTCAGGCTTTGTATACTTTTTAAAAATTTGCCACACAAAAATACCGTATTTATCCTTTCGCCATGTGTTATTAATTCTTTTTTTTAACCAAAAGTAATTGATTGTATTAATTAGTGTAATTACAAAATTAATACAGTACATGAGAGGGTCATTTAAGATCTCGTCCTAACACAGCTAATCTAATCCAGTAGATCGCAATTACGACATAGCACCCCGAGAAAACGGGACTGTACTTTCTAACTAACCTAACTAAGAGCAACAAAATCCCTAACTTGTTAACATCTACTTGCATAGCTCCCCTTAGTAACAACCGAACCAACAGACCAGTCAGATTTACCCGCGGCACTGGCTGGCCCTACCTCTTGTACCTGTGCGAACTTACGCTGCGTATCATCATGTGCTTGCTTCTCCTCCGAAGCTAATACCCCAAAACCCTCAGTAGGAAAATCTCGCTGACACCTGTATGAAATGACCAATAGCTTCGAAGTCCAGCTTAATGGCTTTCATGAGACTACTCAACTCTGACTCCAAAACTAGGAACACAACCCCAACAACTTAGGGTCAAAGAGACTGCCATATCCAAAAAAAAAAAAAAATACTGTGGCTACAGTAAAAATTATAAGTACAATCGCTCGAAATTCGTACATTTTTCGCCCATACTTGGTTTTTTTTTTCCTCAGCCTGGATGTGATCCGTTAAAATCTCCATGTGTTATTAATTCTCTCGTATTTCATGTATTTTTATGCTTAATTAAGTTATATTTATCTCTCATCTCCTCCAATTGAAAGTATATATATGGTAAAATGAAAAGTAATTGATATGGTATAGGAATAAATACATAATTATTTTCTTTTTTCAGTTTTGCATTGATTTAAAAATGTGTGTGTATTCTAAGGGATATTTTACGTTATTTAACTCGGTTTCTCTCTCACTTCAAAGGTCGAATCAATCATTCTTATACTTGAAAAGATAAGCTGTCTTACTTATAAAAGCTATATTTTGATTTTTATGGAGAGAATCCGTAACAACTTTTTTTCCGTTTAGTGAATAATGGATCTAAATTCTAAAAATAATAAGGCCTTATAATAGGAATGAGTGATCAAATGAAATAAAGCATTTTGTTGTGACCACATATCTAGAACCAACATCATATAATCCAATTGAGACATTATAAAATAGACTAAATTTCTTTTAATGTCTTTTTGACCAAAAGCTAATGTAGCTCCTAATAAATTCATTATGTAAAGTATAATTATGACAACAGGAAGAAGTTGGGCTACAAGAAAAATTTTCGCTGCCACCATATAGTAAGAGCAGAAATAAAGGTGGATCCCTCCGTGACATTATGTAATTTTCATTGCTACTTGGTGACAATATGTGAAAGAGTGGAAATAGGGTTTGGTCCCTTCATAATAATATTATGTAACCATACATGAAGGAAAAACTGTGCAAATTTAGCAATAGCACTAGTAAATAATAAAATAGCACACAAAGTAAAGAATAAATAATTAATTTTATTATTCAAAATCAAGTTATTGAATATTATTCCAAAATCCAAAGCTGCTAGTCATCCCAAAAATCTCAAAAAGCCCAAAATTAGTAATAATTAACCAACATCCCCTACATGATCAGTTAGAAAAGCTTTTTGATAAGCATTTGCTTCAAGAAGAGGTCGTGTAAATCAAAATCCTATTAATAGATAAGAACATACTTCAACTATTTCCTCAAAAATATAAATTTGTAGTAAATTAGAACTAGTTACCAATCCTAGAATGGAAATGTATAAATTTTTAGCATGCTGCCAATGTTTGGATTAAAGCTTCTATACAAAAAGTTAATTTTTCTCACAAAAAAAAAAACTTTTTTATTTCAAAATTTAAAATTTCCTACTAAATTCTCCTCGGAAAATTTTTTAAAATTTTTTCTCCACTACAAATTTTATTCTCCCTCCAAAATACTTTTCTTACAAAAAAATCCCACCAAAATTTTTCACACATGCTAATATAAAAATTTTCAAATAAATAACAAATCCAAACTTCACACATGGGAGTAGACTAGTTAAATTTTAAATTCCAAGTTCCAACAAACGCGGAGGAGCAATTGTAGAAATAATAATAGTGGAATTTTCATGTCGCCATTTTGTTCATAACATGTATAACAAATTTGACATATTTTACTTAGAAATTTCCAATTGAAAGAAAAATGGTACTTTTATGCTCCCTTTTCTCCTTTCTCTGCCTGGGTATCTAGAATATGGAATAACAAAAAAAATTGAAATTTTCTCTCTCTCTCCTTTTTTTTTTTTTTTTTGGGAAGTAGTTTCATGTTTAGAACAAGGAAAGAAAAGCAGAAACAACAAAGAAGGTGGTAAAGAAAATGAAAAAAAAAAGAAATTCAAAAGTGACTTTAAATTCTCCAAACTAAAATTTTAGGCTATGTTTGGAGTATATTCTATCTACAAAAAATTACTTTTTTCTCACAAAACAAATAAAACATCCAAATGCATTTAAAATTTCCCTCCCAAATTCTCCTAACATAATTTTAAAAAAATTTCCCTCCAATACAAATTTTATTCTCCCTCCAAAATACTTTTTCTTATAAAAAAATTCACCAAAATTTTTACACATTCCAAAACAAAATATTTCAAATAAACCACAATCCAAACATTACCTAAAATACTCATATAAGCGAAAAACCTCAAATATGCTTGATCATAAACCATATAATTATCACTATAAATAAAAACCTTAATTCCAACAATAGTAATTAATATTGATGTAATAGAAGTGGATCAATTAGATATCCGAATTCTAAGGAAAATTTGTTAATAATGATCCAAGACCATATATATTAATATATAGAATTGTTGTTTATTTGCTAAATAAAAAATTGATTGAAAAAAGAATGACTCTACTTAACAATAAAATATTATGAAAAGACAATCTACGATGAAGATTTTTTGTTGCTTATGGAAGAAAAGAAAAAGTCTAACCCCTATCAATATAATAAAAGAAAGGAGAATGAAATATACGATCCACTTGTGTTCATATGTATGTTACTTGAAGATTTTTTAATTATTAAATTTTTAACTAATATTTTTGATTTGATAGATCTTGCTTCTTTAAAAGGGATCAATAAAAGTCAAGATATGGACTAATTAAAATTGAAACTAACTTCAAATATAATTTTAATAAAACTAAATTTTAGCTTCTTCTTTTTTTTTGAATTTTTGCTGAATCCTTTAAATTTTAAACCATCGGTTTTCATTTGGTTAAATGATAGGAATGATAAAAATTCCTAATCTTAAAAATTCAACATGCTCTTCCTCCAACTTTGGTCACGTAATAACAAAAATCGTTTATTTAAACCATCAAATATTTTATGAAAAATATTTTAAACCAGTTCATTCTTTTATTTCTTTTCAAAACGAAGTTTTTTGAATTTTGATTATCGAATTAATATATATATATATATATTAATATTTAGTTTACTGAGAAATAAAATAGTTTACTTTCCTTGTCTGGATTCCAAGATGGGGAGACTTTTCCTTCCAAGAATAAGACAAAGTTTTATCACTTTACTATTTTATTTATGTTTATTGATAAAGTGCATTTTTGAATTCTATCTTTTGATTGATAGTGGAACTTTCTAATTCCTAGGGCTCAAACATAAAATCGAAAAATCCATAAAAACCCTAAAACCCTAAACTACAAAAACGAAGTTTCGAATCGTTCTTTGAACAAATTTTTATTTTTATTTAGTAATGTAATTGTTTTTTTTAAAAAATAGTAACTCCATTTACATATATATATATATATATAGACACATTCAATATCAACAATTTTTTAGTCATCAATGATTATAATATAAACTCAGAAACAAGGTAACATGGTAAAATTGGTAGACATGCTACTCTTAGGAAGTAGTGCTTGAGCATTTGGATTCAAATCCGAGTGGCAGCACGACACTTTGTTGGAAAGAAAAGAGAAAAATCCCCTTGGAGAGGTGTTAGGATTATAAAATTTTAAAAATGATATAAAAGTTTTAAAATTCTTATTAAATGCATAAAATTATTATTAATAATTTAATTAATATTTAAATAGCCTAATTATCCTTCTTTAAACTATTAACCCAAATCCATCGACACGAATCACTATCCATCACACAAAATCTAACCAGTTTAACAAAAGAAATTAAAGCCTCAAGGAAACACACATCCCCATGGAAATATTTTTGTTTGCAAAAAAATTATATAACATTAACAACTAGGACAAATTAATTCATTTCATCTATTTGATGTATCCATCATCCACACGAAATGATCATAGCTCAGTCTTAGCATTTTTCATATTCTTCTTTCTCATTTTTTTTATTAAATTTATGAGTCTAGGTCGATTTGTAACTCAAGTAAGGAAAATAATTGATTTGCATACTCTTGTACAGATGTACTTCCCTTTGTTACCGCCTCCCCAAAAACATACCCCATTAATTTCCCAAAGACAAGGCTTTTCGTGTTGCCTCAAGCCCTAACGCAATGGCCACAAATAATGGTGATAAATGGGCATATTGGATCACTCATGGGTTGAGTAATTCATGAGTTGGGATTTTACGAGTCATAATTCAATCCAATCAATAAAATTATGAGTTAGATTAGACTTGGTTTGAATTAAATTCAATCCACCAAATTGGTTAAAATTATAATTAAAAAAAATTAACTAGTGACCTAACAGATCAAAATTATAATTTTAAAAAAATTGAAGTGTTGACCTAACAAGTCAAAATTATAACTTAAAAAAAAATCAAGTAATGACCTAATTGGTTAAAATTATAATTTTTAAAAAACTAAGTGGTGACTCCTCGAGTTAAAGTTATAATTTTGAAAAATTTCAAGTGGTGGCTATCTGGCCATCCACCTTGGTCGACCATTGCAGGTTGGATTTTGACTAAGTTGTCAGAAACTGTTAGAAGGAGGCTAGTGGTAGCAGATAGCTGGCCGGCTATCATTTGGATTTTTAAAAATCATAATTTAACTCATTGGATTGATTAGATTCAACTCAACTCAACCATTAAATTGCATGACCCATTTGACTTGTAACCGATGTGACCTAACATAATGAGTTAATATAGCGAGTTGATTTTTAGGTTAAATTGATTTTTGTCACTCTTAGCCATAGAAGCAAAGCAGCTCTTTTTTTTAACCCAAAAAAAAAAAAAGAAGTCCCCAAAATGCCTTACTAAAATCAACTATTGCAAAACTAAAATTACACTTATGGAAGAAGTTCTCGGAATCAAATATAAGACATCAAAGTAATAAACTCAAATAAGATGATGTTTTATTAATTTTGTATTACTGTCACACCAAAAATATTGAATGAATGACAAATGACAGGGGATTGTTTTGTTCTTTTCTATTCTTTTTCTTTTACCATAGATAAAAAATTTTGTGTCCAGTAGTAGAATTTGAGAAGGATTTCATAAAGGGAATAAAGTTATTCACAAATTTGTTAAATCAATAGAGGTAGTTTTGAGCATTTAAAAACTTTTGTATCCTTATTAAGAATTTAGATACCGAATGCAACCTTAATAAGAATTCTCTGAAAGAAAAATAGATCACGTAATAAATTCAACTCCCAATTTCAATTTTAAAAACTCTTCTTTTCTTTTTTAAAGATTTTTTTTATGATATTTGCAGCATATATTAACTCACACTTTCTTTTATTAGTTGTGTATTGGATTTATACGGGATATTTCCTACTAACCAATAAATAGATCATATAATAAATTCAACTCCTAATTTTAATTTAAGAGATTCTTTTTTTTAAAATTTTTTTTATGATATTTGCAACATGTTTTAACTCACACTTTCTTTTATTAGTTACGCATTGGGTTTATTCGAAATATTTTCCACTTACCAATTTATCAAAGTCATTACTTTCTCTTTCATGGAGTCTCTTCCTTATTCAAATGGTTGCTTTTGAAAAAATGAAAATTATTAAGCACAATAAACGGTTCAAATATGGTATTGACTCAAGACTTTGTTAGTATTGACTTTTAAAGTGACATAGGCTGATTTTCTATGAATTTTTAAATGGAAATAGGTGATTTTTAATATTAGTACCTATTGTTAAATTTGAATGGCTAATAATACACATAATCATGATGATATTCAATTATGGTCTCTTTTTTGTTGATTATTATTATCAATAGCACCTCTACTGATCACATGGAGGGAAAATAAATCAATTTTGAATCTCTTATTATTTTTAAATGAATATTTTTAGAGTACTCCTTTGAACATATCTAATGAAATGGGGATGATTCCAATCTAGGACCAATGCGTCAATGGCAAGAATGATAGTGATTTTTTTTTTAAAAAAAACACATATTATATCATAATAAATTTGCTATAAATGCCATTTTTGGTGAAAATTCAATTCTCAATCTTTTAATTGTCCAATCAATACTTTGTAGGTTGGCTCTAAATTAATTATGGGGTGATTTATTTTTGAGAGTTGTGTGTGGACATATGAAATTCCTTTAAATACAAAATTCCTTTAAATACAACAAAACTCAATCAGAAACTGAAAATTAATCTAAGTAGAACTCAAAGTACAAAATGTTTAAATCTATTGAAAAATGCTTGCTATTATGTATTGTGATAAACAAAATATAAACTTTATTTATAATAAATTTCAAGTAATAACAACAATTTTATTTGGAAAAAATGCTTTTATTTTGTATGTCACAAAAAAAAAATCACCTTTACTAAGAATAAGACACAACTAATCCCTCTTTATTAATTTGGCATATTCCACACAAATCTTCACATGTAGGTAATTTTTCTTCATCATTGTTTGTAAAGTAAATAAAATGCAAAATCTTTATTTTTGAAATATTCCACAAATTTAAAACTACTATGTTAAACAAATTCATCGTACTTGATTATATACAAGAAGAAAATCCTTGAGTTTACATCAATACATCTCCTACTCTATTTTAATAAGCAGCAAACAGATTAAGACCTTGGTTTTCGGGGAAGAGTTGATAACATTTGGTCGAACATTGTTGCATTGTTGCATTGTTCCAGCTGAAATTGATGAAAAAAACATCCCTTCTGTGGTGATCCAGCGAGAACCAAAAAGTATCTGACGGGTTCTACTGAATTCAAATCCCAGAGGGGAAACAATTCGACTAATGTTTCCTTTGAAGATGAAAGGATGATTAAGAAACATATCCGCACTCCATCTTGAATCCGCATCCTGAAAGCATTTATCTAAGAAATCTTTTGCCCATACTGATACATATTCTGCTATCTCTAGCTCAAACCGATTTTCCTCTTTCCAAATATGTTTTCGGATCATCTCTAGGACTACACATCCCAATGACCATATATCTACCTCTGTCCCTTGTAACTCCAATTTTAAAGATTCTGACGCTCCATAATATGCGGTTCCTCGAAACTTGTTTATGTTTTCCGTTTCATGCTTGCTTAGCCCAAAATCAGCAAGTTTCAGATGGCTTAAACCCTGCTGACTTGGGAAAACAAGAATATTCCTAGGCTTGATGTCGCAGTGAATAAACCCTTTGCGATGAACGTGAGAAAGCCCTCTAAGCAACATGTATGTGTAACTGGCCACATGGGATTCCGGCATAGCGTCTTCATATCTCTCAATCAATTCGTCAAGAGTCCCTCCGGAAGTATACTCCATCAAAAGATTGTAAAAACATTCTCCATTCTCTTCAATGCTAACGTCTTCTCCGTAGTATGATCCCCTTATGCTTTTATGGGCTGATGGAAAATGACCAGATGAGGCTGCAAGTGCAGCAAAGTGTTCCATTTCTTGTTCATTTCTTTAGCTTTCCATCACAAAAATGGCTGAAACAACCTTCACACTTTCATATTCTTATTGGAAACTTCAAATTCAGTAACTTTGTTGAAACATATACCTCACAGCTTTGGAATCAACAATGCTTCTCCAAAATCTGATCAAGGCTTTGCAAAATTTTATGGATCATCATGTTGAATGTATGGGGTTTTTGTTTGATATGACTAAGGAAGCACAAGGCACAAATGTGATAGAATAAAGTTAGGACACTAATAGGCCTAGCTAAGATACTGTTTCTCAAGAAGGCTTCCACAAAATGCTAAATCGCACCTTTCCTCAGGAGGATCTCCGATGCAATCAAAAACTGCATCAGCGTTTAGGAAATCTTCATCAGCAGTGCACCTATCAAGGAAAGATTGATAACAATTATCAAATACAGGAGATAACGTAGAAGTAATTAACTCAGAATCCATAATGTTTTCTGTTGAAACCAGATCAAGGAAACTTCAATGACATTGATCTTATGAATTTCACATTTCTGTGGCATGAAGTTTTCTTAAAAGCTCGAAATATTGCCCCCTTACAAATAGTAATAAAAACTCTCTGTATGATCCATATAAAATCTTTTGAGAGTGTCAACATGAAGATATAGACATGGACAAGGAAATTACGGAGATCTGTGGCAATGTTAATGCTCATGCTCATGATTTCCAAAAGAGAAAAATGAGGAAATGCTAGAAAAAACTCACTGGTGTCTGAAATTTATTGAGCTTACCCACTCTTGGTTACAATACACTTCATTCCAGCAGCTTTAGCAGCAGCAAGACCTATGGCACTGTCTTCTATCACGACACAACTGTAAGCAATGAGAATCAAGTAACCTTTTCAGTTAACTGTAAGAGAGCTAGTAAATACTAAAAGCACATTCGAGTTTTACTCAACAACTTTAGAGATGAAACATATTCACTTTTGTTTAGGTTATTCAGGAGCCATAACACTGTGGTACCTTGAAGGGTCAACGCCCAGTGTGCTGGAAGCTAACAGATAAATGGCCTGAAAGGAAAAGAAAACATTTCTAGCATTGTCATGATCCAGAATATCAATTTGCATTTATTATAATCAGAAAGATAAGAATTGGATGGATTTTTTTTGTCCTGACCTTATTACTGACTCTAATTGACAGGAAGAGACGAAAGGTCAATCATTCAATTCCATAGTTTGACAACTCCAAGTATTATAAAGTACAAATATAGTTCCAGGACGTACATTGCAGCTATATTGGCTCCATTTTAGGAGATTTTTAGGTTTTTAACAAGGTAGAAACTAACAAGCTGTACTGAAATAGCTAAGAGCAGTTTACCAGATCAGGTTTCTTGCGAGGAACAACATCTCCTGCATATATCTGGATTTGTTCTGCTCGCTCAGGTCCTGGCAAGCATGAAACTATAGCAGAGACCTAAAATCACAGCATTCAATTTCCCATCAAATAGCATCTAATCATGTCCAACATCGGTCAATATATATGACACAAATGTTCCAGTTTTTGAATATGAGAACCCTCACAAATGTAATCAGAATTACAGGCTTCAAGTGCGGAAAGGTTTATAGAACCTGAAGGAATGATAATGAATAATAGTTGATGGGTATAAAAGAAATATAAATCTTGAAAAAAGATCAGCAAACTATGGTTCTAGTTCTTTGATCTTGAAATTGATACATTTGTCGAGAGATGGGTCCTCAGAACAGAAAAAATCAACACATGAAGATACCAAGGCTCAGAAGTTCTTCATAAAGCACAAACTAGCCATAAAGCCTTATCTTCTAAAAGGAGTTGTCATAACTGTCAATCAAAAGTTTGAAACCTGGTAAAGCATACCGCCTTCTCATTAGAAGTGCTGCAAACAACAATTTTGACTCCATTTCCCAGAGCCTGATCAATCAACCTGTATAAATATGTCCAGCAACATTTTAGTCTAACTATTTTGATATGAACAAAGCCATAAAAGAGGACACTGTTGTAGTTTATTGATAGGATTTCTCTGGCTTTAAAAGGCTACTACTTGCAAATTGGGCATCAAAGGCAATGTTAGTCAACAAGTCTACCTATGTTTGCATTTTTATTTTCTCACAAAACACCATGGCTGCTCCAAAAGGTAGCCAAAATCAAAACATATTGAGTTTTTCACTGACAGAGTTACTTGTAAACCAGTTTTTTCCATGTAAAAACAATGAGTGATTCAGTGAACTGCTAGCCTTCTCCTAGTGAATAAACTGTTGCCAGTTTGCAGCATTGCCAGAATCATGTTTCCTTTTTCAGAACGACCTTTGGTGAAACAAGAAAATAGCACCGTCTTCTCCAACAAATGTGTGAGAAATAGATATTTAAATGCATTTAACAGCCTTATCATAAATTATAGGTGTTCCTTCCCCTACCACAATTCTCCCTTGCTTTTGACTTTTCAAGTTGGCCTCTGCAAAAGGGCTGCTCCATCAGGAGCCCTCCAACGCCCCTCAATCAATAGTTTATCTAACTCAAACCGAATATTTTACAACTTCCAAGACTGCGAAAATTCTAAAATTCGATGCTGATAACCATTCAACACCAATAATACTGACAAATTATCTCAACCATAGTATGATCCCCTTATATTATATAAACCTTAGTAGTACTAGCAACATGAAAATCTGTTTCTCAGTCACTCTGACCACATCAAGAAGAGTGGTCAGAAACACTTATCAGATGAGGTGGAAGCTTTGCAATTGATCCTGCCTTATCAGATTATATATGACTTGTCAAAGACTAGGATTCTCTGGGTTATCGAGTATCTCATCTATTCAGAGGTACAACTTGGAAATTAAATCTGAGCAAAGATCTTACCTTTAGGAGTTAACAAGGAGCTTCCAAAAGCAGTTCGCCACTAAAGAACGAGCTTGGCTCGGCCGCAGCCAAGTTGGGGGTACTTAGGGCCAGAGTCAGAGGAGCTTGGCTAAGGCGACCTCTGCCTCACTGCAGATGGCATCGAAGGCATCAACAATGGCGGCAAAAGCAGAGGACCGTTGGTCCAAAAGGGCAGAGACGTCCCCATTGCCAATGGGCCTATTTGGGTTCCTCTGAATCAGGTTCAAAGGCTGGATTTTTATTTGTTTCTCTCGCAGAATTCTGCAAGTCCGAATATCCAGAGAGCGCTGCCGGAAGGAACAAGGAAATCCTTTCTTAAATTACATAATATTACTTAGTTTCCTAATTGTTAATGTATATGGCTGATTTTCGATTCTGAAAGGGTTTGGGATTGGGGTTGCTGTTTCCGAACGCAACAACTCTCCAAAATCTAAACAACGCTACTTACCTTATATATATCATCCGCAGTAATTATGGAAAAATTCATTCGATCATCATGTGGAGGAAGTACAGGAAATTGGGTTCGGGGTCCTACGGCACCGTGCATTTAGCCTCGGCCGATGATTCCTTCTTCTTGTCATCACGATCGTTCGCAGCAGTGAAGTCGGCGGAGTTGGAGAATTCTGTCACTGTACAGAGAGAAGCGCAGTTCTTGAAGGAATTTAGGGGCAATCCCTACGTTGTTCAGGGCTACGGAGAGGACGTTAGCTTGGAAGAAAATGGAGAATGTTTTTACAATCTCTTGATGGAGTATGCTTCCGGAGGGACTCTTGACGAATTGATTGAGAGATATGAAGACGCTATGCCGGAATCCCATGTGGCCAGTTACACATACATGTTGCTTAAAGGGCTTTCTCACGTTCATCGCAAAGGATTTATTCACTGCGACATCAAGCCTGGGAATATTCTTGTTTTCCCAAGTCAGCAGGGTTTAAGCCATCTGAAACTTGCTGATTTTGGGCTAAGTAAGCATGAAACGGAAAACATAAAAAAGTTTCGAGGAACCGCATATTATGGAGCCCCAGAATCTTTAAAATTGGGATTACAGGGGACGGCGGCAGATATATGGTCATTGGGATGTGTCGTTCTAGAGATATGAATGGCGGAAGACATATTTGGAAAGAGGATCAGTTTGAACCACAGATACCAGAACAAGTATCAGTATGGGCGAAAGATTTTTTGAATAAATGTTTACAGGATGCAGATTCAAGATGGAGTGCGGACATGCTTCTTAATCATCCTTTCATCATCAGAGGAAACATCAGTCGAATTATTTCCCCTCCGGGATTTGAATTCAATAGAACTCACAATACACCTTTTGGTTCTCACTGGATCACCACAAAAGGGATGTTTTCTTCGTCAACTTCAGCTGGAACAAAGCAACAATGTTCGACCAAATGTTATCAACTCTTTCCCGAAAATCAGGGTCTTAATCTGTTTGCTGGTTATTAAGATAGAGTAAGAGATGTATTGATGTAAACTCAAGGATTTTTTTCTTGTATATAATCAAGTACGATGAATTTGTTTAACATAGTAGTTTTAAATTGGTGGAATATTTCAAAAATAAAGATTTTGGTCCACTTTATTTACTTTACAAACAATGATGAAGAAAAATTACCTACATGTGAAGATTTGTGTGGAATATGCCAAATTAATAGAGAGGGATTAGTTGTATCTTATTCTTAATAAAGGCGATTTTTTTTTTAACATACAAAATAAAAGCATTTTTTCCAAATAAAATTGTTGTTATTACTTGAAATTTATTATAAATAAAATTTATATTTTTTTTATCACAATACATAATAGCAAGTATTATTCATTAGATTTAAACATTTTGTACTTTGAGTTCTACTTAGAGTAATTCTCAGTTTCTGATTGCGTTTTGTTGTATTTAAAGGAATTTTATACGTCCAGACACAACTCTCAAAGATAAATCACCCCATAATTAATTTAGAGCCAACTCACAAAGTATTGATTGGACAATTAAAAGATTGAGAATTGAATTTTCACCAAAAATGGCATTTATAGCAAATTTATTATGATATAATATGTGTTATTAAAAAAAAATCACTATCATTCTTGCCATTGACGCATTGGTCCTGGATTGGAATCATCCACATTTCATTAGATATGTTCGAAGGACTACTCTAAAAATATTCATTTAAAAATAATAAGAGATTCAAAATTGATTTATTTTTCCTCCATGTGATCAGTAGAGGTGCTATTGATAATAATAATCAACAAAAAAGAGACCATAATTGAA
This sequence comes from Gynochthodes officinalis, assembly GCA_020080225.1. Lineage (NCBI taxonomy): Eukaryota > Viridiplantae > Streptophyta > Magnoliopsida > Gentianales > Rubiaceae > Gynochthodes > Gynochthodes officinalis. The sequence goes on along the minus strand of CM034625.1, from coordinate 3,275,833 downwards.
TATCATCATGGTTATGTGTATTATTAGCCATTCAAATTTAACAATAGGTACTAATATTAAAAATCACCTATTTCCGTTTAAAAATTCATAGAAAATCAGCCTATGTCACTTTAAAAGTCCATACTAACAAAGTCTTGAGTCAATACCATATTTGAACCGTTTATTGTGCTTAGTAATTTTCATTTTTTCAAAAGGAACCATTTGAATAAGGAAGATACTCCATGAAAGAGAAAGTAATGACTTTGATAAATTGGTAAGTGGAAAATATTTCGTATAAACCCAATGCATAACTAATAAAAGAAAGTGTGAGTTAAAACATGTTGCAAATATCATAAAAAATCTTTAAAAAGAAAAAAAAGAATCCCTTAAATTAAAATTAGGAGTTGAATTTATTATATGATCTATTTATTGGTTAGTAGGAAATATCCCATATAAATCCAATGCACAACTAATAAAAGAAAGTGTGAGTTAATATATGTTGCAAATATCATAAAAAAATCTTTAAAAAAGAAAAGAAGAGTTTTTAAAATTGAAATTGGGAGTTGAATTTATTACGTGATCTATTTTTAAAAGAAGAGAATTCTTATTAAGGTCGCATTCAGTATCTAAATTCTTAATAAGGATACAAAAGTTTTTAAATGCTCAAAACTACCTCTATTGATTTAACAAATTTGTGAATAACTTTATTGCCTTTATGAAATCCTTCTCAAATTCTACTGCTGGACACAAAATTTTTTATCTATGGTAAAAGAAAAAGAATAGAAAAGAACAAAACAATCTCCTCTCCTTTGTCATTCATTCAATATTTTTGGTGTGACAGTAATACAAAATTAATAAAACATCATTTTATTTGACTTTATTACTTTGATGTCTTATATTGGATTCCGAGAACTTCTTCCATAAGTGTAATTTTAGTTTTGCAATAATTGATTTTAGTAAGGCATTTGGGGGACTTTCTTTCTTTTTTTTTGGGTTAAAAAAAAGTGCTGCTTTGCTTCTATGGCTAAGGGTGACAAAAATCAATTTAACCTAAAAATCAACTCACTATATTAACTCATTATGTTAGGTCACATCGGTTACAAGTCAAATTGGTCATGCAATTTAATGGTTGAGTTGAGTTGAATCTAATCAATGCAATGAGTTAAATTATGATTTTTAAAAGTCCAAATGATAGCTTGCCGGCTATCTACTATCACTGGCTTCCTTTAGGGCTGTTCAAAACTACAAAATCTGAGTCAAGCTGAGCCAAACCGATCCGATCCAAAAATTTCAGATCGGATCGTATCGTATCGTATCAAGTTTGGATCGGATTTTGATCCAAATTGATCCGTTTTACCTTTTTTTTTTTTTACTTTTTTCTTCTTCCTTTTTTTAAAAATTGTTGTTTTTGTTTTACTTTTTTCTTCTTCCTTTTTTTTAAAAAGTTTTTTGCTTTTTGTTTTTGTTTTTGTTTTACTTTTTTTTAAAAACTTTTTTCTTCTTCCTTTTTTTTAATTTTTTTTTGCTTTTTGCTTTTTGTTTTTTTTTTTTACTATTACTTTCATTTCCATATGTAATGTTAAGTGATTTAATTTAGATTTAAAAATTTTATGTTAAAAAATTATCTATTTTTATATAAAGATAATAAATAAATTTTATTTAAATATTTTAATTTTTGTATTTTTTATGTAAATTAATTTGTATATTTTCATATAAATATTTTAATTTATTTTATAACAAATTGACTAATTTTAATAAAAAATTTATTTAAATAATCAAAAAAACTAATTTATATTTTATAATTAATATTAACTATTTTTAAAAAAATTCATTTGAATCAAAACGGATCGGATCAGATCGATCCGCTGATCCGATCCGATTCGAAATTTCGGATTGAATCGGATTAAATCAGCGGATTGATCCAATCCGTTGATCCAATTGAACACTCCTAGCCTCTTTCGGACAATTTCTGATGACAACTTAGTTAGAATCCAGCCTGCAACGGTCAACAAAGGCGGATGGCCAGAAAGCCACCACTTGAATTTTTCAAAATTATAACTTTAACTCGATGAGTCACCACTTAGTTTTTTTAAAATTATAATTTTAACCAATGAGGTCATTACTTGATTTTTTTAAAATTATAATTTTGACTTGTTAGGTCAACACTTCATTTTTTTTAAATTATAATTTTGATCTGTTAGGTCACTACTTGATTTTTTTTACTTATAATTTTAACCAATTGGGTCGATTGAATTTAATTCAAACGAAGTCTAATCTAACTCATAATTTTATGGATAATTTTATTGATTGGATTGAATCATGACTCATAAAATCCCAACTCATGAATTACTCAACCCATGAGTGATCCAATATGCCCATTTGTCACCATTATTTGTGGCCATTGCGTTAGGGCTTGAAGTAACACAAAAGCCTTGTCTTTTGGAAATTAAAGGGGTATGTTTTTGGAGAGGCGGTAACAAAGGGAAGTACATCTGTACAAGGGTATGCAAATCAATTATTTTCCTTGCTTGAGTTACAAATTGATCTAAACTCATAAATTTAATAAAAAACGAGAAAGAAGAATATGAAAAATGCTAAGACTGGGTTATGATCATTTCGTGTGGATGATGGATACATCAAATAGATAAAATGAATTTGTCCTAGTTGTTAAAGTTATATAATTTTTTTGCAAACAAAAATATTTCCACGGGGATATTTGTTTTCTTGAGGCTTTAATTTCTTTTGTTAAATTTGATTAGATTTTGTGTGATGGATATTGATTCGTGTCGATGGATTTGGGTTAATAGTTTAAAGAAGGATAATTAGGCTATTTTAAATACTAATTAAATTAATAATAATAATTTTATGCTTTCAATAAGAATTTTAAAACTTTTACACCCTGTTTAAAAATTTAAAATCCTTGCACACCTCTCTCTTTTTTTCTGAGTTTCGTGCCCACTCAGATTTGAATCCAAATGCTCTAGCACTGCTTCCTAAGAGTAGCATGTCTACCAATTTTACCATATTACCTTGTTTCTGAGTTTATATTACAATCATTGATGACTAAAAAACTGTTGATATTGAATACATACATACATACATATATATATATGGAGCTACTATTTTTTTTGAAAAAAAATTACATTACTAAATAAAAATTTGTTCAAAGAACGATTTGAAACTTTGTTTTTTTAGTTTAGGCTTTTAGATTTTTTATGGATTTTCGATTTTATATTTGAGCTCTAAGAATTAGAAAGTTACACTATCAATCAAATGATAGAATTTAAAAATGCACTTTATCAATTAACATACATAAAATAGTAAAGAGATAAAAATTTGTCTTATTCTTGGGAGGAAAAGTCTTCCCGTCTTGGAATCGCGACAAGTAAACTATTTTATTAGTTTCTCAGTAAACTATATATATATTTATATATATATATATATATATATATATATATATATATATATATATATAGATTTAATTCAATAATCAAAATTCAAAAAACTTCTTTTTAAAAAGAAATAAAAGAATGAACCGAGTTCCATTTTAAATTGATTAGCCCTACTCACAAGATAATGGAAATTTTTAATTTTTTTAATTTTATATAATATATATAATATAAATAGAATTTTAATTTGATACAAAATAAAAAAGCAGGGGGTCGATTTTAATTTGGTTTTGAATATGCTTTTTTGATATAGAAACACTCTTTTTTGGAACTATCAATTAGTTTTTTACTTTATTTTTATTGCTGGATATGAAAGGCATATATTGTTCAAAACTAAATTTGTCTATACCTGTAAAACTGGTTGTATCATACAAATTGAATTAGTTAAAGTTAATCTCTTTGAAAAAAATAAAAGGAAGGAATGTAAAAGTAAAAGACCCTTCAATTTCGATTTTCGTCATTTTTTATTTTCTTTAGATGTGATTTAGACATATATAATAAAACACCCCAAAAAAAGGTCCAAAATAGGAACACATTTTTTGCTTAATGAAAAGATTTTTGTTATTATGTGATCAAAGTTGGAGAAAGAGTATGTTGAATTTTTAAGATTAGGAATTTTTATCATTCATATCATTTAACCAAATGTACCCCGATGGTTTAATATTTAAAGGATTTAGCAAAAATTAAAAAAAAAATAGATATATTAAAATTATATTTGAAGTTAGTTTCAATTTTAATTAGTCCATATCTTGACTTTTATTGATCCTTTTTAAAGAAACGAGATCTATTAAATCGAAAATATTAGTTAAAAAATAATAATTAAATTTTTTTCATGTAACATACATATGAATACAAGTGGATCATATCTTTTATTCTCCCTTCATTTATTATATTGATAGGGGTGGGACTTTTTCTTTTCTTCCATAAGCAACAAAAAATCTTCACCGTAGATGGTCTTTTCGTAATATTTTATTGTTAAGTAGAGTCATTCTTTTTTCAATCAATCTTTTTATTTAGCAAATAAAAAACAATTCTATATATCAATATATATGGTTTTGTATAATGATTTTTCTTTAGAATTCGGATATCTGATTAATCCTCTTACTCCTATTACATCAATATTAATTACTATTGTTGGAATTAAGGTTTTTATTTATAGTGATAATTATATAGTTTATGATCAAGCATATTTGAGGTTTTTTGCTTATATGAGTATTTTAGGTAATGTTTGGATTGTGGCTTATTTGAAATATTTTGTTTTGGAATATGTTAAAATTTTGACAGAATTTTTTTGTAAGAAAAAGTATTTTGGAGGGACAATAAAATTTGTATTGGAGGGAAAAAATTAAAATTATGTGAGGAAAATTTGGGAGGGAAATTTTAAATTTTAAATGTGTTTGGATGTTTTATTTGTTTTGTAAGAAAAAAATAATTTTTTGTAGGTAGAATATACTCCAAACATAGCCTAAAAATTTAGTTTCGAGAAATTAAATTTGCTCTTGAATATATATTTTTTTCATTTTCTTTACTACCTTCTTTGTTGTTTTTGTTTTTCTTTCCTTCTTCTAAACATGAAACTACTTCCAAAAAAAAAAAAAAAAGGAAGAGAGAGAGAGAGAGAGAGAGAATTTCAATTTTTTTTGTTATTCTAACCCAAGCAGAGAAAGGAGAAAAGGGAGCATAAAATTACCATTTTTCTTTCAATTGGAAATTTCTAAGTAAAATATTTCAAATTTGTTATACATGTTATGAACAAAATGGCGTCATGAAAATTCCACTATTATTATTTCTACAATTGCTCCTCCGTGTTTGTTCATTTTAATTCTAATTTTAAATTGTTGAGGGCTGTAAAAGAAAATATTTACATTTTGATAGTGCATGTCAAACGTTGAAAGATGTATAACCAAATGTAAATTTTATTATATTATTTTTAGTTGGATAATTATTCAAAATTTATTTTGAATGAGTTATACATGGATTCTTCTTTTCTTTTCTTTTCTTTTTTTAAACAAGGAATAAGATCTAGTATTTATTTTCAAAAAGGATATGATTCAAAATTGATTTTGAGAAGGTCAATCCAACAAATAATTTGATTGCATAAACATTTATCTAAATAAGTTAAACAACCTTTCGAAATTAGACTGCTAAACTATCTTGATACTTTGAAATAAAAGAAACATATCAAGTTGTTTCCTTCAAGTATCATGGAAACTAATAATTATCTTTCTATTTTAAATCGTCAAAGTAAATACCTTAATCAAAATTCTAAATTATCTAACTAAGAATGTAATTCTTCTTGATCATTTATACACGCTACTAGTGAATAGTGTTGTATAAAAGAAAGATTAAATATATTGGATATATTTTGTTTATGAATAGTTATGCAGTCTTTCCAAATTAGTTTTGGAGTTATGCTATTAATGTTGTCTCCTACTTGCTAATCGAATTTTGTTTGAAATAGTTGATTTTTATTCTATATGAGATATGGCAAGAAATAAATCAAAATTTTATGAAAAGTTTGGTATTGTCCTACTTATGTGAAAATGATGGGGTTAAATTAGTTTAGAACTAAATCTAGCAAAACCCTTATTTGTGGAGTATTCAAAAGAAATTTTGGTTACTAATTTTATTATTCTATTAAACAAAAGTTGTTTAATAACTTACTAGTTTTCTAAAATAAAATGTTTATTCTAAAAAGGTTAGTGGGAGGAATAATAATATTTGAAACGTTCAAAACCATAAAATAGTAAAATTGACTATTGAAATAAATATTCTAATCATATGATGATAACGTTATAATTACATGTTGATGTAATATCTCGCCGTTACAATCACATGATGATGTTAATTTGCAATAGTTGCATATCATGATCAATAGATATAGAATTGCATTTTTTACAATAAATAGTATATGATACAATTCAAAATTTTATATTTGTTGATCATAATAGAATACGCAAGTTAAAAGATCCAATTTGGATTTTAATATTTTGATTAGAAAAATCGAAGTGTTTGTTTTTGTTAAAATTTTGAAAAACTAGTGTATTCAATTCAGTAAGTGGGAGCATAAGCATTTTCTTATTACTTTATGTATGACATATTGTATATAGAAAATGAATACTTTAAATTAAATATAAATGTATAATAATTAAAATATGTTTTTCTAAGAGTTAGAAAACGTAATATAAATTTTAGAAATTGTGATTTATAGAAATAGATCGTGAATATTACTTCATGTATATAAATATGATGCTAAAGTTATTTAGCATGGAGTTAGATAGTGTACAATTAATTCTATATGTTTTGACTATTGGATTACTTGTATGCTATGGTGTGTACTAGAAGAAATATTATTTATTGTCATAGGCCAATCAAATATTTGTAGATATAGATGCAAATTTTTAGATTTGTATATTTCACTTATACTAATAGTATATTGGAAGAGTTCCAATTAGAATATTATGAATATTCTATAAGTTATGCTAAATACATTAGAATTGGTAAAGTGTTTATGAAATTTTGGATCAAAAGGTTCTTCATTGAACCCTATGTGATTGGTTCCATTATTTATAATATTTTTATTGTGATAATAATGGAAAGAGAACCTCATTAGTGATTCGATAATGTATAAGGCACTATTATTTGATATAGATAAATGATAAATATGATTTAAAGATAGATAATTCCCACTAGTGATAAAGATTTTTTCAGCTGACTAAACCTTTGTAAACAATTAGTTTAGTCTAATTGGGAGTTTTTATTTGAGTGTTTACCTAGTGTGTGGAAAAAAAAAATTATTTTGGTGATATGTACACTTTTTATACACTTTCTACATTTTTCTCTATATTTTAAAATTTATGCAAAAGTTTGGTGATATAGAACTATCTATCATTTATATTATTTCTTACCAAATGATAAAGTCCTTCGAATAATATTTGTATGGAAAAAATCATAAGAGTTATGATGATGAGATTCTTCACATACTTATAATATTGGGTAAATTACATCTACTACCCCTGTGATTCGTGTAAATTACCAATCGAACCCCGGGATTTGATAAAACTACCAATACCCCCTTAAGGGGGCTAAATATTATGAATTTAAAGGGGTTAAATGTTATGAATTTAGTTGATTAAAGGGGCTAAATGTTATAAAGTTATCAACTTTAAGGAGGCATCGGTAATTTCTCATATTTTGAGGTTTGATTGGTAATTTTTACAAACTACAGAGGTAGTAGATGTAATTTACCCTATAATATTATTCTTAAATCATCCATAGTTATAGTATTGGCAAGACAGGACATTGTTAATACAAATAGATTAGCCACATATTTTACTTCTTTCTAACATAGTAAGTAGTTGATCTCATAGACTATTGTGTATTGACACAAAAGCAAATATGTGGATGCTTATTAGAGAATAAGTTCATTGGATTGACCCACTTAGAGGTTTCCATAAGATAATCTATTTGAGAGCCAATGGAATTAATCTCTATGTAATGGTAGTGTCAGTGATCTTTCGACTTGAGATTATAAGAGTATCTATAGTGTGCATTATTGTACTTTTACTCTTTTGATTCTTAACTTTAGTTGGCTACGTGTGCTTGAAGAGTTAGGTATAATATGAAACATAGATGGATAGTTTATGATCAATAAAGGATCTACCACTTCTAATAGTAAGAAGAGTATATCTCATTTATGGCCACTTGTTGAAATATAACTTAAAATCTTTATGCAAACTGGAAGTGAATTTAAAATGTTTTAAATTCATTTTCAAGAGAATTATATTTCGGAAACAAGAACAGAATAATTAGTTCATTAAGAGTTGGCACTATTCCGTACTTTTGAACTAATTGGGATATAGTATGGTAACAGGATAATAATTGCACGGAATCTAGTTCATATAAAGGTTAAGTTAATCACATAACACTTGGGTAGTTATGATATCTGTTTATAGGCCAATCTTGATCTATAAATATAAATTAATTAATTGATGAATTAGTGATAAATTAAAGTTGTTTAACCTATCTAATCCCAAATTCTCATGACTAATTGTCTTTAGTTCAAGTGGGAGTTTGTTTGGTTTTATGTCTTAAAGCCAATTAATCTTGAGATTATAATTTATGTTTATTGCCAACGTGATTAAGAATCTAATGGGTCATGTACAAATAAGGATTAGTTCTTGAGTTAAAATGATATTATAATTATAAGATAATTACATAATTAATTTATGAGATAAATTAGTCTTGGGATTCATTAATAAATAAACCATTTGGTTATTTGGTTATCAATCCTAACCCCTTGGTTTATAAATAAGTCTCAACCATAGATTTTGAATACGTATCAAACACCTAGAGTTTCCCAAAAATCCCTAGTTCTTCCTATACTCAAGGGAACTAATCATCAGTAACTCATAATTAGTCAATCCCTTGAGGATCCCTAGAAAAAATTGTCTATGTACATATCATTAGAAGTCAAACAATTGTACAGCTCTTGGTTAATTTCAACTCTTATTGATGAATCCGTTGTTGATGTGATGTGTTGATGCTATACATGGATTACAAAGAGATTTTGGTAAATAATCAATTCTTTTATTATTCCCTTGCATAATGGATTGATTTCCTAACAGGGTGCCTGTTCTATTAAATATAGAGAATATTACATTGGTGAAGAGAGTATCACATCACTGAATAAATAATAACTTTTGTGGATTTTCAATATTCAATATTTCAAATTTAATATAACTAGCACGTTCTTGATTGATCTTTTTTTCTTAATGGATCTAATTAGATGCTAACTTGTGTAATGAGCCACTAGGTTATGTACTTGTTTGAGGGTAAAAAATTGGATAAATCTTTCTACTCGATAATTAATTTTCGGAACGAGAGCTAATTTTAAGATCTTCCAAATTTTAATTGCTTTATAAAATTGAGGAAAACTAGGATTTTTATCTTCTGTCTTTCTTTCTTTTTTTTTTTTTTTTGCAAATTCATATTTGTAACTCTTTTTTTTTTTGACACTATCTAATTTAATTGGAAATACATTCGGTGCATGTGAGGAGTGCAGGTTTAGAAAATTTTCTATGCATGCATCTTTCTTATAAGTTTTGTATTTGGCAAACAAGTTCATTACGCTTTACCTTTTTTTTCTCCCTATGATGAAGGAGATATCCGCTATTCGATCCAAAGTAGATAACTCTCGAATTCTCTTATAGGAAAGAAACCTACAAAATAGATATCAGGATGGTTTCCGGAGTAGACACTCTAATGCTTAAATCAATTGTATGATTTTAAGGTGGTTGAAGGCAATAGGATATAGAGTTAGGGCTTTTTCCTTTTTGTCTGACGTCACCATAAAATATATATACTTGATATCCAAAATCATAGAAACATGTTACAATAGGAGTTTAAGGTCAAATATATTTGATTGTCTACAAAAAAATTTCCGAGTTGGACCTCTTGGGCCTTATCTGCTAGGTTGAGTTCCCATACACATCACCCAACATGCCCATCTTTCTATAGATATTTCAAAGAAGAGAATTTGAGAATATAATGAATGAGTGGTGCAAAAAGTTGTATAACATTACTGGTGCTATGCTTATACTTATAGTTGTTGCTTCGGTTTTTCATACTATTATTAATTGTTCACAGCCACTTCGTTGCAACTCTATTGTGTCTTTCTTTTCTAGTGCATTTGTTGGATGAGAAAATGTGTATAGATTGCGTTTATTTATTTATTTTGAGATAAAGGTTACATGTTAAGAAATGTAAAAATTATTTTAAAAATAGAAAAATATATTTTAAAATACAATTTAAACGCATAAGTTTTCAAACGAATTGCCTCTCAAAGGTTTTTTCAATCTATTCAACAGCATACTTTTTAGTATACACTTGAGTTGCCAAATAGATTCCTTTTAAAACATGCATAACATTTTTTCATTTTTATGTGATTATTGAAGAATTGGACAGCTTGATTTGATATAAATTTGGCGAGTGCATTAACTAATTCACAAGTTTGAAAACTTAATTTAAACTTTTCAAATATTTAGGACCAAATTAAATTTTGGGACCAATTTTTTTTTTAAAAAACGATAGCCTTCCAGCCTTACTCTAATTTATCATTTGCATTTTCTATTTTTACGGCATAATTACCATTATTACATGATGAAAATAATAAGTGAACGCACGTTCTTAATTAGTGCATCTAATAAATCATTAGATATTCAACTCTAAAACCTTGTCGCATCACAATGTTGATTAATTATCTATTTAACTTCGTATTATCTTATTGTTCCATTCTTCAATCTAAGCAATTCCCAAATAAAACCAATAAAGTGCATGAAAACTGATAAGTTTATGTGTATATATCTGAAGTGTAATGATATTCATGGTAAAAGTTTTTTTAATCATTAATTTGATTGTGATTAAGGTGAAGGTTATTGAGTTATTTTCAGGATATCTACATGGTATGCATTTACAAGTAATTTAATTTGAATAATGATACGTACAATGAAAAATTTTAATAAAATTATATCCTCCTGCCTACTAAAATGAGATGCCTTGAACTAGTAAACAATAGGGGCTACTTATCCAATCACCATCATACTATGATCAACGTGTGATTAATTTTTGAAAATTATCATGTGTGGAAAATATTTTTCTGCATTTATTGAAGTATAGAGAATGTTGCGATTCGCCGTTTAATAATTATTCATTTTAATTGATATTTTTCTTTCCATATTCCATACACTATGTTCCATAAAGACTGATGTGATTTGTATATAGCAAGAGTTGATAAGCAATAATTATTCAAATTATTTGATATTATTTTATTATATAAATGCTACATCAATGAAAATTTACCAAAAATTTTCATTAAAAATATCATTAAATTAGATCACTTGGTGAAAACCTCCCCAACCATCTGTCTCACTTAAATGCGCGAATAGTTTTTTTCTCCTTGCACCTGCACTGGCCACCCGTTCCCCCGCCCTCCTACAAGGAAAATTGGCATCCTTTGAAAATTTTACTTGGATACTTCACTAGGATTCAAGATTATACTAAATATGAATATTAAGTAATATTTCTTTATTTGTTTATTTTAGATTACTATTTTGGGAAATAATATCGAGTGTAGTGTAAAATACAATTACCTAAATTAGATTGTCCAAAAAAATTTGCAATATTTAAATATGCAATGTAATACCTACCTTGATATTTTCACTCAAAATATTGAGTCACCACATCACACAAGATCATGCAAGCTAATTTAATAAGTAGAGGAAACTTCACAATTTTTTGTTTAAAACACCATTATTCTGATTGATGTGGTCAATTTGTCTGAATCATAAGGTTCTCCTTCCCTGTTGGTCATTTTGCATGATGAAAGGAATGATAAATGACACATAACCAAAATGTGTGAATTATCATATTCTTTGGAGATTTTGATATTTCCCAGCACTTATACCATCCTATCCTATGCTTTTATGGGCTGAAGGAAAATGACCTGATGAGGCTGCAAGTGCAGCAAAGTGTTCCATTTCTTTAGCTTTCCATCACAAAAATGGCTGATCATGCTGAAACAACCTTCACACTTTCATATTCTTATTGGAAACTTCAAATTCAGCAACTTTGTTGAAACATATACAGTATACTTCACAGCTTTGGAATCAACACTGCTTCTCCAAAATCTGATCAAGGCTTTGCAAAATTTTATCGATCATCATGTTGAATGTATGGGGTTTTTGTTCGATATGACTAAGGAAGCATAAGGCACAAATGTGATAGGGTAAAGTTAGGACACTAATAGGCCTAGCTAACATACTGTTTCTCAAGAAGGCTTCCACAAAATGCTAAATCAAACCTTTCCTTAGGAGGATCTCCGATGCAATCAAAAACTGCATCAGCGTTTAGGAAATCTTCATTAGCAGTGTACCTACCAAGGAAAGATTGATAACAATTATCAAATACAGGAGATAATATAGAAGTACTTAACTCAGAATCCATAATATTTTCTGTTGAAACCAGATCAGGGAAACTTCAATGACATTGATCTTATGAATTTCACATTTCTGTGGCATGAAGTTTTCTTAAAAGCTCGAAATATTGCCCCCTTACAAATAGTAATAAAAACTTTCTGCATGATCCATCTAAATCTTTTGAGAGTGTCAACATGAAGATATAGACATGGACAAGGAAATTACGGAGATCTGTGGCAATGTTAATGCTCATGCTCATGATTTCCAAAAGAGAAAAATGAGGAAATGCTAGAAAAAACTCACTGCTCTCTGAAATATATTGAGCTTACCCACTCTTGGTTACAATACACTTCATTCCAGCAGCTTTAGCAGCAGCAAGACCTATGGCACTGTCTTCTATCAGGACACAACTGTAAGCAATGAGAATCAAGTAACCTTTTCAGTTAACTGTAAGAGAGCTAGTCAATCACCAAAAGCACATTCGAGTTTTACTCAACAACTTTAGAGATGAAACATATTCACTTTTGTTTAGGTTATTCAGGAGCCATAACACTGTGGTACCTTGAAGGGTCAACGCCCAGTGTGCTGGAAGCTAATAGATAAATGGCCTGAAAGGAAAAGAAAACATTTCTAGCATTATCAACCTACCCTCGTTGTCATGATCCTGAATATCAATTTGCATTTATTATAATCAGAAAGATAAGAATTGGATAGATTTTTTTTGTCCTGACTTTATTAGTGACTCTAATTGACAGGAAGAGACTAAAGGTCAATCATTCATTTCCATAGTTTGAGAACTCCAAGTATTATAAAGTACAAATATAGCTCCAGGACGTACATTGCAGCTATATTGGCTCCATTTTAGGAGATTTTTAGGTTTTTAACAAGGTAGAAACTAACAAGCTGTACTGAAATAGCTAAGAGCAGTTTACCGGATCAGGTTTCTTGCGAGGAACAACATCTCCTGCATATATCTGGATTTGTTCTGCTCGCTCAGGTCCTAGCAAGCATGAAACTATAGCAGAGACCTAAAATCACAGCATTCAATTTCCCATCAAATAGTATCTACTCATGTCCAATATCGGTCAATATATATGACACAAATGTTTATAGAACCTGAAAGAATGATAATGAATAATAGTTGATGGGTATAAACGAAATACAAATCTTGAAAAAAGATCACCAAACTTTGGTTCTAGTTCTTTGATCTTGAAATTGATACATTTGTTGAGATATGGGTCCTCAGAACAGATAAAATCAACACACGAAGATACCATGGCTCAGAAGTTCTTCATAAAGCACAAACTCGCCATAAAGCCTTATCTTCTAAAAGGAGTTGTCATAACTGTCAATCAAAAGTTTGAAACCTGGTAAAGCATACCGCCTTCTCATTAAAGTGCTGCAAATAGCAACTTTGACTCCATTTCCCAGAGCCTGATCAATCAACCTGTATAAATATGTCCAGCAACATTTTAGTCTAACTATTTTTATATGATCAAAGCCATAAAAGAGGACACTGTTGTAGTTTATTTATAGAATTTCTCTGGCTTTAAAAGGCTACTACTTGCAAATTGGGTATCAGAGGCAATGTTAGTCAACAAGTCTACCCATGTTTGCATTCTTACTTTCTCACAAAACACCATGGCTGCTCCAAAAGGTTGCCAAAATCAAAACATATTGAGTTTTTCACTGACAGAGTTACTTGTAAACCAGTTTTTTCCATGTAAAAACAATGAGTGATTCTGTGAACTGCCAGCCTTCTCCTAGTGAATAAACTGCTGCCACTTTGCAGCATTGCCAGAATCATGGTTCCTTTTTCAGAACGACCTTTGGTGAAACAAGAAAATAACACCGTCTTCTCCAACAAATGTGTGAGAAATAGATAATTTAAATGCTTTTAACAGCATGATCATAAATTATAGGTGTTCCTTCCACTACCACAATTCTCCCTTGCTTCCTATTTTTCAAGTTGGCCTCTGCAAAACGGCTGCTCCATCAAGAGCCCTCCAACACCCCGCAATCAATAGTTTATCTAACTCAAACTGAATATTTTACAACTTCCAAGACTGCCAAAATCCTAAAATTCGATAATGATAACCACTTAACACCAATAATACTGACAAGTTATCATAACCATAGTATGATCCCTTTATATTATATAAACCTTAGTAGTACTAGCAACATGGAAATCTGTTTCTCAGGTCACTCTGACCACTTCAAGAAGAGTGGTCAGAAACATTTAGTTTCTTTGCATGTTGAAACTCAGGATTTAATGAGACCATGTAAGAAATTAAAAAATTATATACTATCAGTTACGAATTTGAATTTGAATTTGAATTCAGATAGCATGAGCAGCATTTCATCATCAAGCTTGTGACAAGACAAATAGTTTCAGAACCATGCAGAGAATTTTTCAAGTTTGAGCTTCCTGAAAATGAGCTAATATTGATGCAGAATTTAAGTTTTTTTTCAAGACACTTTGTGTTCCTTTCGTGTCAAATTTGAATTGACATTCATACAAACAAAAGATTATTGATCTATCATTCATAAACTTAACACCTCCTGTACTTTTATATATGCACAAATGAAACTAATTCTAGAATCATAACAAACAAAATAAATTTTAGTTCACTAGAAAGAAGCTGCTATTATAAATCTACACAGAGCAATACAGTTTGAATCAGAAGAAACAAAACAGCAAATTAATGACTTAGAAGAGGAAGCAACTTTTTCTGAGCAAAGATCTTACCTTTAGGAGTTAACAAGGAGCTTCCAGGAGCAGTTCGCCACTAAAGAAGGAGCTTGGCTCGGCCGCAACTAAGTGGGGGGCTACTTAGGCCCAGAGTCAGAGGAGCTTGGCTAAGGCGACCTCTGCCTCACTGCAGATGGCATCGAATGCATCAACAATGGCGGCAAAAGCAGACGACCGTTGGTGCAAAAGGGCAGAGACGTCAACATTGCTAATGGGCCTATTTGGGTTCCTCTGAATCAGGTTCAAAGGCTGGATTTTTATCTGTTTCTCTCGAAGAATTCCGCAAGTCCGAATATCCAGAGAGCCCTGCCGGAAGGAACAAGGAAATCCTTTCTTAAATTACATAATATTACTTAGTTTCCTAATTGTTAATGTATATGGCTGATTTTCGATTCTGAAAGGGTTTGGGATTGGGGTTGCTGTTTCCGAACGCAACAACTCTCCAAAATCTAAACAACGCCACTTACCTTATATATATCATCCGCAGTAATTATGGAAAAATTCATTCGATCATCATCATGTGGAGGAAGTACAAGAAATTGGGTTCGGGGTCCTACGGCACCGTGCATTTAGCCTCGGCCGATGATTCCTTCTTCTTGTCATCACCATCTTTCGCAGCAGTGAAGTCGGCGGAGTTGGAGAATTCTGTCACTTTACAGAGAGAAGCGCAGTTCTTGAAGGAATTTAGGGGCAATCCCTACATTGTTCAGGGCTACGGAGAAGACGTTAGCTTGGAAGAAAACGGAGAATGTTTTTACAATCTCTTGATGGAGTATGCTTCCGGAGGGACTCTTGACGAATTGATTGAGAGATATGAAGACGCAATGCCGGAATCCCATGTGGCCAGTTACACGTACATGTTGCTTAAAGGGCTTTCTCACGTTCATCGCAAAGGGTTTATTCACTGCGACATCAAGCCTGGGAATATTCTTGTTTTCCCAAGTCAGCAGGGTTTAAGCCATCTGAAACTTGCTGATTTTGGGCTAAGTAAGCATGAAACGGAAAACATAGAAAAGTTTCGAGGAACCGCATATTATGGAGCACCAGAATCTTTAAAATTGGGATTACAAGAGACGACGGCAGATATATGGTCATTGGGATGTGTCGTTCTAGAGATGATGAATGGCGGAAGACATATTTGGAAAGAGGATCGGTTTGAACCACAAATACCAGAACATGTATCAGTTTGGGCGAAAGATTTCTTGAATAAATGTTTCCAGGATGCGGATTCAAGATGGAGTGCGGACATGCTTCTTAATCATCCTTTCATCATCAGAGGAAACATCAGTCGAATTATTTCCCCTCCGGGATTTGAATTCAATAGAACTCACAATACACCTTTTGGTTCTCACTGGATCACCACAAAAGGGATGTTTTCTTCGTCAACTTCAGCTGGAACAAAGCAACAATGTTCGACCAAATGTTATCAACTCTTCCCCGAAAATCAGGGTCTTAATCTGTTTGCTGGTTATTAAGATAGAGTAAGAGATGTATTGATGTAAACTCAAAGGATTTTTTTCTTGTATATAATCAAGTACGATGAATTTGTTTAACATAGTAGTTTTAAATTGGTGGAATATTTCAAAAATAAAGATTTTGGTCCACTTTATTTACTGTACAAACAATGGTGAAGAAAAAATACCTACATTTGAAGATTTGTGTGGAATATGCCAAATTAATAGGGAGGGATTAGTTGTATCTTATTCTTAATAAAGGCGATTTTTTTTAACAGACAAATTAAAAGCATTTTTTCCAAATAAAATTGTTGTTATTAGTTGAAATTTATTATAAATAAAATTTATATATTTTTTTACCACAATACATAATAGCAAGTATTTTTCATTAGATTTAAACATTTTGTACTTTGAGTTCTACTTAGATTAATTCTCAGTTTCTGATTGCGTTTTGTTGTATTTAAAGGAATTTCATATGTTCAAACACAACTCTCAAAAATAAATCACCCCATAATTAATTTAGAGCCAACTCACAAAGTATTAATTGGACAATTAAAAGATCGAGAATTGAATTTTCACCAAAAATGGCATTTATAGCAAATTTATTATGATATAATATGTGTTATTAAAAAAAAATCACTATCATTCTTGCCATTGACGCATTGGTCCTAGATTGGAATCATCCCCATTTCATTAAATATGTTCGAAGGAGTACTCTAAAAATATTCATTTAAAAATAATAAGAGATTCAAAATTGATTTTTTTTTTCCTCCATGTGATCAGTAGAGGTGCTATTGATAATAATAATCAACAAAAAAGAGACCATAATTGAATATCATCATGGTTATGTGTATTATTAGCCATTCAAATTTAACAATAGGTACTAATATTAAAAATCACCTATTTCCGTTTAAAAATTCATAGAAAATCAGCCTATGTCACCTTAAAAGTCCATACTAACAAAGTCTTGAGTCAATACCATATTTGAACCGTTTATTGTGCTTAGTAATTTTCATTTTTTCAAAAGGAACCATTTGAATAAGGAAGAGACTCCATGAAAGAGAAAGTAATGACTTTGATAAATTGGTAAGTGGAAATATTTCGTATAAACCCAATGTGCAACTAATAAAAGAAAGTGTGAGTTAAAACATGTTGCAAATATCATCAAAAATCTTAAAAAAGAAAAAAATAGAATCTCTTAAATTAAAATTAGGAGTTGAATTTATTATATGATCTATTCATTGGTTAGTAGGAAATATCCCGTATAAATCCAATACACAACTAATAAAAGAAAGTGTGAGTTAATATATGTTGCAAATATCATAAAAAAATCTTTAAAAAAGAAAAGAAGAGTTTTTAAAATTGAAATTGGGAGTTGAATTTATTACGTGATCTATTTTTCTTTCAGAGAATTCTTATTAAGGTCGCATTCGGTATCTAAATTCCTAATAAGAATACAAAAGTTTTTAAATGCTCAAAACTACCTCTATTGATTTAACAAATTTGTGAATAACTTTATTGCCTTAATGAAATCCTTCTCAAATTCTACTACTGGACACAAGATTTTTTATCTATGGTGAAAGAAAAAGAATAGAAAAGAACAAAACAATCCCCGCTCCTCTGTCATTCATTCAATATTTTTGGTGTGACAGTAATACAAAATTCATAAAACGTCATCTTATTTGACTTTATTACTTTGATGTCTTATATTTGATTCCGAGAACTTCTTCCATAAGTGCAATTTTAGTTTTGCAATGGTTGATTTGAGTAAGGCATTTGGGGGACTTTTTTTTTTTTTGGTTTTTTGGTTAAATAAAAGAGCTGCTTTGCTTCTATGGCTAAGGGTGACAAAAATCAATTTAACCTAAAAATCAACTCACTATATTAAATCATTATGTTAGGTCACATCGGTTACAAGTCAAATGGGTCATGCAATTTAATGGTTGAATTGAGTTGAATCTAATCAATGCAATGAGTTAAATTATGATTTTTAAAAGTCCAAATGATAGCCTACCGGCTATCTACTATCACTAGCTTCCTTTAGGACTGTTTAAAACTACAAAATCCGATCCGATCCGATTGAAAAATTTTGGATCGGATCGGATCGGATCGTATCAAGTTCGGATCGGATTTTGATCCGAATTGATCCGTTTTACCTTTATTTTTTCCCCTTTTTTCTTCTTCCTTTTTAAATTTTTTTTTTTTACTTTTTTCTTCTTCCTTTTTAAAATTTTCTTTTTTGCTTTTTGTTTTTGTTTTTGTTTTTTTTTTTTCAAACTTTTTTCTTCTTCCTTTTTTTAAAAATATTTTTTGCTTTTTGATTTAAGTGATTTAATTTAGATTTAAAATTTCATGTTAAAAAATTATCTATTTTTATATAAAGATAATAAATAAATTTTATTTAAATAATTAAATTTTTGTATTTTTTATGTAAATTAATTTGTATATTTTCATATAAATATTTTAATTTATTTTATAACAAATTGACTAATTTTAATGAAAAGTTTATTTAAATAATCAAAAAAACTTATTTATATTTTATAATTAATATTAACTATTTTCAAAATTAACGATCTGATCCATTATTGATCCAATCCGATTCAAAATTTCGGATCGGATCGGATCGAATCAACGGATTGATTTGATCCGCTGATCCAATTGAATACTCCTAGCCTCTTTCGGACAGTTTCTGATGGCAACTTAGTCAGAATCCAACCTACGACGGTCAACAAAGGCGATGGCCTGGAAGCCACCACTTGAATTTTTCAAAATTATAACTTTAACTCGATGAGTCACCACTTAGTTTTTTAAAAATTATAATTTTAACCAATTAGGTCATTACTTGATTTTTTTTAAATTATAATTTTGACTTGTTCATTTTTTTTTAAATTATACTTTTGATCTGTTAGGTCACTACTTGATTTTTTTTACTTATAATTTTAACCAATTGGGTCGATTGAATTTAATTCAAACCAAGTCTAATCTAAGTCATAATTTTATGGATAATTTTATTGATTGGATTGAATCATGACTCGTAAAATCACAACTCATGAATTACTCAACCCATGCGTGATCCAATATGCCCATTTGTCACCATTATTTGTGGCCATTGCGTTAGGGCTTGAGGTAACACGAAAGCCTTGTCATTTGGAAATTAAAGGGGTTTGTTTTTGGAGAGGCGGTAACAAAGGGAAGTACATCTGTACAAGGGTATGCAAATCAATTATTTTCCTTGCTTGAGTTACAAATTGATCTAAACTCATAAATTTAATAAAAAACGAGAAAGAAGAATATGAAAAATGCTAAGACTGGGCTATGATCATTTCGGGTGGATGATGGACACATCAAATAGATAAAATGAATTTGTCCTAGTTGTTAAAGTTATATATTTTTTCGTAATATTTTATTGTTAAGTAGAGTCATTCTTTTTTCAATCAATCTTTTTATTTAGCAAATAAACAACAATTCTATATATCAATATATATGGTTTTGGATCATTATGAATGATTTTTCTTTAGAATTCGGATATCTGATTAATCCTCTTACTCCTATTACATCAATATTAATTACTATTGTTGGAATTAAGGTTTTTATTTATAGTGATAATTATATAGTTTATGATCAAGCATATTTGAGGTTTTTTGCTTATATGAGTATTTTAGGTAATGTTTGGATTGTGGCTTATTTGAAATATTTTGTTTTGGAATATGTTAAAATTTTGACAGAATTTTTTTTGTAAGAAAAAGTATTTTGGAGGGAGAATAAAATTTGTGCTGGAAGGAAAAAATTAAAATTATGTGAGGAAAATTTGGGAGGGAAATTTTAAATTTTAAATGTGTTTGGATGTTTTATTTGTTTTGTAAGAAAAAATAATTTTTTGTAGGTAGAATATACTCCAAACATAGCCTAAAAATTTAGTTAGGAGAAATTAAATTTTCTTTTGAATATATATTTTTTTTCATTTTCTTTACTACCTTCTTTGTTGTTTTTGTTTTTCTTTCCTTCTTCTAAACATGAAACTACTTCCAAAAAAAAAAAAAGGAAGAAAGAGGGAGAGAGAGAGAGAGAGAATTTCAATTTTTTTGTTATTCTAACCCAAGCAGAGAAAGGAGAAAAGGGAGCATAAAATTACCATTTTTCTTTCAATTGGAAATTTCTAAGTAAAATATGTCAAATTTGTTATACATGTTATGAACAAAATGGCGTCATGAAAATTCCACTATTATTATTTCTACAATTGCTCCTCCGTGTTTGTTCATTTTAATTCTAATTTTAAATTGTTGAGGGGTGTAAAAGAAAATATTTACATTTTGATAATGCATGTCAAACGTTGAAAGATGTATAACCAAATGTCAATTTTATTATATTATTTTTAGTTGGATAATTATTCAAAATTTATTTTGAATGAGTTATACATTGATTCTTCTTTTCTTTTCTTTTCTTTTTTTAAAACAAGGCATAAGGTCTAGTATTTATTTTCAAAAAGGATATGATTCAAAATTGATTTTGAGAAGGTCAATCCAAAAAATAATTTGATTGCATAAACATTTATCTAAATAAGTTAAACAACCTTTCGAAATTAGACTACTAGACTACCTTGATAGTTTAAAATAAAAGAAACATATGAAGTTGTTTCCTTCAAGTATCATGGAAACTAATAATTATCTTTCTCTTTTAAAATTAGATTCTTGATATTTGATATCCTTTATATATATATATATATATATGAAATCTAAAGTAAATAAATTGATAATTAGAAAAGAAATGATCATATACTTGACAAATGAAACAAGTGTTGTTACATTAATCATGGGAGTCATTTTCTTTGCGTGATTGGACTTATATTAAAAATCATTGTGCTATTTCCATTTACTAAAATAATCATTTCCATGTTTGACATGTTAGGATGCTTTTTCATTAAAAATAATAAAATAAATATTTTATGATGACATTTTTAGTTTTGAACCAATATCCTTAATCCAATGATCTTATATTAGTCCAAAAGTAATTGAAATTAGATAATACATCTTTAATACTCCCTCTATCCCAAAAACAAAGAGTTCAATTTCAAAAAAATTTCTTATCCCCAAAAAAGAGTCCACCTTCAAACCAAATTCCTAAAATATCCTTACCAATAATAATTGGGACTAACGATGTTCTTCCTCCAAACCGCTTTGTGGAAAACAATTGTATGGATAAAATTGACCCCATACCATGCCATAAAATGACATATTTGAAACGAGGAGCAATTAGCGAAACATTTTTAAGGTTATTAAGGTCAATAAATTAGAAAGAAGAAATGCGAGGTGGATTTGAAGAAAATACCTTTTATTTCAAACTTTGATGAGATCGAGGATTTGGTGTTTGTTATATCAGTGTATCTATCATTTGAGCAACAACGAATTACCAATTCATTGTTTGGAATTTAACTCACACAAATAATTGATATGTGATGGAGTTTAAGGCAAAATTCATGTAAACAAATGGTCAAATGGAGTTCATGTAATGAATTATAGTTGAATTTCTATCAAATATTTGCTATTGTTATTGTCTTTTTATCTTCATCTCACCATGAATGCTTAAATTTTGAACTCACACTTTGACTTTATACGTGAAATATAGTTTACTTTTTAAATTATACTTTTCTAAATTATACTTTTTAAATTATAAAATTATAAATTATAGTTATAAATTATATTTTATTTTGAACTCGACTTTTATAGGTTTTTTATTCTCAATGTTATTTTAAAACTCGACTAAATATGAATGAAATGCATAAATATATGCACAAATGTATAAATATATGTACAAATGTATAAATATTTGTACAAATAAATAAATATATGTACAAATAAATAAATATGTGTACAAATGTATAAAAATATATGTACAAATACGAATATGTGTAGAAATCATTTTCTTTTTATCCATTGTATTGTCAATTTTGAACTTTCAATACATACACGCCACAATCTCAACAAAACCATGCGTTATTAGAAATAAAAGATGAAATTGTGACATTTTTAAATTTTTAAAGTGCTAATATCAATCACCTATCATATCCATCTCAGGCATGATTTGGACAAGGTGGTCAAGTTTTAATTCAACCCTAACGAGTATCCAATGATTGCCATCAAATAAGAAATGGTTGGCATACAAATTGCTTCATTGCCAAGTCTTCATAGTTTGATCACAAATAAACACACCAAATGTCATAAGTATAAGTTGAGATGAAATGTTATATTCTACACATGTATAAGTTGAGATGAAATATTGAGACATCTAAAATAGTACAACACAAATATTAGTTTAAACCGATATAATGAGTATGATTGACACTTACATCATTTGACACCATTCATTTTCACGCATCATAGTCTTTAGCAAGTCCATGTCATCAATCTAAATCGATATTCAAGTCCTCTATGGCAAAATTTTGTTCTTATTTCAACAACGAGTCTTTTCAACAACCACCAACGAGTCTTTTCATCCTATGAAGGATCTCGAGCCTTTCTTCTTCATCCTCTTCCAACCCCACATCCTTCTGATTCGCATTTTCCCTCCCACGCCAAAAATTGTTACAAAATATGGTCATTTATCAAACTACGCAATACCACAATCAACAAAAACAAAACACTAGGAAATCATACACCATACTTGTTTTTTTTTCAAAACACCTATGATTGGAAAATAATCAACAAAATTAAATATGCATTATCGACGCCCTAAATGAAATTTCATCTCATCAACCTTGTCCTCAATGTGGTTTCTATAGCAATAACAAAGTGAGAGAGACAACAACAGGAAATTTGATGAAAACGCCAAAAACTTACTAATCAAACATCAAAATCTCCCATCCTTAAACCTGATTAGTGCAAACTCCTCCTTCCAAATTTCACCTTCTAAATTAAAGTACATCGCATTGTCCGGTTTGCCTCATCCGACTTTAATGGATTATCCGCTTACACCAAAATGTATGTTGGTGGTCCAAAGAGTTTAGTCATATTTGCTTAAGAAATCACATTGAACCACCATTTGCTGAGGAAAAGAGGTGTAAATTAAGATACCAAACACTGACTATAAACTCGACCAGACATCGACATATAGTACTCGACTAAACACTCCACTACAAACTCGAGACTATAAACTCGACCAGACATCGACATATAGTACTCGACTAAACACTCCACTACAAATTCATGGACATTAAAAACTTGACCTTATATATGTTTTTCCCTAAAACCCTAAACCCTAAACCATTTAGTGGACTAATCTATGACTATGACTCGAGTGTTAAACTAAACTAAACTCGACTTTTATTAGTGATACATTACATCTCGACTAAACCTTTATCGACCTACAATACTCTCATACAACCTGTAAAATATCTACACTATGAACCAAAAGAATAATGAAATGAGCATTTAGTATCCTTCTTCCCTTCTTCTCTGATGGTGCTCCTTGTTCATTGAAAATGATTGAATGATTGGAAATGGATGAAGAAAGCTATGAGGTTGAAGATGAAATGAATAATTGAAGGTACTCAAGATGTATGATATGTTTTTTGGTTTTCTTTCAAACATGTAGGTCTTTTAAGATAAAATAAAAACGATACTAGACTTATTATTATTAGGTCCAGCTTTTTATCGAGTGAGCAAAAATAAAAATAAAATTACCAATTAAACAAAACTATACTTTCTATTAAATTTTAGTCTTATCAAAATTTAGTGGAGTAAAGGTCTCATGAAAAGAATTTTTACAAATTTAGTCTGATTTAGTTATATCGTTAGGTCGGGTTTTTGGTTTTGGTCTAGTATAAGGTCAAAAGAATTTTAAAAAATTTACCCTAAACATTAAGTCGAGTTTTTAATCGAGTTTTAGAATATGAGTTTTTGGTCGAGTTTTTAGTCTAAAATTTTATAAAATAAATAAACCTTCAAAAATACAAAGTTTCGTAATAAACGCTCATAAACCAACTAATAGAAAGAAACTTAAAAGTAAAAAATAAAAAAAGTGAAGACTAATACATGTCAATTGTCTTCAATACAATCGCCCTCTTCATGATGATTTGGCATTGTTTAAACGGATTGTCAACACGAGCATCCAATTACACGCTTGACGGCCTTATTCATACGCTTTAGATCATTCATATGACCGATTTCTCCCGCAAGTCATGAAAGAAAATAAATAATTTGCTCGACTACTAACACTAATAAAGAGACAAATTACTCGACAAACAATACCATTTACAAATTCAAACAAACCCAACTCAAATTCCAACATGGAGAGAATTTTTCTTTCTAGATTAATATTTGAGTATAATCTCGTGACTTTTCCTTGTCACATTTATACATGCTATATTCCATGCATTTGAGAACAAAGATGTAATATTTAGTGTATATTTACACTATCTTATTGAAACTCTTCTTATTAGCCTATTTTGGAATAAAGTGGATTCAAATGATGAATGAGAACCACAATGATGATATTAGTAAACCATCGCCATACATACATTCATACATTCATAAGGGAAAAAATTTAGTTCTATATCATTGAAATGGGTGATATGTAATGTTTTGTTGAATAAAGAGAAAATAAATTTAAAAATAAACTAGACTAATTATTAGAAAATAAAATTAACAACACAACTATACTTAGTATTAGGTCGAGTTTTTGTCGAGTAGTTGGTCGAGTCAAATTAAAATTAAGAAACAACTATACTTAATATTGAATGTTTAAACAAATAAGACTAAGTTATAGTTTAATAAAATTTTAAAAACACTAAACCTTCGTAAAATGATACTAGCAAGATCAAAATTATATCAAAGATATAACAACAAATTGTTCCAAACACAAAAGTAAAATTGACAATTTCTTAAAACACAATGGTCCTTAAAATAAAAGTAAAGACTTATACAAAGCTAAAACATGTTAATTTTCTTCTAATCATTTCGCAACACGGTTCCAACTTGTCAATACGAGCATCCAAAACATCTTAAAGAAAATAAAGATAATTTGCTCGACTACTAACTACTAATAAAGAGACAAATTAAAAACCATTTACAAATTCAAACAAACCCAACTCAAATTCCAACATGGAGAGAATTTTTCTTTCTCGAGATTAATATTTGAGTATAATCTCATGCTATATTCCATGCATTTGATGTAATATTTAGTGTATATTTACACACTAAAATATCTTTCATTGAAACTCTTCTTATTAGCCTTATTTTGGAATAAAGTGGATTGAGAACCACAATGATGATATTAGTAAACCATCGCCATACATACATTCATACATTCATAAGGAAAAAAATTTAGTTCTATATCTGATATGTAATGTTTTGTTGAAAAAATAAATTTAAAAATAAACTAGACTAATTATGAAAATAAAATTAACAACACAACTATACTTAGTATTAGCAAATTAAAATTAAGAAACAACTATGAATGTTTAAACAAAGTTTAATAAAATTTTAAGCAAGATCAAAATTACATCAAAATGAAGATATAACAACAAATTGTTCCAAACACAAAAGTAAAATTGACAATTTCTTAAAACACAATGGTCCTTAAAATAAAAGTAAAGACTAATACAAAGCTAAAACATGTCAATTGTCTTCATCTTTTAGATCTTTGACCACCTTTGATCATTCATTGCTTCATGAAAGAAAATAAATTGATAATTTGCTCGACTATTAACTCAATATGAATATTAACAAGACTAAATACTCGACCAACAATATGGCTCGACTAATTACTCGACCTATGATCGACCAAATTGCATATCAAAACACTCTGAATTCAAACAAACCCAACTCAAATTCCAACATTCAATAACACCGCACTCTATCAAAACACTCATGAATTCATAAGAATAAATGATATATATTGTTTTGTTGATAATAATTGTGTATATTCACAATTAAAAAGTAAGGATAAAAATATAAAATTATATATTTAATTGGTGTAGTATGTTGTACCTAATAACTAATAAAACCTTGTACTTAAATCAAAGTGGACTCTTTCTTGGGCATGGAGGGAGTATTATAAATTGGTCATGTAAATAATGTTTACATATCTAAATTATATTATGATGATAATTTGGATCTTTTGACTTTAAGTCAATTATGTGAACACTATTTACCACTTAAATGACCAAATTATCTTTTATAGTAAAAGGTGAGAAATTTGATAAATTGTCTTAATTAACTAATACATTTGATGTATATAGTATCATGATAACTTTACTAATATAATCATTTGAGATGATTAAATATACTTATTGTAAGTATAGATTTGAGATATTTGATAGTTCAAAAATAAAAAATGAAGTTTGAAATTTTAGTAAAGGTATTTAATGTTTCGATTAAATCGTCAAAGTAAATACTTTAATCAAAATTCTAAATTATCTAACTAAGAATGTAATTCTTCTTGATCATTTATACACGCTACTAGTGAATAGTGTTGTATAAAAGAAAGATTAAATATATTGGATATATTTTGTTTATGACTAGTTATGCAGTCTTTCCAAATTAGTTTTGGAGTTATGCTATTAATGTTGTCTCCTACTTGCTAACCGAATTTTGTTTGAAATAGTTGATTTTTATTCTATATGAGATATGGCAAGAAAAAAATCAAAATTTTATGAAAAGTTTGGTATTGTCTGACTTACGTGAAAATGATGGGGTTAAATTAGTTTATAACTAAATCTAGCAAAACCCTTATTGGTGGAGTATTCAAAAGAAATTTTGGTTACTAATTTTATTATTCTATTAAACAAAAGTTGTTTAATTACTTACTAGTTTTCTAAAATAAAATGTTTATTCTAAAAAGGTTAGTGGGAGGAATAATAATATTTGAAACGTTCAAAACCATAAAATAGTAAAATCAACTATTGAAATAAATATTCTAATCATATGATGATAATGTTATAATTACATGTTGATGTAATATCTCGACGTTACAATCACATGATGATGTTAATTTGCAATAGTTGCATATCATGATCAATAGATATAGAATTGCATTTTTTACAATAAATAGTATATGATACAATTCAAAATTTTATATTTGTTGATCATAATAGAATATGCAAGTTAAAAGATCCAATTTGGATTTTAATATTTTGATTAGAAAAATCAAAGTGTTTGTTTTTGTTAAAATTTTGAAAAACTAGTGTATTCAAGTCAGTAAGTGGGAGCATAAGCATTTTCTTATTACTTTATGTATGACATATTGTATATAGAAAATGAATACTTTAAATTAAATATAAATGTATAATAATTAAAATATGTTTTTCTAAGAGTTATAAAACGTAATATAAATTTTAGAAATTGTGATTTATAGAAATAGATCGTGAATATTACTTCATGTATATAAATATGATGCTAAAGTCATTTAGCATGGAGTTAGATAGTGTACAATTAATTCCATATGTTTGACTATTGGATTACTTGTATGCTGTGGTGTGTACTAGAAGAAATATTATTTATTGTCATAGGCCAATCAAATATTTGTAGATATAGATGCAAATTTTTAGATTTGCATATTTCACTTATACTAATAGTATATTAGAAGAGTTCCAATTAGAATATTATGAATATTCTATAAGTTATGCTAAATACATTAGAATTGGTAAAGTGTTTATGAAATTTTGGATCAAATGGTTCTTCATTGAACCCTATGTGATTGGTTCCGTTATTTATAATATTTTTATTGTGATAATAATGGAAAGAGAACCTCATTAGTGATTCGATAATGTATAAGGCACTATTATTTGATACAGATAAATGATAAATATGATTTAAAGATAGATCATTCCCACTAGTGATAAAGATTTTTTCAGTTGACTAAACCTTTGTAAACAATTAGTTTAGTCTAATTGGGAGTTTTTATTTGAGTGTTTACCTAGTGTGTGGAAAAAAAATTTATTTTAGTGATATGTACACTTTCTACATTTTTCTCGATATTTTAAAATTTATGCAAAAGTTTGGTGATATAGAACTATCTATCATTTATATTATTTCTTACTAAATGATAAAGTCCTTCGAATAATATTTGTATGGAAGAAATCATAAGAGTTATGATGATGAGATTCTTCACATACTTATAATATTGGGTAAATTACATCTACTACCCCTGTGATTCGTGTAAATTACCAATCGAACCCCGAGATTTGATAAAACTACCAATACCCCCTTAAGGGGGCTAAATGTTATGAATTTAAATGGGTTAAATGTTATGAATTTAGTTGATTAAAGGGGCTAAATGTTATGAAGTTATCAACTTTAAGGAGGTATTGGTAATTTCCCATATCTTGAGGTTTGCTTGGTAGTTTTTACAAACTACAGAGGTAGTAGATGTAATTTACCCTATAATATTATTCTTAAATCATCCATAGTCATAGTATTGGGAAGACAGGACATTGTTAATACAAATAGATTAGCCACATATTTTACTTCTTTCTAACATAGTAAGTAGTTGATCTCATAGACTATTGTGTATTGACACAAAAGCAAATATGTGAATGCTTATTACAGAATAAGTTCATTGGATTGACCCACTTAGAGGTTTCCATAAGATAATCTATTTGAGAGCCAATGGAATTAATCTCTATGTAATGGTAGTGTCAGTGATCTTTCGACTTGAGATTATAAGAGTATCTATAGTGTGCATTATTGTACTTTTACTCTTTTGATTCTTAACTTTAGTTGGCTACGTGTGCTTGAAGAGTTAGGTATAATATGAAACATAGATGGATAGTTTATGATCAATAAAGGATCTACCACTTCTAATAGTAAGAAGAGTATATCTCATTTATGGCCACTTGTTGAAATATAACTTAAAATGTTTATGCAAACTGGAAGTGAATTTAAAATGTTTTAAATTCATTTTCAAGAGAATTATATTTCAGAAACAAGAACAGAATAATTAGTTCATTAAGAGTTGGCACTATTCCTTACTTTTGAACTAATTGGGATATAGTATGGTAACAAGATAATAATTGCACGAAATCTGGTTCATGTAAAGGTTAAGTTAATCACATAACATTTGGGTAGTTATGATATCTGTCTATAGGCCAATCTTGATCTATAAATATAAATTAATTAATTGATGAATTAGTGATAAATTAAAGTTGTTTAACTTATCTAATCCCAAATTCTCATGACTAATTGTCTTTAGTTCAAGTGGGAGTTTGTTTGGTTTTATGTCTTAAAGTCAATTAATATTGATATTATAATTTATGTTTATTGCCAACGTGATTAAGAACCTAATGGGTCATGTACAAATAAGGATAAGTTCTTGAGTTAAAATGATATTATAATTATAAGATAATTACATAATTAATTTATGAGATAAATTAGTCTTGGGATTCATTAATAAATAAACCATTTGGTTATTTGGTTATCAATCCTAACCCCTTGGTTTATAAATAAGTCTCAACCAT
Source organism: Gynochthodes officinalis (assembly GCA_020080225.1). NCBI lineage: Eukaryota > Viridiplantae > Streptophyta > Magnoliopsida > Gentianales > Rubiaceae > Gynochthodes > Gynochthodes officinalis. The sequence continues at coordinate 3,245,774 of CM034625.1, read as the reverse complement.
AGATTTTGGGTACGTATCAAACACCTAGAGTTTCTCAAAAATCCCTAGTTCATCCTATACTAAAGGGAACTAATCATCAGTAACTCATAATTAGTCAATCCCTTGAGGATTCCTAGAAAAAATTGTCTGTGTACATATCGTTAGAAGTCAAACAATTGTACAGCTCTTGGTTAATTTCAACTCTTATTGATGAATCCGTTGTTGATGTGATGTGTTGATGCTATACATGGATTACAAAGAGATTTTGGTAAATAATCAATTCTTTTATTATTCCCTTGCATAATGGATTGATTTCCTAACAGGGTGCCTGTTCTATTAAATATAGAGAATATTACATTGGTGAAGAGAGTATCACGTCACTGAATAAATAATAACTTTTGTGGATTTTCAATATTCAATATTTCAAATTTAATATAACTGGCACGTTCTTGATTCATCTTTTTTTCTTAATGGATCTAATTAGATGCTAACTTGTGTAATGAGCCACTAGGTTATGTACTTGTTTGAGGGTAAAAAATTGGATAAATCTTTCTACTCGATAATTAATTTTAGGAACGACAGCTAATTTTAAGATCTTCCAAATTTTAATTGCTTTATAAAATTGAGGAAAACTAAGATTTTTATCTTGTGTCTTTTTTTTTTTTTTTTTGCAAATTCATATTTGATTTTTTTTTTTGGTGACACTATCTAATTTAATTGGAAATACATTCGGTGCATGTGAGGAGTGTGGGTTTAGAAAATTTTCTATGCATGCATCTTTCTTATAAGTTTTGTATTTGGCAAACAAGTTTCATTACGCTTTACCTTTTTTTTCTCCCTATGATGAAGGAGATATCCGCTATTCGATCCAAAGTAGATAACTCTCGAATTCTCTTATAGGAAAGAAGCCTACAAAATAGATATCAGGATGGTTTCCGTAGTAGACACTCTGATGCTTAAATCAATTTGGTATGATTTTAAGGTGGTTGAAGGCAATAGGATATAGAGTTAGGGCTTTTTCGCTTTTGTCTAATGTCACCATAAAATATACATACTTGATATCCAAAATCATAGAAACATGTTACAATAGGAGTTTGAGGTCAAATATATTTGATTTCTACAGAATTTTTTCTGAGTTGGACCTCTTGGGCCTTATCTGCTGGGTTAAGTTTCCATACACATCACCCAATCCCATCTTTCTATAGATATTTCAAACAAGAGAATTTGAGAATATAATGAATGAGTGGTGCAAAAAGTTGTATAACATTACTGGTGCTATGCTTATACTTATAGTTGTTGCTTCGGTTTTTCATACTATTATTAATTGTTCACAGCCACTTCGTTGCAACTCTATTGTGTCTTTCTTTTCTAGTGCATTTGTTGGATGAGAAAATGTGTATAGATTGCGTTTATTTATTTATTTATTTATTTTGAGATAAAGGTTACATGTTAAGAAATGTAAAAATTATTTTAAAAATATAAAAATATATTTTAAAATACAATTTAAACGCATAAGTTTTCAAACGAATTGCCTCTCAAAGGTTTTTTTCAATCTATTCAACAACATACTTTTTAGTATACACTTGAGTTGCCAAATAGATTCCTTTTAAAACATGCATAACATTTTTTTCATTTTTATGTGATTATTGAAGAATTGGACAGCTTGATTTGATATAAATTTGGCGAGTGCATTAACTAATTCACAAGTTTGAAAACTTAATTTAAACTTTTCAAATATTTAGGACCAAATTAAATCTTGGGACCAATTTTCTTTTTTTTAAAAAAAAGATAGCCTGCCTGCCTTACTCTAATTTATCATTTGCATTTTCTATTTTTACAGCATAATTTCCATTATTACGTTATGAAAATAATAAGTGAACGCACGTTCTTAATTAGTGCATATAATAAATCATTAGATATTCAACTCTAAAACCTTGTCGCATCACAATGTTGAGTAATTATCTATTTAACTTCGTATTATCTTATTGTTCCATTCTTCAATCTAAGCAATTCCTAAATAAAACCAATAAAGTGCATGAAAACTGATAATTTTATGTGTATCTATCTGAAGTGTAATGATATTCATGGTAAAAGTTTTTTTAATCATTAATTTGATTTTGATTAAGGTGAAGGTTATTGAGTTATTTTCTGGATATCTACATGGTATGCATTTACAAGTAATTTAATTCGAATAATGATACGTACAATAAAAAATTTTAATAAAATTATATCCTCCTGCCTACTAAAATGAATGTCTTGAACTAGTAATCAATAGGGGCTACTTATCCAATCACCATCATACTATGATCAAAGTGTGATCAATTTTTGAAAATTATCAAGTGTGGAATGAAATTGTATGATTAGATTTGAAATATTTTTTTGTGCATAGAGAATGTTGCGATTCATCGTTTAATAATTATTCATTTTAATTGATATTTTTCTTTCCATATTCCATACACTATGTTCCATAAAGACTGATGTAATATGTATATAGTAAGAGTTGATAAGCAATAATTATTCAAATTATTTGATATTATTTTATTATATAAATGCTACATCAATGAAAATTTACCAATAATTTTCATTAAAAATATCATTAAATTAGATCACTTGGTGAAAACCTCCCTAACCATCTGTCTCATTTAAATGTGCGAATAGTTTTTTTTCTCCTTGGATACTGCACTATGATTCAAGATTATACTAAATATGAACATTAAGTAATATTTCTTTATTTGTTTATTTTAGATTACTATTTTGGGAAATAATATCGAGTGCAGTGTAAAATACAACTACCTATATCAGATTGTCCAAAAATTTTTGCAATATATAAATATGCAATGTAATAACTACCTTGTTATTTTCACTCAAAATATTGAGTCACCACATCACACAAGATCATGCAACCTAATTTAATAAGTAGAGGAAACTTTTTTTTGTTTAAAACCCCATTATTCTGCAACTATATGGGCATTTCAAAGATTGATATGGTCAATTTGTCTGAATCATAAGGTTCTCCTTCCCTGCTGGTCATTTTGTATGATGAAAGGAATCATAAATGACATAATCAAAATGTGTGAATTATCATATTCTTTCGAGATTTTGATATTTCCCAGCACTTACACCATCCTATCCTATGCTTTTATGGGCTGATGGAAAATGACCTGATGAGGCTGCAAGTGCAGCAAAGTGTTCCATTTCTTTAGCTTTCCATCACAAAAATGGCTGATCATGCTGAAACAACCTTCACACTTTCAAATTCTTATTGGAAACTTTAAATTCAGTAACTTTGTTGAAACATATACAGTATACTTCACAGCTTTGGAATCAACACTGCTTCTCCAAAATCTGATCAAGGCTTTGCAAAATTTTATGGATCATCATGTTGAATGTATGGGGTTTTTGTTCGATATGACTAAGGAAGCATAAGGCACAAATGTGATAGGGTAAAGTTAGGACACTAAAAGGCCTAGCTAACATACTGTTTCTCAAGAAGGCTTCCACAAGATGCTAAATCGAACCTTTCCTTAGGAGGATCTCCGATGCAATCAAAAACTGCATCAGCATTTAGGAAATCTTCATCAGCAGTGTACCTATCAAGGAAAGATTGATAACAATTATCAAATACCGGAGATAATATAGAAGTAATTAACTCAGAATCCATAATATTTTCTGTTGAAACCAGATCAAGGAAACTTCAATGACATTGATCTTATGAATTTCACATTTCTGTGGCATGAAGTTTTCTTAAAAGCTCGAAATATTGCCCCCTTACAAATAGTAATAAAAACTTTCTGCACGATCCATATAAAATCTTTTGAGATGGTCAACATGAAGATATAGACATGGACAAGGAAATTTTGGAGATCTGTGGCAATGTTAATGCTCATGCTCATGATTTCCAAAAGAGAAAAATGAATAAATGCCAGAAAAAACTCACTGGTGTCTGAAAGTTATTGAGCTTACCCACTCTTGGTTACAATACACTTCATTCCAGCAGCTTTAGCAGCAGCAAGACCTATGGCACTGTCTTCTATCACGACACAACTGCAAGCAATGAGAATCAAGTAACCTTTTCAGTTAACAGTAAGAGAGCTAGTCAATCACTAAAATCACATTCGAGTTTTACTCAACAACTTTAGAGATGAAACATATTCACTTTTGTTTAGGTTATTCAGGAGCCATAACACTGTGGTACCTTGAAGGGTCAACACCCAGTGTGCTGGAAGCTAACAGATAAATGGCCTGAAAGGAAAAGAAAACATTTCTAGCATTATCAACCTACCCTCATTGTCATGATCCAGAATATCAATTTGCATTTATTATAATCAGAAAGATAAGAATTGGATAGATTTTTTTTGTCCTGACTTTATTAGTGACTCTAATTGACAGGAAGAGACGAAAGGTCAATCATTCATTTCCATAGTTTGAAAACTCCAAGTATTATAACGTACAAATATATTTCCAGGACCAACATTGCAGCTATATTGGCTCCATTTTAGGAGATTTTTAGGTTTTTATCAAGGTAGAAACTAACAAGCTGTACTGCAATAGCTAAGAGCAGTTTACCGGATCAGGTTTCTTGCGAGGAACAGCATCTCCTGCATATATCTGGATTTGTGCTGCTCGCTCAGGTCCTAGCAAGCATGAAACTATAGCAGAGACCTAAAATCACAGCATTCAATTTCCCATCAAATAGCATCTACTCATGTCCAATATCGGTCAATATATATGACACAAATGTTGCAGTTTTTGAATATGAGAACCCTCACAAATGTAATCAGAATTACAGGCTTCAAGTGCGGAAAGGTTTATAGAACCTGAAAGAATGATAATGAATAATAGTTGATGGGTATAAAAGAAATATAAATCTTGAAAAAAGATCAGCAAACTATGGTTCTAGTTCTTTGATCTTGAAATTGATACATTTGTCGAAAGATGGGTCCTCAGAACAGATAAAATCAACACATGAAGATACCAAGGCTCAGAAGTTCTTCATAAAGCACAAACTCGCCATAAAGCCTTATCTTCTAAAGGAGTTGTCATAACTGTCAATCAAAAGTTTATACCTTCTCATTAGAAGTGCTGCAAACTGCAACTTTGACTCCATTTCCCAGAGCCTGATCAATCATCCTGTATAAATATGTCCAGCAACATTTTAGTCTAACTATTTTTATATAAACAAAGCCATAAAAGAGGACGCTGTTGCAGTTTATTTATAGAATTTCTCTGGCTTTAAAAGGCTACTACTTGCAAATTGGGCATCAAAGGCAATGTTAGTCAACAAGTCTACTTATGTTTGCATTCTTATTTTCTCACAAAACACCATGGCTGCTCCAAAAGGTAGCCAAAATCAAAAACATATTGAGTTTTTCACTGATAGAGTTACTTGTAAACCCGTTTTTTCCATGTAAAAACAATGAGTGATTCTGTGAACTGCTAGGCTTCTCCTAGTGAATAAACTGCTGCCAGTTTGCAGCATTGCCAGAATCGTGTTCCCTTTTTCAGACTGACCTTTGGTGAAACAAGAAAATAACACCGTCTTCGCCAACAAATGTGTGAGAAATAGATAATTTAAATGCTTGTAACAGCCTTATCATAAATTATAGTTGTTCCTTCCCCTACCACAATTCTCCCTAGCTTTCGAATTTTCAAGTTGACCTCTGCAAAAAGGCTGCTCCATCAAGAGCCCTCCAACGCCCCTCAATCAATAGTTTATCTAATTCAAACCGAATATTTTACAACTTCCAAGACTACCGAAATTCTAAAATTCAATGCTGATAACCACTTAACACCAATAATACTGAAAAGTTATCTCAACCATAGTATGATCCCCTTATATTATATAAACCTTAGTAGTGCTAGCAACATGAAAATCTGTTTCTCAGGTCACTCTGACCACTTCAAGAAGAGTGGTCAGAAACACTTAGTTTCTGTGCATGTTGAAACTCAGGATTTAATGAAACCATGTAAGAAACAAAAAAATTATATACTATCAGTTACGAATTTGAATTTAAATTTGAATTCAGATAGCATGAGCAGCATTTCATCATCAAGCTTGTGACAAGACAAATAGTTTCAGAACCATGCACAGAATTTTTAAAGTTCGAGCTTCCTGAAAATGATGCAGAAATTAAGTTTTTTTTCAAGACACTTTGTGTTCCTTTCGTGTCAAATTTGAATTGACATTCATAGAAACAAAAGATTATTGATCTGTCATTCATAAACTTAACACCTCCTCTACTTTTATATATGCACAAATGAAACTCATTCTAGAATCATAACAAACAAAATAAATTTTAGTTCACTAGAAAGAAGCTGCTATTATAAATCTACACAGAGCAATACAGTTTGAATCAGAAGAAACAAAACAGCAAATTAATGACTTACTTTGCAACACCAGGCCGAAGAGGAAGCAACTTTTTCTGAGCAAAGATCTTACCTTTAGGAGTTAACAAGGAGCTTCCAAGAGCAGTTCACCACTAAAGAAGGAGCTTGGCTCGGCCGCAGCTAAGTGGGGGGCTACTTAGGGCCAGAGTCAGAGGAGCTTGGCTAAGGCGACCTCTGCCTCACTGCAGATGGCATCGAAGGCATCAACAATGACGGCAAAAGCAGACGACCGTTGGTCCAAAAGCGCAGAGACGTCCCCATTGCCAATGGGCATATTTGGGTTCCTCTGAATCAGGTTCAAATGCTGGATTTTTATTTGTTTCTCTCGCAGAATTCTGCAAGTCCGAATATCCAGAGAGCACTGCCGGAAGGAACAAGGAAATCCTTTCTTAAATTACATAATATTACTTAGTTTCCTAATTGTTAATGTATATGGCTGATTTTCGATTCTGAAAGGGTTTGGGATTGGGGTTGCTGTTTCCGAACGCAACAACTCTCCAAAATCTAAACAACGCTACGCACCTTATATATATCATCCGCAGTAATTATGGAAACATTCATTCGATCATCATCATGTGGAGGAAGTACAAGAAATTGGGTTCGGGGTCCTACGGCACCGTGCATTTAGCCTCGGCCGATGATTCCTTCTTCTTGTCATCACCATCGTTCGCAGCAGTGAAGTCGGCGGAGTTGGAGAATTCTGTCACTTTACAGAGAGAAGCGCAGTTCTTGAAGGAATTTAGGGGCAATCCCTACATTGTTCAGGGCTACGGAGAAGACGTTAGCTTGGAAGAAAATGGAGAATGTTTTTACAATCTCTTGATGGAGTATGCTTCCGGAGGGACTCTTGACGAATTGATTGAGAGATATGAAGACGCAATGCCGGAATCCCATGTGGCCAGTTACACGTACATGTTGCTTAAAGGGCTTTCTCACGTTCATCGCAAAGGGTTTATTCACTGCGACATCAAGCCTGGGAATATTCTTGTTTTCCCAAGTCAGCAGGGTTTAAGCCATCTGAAACTTGCTGATTTTGGGCTAAGCAAGCATGAAATGGAAAACATAAAAAAGTTTCGAGGAACCGCATATTATGGAGCACCAGAATCTTTAAAATTGGGATTACAGGGGACGGCGGCAGATATATGGTCATTGGGATGTGTCGTTCTAGAGATGATGAATGGCGGAAGACATATTTGGAAAGAGGATCGGTTTGAACCACAGATACCAGAACATATATCATCATGGGCGAAAGATTTCTTGAATAAATGTTTCCAGGATGCGGATTCAAGATGGAGTGCGGAGATGCTTCTTAATCATCCTTTCATCATCAGAGGAAACATCAGTCGAATTATTTCCCCTCCGGGATTTGAATTCAATAGAACTCACAATACATCTTTTGGTTCTCACTGGATCACCACAAAAGGGATGTTTTCTTCGTCAACTTCAGCTGGAGCAAAGCAACAATGTTCGACCAAATGTTATCAACTCTTCCCCGAAAATCAGGGTCTTAATCTGTTTGCTGGTTATTAAGATAGAGTCAGAGATGTATTGACGTAAACTCAAGGATTTTTTTCTTTGTATATAATCAAGTACGATGAATTTGTTTAACACAGTAGTTTTAAATTGGTGGAATATTTCAAAAATAAAGATTTTGGTCCACTTTATTTACGTTACAGACAATGATGAACCTACATGTGAAGATTTGTATGGAATATGCCAAATTAATAGGGAGGGATTAGTTCTGCCTTATTCTTAATAAAGGCCTCTTTTCTTTTCTTTTTTTGACATACAAAAAAAAAAGCAATTTTTCCAAATAAAATTGTTTTTATTACTTGAAATTTATTATAAATAAAATTTATTTTTATTTATCACAGTACATAATAGCAATTATGTTTCATTAGATTTAAACATTTTGTACTTGGAGTTCTACTTAGATTAATTCTCAGTTTCTGATTGCATTTTGTTGTATTTAAAGGAATTTCATATGTCCAGATATCACCCATAATTATTTTAGAACCAACTCATAAAGTATTGATTGGACAATTAAAAGATTGAGAATTGAATTTTCACCAAAAATGGCATTTATAGCAAATTTATTATGATATAATATGTGTTATTAAAAAAATCACTATCATGCTTGCCATTGACGCATTGGTCATAGATTGGAATCATCCCCATTTCATTAGATATGTTTGAATGAGTACTCTAAAAAATATTCATTTAAAAATAATAAGAGATTCAAAATTGATTTATTTTTCCTCTATGTGATAAGTGGAATTGCTATTGATAATATTAATCAACAAAAAGAGACCATAATTGAATATCATCATGGTTATGTGTTTTATTAACCATTCAAATTTAAAAATGGGTACTAAAATTAAAAATCACCTATTTCAGTTTTAAAATTCATAGAAAATCAGCCTATGTCACTTTAAAAATCCATACTAACAAAGTCTTGAGTTAATACCATATTTGAACCGTTTATTGTGCTTAAAAAATTTTCGTTTTTACAAAAGCAACTATTTGAATAAGGAAGAGACTCCTTGAAAGAAAAAGTAATGACTTTGATAAATTGGTCAATGGAAAATATTTCGTATAAACCCAATGCATAACTAATAAATGAAAGTGTGAGTTAAAATATGTTGCAAATATCATCAAAAATCTTAAATTAAAATTAAGAGTTGAATTTATTATATGATCTATTTATTAGTTAGTAGGAAATATTCCGTACAAATCTAATACACAACTAATAAAAGAAAGTGTGAGTTAATATATGTTGCAAATATCATAAAAAAAATATTTAAAAAGGAAAAGAAGAGTTTTTTAAATTGAAATTTGGAGTTGAATTTATTATATGATCTATTTTTCTTTCAGAGAATTCTTATTAAGGTTGCATTTGGTATCTAAATTCTTAATAAGGATACAAAAGTTTTTAAATGCTCAAAACTACCTTTATTGATTTAACAAATTTGTGAATAACTTTATTGCCTTTATGAAATCCTTCTCAAATTCTACTACTGGACAAAAAAAATTTTATCTATGGTAAAAGAAAAAGAATAGAAAAGAACAAAACAATCGCCCCTCCTTCGTCGTTCATTCAATATTTTTGGTGTGGCAGTAATACAAAATTAATAAAACATCATCTTATCTGACTTTATACTTTGATGTCTTATATTTGATTCCGAGAACTTCTTCCATAAGATTAATTTTAGTTTTGCAATAGTTGATTTTGAGAAAGGCATTTGGGGGACCTTTTTTTTTTTTTTTGGTTAAAAAAATAGCAGCTTTGCTTCTATGGCTAAGGGTGACAAAATTCAATTTAACCTAAAAATTAACTCAATCAACACACTATTTTAACCCATTAGATTAGGTCACATCGATCACAAGTCAAATGGATCATGCAATTTAATGGTTGAATTGAGCTAATCAATGCAATGAGTTAAATTATGATATTTAAAAATCCAAATGACAGCTGGCCAACTATTTGCTACCACTAGTCTCCCTCAGACAATTTCTGACAATTTAGTCAGAATCTAGCCTACGACAATAGACAAAGGTGGATGGCTAGGTAGCCACCACTTGAATTTTTCAAAATTGTAACTTTAACTCGATGAGTCACCACTTGGTTTTTTAAAATTTATTAGTTTAACCAATTAGATCATTACTTGATTTTTTTGGAATTATAATTTTGACTTGTTAGGTCAACACTTCATTTTTCTTTAAGTTATAATTTTAATCTGTTAGGTCGCTACTTGATTTTTTTTAATTATAATTTTAATCAATTTGGCCGATTGAATTTAATTCAAACCAAATTTGATCTAATTCAAATCTAACTTATAATTTTATTGATTGTATTGAATCATGAGTTCATGACTCATAAAATCCCAACTCATGAATTACTCAACCCATGAATGATCCAATATGCCCATTTGTCACCATTATTTGTGGCCATTGCGTTAGGGCTTGAGGTAACACGAATCGCCCTGTTTTTGGGAAATTAATGGGGTATGTTTTTGGGGTGGCGATAACAAAGGGAAGTACATTTGTACAAGAGTATGCAAATCAATTATTTTCCTTACTTGAGTTATAGTCGATCTAGACTCATAAATTTAATAAAAAACGAGAAAGAAGAATATGAAAAATGCTAAGACTGAGCTATGATCATTTCGTGTGGATGATGGATACATCAAACAGATGAACTGAATTTGTCCGAGTTGTTAAAGTTATATAATTTTTTTGCAAACAAAAAAATTTCCATGGGGATGTTTGTTTTCCTGAGGCTTTAATTTCTTTTGTTAAATTTGGTTAGATTTTGTGTGATGGATATTGATTCGTGTCGATGGATTTGGGTTAATAGTTTAAAGAAGGATAATTAGGCTATTTAAATATTAATTAAATTATTAATAATAATTTTATGCTTTCAATAAGAATTTTAAACTTTTATACCCTTTTAAAAAATTTAAAATCTTGACATCTCTCCAAAGGGATTTTTTTCTTTTCGTTCCAACAGAGTGGCGTGCTGCCACTCAGATTTGAATCCAAATGCTCTAGCACTGCTTTCTAAGAGTAGCATGTCTACCAATTTTACCATATTACCTTATTTCTGAGTTTATATTATAATCATTGATGACTAAAAAATTGTTGATATTGAATGTCTATATATATATATATATAAATGGAGTTACTATTTTTTTTTTAAATAATTACATTACTGAATAAAAATAAAAATTTGTTCAAAGAAACGATTTGAAACTTTGTTTTTTAAGTTTAGGCTTTTGGATTTTTTATGAATTTTTGATTTTATGTTTGAGCTCTAAGAATTAGAAAGTTCCACTATCAATCAAGATAGAATTTAAAAATGCACTTAAGCAATGAACATAAATAAAATAGTAAAGAGATAAAAATTTGGCTTATTTTTGGGAAGAAAAGCCTCCCCATCTTGGAATCGAAACAAGTAAATTTTATTCGTTTCTCAGTAAACTAAATATATATATATATATATAAACTAAATATTAATATATATATATATATATATATATATTTAATTCAATAATCAAAATTCAAAAAACTTCTTTTTGAAAAGAAATAATAGTGCAAATAATTTTTTTCTCCCTGAACCTAAACCGGCCACCAGTTCCCCCGCCCTCCCACAAGGAAAATTGCCATCCTTTGAAAATTTTAATTGGATACTGCAGTAGGATTCAAGATTACACTAATATGAATATTAAATGTTGCCTCCTGATAAGTAATATTTCTTTATTTGTTTATTTTAGATTACTATTTTGGGAAATAATAACCAGTGCAGTGTAAAATACAGCTACCTAAATTAGATTGTCCAAAAAATTTTGCAATATTTAATTATGCAATGTAATAACTACCTTGATATTTTCACTCAAAATATTGAGTCACCACATAACACAAGATCATGCAACCCAACTTAATAACTGGAGAAAACTTCATAATTTTTAGTTTAAAACACCATTATTCTGCAACAATATGGGGATTTCAAAGATTGATATGGTCAATTTGTCTGACTCATAAGGTTCTCCTTCCCTGTTGGTCATTTTGTATGATGAAAGGAATGATAAATGACACAATCAAATGTGTGAATTATCATATTCTTTCGAGATTTTGATATTTCCCAGCACTTACACCATCCTATGCTTTTATGGGCTGATGAAAAATGACCTGATGAGGCTGCAAGTGCAGCCAAGTGTTCCATTTCTGTTCATTTCTTTAACTTTCCATCACAAAAATGGCTGATCATGCTGAAACAACCTTCACACTTTCATATTCTTATTGGAAACTTCAAATTCAGTAACTTTGTTGAAACATATACTTCACAGCTTTGGAATCAACACTGCTTCTCCAAAATCTGATCAAGGCTTTGCAAAATTTTATGGATTGTCATGTTGAATGTATGGGGTTTTTGTTCGATATGACCAAGGAAGCATAAGGCACAAATGTGATAGATTAAAGTTAGGACATTAATAGGCCTAGCTAACATACTGTTTCTCAAGGAGGCTTCCACAAAATGCTAAATTGAACCTTTCCTCGGGAGGATCTCCGATGCAATCAAAAACTGCGTCAGCATTTAGGAAATCTTCATCAGCAGTGTACCTATCAAGGAAAGATTGGTAACAATTATCAAATACAGGAGATAATATAGAAGTAATTAACTCAGAATCCATAATATTTTCTGTTGAAACCAGATCAAGGAAACTTCAATGACATTGATCTTATGAATTTCACATTGCTGTAGCATGAAGTTTTCTTAAAAGCTCGAAATATTGCCCCCTTACAAATAGTAATAAAAACTTTCTGCGCGATCCATATGAAATCTTTTGAGATGGTCAACATGAAGATATAGACATGGACAAGGAAATTTTGGAGATCTGTGGCAATGTTAATGCTCATGCTCATGCTCATGATTTCCAAAAGAGAAAAATGAATAAATGCCAGAAAAAACTCACTGGTGTCTGAAAGTTATTGAGCTTACCCACTCTTGGTTACAATACACTTCATTCCAGCAGCTTTAGCAGCAGCAAGACCTATGGCACTGTCTTCTATCACGACACAACTGTAAGCAATGAGAATCAAGTAACCTTTTCAGTTAACTGTAAGAGAGCTTGTCAATCACTAAAAGCACATTCGAGTTTTACTCAACAAATTTAGAGATGAAACATATTCACTTCTGTTTAGGTTATTCAGGAGCCATAACACTGTGGTACCTTGAAGGGTCAACACCCAGTGTGCTGGAAGCTAACAGATAAATGGCCTGAAAGGAAAAGAAAACATTTCTAGCATTATCAACCTACCCTCATTGTCATGATCCAGAATATTAATTTGCATTGATTATAATCAGAAAGATAAGAATCGGATAGATTTTTTTTTGTCCTGACTTTATTAGAGACTCTAATTGACAGGAAGAGACGAAAGGTCAATCATTCATTTCCATAGTTTGAAAACTCCAAGTATTATAAAGTACAAATATATTTCCAGGACCAACATTGCAGCTATATTGGCTCCATTTTAGGAGATTTTTAGGTTTTTAACAAGGTAGAAACTAACAAGCTGTACTGAAATAGCTAAGAGCAGTTTACCGGATCAGGTTTCTTGCGAGGAACAACATCTCCTGCATATATCTGGATTTGTTCTGCTCGCTCAGGTCCTAGCAAGCATGAAACTATAGCAGAGACCTATAATCACATCATTCAATTTCCCATCAAATAGCATCTACTCATGTCCAATATCGGTCAATATTTATGACACAAACGTTGCAGTTTTTGAATATGAGAACCCTCACAAATGTAATCAGAATTACAGGCTTCAAGCGCAGAAAGGTTTATAGAACCTGAAAGAATGATAATGAATAATAGTTGATGGGTATAAAAGAAATATAAATCTTGAAAAAAGATCAGCAAACTATGGTTCTAGTTCTTTGATCTTGAAATTGATGCGTTTGTCAAGGGATGGGTCCTCAGAACAGATAAAATCAACACATGAAGATACCAAGGCTCAGAAGTTCTTCATAAAGCACAAACTAGCCATAAAGCCTTATCTATTAAAAGGAGTTGTCAAAACTGTCAATCAAAAGTTTGAAACCTGGTAAAGCATACCGCCTTCTCATTAGAAGTGCTGCAAACTGCAACTTTGACTCCATTTCCCAGAGCCTGATCAATCAACCTGTATAAATATGTCCAGCAACATTTTAGTCTAACTATTTTTATATAAACAAAGCCATAAAAGAGGACACTGTTGCAGTTTATTTATAGAATTTCTCTGGCTTTAAAAGGCTACTACTTGCAAATTGGGCATCAAAGGCAATGTTAGTCAACAAGTTTACTTATGTTTGCATTCTTATTTTCTCACAAAACACCATGGCTGCTCCAAAAGGTAGCCAAAATCAAAAACATAATGAGTTTTTCACTGATAGAGTAACTTGTAAACCAGTTTTTTCCATGTAAAAACAATGAGTGATTCTGTAAACTGCTAGGCTTCTCCTAGTGAATAAACTGCTGCCAGTTTGCAGCATTGCCAGAATCGTGTTTCCTTTTTCAGACTGACCTTTGGTGAAACAAGAAAATAACACCGTCTTCTCCAACAAATGTGTGAGAAATAGATAATTTAAATGCTTGTAACAGCCTTATCATAAATTATAGTTGTTCCTTCCCCTACCACAATTCTCCCTCGCTTTCGAATTTTCAAGTTGACCTCTGCAAAAAGGCTGCTCCATCAAGAGCCCTCCAACGCCCCTCAATCAATAGTTTATCTAATTCAAACCGAATATTTTACAACTTCGAAGACTGCCAAAATTCTAAAATTCAATGCTGATAACCACTTAACACCAATAATACTGAAAAGTTATCTCAACCATAGTATGATCCCCTTATATTATATAAACCTTAGTAGTACTAGCAACATGAAAATCTGTTTCTCAGGTCACTCTGACCACGTCAAGAAGAGTGGTCTTCAGAAACACTTAGTTTCTGTGCATGTTGAAACTCGGGATTTAATGAGACCATGTAAAAAAAAAAAATTTCTATACTATCAGTTACAAATTTGAATTTGAATTCAGATAGCATGAGCAGCATTTCATCATCAAGCTTGTGACAAGACAAATAGTTTCAGAACCATGCACAGAATTTTTCAAGTTCGAGCTTCCTGAAAATGAGCTAGTATTGATGCAGAAATTAAGTTTTTTTTTTAAAAAACACTATGTGTTCCTTTCGTGTCAAATTTGAATTGGCATTCATAGAAACAAAGGATTATTGATCTATCATTCATAAACTTAACACCTCCTCTACTTTTATATATGCACAAATGAAACTAATTCTAGAATCATAACAAACAAAATAAATTTTAGTTCACTAGAAAGAAGCTGCTATTATAAATCTACACAGAGCAATACAGTTTGAATAAGAGGAAACAAACCAGCAAATTAATGACTTACTTTGCAACACCAGGACGAAGAGGAAGCCACTTTTTCTCAATAAGTGCCATAAACAACTCTGTTTTTCGCTTGTGAAGTGAGGCTACGAAGTCTTTTCTTTCGTCATCGCTCTTTGGTGCCTTTTCTGGCCAACCCACCTTGTTAAAGTAGGCCGTCATCCTAAAAGAGGCAAATCAACACTGAAATATCGTTATCCGAATTTCAATAACTCAGTCAAGTACAGTTTTTGTGATAGTTTGTAAACCGAATAACTTTTAGATACCTTTCTTTTCCACCCCCAATTTTGAGCAATTCGCCATACAAGTCCACATCCCAGGTTACGCCCAATTCTTTCTGTGCATTCGAAACAAATAACATTCATAACCAGTCAATCAAACAATAAATACAAACCCACCACCCAAAATAAAATCGAAGCACAAAATCCCATCAAGAATCTGAGCAAATGCCACTTAAATTTGTCATCACATCACTTAAATCCAGCCAAATTTGATCCACATTTCAAAACACACACTAAAACATAAGTACTTTTAATGATGGATAAACATAGAAAGTCCAAAGGGAAGAAGAGAAATTGCAATTTACTTCAGCAAAAGTGTCGTTGAAAGAAATGCGATGGCCATCTTTCTCAGTATCAACGAGCACCCCATCACAATCAAATAGCAATGCCTTGGGAAGATTAGGTGAAGTTGCAGATGAAGATGAAGCAGCCGAGCAAACCACCCCACCTCTGCTCCCACTCAATCCATTCTTGTTCTTTAATGTAGTGCCACAAATTCTTGAGCAACCATGAATTCTTATTATACGTACAGAAGAAGAACAGGATGATGGAAGTGTTTTGCTCACTTGGGGCGCTGTGAAACTCAATGCTGAAGTACTGGCAAGTTTCGTGATAGAGTTGATATTGATCAGAGAAGAAGGAGAGGCTGCAATTACCACCATCGCAATTTGATTTCCTCTCCTCTTCGGCTATATTCTCCTGTTGTAGATTTTTAAGGTATTCTATGGTTGGTTGGTTGGTTGGTTGGAAATAACGACTTTTTTGAAAGGCGTGGCAAGAGAAGTTATCCATTTCAACCACCAATTTAGCCACACACACCCCTAGAAGTGCTGACGTGGAATAAACTTCTTTTTTTTTTAATTCCTTGGCTATTTCAAAATTATCACTACATATCCAAAAAAATATTTTTCATACATTTGTGCTATACTTATTTTCAGTATAGCAAATCAATCACATAATTTCCCTACTATTATGTAAATAGGTTGTCGATTAAATTATAAATTATTTTTACTAATTATCTTTGACTGCAGTTTGAGTAAACAAATGTGTAAAATATTTTTTTATACATAATGATCGATAATATTATAAGAGTAATGATAAAGATAGTGATAAATCATAGTGACTTGGTATGGTGATTAATGTGGCAATTATGAAAAGACAAAATTATTCATTATTTTGTATTTTATAATTTTATAATGAAGATAAATGAATAATTTTGTATTTTCATAGTTACCACATCAGTCACTATGATTTGTCACTGTCTTTATCATTACTCATATTATAATCCTAACCGCAAAATTAACAGAACAAAAGCACAATATGACCGAACAAAGAATGAAATGTACCAAAACGAAAACAATTGATATCCAAATGCTATCATATACTCCTTAATTTTATTTTATTTTATTTTAGTTTTCTATTCTAAATACAATTGTAATATTAAAAAAATTTAAAACAACTAAAACTTTCTTAATTATAAAATTTTCTATTTTAATCTTTCTTTGACGTACTGCATCAACTTTTTTTATACTAGAGAAAAACTCATTTTCAAGTTTTGATTTCTCGATCAAAAGGAAATTCAGACTTAATCTACAAAATAAATTTCGATCTCTAACCCTAATACGAGTGATTATCCCTTTAGAAATTTCATTAATAATCAAACTCTTGATCTCTAGGTAAAAAACCATAAAGTTTATAATGAATCTGACATTATTTATTTTCAAAATAAACTTAAAAAGCTCTATATTCAAACTCTAGACTTTTGGTAAAAACACCATATCAATTTTTTTTAAAAAGGGTATAAAAGTTTTAAAATTCTTATTGAAAGCATAAAATTATTATTAATATTTAAATAGCCTAATTATCCTTCTTTAAACTATTAACCCAAATCCGTCGACACGAATCAATATCCATCACACAAAATCTAACCAAATTTAACAAAAGAAATTAAAGTCTTAAGAAAACAAACATTCCCGTGGAAATACAAAAAAATTATTTAACTTTAACAACTAGGACAAATTCATTTCATCTATTTGATGTGTCCATCATCCACACGAAATGATCATAGCTCAGTCTTAGCATTTTTTATATTCTTCTTTCTCGTTTTTTTATTAAATTTATGAGTTTAGATCGATTTGTAACTCGAGCAAGGAAAATAATTGATTTACATACTCTTGTACAGATGTACTTTCCTTTGTTACCGCCTCCTCAAAAACATACGCCATTAATTTCCCAAAGACAAGGCTTTTCAATTTCATGTTGCCTCAAGCCCTAACGCAATGGCCACAAATAATGGTGACAAATGGGCATATTGGATCACTTATGGGGTTGAGTAATTCATAAGTTGGAATTTTACGAGTTGTGATCTAATCCAATCAATAAAAGTATGAGTTAGATCAAACTTGGTTTGAATTAAATTCAATCGACTCAATTGGTTAAAATTATAATTTAAAAAAATCAAGTAGTGACCTAACGGTAAAAATTATAATTTTTAAAAAACTAAGTGGTGACTCATCGAGTTAAAGTTATAATTTTTTAAAAGTCAAATGACGGATGGCCAGCGCTACAGGCTGGATTCTGACTAAGTTGTCAGAAACTGTCTAAAGGAGGCTAGTGGTAGTAGATAGCCGGCCGACTGTCATTTAAATTTTTAAAAAACAAAATTTTAATTCATTGCATTAATTAGATTCAACTTAACTCAACTCATTAAATTGCATTACCCATTTGACATGTGATCCATGTGACCCAACATAATTGGTTAAAATAGCGAATTGATTGAGTTAAATTTTAGGTTGAATTGATTAAGTTGATTTTTAGGTTGAATTGATTTTAGCCATAGAAGCAAAGCTGCTATTTTTTTAACCAAAAAAAAAAAGAAAAAAAAAAGTCCACAAAATGCCTTTCTAAAAATCAGCTATAGCAAAACTTAAATTACTCTTATGGAAGAAGGTGTCGGAATCAATTATAAGGCTCCATTTGGATTGTGTTGCATTTGAGAAAAGTTATATTGGAATGTGTGAAAATTTTGGTGGAAATTTTTTGATAGAAAAAGTATTTTAGAGAGAAAAATATGAAGGAATTTTTTTTAAAATTATGTGAGAAGAATTTTGAGTAAAAGTGATGAATATTTTTTTTTTGTTTTTAAATAAATTAATATTGATGATTCAAATGGAGTTTCAAAGTCAATATCCGTGATATCGACTTTTATTGGATATCGACTTCAAGGTAAATGACCAGTAACAAAAAAAAATTTTGACTTATATATTCAAATTTAAATAAATAATGATGTTTTAATTTTTTTTTAAAATAATGAAGCCGATTCTTAGGAAATCGACTTTAAAGCTGATAATTCGATCGATTTGAAATGTTAAAGTCGATTTTGAAAAAATCAACACACAAAATAAATTGTATTTAGATTATACATTTTTTAAACAATTTGAAAGGTATTTAAATTTATCATACATTTTACACCTTGGTTTTAGAGAAATTTAGATTTATCCCAACCTTTACAACTTATCAACAAGGTCAAATATATTAATTTGATACATGAATTAAATTCCATTTTATTTGTATCATGTATATCAAAGTGGTATATGAATAAAATTACATATATTTGACCTTCACTATTTTTCTAATAATTTCATTAACTTTATGCAAAAAATTTCCTAGTATTACAAGCATCAATGTAGGGTCTGCAGCATTTATGCAAAAGGTGTGTGTTTTTGGATTTAGGGTTTAGGGTTTAATAACTGACTTTCAAAGTTTTGAAATTCCATTTTCAGAGTTTTGAAAGTGTAATCGGCTTCATTATTTTTAAAAAAATTAAAACATCATTATTTATTTAAATTGGAATAAATAAGTCAAAAAAAATTTGTTACTATTCATTTACCTTGAAAATCGGAAGAAAATTTTTAACATCAATATTGTTTTAATTTTTTAATTTTTAACAATATTTTTGGAAAAAACTCAAGAATTTTAATGGGAAAATTTAAATTTTAAATTTTAAAATAAAAATGTGTTTGGATCTTTTATTTTTATTTAAGAAAATTTAACTTTTTGTAAATAGAAATATTGTCCAAACATGGCCTAAGACATCAAAGTAATAAAGTTAGATAAGATGATGTTTTATTAATTTTGTATTATTGCCACACCAAAAATATTGAATGAATGACGAAGGAGCGGCGATTGTTTTCTTCCTTTCTATTCTTTTTCTTTTTTTCTATTCTTTTTCTTTTACCATAGATAAAAAGTTTTGTGTCCAGTAGTAGAATTTGAGAAGAATTTCATAAAGGCAATAAAGTTATTATCAAATTTGTTAAATCAATAAAGGTAGTTTTGAGCATTTAAAAACTTTTGTATCCTTATTAAGAATTTAGATACCAAATGCAAACTTAATAAGAATTCTATAAAAGAAAAATAGATCATATAACAAATTCAACTCCCAATATCAATTTAAAAAACTCTTCTTTACTTGTTTAAAGATTTTTTATGATATTTGCAACATATATTAACTCACACTTTCTTTTATTAGTTGTGTATTGGATTTATACGGGATATTTCCTACTAACCAATAAATAGATCATATAATAAATTCAACTCCTAATTTTAATTTAAGAGATTTTTTTTCTTTTTTAAGATTTTTGATGGTATTTGCAACATATTTTAACTCACACTTTCTTTTATTAGTTACGCAAAGGGTTTATACGAAATATTTTCCATTGACCAATTTATCAAAGTCATTACTTTTTCTTTCATGGAGTCTCTTCCTTATTCAAATTGTTGCTTTTCGATAGATAAGATAGATAGTAGAGAGACACAGTGGCACAACAAACAAAGCTACAAAAGTGAAAGCTTAGGGTGAAATGAAAAAAGCAAAAAAAATAATATAAACCGAAAAAAACAAAAAAAAAAAAAAAAAAAAAAAAAAAAGAAAAAAAAAAAAAAAAAAAAAAAAAAAATAAAAATAAGCGACAAGATTTAACTAGAGCCTAGACGACGGAAGAGACAACTTGATCAGACTAAGTTTCATGAACCGAAAACGACCCGAGAATGAACTGATGACTTGAGGGACACAAAGACTAACTAATACAAATACAAAATTATTATATATATTTATTAATGATATACAAAAAAATACTATACAAATACCAACTACCAATACAATGGCTTTTTAATAAAAAACTAAATAAATCTCTATCTATCACCTCATGCATGTGTGTGAAATGCAATGCATCGTTGAATAATCGTCCATAACACCAAAATACCGCGTTGAATAAATGTCGACGATTCTGCTACTACCGATGCATACGTTGAATAGCCATGAAAAAACGAAAATTATTTAAGCACAATAAACGGTTCAAATATGGTATTGACTCAAAACTTTGTTAGGATGGATTTTTAAAGTGACATAGGTGATATTCTATGAATTTTCTATGAATTTTTAAATGGAAATAGGTGATTTTTAATATTAGTACCTATTATTAAATTTGAATGGTTAATAATACACATAACCATGATGATATTCAATTATGGTCTCTTTTTTGTTGATTATTATCATCAATAGCACTTCTATTTATCACATGGAGGGAAAATAAATCAATTTTGAATCTCTTATTATTTTTAAATGAATATTTTTTAGAGTACTCCTTCGGACATATCTAATGAAATGGAGATGATTCCAATCTATGACCAATGCGTCAATGGCAAGAATGATAGTGATTTTTTTTAATAACACATATTATATCATAATAAATTTGCTAAAAATGCCATTTTTGGTGAAAATTCAATTCTCAATCTTTTAATTGTCCAATCAATACTTTGTGAGTTGGCTCTAAATTAATTATGGGTGATTTATTTTTGAGAGTTGTGCCTGGACATATGAAATTCCTTTAAATACAACAAAACGCAATCAAAAACTGAGAATTAATCTAAATAGAACTCAAAGTACAAAATGTTTAAATCTAATGAAAAATACTTGCTATTATGTATTGTGATAAAAAAAATATATAAATTTTATTTTTAATAAATTTCAAGTAATAAAAACAATTTTATTTGGAAAAAATGCTTTTATTTTTGTATGTCAAAAAAAAAATCGCCTTTATTAAGAATAAGGCACAACTAATCCCCCTCTATTAATTTGGCATATTCCACACAAATCTTCACATGTAGGTAATTTTTCTTCATCATTGTTTGTAAAGTAAATAAAGTGGACCAAAATCTTTATTTTTGAAATATTCCACCAATTTAAAACTACTATGTTAAACAAATTCATTGTACTTGATTATATACAAGAAGAAAATCCTTGAGTTTACATCAATACATCTCTTACTCTATTTTAATAACCAGCAAACAGACTATGACCCTGATTTTTGGGGAAGAGTTGATAACATTTGGTCGAACATTGTTGCTTTGTTCCAATTGAAGTTGACGAAGAAAACATCCCTTTTGTAGTGATCCAATGAGAACCAAAAGGTGTATTATGAGTTCTATTGAATTCAAATCCCGGAGGGGAAATAATTCGACTGATGTTATGATTAAGAAGCATGTCCGCACTCCATCTTGAATTCGCATCTTGGAAACATTTATCCAAGAAATCTTTCGCCCATACTGATACATGTTCTGGTATTTGTGGTTCAAACCAATCCTCTTTCCAAATATGTCTTCCGCCATTCATCATTTCTAGAACGACACATCCCAATGACCATATATCTGCCGCCGTCCCCTGTAATCCCAATTTTAAAGATTCTGGTGCTCCATAATATGCGGTTCCTCGAAACTTTTTTATGTTTTCCGTTTCATGCTTACTTAGCCCAAAATCAGCAAGTTTCAGATGGCTTAAACCCTGCTGACTTGGGAAAACAAGAATATTCCCAGGCTTGATGTCGCAGTGAATAAACCCTTTGCGATGAACGTGAGAAAGCCCTTTAAGCAACATGTACGTGTAACTGGCCACATGGGATTCCGGCATTGCGTCTTCATATCTCTCAATCAATTCGTCAAGAGTCCCTCCGGAAGCATACTCCATCAAGAGATTGTAAAAACATTCTCCGTTTTCTTCCAAGCTAACGTCTTCTCCGTAGCCCTGAACAATGTAGGGATTGCCCCTAAATTCCTTCAAGAACTGCGCTTCTCTCTGTAAAGTGACAGAATTCTCCAACTCCGCCGACTTCACTGCTGCGAACGATGGTGATGACAAGAAGAAGGAATCATCGGCCGAGGCTAAATGCACGGTGCCGTAGGACCCCGAACCCAATTTCTTGTACTTCCTCCACATGATGATGATCGAATGAATGTTTCCATAATTACTGCGGATGATATATATAAGGTGAGTAGCGTTGTTTAGATTTTGGAGAGTTGTTGCGTTCGGAAACAGCAACCCCAATCCCAAACCCTTTCAGAATCGAAAATCAGCCATATACATTAACAATTAGGAAACTAAGTAATATTATGTAATTTAAGAAACGATTTCCTTGTTCCTTCCGGCAGCGCTCTTTGGATATTCGGACTCGCAGAATTCTGCGAGAGAAACAGATAAAAATCCAGCCTTTGAACCTGATTCAGAGGAACCCAAATAGGCCCATTAGCAATGGGGACGTCTCTGCCCTTTTGGACCAACGGTCCTCTGCTTTTGCCGCCATTGTTGATGCCTTCGATGCCATCTGCAGTGAGGCAGAGGTCGCCTTAGCCAAGCTCCTCTGACTCTGGCCCTAAGTAGCCCCCCACTTAGTTGCGGCCGAGCCAAGCTCCTTCTTTAGTGGCGAACTGCTCTTGGAAGCTCCTTGTTAACTCCTAAAGGTAAGATCTTTGCTCAGAAAAAGTTGCTTCCTCTTCGGCCTGGTGTTGCAAAGTAAGTCATTAATTTGCTGTTTTGTTTCTTCTGATTCAAACTGTATTGCTCTATGTAGATTTATAATAGCAGCTTCTTTCTAGTGAACTAAAATTTATTTTGTTTGTTATGATTCTAGAATTAGTTTCATTTGTGCATATATAAAAGTACAGGAGGAGTTAAGTTTATGAATGATAGATCAATAATCTTTTGTTTGTATGAATGTCAATTCAAATTTGACACGAAAGGAACACAAAGTGTCTTGAAAAAAAACTTAAATTCTGCATCAATATTAGTTCATTTTCAGGAAGCTCAAACTTGAAAAATTTTCTGCATGGTTCTGAAACTATTTGTCTTGTCACAAGCTTGATGATGAAATGCTGCTCATGCTATCTGACTTCAAATTCAAATTCAAATTCGTAACTGATAGTATATAATTTTTTTGTTTCTTACATGATCTCATTAAATCCTGAGTTTCAACATGCACAGAAACTAAGCGTTTCTAACCACTCTTCTTGAAGTGGTCAGAGTGACCTGAGAAACAGATTTTCATGTTGCTAGTACTACTAAGGTTTATATAATATAAAGGGATCATACTATGGTTTTGATAACTTGTCAGTATTATTGGTGTTAAGTGGTTATCAGCATTGAATTTTAGAATTTTGGCTGTCTTCGAAGTTGTAAAATATTCGGTTTGAGTTAGATAAACTATTGATTGAGGGGCGTTGGAGGGCTCTTGATGGAGCAGCCGTTTTGCAGAGGCCAACTTGAAAAGTCGAAAGCAAGGGAGAATTGTGGTAGGGGATGGAACACCTATAATTTATGATAAGGCTGTTAAAAGCATTTAAATTATCTATTTCTCACACATTTGTTGGAGAAGACGGTGTTATTTTCTTGTTTCACCAAAGGTCGTTCTGAAAAAGGAAACATGATTCTGGCAATGCTGCAAACTGGCAGCAGTTTATTCACTAGGAGAAGGCTAGCAGTTCACAGAATCACTCATTGTTTTTACATGGAAAAAACTGATTTACAAGTAACTCTGTCAGTGTTTTGATTTTGGCTACCTTTTGGAGCAGCCATGGTGTTTTGTGAGAAAGTAAGAATGCAAACATAGGTAGACTTGTTGACTAACATTGCCTCTGAAGCCCAATTTGCAAGTAGTAGCCTTTTAAAGCCAGAGAAATTCTATAAATAAACTACAACAGCATCCTCTTTTATGGCTTTGTTCATATAAAAATAGTTAGACTAAAATGTTGCTGGACATATTTATACAGGTTGATTGATCAGGCTCTGGGAAATGGAGTCAAAGTTGCTGTTTGCAGCACTTCTAATGAGAAGGCGGTATGCTTTACCAGGTTTCAAACTTTTGATTGACAGTTATGACAACTCCTTTTAGAAGATAAGGCTTTATGGCGAGTTTGTGCTTTATGAAGAACTTCTGAGCCTTGGTATCTTCATGTGTTGATTTTATCTGTTCTGAGGACCCATCTCTCAACAAATGTATCAATTTCGAGATCAAAGAACTAGAACCATAGTTTGCTGATCTTTTTTCAAGATTTATATTTCTTTTATACCCATCAACTATTATTCATTATCATTCTTTCAGGTTCTATAAACCTTTCCGCACTGGAAGTCTGTAATTCTGATTACATTTCTGAGGGTTCTCATATTAAAAAACTGCAACGTTTGTGTCATATATCTTTACCGATATTGGACATGAGCATGCATTATTAAATGAAGCATTTTGCATCACAAATGAAAAATTGGCTGAAGAATGATAAACATTTAAACGTACATATGGAGTATTAGAAGTTACCACTGTTGTATAATAAGGGCATGCATCTGGTTTATTGTTCAGGAAGCTATGAACAGTGTTCTGGTCGTGCTTGTTTAGATTGTAGTTGTTTTTCATTTAATACTGACTTTGAGTCTTTGGGGAGGGTCGTTCTCAGACTAGATTGTAATATCATGTTTTTGTTAAATGCTAATGACAAGAGGTATTTTGACTCCATGCATCCATATATAGTCGTTTGCACAATATTATTCTGTTCAGTATTCTTCTGTCTTCCTGAAATGAAGCTGAAGAGCTGCGTCATTAAGTCTGTGGTTCATCTGCAGCATCTGTTGATGTAGGTTAAGGATTTATAGTCCTTTGAGCTTCAGATTTCAGTTTTGAAAAATGAAAGCTCAAGAGGTTATAATCCTTAGAATGTAAGGTTGGGAAAACAATGGTATTTTACAAGGCCTGTTTTTTCTTCTTTTCTTCACAGGAATTGTAATGAGGAAAGAGCACCTTGATCTTTGCAGAGGCATTAGTAGTGTGTTATTAGATTTTGCAATGGTTGACTCAATGATTTAGAGATTCAGAGAATCAGAAATGAAATAAATCATTCCAAACCATGATGGATTCGGGTTCTCCTGGCCACCATTTGAACATTTGTCAAGAAGAATCTTGCTGTTCTTATTGTAATGCTGCTGCAGAGTGTAGGATCCTTCATCAATGAATGAAGTTCCCGTATCCCTATCAGAAGCTAATCACAATGAGATTAATGAGGCACATTCAATTGCTATTTGTCTATGATCTTCTGTTTAATGCAGAGTACAACAGCTTTTGTAGCTCTCAAGGCTTACAGCTCCAAATCCTGTCTTCATAAACGTCAACTAGGACTTTGATCTCATATAACATGTAAATATATGCGTGCTTAGAAATTGTGGTGGTCTGTACTCTGAAGATTTGGAGACACTTTGCGCACCAATTCTTAGTTATGATCCCAAGAGATTGCAGTTTCTGGGAGTTTATCTAGGGTTAGTCGATTGTATTGCCGTTTTGGAGATGAATTCAGTCCCATTTGGTCTTCAATGTTTCAATCTCTAAACAAGCTGGACTCCTTGAGAATTCATTATGCGGGGCACATTTTTCCTAATATTAACTCTGAGAAATTTCGAGGATTTAACTTTCCATAGAAACTCAAAAAGTTGTCAGGCTTTAATCTATCATAAAGGACTTTGGTTTCCTTATCAAATTTTTTTAGCTTTTTCCTTAGGGGACGAAAATCAGCGTGTAAGGGAAATAAGGACATATTCGTCACCAAAAAATAAAAATTCAATAACCATTCAGATTACTTATGAGATTTGAATTGCTTCCAGAATGATGACACTAACTAAAATAAATGAATAGCATGGCATAATTAACCCTGGCTTTATAGCACTACATTTCCCAAGCAAACATAAGCAGAAAAGAACAATTAAATGAAAAGGCCATAATCATCACTTCAAAGAATAGAGACCTACAATTTTCTGCTCTAAAACTATCTAGTCTGTAAAACTTGAGCGCCTGTCCATTTAAACAGAGAGAGAGCATCCAAAAAAAAAGGTGAGTAAGGTTTAAGCTTTCGTTTTCAGGAGCTCTACAAGACTACAATGCCACAAAATCCAATGAAAAGGTGCAGGGCAATGTGTCCCAACAGCTTCAGCAGCAGTATTGGAGACCTTCACAACAGATCTACCAACTTTCTAAAAGTACATTACTGGTTTAAGAGTCATGCATGTAACGGAGCATTGTTAGTATAAGATCTCCACACCAGTGCTTCGGTGCTCCAGTTGCATTGATCCAGGAGCAATCGGTAGCATCTTCCGATTATGTAACAATAAACTCATTCAAGTCCAAAGAGATCTTGTTGCTCCTCTGCGATTGAAGAACTTGTGGGAATAGACTTCTTCAAGTTGTACTAGCTTCCTTCCCAAGAACATTAAGAAGCCTCTACATGCAACTAATGTGCATCATTTTTCGATGATGCCTTCTTTTTCCTCTTGTGTTTGGGCTTCACAGCATCTTTTAAGGTCTTTTCTCCATTTGTTGGTTGTCCTGTTCCAGCTGTTTCATCTAATGACGGTGTAGTACTGCTGTCAGGAACTATGTCAGTTGTTTCTCTTTCATTTGACTTCTCAGTTTTAATTTTCCCTAGCTTCGGAATAGGCTTCACATCTCCTGCACATCACATAAATCAGTAATTTTATCTACAACTTGCATGATGCAAACAGCACTCATTTGTAGCACCTTTCTCAAAGAAGTACTCTGCATCAGAACCAGGCTAAGGGATATTAACACTAAAGCATTGTCGTCGATTATATACAAAATAATATGACGACATTGTCCGGGATACCACAGCAAATTTTGCACACTCCTTATATCTTACATACTTTTAATGAAGACCAACACATCAGCCACATCCTCCACAGAATGGGCCAAAAGACAATAAGAGGTTACAGAACTCAGCTGCTATCTTTGGCCATATCTGAGAACAATGGCTATGTATTTAATAATGTACATTGACGAAGGCTCTTATTTTCCCTCCACAAGTGCAGAACCATTGTCAAACCAAGATATCTAACAAATCTCAACTAATAAGATAGATTCAATCAGGACAAAGAAGGAGATCAAGAAAATACCATGTGAAGCAAGAGAGACTTGCAATTCTTCGTAGTCAACACCTTTTGAATAGGGGTCCCTACAAAAGATAAGTGATAAAATCAATAGTAAGACAATGACACATCAAGTGGTTGCATGTGGCCAAACATTTTGAACTAGTAAAGAAAGCACGTATATGTACTAAAGCCAAGTTAAAATGATAAATTCAAGAAATCAATTATTTATGGTTCCTGATAATTCTCGTCCATCTCCACCCAAAATTAAAATAAAATCTCCACATTATCGTCTCATCTCTTACACTGGCTTGTTTTATAATGACTATTATACAAAAATACACAATTAAAATCATAGCACACGTGTTAATGTCATATCTCTTCCATGCATTTATTCTAATGTCAATTAGTGCCTTGAAAGGAAATTTTGACATCTTGTTGAGAACAAGGTCCAATGGTACAAAATTGGATGGTAAATACTCTACCAACTTGATGGCCCACCAACAAAACTCTTCATGTTGCTCTGTCTCCTCTTAGCACCATCTTCTTCAGATAATTGGGGTTCAATTTCCATGTCTTCACTGTGACTTACACTACACTCCTCTGGTTGCAATTTCGATTTCTTACCATCTTCCTTAACTTCCTTCTGAATAGGTTCATCAACAAAAACAGCCATAGTAGAAGGCTGCCTCTTAATCTTTCTTAATGCTCTTTCTGTATCATACGAGTCAACCTGCAGAAAAATATCATAGGCAGTTAGCAATAAAAGCAACTAGTAACACACATGCCATATTTGTCAAATTCTAAAGATGTGAATGGTTCATTGTAGCAACTAATGAAGAAAAATGGAAAATAAATAAAAAGTAAAAACCATAACTAGAATATATTATCCCAAAGCCAGGTCTAAAATCTACAAAAATGAAGAGTGAAGAAGATGCTTGAAGTACTATGAGGACCAATATAAAGCAGTTATCTACAAGTATTACGCCAAAATGGTAAATAGCAATTTGATGACAACACTGCAAAGACTGACATTTGGAACACATCAATGAAATCATCAATACATGTTCAAAAAGCAGAAAATTAAATTAATGACAACTGAGGAGGGGAATTGTATTGTCAATCACAATAACACCAGAAGAAAAATGCTTGCTCTATTTATTAGAAAATGTTAGTTCCAAAAAACTGATAAACAAGCAAGTTAACCATGGTGACAAAAAGGAAAAGAGAAGGAGCTGAGGCAACAAGAATGAGTAGTAGGCAAAGTAAACTTCAAATCATCGTATTTTAACGGCTCTAAACAAAATCACCATGTAGGTAACTTATTTCCGCAGAACACTCCCATTTAAGCTATTTACCTAAATATACTTTATTAAAAAAATTAAAAAAAGCTCCAACAGATAATATGAAACTTGTTATAATCTTCTGCAGGAGAAAAACAGGATAGACTCACTGATATAACTTTTAGGGTTAACTCCAAATGGCCCTTCAGAAGTCGCAATATATTCAATTTAGCCCCAAAAGTCAAATGCTCAACTTTTTATTAGAATTTGTGATTGTTACAACTTACACCTATCAGGTTGAATTATCATAAGACTATAATGAAGAGGCTAGGGAGCTTGTATGGAGTTCAAATAAAATGTTAGGTACAATTTCATGAATTGCACAGTTAATATCATGCCTAATAAGCAATAACTGCTAATGTGGAAGTTGGAGTGTTTTCTTACATGAATGCAGTTGGAAGTGTCTCATCATGATATTCCTCAGAGAACCTTTCTCTTAGTGACAAAAAAATATTGCACAAAGCATATTCTGCAATAGAATCTTTGTCTATAAATCGGCCTCAAAGTTCTAAAACTTAGTCTACTCAATCACAGAAAAACAATCATATGGCAATATTTTGGTACAAAAAGAAGCTGAACTCATAGTCAGATACATTAAAAGAGACCAAAAAGAACTTAACGACACTATCATACAATTTTTAAGAAGATTTGAAGGCCATTAACTTTCCTCTAATGAGCAGTTGAAGAACGTGAAAGGTCTTCATCATCACTGGTTTGTAAGGAACTAAATATATGAAAAATCTGAAGACTTTTTGCATATTTACTTTTGGAAAGGCCAGAAATACCTTGATACTGATAGCAAAAACAAATAAGAAACAACAGAAACTATATGGGACCATCCAGGAACAACTAAAATCTATTCAATAAACTGACAAATTAGCAAAAGATAGAACGAAGTTGTGATAAATCAACATCAACATCACCTTCATCCCAAACTAGTTGGGGTTGGCGGTCGATGAACCCAAAATAAAGGGGAAATAACAAAATAAAGGGATATAACAAGACAAAATAGATAAATCACTAAAAGGGATATAACAGAATAAAGGGGAAAGGGCTAGGATTAGAAAGGGCAGTCATGAACATAGGAAGTTGTGATAAATAACTAAATAAAAAACAAGCCTTTATTCAATTAGATTTCCGCAGGGCAAGGAGAGAAGGAGAAATGAATAGCAAGCCAAGAGCAGGACATCACTAGTGATATTGAAAAAGAACAGTTTTAAAATAGATTCCAGAAAGTCAAAAGAAGGAATATCAAATTATAGAACATTTATTTACCAATAAAGCCATTTTTAATAGACTATTATGATGTTAAGGTTGAGATAAATTGGCGAAGAAAATCTCACAGCTTTCTTTATCTTGGCTGTAATATCCGTGGCCTTTACTGAAGCAATGCGTAAGCACTGCATGATGACGCTCTGCGTGACGCCATCTCCGCCAGCCTTCTGGATTGCACAAATGTCGCCACTCGCATTAAGGGTAGCAGTCAACCTTCCACCCATAACACCCTCTTCATAGTGTGTGGGATCTATCACCTAGCAGCAAATACATTAGCATGAAATGAACCATATTGAGACAGCAAAGGAATAAAATAAATCCAATTGTGCAAATTTCCATATTCCTACCACCATGTTTTCTTCACCGAAAAATGCAAAGGTTACTGCTACAGGAAGATGATGTATAATCAAAGGAAGTGGCTCCCTGACCTGTCAAATTATAATACATTTACAAAAGCCAGAAGTTTAATCGCCTAGCATATGAAAGAAGAAGCTTTTCTTAGAAGTTACTTAATAGCTTGCCAGATCACATTCTTCCAGAACACAAATTTCAAAAGCTTTTCAATCTGATCAAGTTGACAATATTTGTCAAGATTAAAAAGAGAAAAGAAAGAAAGTAACCACATAACATAAAATACAAGTATAAGAGTGCAATAAACTAATTAGAAAATCCTCAATAATGCAGACAGCACTTTGTGTAGAAGAACTAGGCAAATCTTAAATATTTCAGTTACTGACAGAAGGTTGAAACTGGAGAATGAAAATAAAAAAACTTTCCCCTCGATCTATTAAACAGGTTTTTTAGTAAAGGGAATTCAAGTTTAAGAATCATGATTCTATTGAACGTGAGACACAATAAAAACAAAACAGTTCCATACTAAGTGTATAAAAGATTTTAAATAAAATGACTAAAAATTTCAATTTTCTACTAAGAATTGGTGTTCATTTTGGGCCAGGGGATGGGGTTGCAAATAAAGATGAAAAAATCACAAAACGAACAATTAATGGAAAATAAACAAAATCGGAAACAAAATAAATACTTCCAAGAGTGAAGTGATCAAGCCAGTGTTCAAAGCATCAAGCACAAGAAGAGTAAAAAAATTTCAAACATCAACTTTTTGGACATCCAAATTCCACTCACATAAATGCCAGCTCATACAATCATTACAAAACAGTCATAAACAGATGTGGTCTCTGTTCCAATATTAAATCTCTGTAAGATGAGATAATGATTCTGTTAATTGGTATCATAAAGTATGCAAGTAGTTTTATCAACCACTTCAAAAATATGTGTATATATTACACAAAACAGAACAAGTAGTTGTATCATCCATTCCTGTTAAAAATAAACACCATAATCTTAATGCAAAAGACAAAGAAAGGAGAGGCTTCTAAACAATACAAATCATCTCCATCAAATGTGACACCACCCCTCCCCCCAACCCCACCCACCCCCAAAAAACACAAAAAAATCCATATATATTTCTCTACTACGAAATACCCATTATGACTACCAAAATAAAGGCCAATAAATGCAGCAGAGAATAATCTTTCATGAACAGAATAAATATTTACTAAGCTTGTTTAAGTGTTCCATCGAATAAACAAAATACAATTTTACATATTACTTACAAGAAAGAGAGGGAGGAAACAGAAGAAAGAAAAAGACTCAGAAAAGTTTACCTCAGGTGGATGTATTATCACTTCCTGACCATCTTCTCCTCCTAGTGAACATTCAGGTCTCCGGAATGTCAAAAGAGCAGCTAAAGCAGCAATATTGGCAGCATCAACAAGATTGCTATTTCAAAGAATAAGGGAAAGGCAAAAACAGGGAAAGATTAATAATTTCCAAAAAAATTCACTCAAGAAGAAGACAAACTATAATTTGGATGCAAATGGTGGTTTTTCATAGCTTACCCCCCATTATCTAAGATGTGGAGATCGATACGGATGGACCAGACAAACTTCCCAGAAACAACACATAGTGATTCGGTATCTATTGCCCTGCTTTCTCTGCAATATTATACCAAGGTTAATTGTTATATAGTACGAGTATTAACAAGCACAATAAAATTGCTATTAACTCATAAGAGATCCAGGTTGAATGGTCAAATCTGAAACAAAGATTTCACCAGCATGTTCCCTCCCAGTGAACAACTTTTGCCTTCAATATCTTATTTCCCAAAAATCAAAAAGCAATTTGAATGTTGTACACATGAAGACGTGCAATTTTGAAAATGGATAACTGTCTACACCTCCCATTCTAGATCCTGTGTAAGGTAGGCTCTCCACGATTTGAATGAAGCTAAGTTTCTTGAATTAAATGGCCAATATCTGAATACTCCAAATCAAAGAACATCAATGCTTAGGAAAACCTCCACTTCAAATGTTGACCAATAAAAGGAAACATGTTCTCACCTCAGACCACGGTCAACCACACGCCCCAACTCCACAGCAGACTCCCCAGGACGACCTGCCTCAAATGAAGGATCAGCCATGGGAGAAAATTCTGTGTAGATAGAAAGGGTTCCTTCACTGGGCCTATCTCGATATGGCTGCACCAGTTGGGAAGTCACAAATCCCATGACATGAGTCTGGCCAAGCTGAACCTCTGACGAGCCATCTTCTCTGCATTTAGTAAACCATAAAGGCATAAACCCTAGTCAATCTATTTTCACACTTCTCTTTTAAAGATAATGGGCAGTAGTTATAATCTAATTTGTAATTAAGCAATATGATCATTGATCAGGAACTCCTGCTAATGACTAATGTAGACAAATCTGTAACAAATCCAATATCAAAAACAAATGGGACACTTGTCTCTACTTTTATTCTAAGCTTGATTTGAAAAGTAAAAACAGGCAAGACAGAAAAATGATTACATTATAACTCATATTTATTCATCCCTTTTAGCATAGAGAACAAGAAAGATGATCCTCATTGGAAAATAATTGAAAGCTCTATTTCACATCTTTCAACTTGGCTGCAGTTTGTTTTCTACATATATCACAAGGCAAATTACAGCAATATCTTAGCAAGACACTGCCAAGCATTAGCTGAAACCAATCTGATTGTATATGTGCATCAGGGATTAATCATCCCACACTGTCACACACAGATCACAGGAGCATTCAACTTCTGAATTAAGATCTTTTTTCCATTCTTGTTTTAAATTGACAAGATAGTTAACAAGGGAAAACCACATAAGCAACTAGTACAGGAACATGAAGATGGCTATATCAAAGAACACAAGAAAGACTAATGCTTTATTGCTCGTAATACCATTTTGCCCACTTTTGGAATTCAAAAGACAAGACTACAATGCATCGTTTTAACTCAGTCTTCCAGTCTTATTATTCTTCTATTGTACCCCAGAAATCCTTATGTTTGACAGATTTATAGGCGAATAGCAAACAAAAAGGAAACCATGTTCTTTCTCTCCCTCATTTCACTTTCTCTCATTCTCTTTCCAATTTCTTTTCATTGGTCAAATCCACAAAATATACATAATCATAGTACCTTTCTCGAGGAAATAAGATATGAAGAATCAGCAAAAACTGAATAAACTTGATAAAGAAGCTAGAAGGGGAAAGTAAACTAGGTAGAAAAGCTGGATCTAAGTCGTAAAGAGGAAAAAAACATTGTAAATACATCTCACGTGAATTATGTGAGAAGATTTGCAGAAATGAGCCACCAAACACCAGTAAGTTTTGATATGAATAGAAGTGCGGGTATGGTAAAATACCAACAAAATATCATATCTTACCTACCGAACCTTACAGTTAGCTCTCTATAATCAAATGGACGACGACCATCTACTCTAAGGTCAGAACGCAAGGCAGTCTCAATAAACTTCTTCTCATTCACAGTCATCCGGAATGTATTAGCTAATCTCTGCTCCATCATTTACGTGCAAAGTGCCTTGAAAGCATTTCATAGCACCAAAAAACAAGAAAAAGTATGTTAGATAAAATTCTGCAAGAACAGAAGAATTACATTATTGGCGATGTCTAAACTTCACCATTGAAACCAAAAGCACAATTAAGAAATCTTCATCGAGCAGCAGATAAGTAACAATTACTGAAGCCTAAAACCGATTGTGAGTATAGACCAGAGAAAGGAAAAAAACACACACAATCTTGAAGCCTCAAACACATAAGTTGTATAAATTTTGTGCGGTATCCATTTTCGCCTTCAATATTTGATGGAACAAACTTAAATCACTCCTGGGCAACTTAAGCAATCATGGGAGTTTTGTAAAAACACGCCAACAATGGCATTATTGGAGAGGCTTGGCATTGGCTAACTTACTAGCATTACCATTGAATAAAAAAAAGGAAATTTGTTTCCAATCTTGCATTCAAAATGCGAAGCAAAACATACCCAGAATTTATTAAGACACGGACCATAAAGGAATGAACAAATATAAATATCACAAAACAAGAAGAAATTTTTTTTTTTTTAATACCTACACTATGAATTATTTGAGGTTTGTCTGGTTGGTGGGAAAGTGATAAAGGTAATGCTTTACCAAGTGGGATTAAGAGAAGGAGCTGGACTTGGGCGGAAGTGTTCAGTGGTGGGTTAAGCTGAGGGCGGGGGGGTGGTGGAGGAGCCGAGCGTCCACCGTGAAAAGGGGTGGTGGGTTTTTGTGCAGGCTGGAGGGAATGGGAGGTAGGGGTTAGGGTTTAAGTTTACGAAGCAAAAGGAATAGTAAGAAATCGGGCAAGTAGTAAATTATCAATTTTGTCCCCTGTCTATCAAATCATTCTCAATTACACCCATTACAATTTAATTGGAGGAAAATATTAATAGCCATGAAATTGGATTTTCATTTTTTTTTTGTCATTGACAAAAGCTAAATATATAATTTTTTGTCATTGGTTGTGCTTTAATGACAAAGAGAAATACCAATAATAAAGAATAAAGTGATACTATCATCAAATCAATATTAAATTTCCTACATTTATATCGAGTGAAATATAAAAACTTTAAATTATAGTTGATTCCAATTATTACTTTATCCATCCTAAAAAAAATACATTTTAATTAAATAGAACATATTTTTATAATAAAGCACAATATAATTAGTGTACTATTAATATATAATATTTTTATATTTTTATCTTTATTTTTTATTGCAAGTTACACATAGTCAATATTAATAAAGATCATATAAAAAAATTTATTCAAAAGTAAACTTTTTTAAGATTAAAAAAATTAAAAGTGAATTACATTTTTGTAGCAGAGGGAGTATATTGTTTTATTTGGTATGAACAAAATAATTTGTCTTTAATTTTTTTTTTTGTTTGAAACCTTGGCTATTGTATTATTATACTCCATTTGTTCTAAAAAAAGAGTTCATTTTCAAAAAAAAATTGTCTAAAAAAAAGTTCACTTTTGAACTAAAATTTTAAAATATCTTTATTAATAATAATGGTGTATATTCATAATTTAAAAATAAGAATAAAATTATAAAATTACACATTTAATTAATTCATTAAATGTATTGTATATAATAACTAATAAAAAATTATATTTAAATTAAATTAAACTATTTTTTTGAAACGAAGAGACTAAATTAAATGTAAAAAGGCCATTATATTTTTAAAAATTTTGAATGGATAATAAGATATAACTTCTTCC
Organism: Gynochthodes officinalis; assembly: GCA_020080225.1. Lineage (NCBI taxonomy): Eukaryota > Viridiplantae > Streptophyta > Magnoliopsida > Gentianales > Rubiaceae > Gynochthodes > Gynochthodes officinalis. Next base: position 3,209,668 of record CM034625.1, on the reverse strand, counting down.
TTTAACCTAATTCGGGTAATAGAGATAGAATAAGATGAGTAAGAAATTTTTTTAATTAAAAAAGTACATAAAGGAAAAAAATAAAAGAAAATAGTCGAGTGATTTAATTAGAAGTTTGGAAGGTTAAAAAACCAAATAGAAGATAAGTTGAGGGGCAATTTGTATATAACCCAATGTTGGGTTTTCACATTACACTTCGCCTAGCCCTTCAGTTGTAGTGTACATCTCCAGTATCAGAAAGTACTCATAATCTGCCGTGGAAGCATCGGAAGCTGCAAAAGGGTCCAAGTTTTACTGGGACTTTGGGTAGAGAGAAGCCCTTTTCAGAGATGAAGCGATTCTTTAAACCGGTTGAAAAGGATGACTCTTCCAAGAAACCCAATGTCTCAACTTCTTCCCCATTTTCCTCAGTGAAAGATGGTGAAAAAAGTGCAGAATTTGCTTCTGAGAATAGCAATAAGAAGGAGCCTTTAAAGTTCTTGACTTGGAATGCTAACAGTTTGCTTTTGAGAGTGAAGAATGATTGGCCCGAGTTCTCAAAGTTTGTGGAGAATCTCGACCCTGATGTTATTGCCATACAGGTGATCAACACATTGCTTTATTTATTTTTCTTTCTTTTTTGGGCTCTTGTTGAAGTTTAGAGTTGTTTGGTTTTTTGTTAGAGAAATTTTTTGTATTATGGGATATAATGTTGGATGAATTTCTCTGCATTGGCAATGGAGCTCGAGTTTATGGGGTTTGATGCATGTCCTCAGTGACAAGTGACAAAGTTTTTTTTTTTTTTCTTTTTTCCTTTTGGTTTTTCTTTGAATTGGACGTTGAGAGATGTTGTCTGAAAACTGATTGCCAGAGCCTTTATTTTGAATTCCATGAAAATATGCGTTGTCAGGTTTTGCTATCGTTTTTGCTGAGTGGGAAGATATTTCTTTAATGATTGAGTAATAGGTCGTTGTTCTTGGCACTTCTGATTGTCGTGGTTGTGCAAATATTAGTTCTGGGGCTTAGGGCTCCGGAGCAATCATTCAAAATGGCTGAATGGTTGAAAAAAACATTTTTTATTTGTCATGATGACTACACAGCTACGTCTTTTTTAATTTTTTTTTCTCCTTTCTGCTGTTGGATGGAGCCAAGGTCAGAAATATTATTGTGTCCCATGAGTTGGTTGTGTATAATTTAAGGTTAAAAAAAAAAATTGCAAGGTGCAGCTGTATTGTTATGCCCTTTGAATTAATTGTACATTTTTAAAGTACAATAACCGAAAATGAAGTTGCTCTGAGATTTTTGCATTGTAACAATGTATCTCTTACTAGCTGGTTTTGCTTCATTTGCATGCTACCGGACCTGATAACCAGTGGCCAGAATCTTGGCCAGCAGCATCTCATACCCAGGAAAAGAAAGGAAATAAAAAATGTGTTAACTGTAGGCTCTGAGCTCACGATTAACCTGCCATTTGATATCAATTAATATGCATGTGAGATCTTGGTTCTTCCTTATTGCAGTTGATCAAATGTTGAATTTTCCAAAAAAATCATGCTTCTGTGTTTCTTTTAACATTAGAATATCCATATGATCATGTTCATGTATTCTTTTTACATCATAGGATCATGAAAGATATTATAGTACCTAGGTGGGCAGTGTCAGTTAACAAAATAAATCGGGAGTTTATGCATTTTTACAGATAATTTTGTGGAAAGCTAAAGCTGCATCACTAAACAAGTTATGTAAAGAAGATATATTATGGTATTTTTGCTTATCTAAGGATGATTTTGTAGGATTTGATATACCTTTTCATCGTATCAATGCTGATATTTTAATCACTCTGCAACTTTTGAGAAAGATAAACAAACCATGTTCCTGTTGTTTTCACTATTATTCAATAATTGACTTACTTGTGAGTAGTTGGCTTCTCTTGATACACCTGTATAAATTGTTTCCCCATTTTTTCTGTTGTTTATGATATTGGATCTGTTATTCATCAAAATATTCAGCAAGCCACCACCTTTCTGAAGCAATATGGTTCTTTTTTCTTGTCATATTACCTGTACTCTTCTCCTGTTCCTATTTTCTTTCTGAAGGTGCTAAAAATTGGTATCGTTAAGATAATTTTGAGTGATTACTTTATCTAAAGTTTAAAAGTATCTAACATCATGATGTTTATAGGAAGTAAGGATGCCAGCAGCTGGTTCCAAGGGTGGACCTAAAAATCAAAGAGAGTTGAAAGATGATGCAAGTGCTTCACGTGAAGAAAAGCGGGTACAATTGTTTATGATAAGCATTTCATTTCTTCAACTTCATTGCTCATAGTTATAAATCACATGCAGTGCTGGAGACAAATATTTTCTTAAAATTGATTGCAGGATTGTTTTTGGTAGTTAAACCCCATAGTTTCCAGAGCAACAAATTTCTTAAGTCAATAATAGACACAAAATCTTCAGATATAAATTTCTGGTATATTTAATTTACATGCATCATATCTGAAATTATCCAAGAACCTTAATCTTGTCCAGGACTAAGAATTTTCTTGTTTTATAGTTATAGTTCACCTGTAGTCTTCGTCTTCATATTTGGAACTCTTGAAGTATTAGAATGATGTGAATAACACACACCTGCCAGCCAGCTATTTACTAATTTACTGACAGGTTACTGTTGTTATAATGGAAATTTACTTCTATGAGGTAAGCAAGCATTATCCTGTGTTTGGCAGCAAGCAGATTTTATCTTTCGGTGTCTAACTTATTGACCAACATTTTGATTGTCAATGGCTGTTCACGTCATTGTCCAACTTCTTATAGTATATATCTAATGTCGACCTATCCCAGTTAAATTTTGTCTGATGACATGATCTACTGTCTGTGGTCTTATAATATATCCTTCTACTTGCAATTTTATAGGTTATGATGCGTGCTCTATCAAATCCACCATTCAGAAACTATAACGTATGGTGGTCTCTTTCAGATTCAAAGTATGCTGGAACTGCACTGTTGATTAAAAAGTGCTTTGAACCACAAAAGGTTTCTTTCTCACTGGATCGCACTGGTATGCTGGTATTGATCTTTGTTCTCTTATCCTTAATGAGCTTTTTATATTGGTGACATTGTTTCAAATTACATGTCATCTATTGGAATGTCATTTGCAGTCCTTATATTCAAGGGTATATGAAGGAACCTTAATTTTTATTTTTTTTCATTTTTAGGTTTGTACATTATGTGAATCAACTTCCTTTGCATTTTTATTCATTTAATTAATTTATATGTGAATCAATTTCCTTTTCTTTTTTGTTCATTAATCAATTTCGAACAACTTGTTTGATTTTTCAAGTTGCTCCAGTAATAGCTATCTTAGTGAGATAAACAATATTTTTTATTCACAAGTTGGCTTTTGTATTGTTTCTGTGCTATTTCTCTTTTTATGAATTCATGGGAATAAAGAAAACAATTCTTAAAGAAGAAAACATCAATAGAGAAATGGTTCTTTCAGAGCATTTTGACAAGTTATTGATTTTATTATGAGGCAACAAGGGGTTGTGACCCACAGACACACGACATTTAGTTCTCGTAAACAATTATGAACTTGTCAGAAAGGCAGGAAAAGATAGGCTTTCAGTTGGATGGTGATTATTTATTTTTATGTCAAGGAATTGTGTGTTAAATTGCTCTTCATTCAGATTGTCTACATTGAATATTCTGTTGCTTCTCTCTGGCCATATTTTCCTAAGAAAATACTCAATGGGACACCATTCCTTAGTCAGTGTTCTTTCTTCCTTCAGAGTAATTATCCAGGTTGTGGATGTGTTCTTTATGATTCATGACGTCATCCATTAAACTCTGGAAGTAGCAACGTAGCTGACCATGGTTCTGCTTAATTGACATTCAAGAGTTGTTAGCTTGTGTTTCTTCATTCCCGAGACAGAGAAACAGCCATTTACAATTGAAAATAACCTCTTTTTCTTCTTCTTCTTCTTCCTTTTTAAAGTGCAACCCACATATCCTTGAAGTGAAACTCAAAAGATGGTTTACCTTGCAGTGGTGATAGCAGGACTTAGGTTTTCTCACAAGATGGCATTTCACGGTTGAAAATTTCATGTAATTCTCTCCATCTATGAGTGACTCGTAATAAAGTTGAAATTGATGATGGTAGGAGTGATTTAGTGTGGAATTTGTCTAGTTGCCTGGGAAGAAACGACAGGTTGCTTTCCTCTAGGACCAAAGTTTAGTTTGCGAATTTTTATTTTGATATTAAACACCCTCTAACTTCCCTAATGAAATATTGTGGTCAGAGATGGCAAGAAGAAGATGAGATTTATACTTCTTTATTGCTAGGTTCTAAGCATGAACCTGATGGTCGGGTGATTTTGGCTGAATTTGATACATTCCGGTTGCTGAATACCTATGTGCCAAACAATGGCTGGAAAGAAGAGGAATCTTCGTTTCAGAGGAGAAGAAAATGGGATAAGAGGATGCTAGAATTTGTTCTTCAAAATTCAGATAAACCTCTTATCTGGTGTGGTGATCTTAATGTAAGGTAACTTTCTCTTGCTTGCACTGTCTTTTCATTATTATCTAATGCTAACATAAAAGAAGACATTGTAAAGATCTCTCTCTCTCTCTCTCCCCCCACAGACACTCTCTCTATTTATTTTTAAGGTTATCTTGTTATTTAATTTCCTTCTTTCCTAGTTTCGTGTTTGTTTTGCTTTTAGGTGCAATTATTTTGAGGTCAATTTATTCACCTGTTTAGATAATATTTTTCCTTGTTAACATTGTAAGGTTATCGAGCTTGGTCCCTTGAAGTTTCTTTGGTCTTCTCTTTTCTTTAAAATACAGCATCCTATTGAGCCTGTTTGAGGAATAAGTAACGTGGAACATTACACCATAAGAATGGAAAGACCAGTTATAGGTAGACTGAACAGATTGCTGCTGTTAAATATTGGTGTAGTTCAAAATTTTTGGTGTGTAATGAGATCCGAGTTGCAATTTTCCATGCATTCTAAACTTATCATGGGTTCTACCGATTTATTTGTTCAAACCTATACTACTTTGAAAGACAGGGCTAATTGACTCTTGCTAGTGCCCCTCATCACTTGGAATCTTGACCACTTACAAATGTCTTTTTTCCATGAGAAACCATAGTGAACCATCTAATTAGAACATCCGGTCTTTGATAATTCTTAGTTTCAATGGTGCAGGAAAACTGCAAGATGAGAAGCTACTTATAAGAAAAAGAATAATGCCTGAATTCATAGATCGATGTTTGTTACTTTCTGTAAAATTTAGTGAATTACAGTTGGTTTGGTGCCCTTCTTTGTGCCTAGATGAGAGGGTCTTATTTTGGCTGCAAAATATTACATAGAAAATTAACAATAATTTCAGGATCTGGTTGAATTTATGTCTGAGGGGTGACACAAGGTTCATCTTTCCCTGATTTGACTTTAAGTTAGAATTCATTTTTTCACAAATGTATGATATCATTTTCTGTTGAATACCAGATGGATTCTAGTGATCAATTGCTGTTTATGTCTAGTTTATGAACTTTTTTCTTTTTTTGGGGTATGACCATATCCTTTTTATTTCTCATCTCCAGTCATGAAGATATAGATGTCAGTCATCCAGAATTTTTTAGCATGGCAAAACTCAATGGCTATATCCCACCAAATAAAGAGGTAAACAACATTAGGTGTGCTCTACACACACCACTGGAAATGAAATTGTGTCATTTGTTTATATTCTCTCCAGGAGGCTTTAAGTTGTAATCAATTTCAATTTTGTTCTGTGAAAAACAGGTTGTCAATCAATTTGCAATTCTGTCCATCAGGAATATCTTTCTTTAAATTGAAGGAAATGACTGCCTAGTGCATATACTTCATATAGAGCAATTTGTAATAGATGACAAAAACTTGCAAATAAAATTCATCAGCAATGCCAGAAAACAAGTAATCAAACATCTGATTTTTGTGACTTTAAGCATATAATTTTGAAGATCAGAAAATTACGTGATAAAATTTTGACAAAATTAAGTCAAATCAGGTTCTATGTCCTCTTATTGCCTCTCTTATTGAGTTTAAACTTGAAATCCGTAATTTGGATTGTATGCTGGAGAATAAAGGATGCCATAGGAACCAATATTGAGATGACTCTTTTAAAAAAAAAAAAAAAAAAAGGAAGAAGTTACATGGAATTCTAGTTTACTAAGTAGTTGATGCTGCTAAACTTTAATTTTTTAGTGTCATTTGTACTGCTCATTAACTTTTTTTTTTTAAGAAAAGGGTTCTGTATTTCTTGGTATGTGGCCCATAAGTTCTCTGATTTGTTGAAATGATGTAATACAGGACAGTAATTTATAAGATTCTAGATATGTTCTAAAAACTCTATAACTGCAAGTGTTACTAAATTATGGTGCAGGATTGTGGGCAGCCTGGATTTACCTTCGCTGAGAGGAAGCGCTTTGGTGCTATATTGAAAGAGTAAGCAAAACCAACTACTCTAGATTTTGTGTGCAGACATTGGGAAAATCATGTTATACACTATTTTTGAGTCCACTCTACAAGGGGTCACATTTGATGTGATAAGATGTTATGAATTTGGCCAAATTACATTAATTTCCTCAAGTTTTGAAACTACATTTACCCTTCTATCAGTGGTCAATTGTCATTACCGTTAATTGATGGGGTAAATTGACAAAAGTGTCATCCATCTTTAATCAGGCCTGAAAGTTGCACAAGTTCATGCTATGGTTGCTACATGCTGATAGTGGCATTTTACTAGACATGTAAAAATCGTAAAGAAACCTATTATCTTTATTGTGAATAACTTTTTCCAATTTACGGAACTCAATTCTTGTTCACACTTGGTAAATGCCACTGCATGGTGGTCTCAGAGGGAAGCTAGTTGATGCTTATAGATACCTGCACAAGGATAAGGATATGGATCGGGGGTTCTCATGGTCAGGCAATCCTGTTGGAAAGTAAGTCATTCTGTTAATGTCATTTTTCTAGCAATTTTTTATTTTTAAAAAAATGCCCTGAATCACATTCAAGAAAAAAACAAAAATATTTATTAGGATCACATTTTAGGTTATGACTTTTAATTTTTCCCTTGTGTCATTTGATTGATACTAAAATGTTGTCCTGATTCATATGCCTGAGAGTTATGTCATTTCTTGCAGGTACCGTGGAAAAAGGATGAGAATTGATTATTTCATTGTGTCGGAGAAATTTAAAGAAAGGATTGTTTCATGTGAGATACACGGGAAAGGAGTTGAATTGGATGGTAATGTGATTCTTATTCAATCTATTTGAGCTTAATGACTTCTAATATTCTGATGATTTGGCCTTCGAGTGATTCCATTGTTGCTGCTTACTTTATCTTCATTTGCTTTATTTAACAGAACTTTGGAACTATGATTCCCTGACAGATCATATTGTCTTTTTTATGTCATTTGGAATTAGTTGCTTAACTGTTCTTGAGAACCCAGTCTAGATAAACATGTTTTTGGAGCTACATGATCATTTTCTTCTTCAACACTTACTACACTGTTATCCAATGGTAATATATCTCAGTCGTCATTTGAGTCTGTACTCTCTCACTAGCAACTAGCAGAAGCTAATAACTAATGAACTGGATTAATGTTTGATTGCTCTTTATGTACTAAATAAGGTGGATATAATGTTGGAAGTAGAAGGTGTACCTAAATCAGGTTGAGTTTTGATAGTAAGTATGCAAGTTTACTGTACATGAAACCGAAGAATTCAGAGTGTAATTTTGTCATCTCTCAAAGAAACAGTATCATTTTAGTCAACCCCAGTAAGAAACATACTTGAGCTTAAGCTGGTTGAGATTTCTCCATAGAGCCTGCTAGCATCCCTTTCTCCGGAGGGAAAGGGTGGTTTCGGCTGGGGGAGGGAGAGGGGTGGCTTCTTCTTGGTCATTTAACATCCACTTCCAAGCATTTTAACTAATGTTCAATTGTTTCGTGCAGGATTTTATGGGAGTGACCACAGCCCAGTATCCCTTGAACTGTCTGCTGACAAAGCCGGTGAGGCTGAGACTTAGTTTACTTCAAAGTGTGAAGATAGTAGGACAATCTAATGCTGATGTATTCCAGACACAGACACTCAATTAGTGACATGATTCGCAGTAGATAAGTGGAAATCCTTTAATATGACTTTGTTTTGTCCATGGAAGTGTTTCAGTTTGTTCGGAAGAGTGGATCCAAGTACATCACTGAGTTTTAGAACAATCATAATCAAGGAGTTGTGCATGTCTTTCACAACAGAAAAGAAAAAAAACCTTAAACTAACCAGCCATATGCTCAGTCGACCCATGGAATTGCAGATTTTCTCAATTTGTTTAAGGCTAATTGATTGACCAGTTCACAATCTGATTTCACAGGAAAGTCTAGTGCTGAAAGTTTTCATAAGAAAAAATCACAAATCGATTCTCCCTAGAAGTTTGTCTATATTTCGTTTCACTAGCTCCAGTTGTCAATTGCATATGGCCATCCATCCATCCATCCATCCATCCATCATGATTTTGCCTTAGTTGCAAGGCCAAAACGTATCACCATTTTTTTTGTTTTGTTATGCATAAAAATCCAAATACCTACCATAAAGAAGATGTCATTATTACTATTCAATGACTCCTGTGTCCTGTCATCTATTTTATATTCATTTGACTAAGTGGCAAACTACCCCAAAGAAAAAAAATTATGGGTTAGTTATGCTTTACTATCTTATATAACCAACACTCTGTTATTTCATATTTTATTTATATATATATTTTTTTGTTCCACTAATTAATATTATTCTAGGAAAGAAATTGGAATCATTTATTTGATACCACAAGTAAGCCTACTCTTATTTTTATCCTTCAATAGTTTGTACTTAATTTAAATTATTTTAAAATATGAATTTATCATTTTCTGCAACTGTACAGACAATTTGCTTGATGTTAATAAAATAACTTTCTTTTCATGTAAAAAAATATCTTATTGAAAATTTTGTTAAGTAATAAATTATATCAAAAAAATTTGAAATATATGTTTTGTGAATTCCAGTCTTTATTTGTTTGCGAAAAGAAGCAATTTCTAAAAAAACTCAATACAAAATATCCAAACCAACATAATATGACCAAAAAAAATTAAAAAGAAAAATTTAATATATCTCCGCTATTTTTGAGTTACAACCTTCGTTAAAATAAAGACATATTTCTATAAAATAGTTTTTATATATTTTTAATTTTTGGTCCCTTATTTTATAGGGAATAGATTATTTAAGTTTTTAATATTTTTTTTTTTGGTAATAGTCTCTCGATTTATATATATATATATATATATATATATAAACTATGACACACAGAAACGGAGATACTTTTTAAAAAAAAATTATTTGTAATCTTTGGTATAATATATTGCTTCAACTATTTCCTATTAAAATTTTCAGTAAAATATAAATCATTAAAATTACCAATCAAGTATTTTTTACAAATTCATTTTTTTCTCGAAAAGAAATAATGACTATAATTCATGAAAATAGATGTAAGAGTATTATAAATGTTTTGTTATAATTCATTAGTTCACGTATTTTTCATTAAGTTAAACACATATAACGTACTATTCATAATTTAAATTAAGCAAATATAGAGGAAAAAAATATTTAAGGGAGAAGGTATAAGAAGGGATACTTTTTATATCAAATAAATAATTTCATATATGTTAATTATACAATATTAGTGATAAAGATAAAGTGTATATAAATAAAGTATAAAATGGCAACGAATTAGTTATCCCAAAACATAGAGTAACAAAGTGTAATTAATTCAAAAATTAAACCACAAAGACTAAATAAAGATGTAAAATCATATACATGCACTCTTTTTTTTTTTTTTTCTTGGTCATCTAGACACATCCTCTATAAATATAACACACACAAGATGGACAAAAAATTAACATTAAATTTGATTTGCCATTTCCACACACATGCTTTGATTCATGACAAAATTTAGAGGACTTATGAGACCACATAATTATCCTATTCTTAATAATTTGCTCAAATTTTATATTACTAATAGAATTTTATTACTCATTTTAATATCCACCCATGCATGTATTTGAAGTTAAATTACATTATGCAATACCATCTTCAAAATAGAGTCATTTACCATTTTGTGTTTTGAGAGTCTCATTTTATATTTGCACTAAATAAAATTTACATTGTAATTCATTAATTTTAAAAAAAAAAAAAGAAGGGTGTTAGAAAACAATTGGGTAAGAAGCCAAAAGTGGTGAAATGGCACACAATCTTTAAGTCAAAAATTGACTTCTCCAATTATTTTTCCCTTTTCCCTTTTTCTAAATAAAAAAATGTTAATTAAGGCCGGCCACATACAAAAAATGTCTTTTTCAAATGCAATGATTGGTTGTGAAAGTGATTGGCAACTAAAATATTTCTAAGTGTTCAATACTTCTTTTAAGGAAGTGTGTGAACACTTTTGAGTTTGAAACTCCTAATATTTTTGGCTTAAAAAAAAAATCATCAAATTATGACATGTCATAAAAGATAATGAATAAAGTTCCATAGTTTGCACGAATACAATTGTAACAATTGGCGAAGCAAATATGGCCATGTGTTTACAATCCAATAAGTTGGAAAAACAATTATGGGGTTGATTCTTAATTCTTATGTAATTTTGCACTTCAATCTTTTCACCACGTTTAAAGAAATAGAAATAAGATAAATTACGTTTAGTTTCCTGAGGTTTAAGCTTATTACAGACAAGCCCTTCAAGTTAAAATGATAATCATCAACTCCTTAATCACACAAACATTTACTTTTTGTGAAAGAATAAATAAAATAAACAAAAACCATCTTAAAAATTAAGAAGTACTAAGTTAAAAAATGAACTTTTTTTTTTGGTTATTATTCAATGCATTATAATGTGTATGTTTACCACATACAATTGGGGTAAAATTTCTCATTGAATAATTTTGTATGCATTAGTTACCAAAGGGGAAAAAGGGAGAGAAGAAGAAGTTCGAATTTTTTTTTTCACCTAACGACAATATTTATGTGGCCAACTAGGTTTCGCTAATTAGTTAGAAATAAATTTTAAAATTAATTGTGCCACATAACACTTGATATACTTTTTCCACAAAATATTAAAGACATAAGAAATTCATTAGTGTTGTGTTCGGTAGCTTTTGGTCAAATTTTTTTTTTCCAAATTCGCATTGTTTTCTCCTTGGTTGAAACCTAGCTTTTGGTCAAAATCTTAATGACCCTTTTTACTTGTGGTTGGTACAAGTAAGTATCTAAGAGATAGTAATATTTATAATGGAAATTTTTGTGGACTAAAAATGTTTTTAAAAAAATAATGGGATTGAGACATACCATGTGTATTTTTCACATTTGATATTTACATCGCAAAAGAGTACTAAATAATTAGAATAACATGTTTTATTTCTATCAATTGTCATTTCTGGAAGAAAAGAACTAAGATTACATATTTATTGGTAAATTTTTAGAACCTAAATGGAAGATATAGACAAAAATCCAACCATCAATTCGTACAAATTCAAACGTTTGTGATACATTATACTTGAATGTTTTAATTCTTTAAAAAGGAAATTTTCTTTTTGCCAAAGATTCTACACTATTTCAATGGAGTGAGGGGGGAATAAATGGTTAAAATACACACTCGGTGAGATTGGAATTCAAAAATTATATGTGTATAGATAATTTTTTAAAATGTGGTTTTATATTTTTTTAAATATTTGTGAATTTTGAATTTTCAATATATTTTTATCTTATAATTATTATTTAAAAAAATATATTTTAAAATGCAATTTAAACATTTGCCCGGAATGTCTAGAATTGTTCTTTTTTTTTTCCCCCAAAGTATTAAGTATATTAACTTTTATAATAACTTGGACTCTTCTTAACTCTCATGATCAGCTAAAACTAAACTATACTTTTTCTTCTCCCAAGGAATCTCCATCCACAAAACTATATGATAATTATACCCAAAAAATCAATATAATCGAGAGATGATTGTAATCGGTTTAATTTTGAAATGATTATCTTAGTCACTATAGAAGTTATGTTGATTTCACCTCATGTTACTCTATAACTAATGAACAAATATATCTTATTCCAAACTACATAGTTCGCTCTCTCGTACCGACTTCCTGACATTCCATATATTCTGTCATAACCAAATCTACTATGTTATTTTCTTCCATCCATTCCTTATGAAACATCCACAAATTCCTCATTTTTCACATATTCTACAAAATGTAAAACATAAGTTGGATTCTTTCATGCAACAGATGCCCTCTCATACTCCCACAGCAGAAGTGCTGCCACCAACCTTCAAAACGTTGTACTTCATCTTCATGTTCAAACCATCTGATTGGTGCAAGCTTCCAAACCCTTGAGGCTCATTGACAGTTGAACAGAACATGTTCCAAGCTTTCTTCGGTTTCTCCATACAATTGGCAGATTGCATCTCCAAGCATATGCCTTTGCCGCTTTCTGAGTCGAAGAGCTTGTAAATCATTAATTTCTGTAGCGAATGGCTTTAATATCTTACACATCATAAATTGCTGTAAAGCTGAACACTGACACTTGTCCCGAATGGCTGTGAATTGTACGAATTGACTTCTAAATCAGCGTAAATTGCTGTAACGGATCACTAAGGAAGATGCAACATCCCAGGTACAAGTAACTCCAATCACACCTCCAATCAAAATGCAATATTCAACAACTGAGTTTTGAATCCAAAACCTCTACAATGAGCCATATTCCATTCCAAAAAACCAAACAAAAATGTGTAATCAAACATGAAACATCCGCAATGGTAAATAACCACAAAATAGAAAGACATTTTTATCTTAGAAATCAAGTTAATATTGAGATTTGGATTAAAATCGATACTGTAAGTAATCAAAATATTAAAAATCTCATAGTAAGAATGATCATATATTTGATAAAAAAAAAGGGGGCCTTTTTTCATCTTACAATTTTGAAAATTTCATATCTGAAAATAAACTTTTAAAGTTTTAGATTGGATGAAAATGAATGAAAAAAATACTAAATCATCTTAAGCAATACACAAAAATCAGAAAAATAAATCATTCAGGGACATCCTTTCAAAATTGTAAAATTAAAAGGGTACATAAATTGTATTTTAAAATATATTTTTATATTTTACAAAATAAATTTTTTATATTCTTAAAACAATTTTTATTTCACCAATTTATTTGGAAGAAACGTAACAATAATTTTTGAAATGTAATTCGCACTTTATGATTCTTTGAAGTTGTAATTGCCAAAGAATCGTTGGAAGACTGGAAACTCACAAAAAATACTATTTTTAGGGGTGATTACTATATGACTAAAGGTGTGATTTTGATTACTATCAATAAGGTTTTGTAATCTAGTTTAGAGGAGAGTTAAGCACAATAAAAATAAATCGTATATAAACTTGCCTTGCATTGGACAAATTAAGACTGATAAGTTAAGAGGTCTCGATACCATTTAACCGGTGTTAGAATGCCTTAATCGACACCTAACTTTTCTATGAAAAAAAAATGCAATTCGCACATCCACCGTCAGCCCAGGGTGTTCTAGCATGAAAAAACAAAACCATGATGGCAAAGCAGTAAAACAAGGTCAAAACCCCTGTCATTTCCATTCCCCAACGAATAAAACCCCACTCACATGTTACCGCTCCAATCTCTCTCACGCACACACACACTACCCACCTTCATTTTCCCTTTTTCCCCCTGCTCTGCTCCCTCCTCTGTTCCCAAAAAAACAGAGCACACACAAAAACCAAAACCAAAAACAAGAAAGAGCACAACTTTTTTACAATCCTCATCCCCCTCCCCTCGCTCCCTCAGCCCTCCTCCCACTCCTATAGTAAAGAAAGAAAAGGCCACTCTTCAGACCTCATCCCAACTCTGCCAAATCATTTATTATTCCCAAAAGAAAATAAATGAGAGAAAAATAGAGAATCTCAACAGCTCCTCTCTGCCCTTCTTTCTCTCAGAAAAACCCCACAATGCTAACCCTACGAACCCACTAACAGATCTCACATTTACATACATGCAAATTCACAAAAACTCACAAAAAAATTTCATGTATGTATATGTGTAAGTTTTTGTGAAGGTTCAGCTTTTATCCACTTTTGTTGGGAGAGTAGGAAGGAAGAAAAAGAAAGCAACCATTGGTTTAGTTCAATGGCTTCAGAAGCTTCTGCCCCAGTTGCAAGTGGGGGAAACATTGAGGTTTTACCTTGGCTTAGAACTCTGCCTGTAGCTCCAGAATATCACCCAACCCTAGCTGAATTTCAAGATCCAATTGCATATATTTTTAAGATTGAGAAAGAGGCTTCCAAATATGGGATTTGTAAAATTGTTCCCCCTGTTCCTCCCCCACCTAAGAAGACCTCCCTTTCTAACCTTAACAAGTCTCTTTTGGCCAGGTCCTCTACTGGTTCACCCACATTCACCACTCGGCAGCAGCAGATCGGGTTTTGCCCCAGGAAGCACCACCCTGTTCAGAAACCCGTTTGGCAGAGTGGGGAGAACTACACTCTGCAAGAATTTGAGGCAAAGGCAAAAGGGTTTGAGAAGAATTACTTGAAAAAGTGTAGTAAGAAGAATTTTAGTGCATTAGAGTTTGAAACCCTTTATTGGAAAGCCATTGTGGATAAGCCCTTTTCAGTCGAGTATGCTAATGATATGCCTGGCTCGGCCTTTGCTCCGAGAAGGACTGCGAAAGAGGAAGGTGGGGAGGGGATTAATGGTAATGTGACAGTAGGAGAGACAGAGTGGAATATGAGAGGGGTTTCTAGGGCTAAAGGTTCTTTGTTGAAGTTTATGAAGGAGGAAATACCAGGTGTTACTTCACCGATGGTGTATGTCGCCATGATGTTTAGTTGGTTTGCTTGGCACGTGGAGGATCATGACTTGCATAGCTTGAATTACTTGCACATGGGTTCGGGGAAGACTTGGTATGGCGTGCCCAGGGATGCAGCCTCAGCGTTTGAGGAGGTGATTAGGGCACATGGATATGGGGGGGAGATTAATCCTCTTGGTTAGTTTATCATTTTGAATGGTTGTATTAGTTCACTTAAGTAGTAATGTTTCAGAAATTGGTCTGCCCTGTTCTTTTACCTCTATTTACGGCTTTATTTAGTGAGTAATGTTAATCTCATGTCTGCAGGAGAAGTTTTTATTTTGTTACTGAGAAGTTCCTCTGTATTGAGCATTGAACCAGAAAAAGTCACAATGTAGTGATTCCTAGCTTTCACGTTTATTTTGACTATGATTTTATGGGTTAATTCTGGTAGGTGCCATGTTTTCTTGTTTGTTTGTCCATCTCCCAAACTGTTACAGATTGGATTGCAGATATGTTGCATGAAATGTTTGTTGGATCTTTGGGTCCATTGTGTTTTATTGCTGTTGCATTCGATGGTCTGAGATCTTACTCAAATTAGCATTTAGGGTGGACCTTTTCCTATATGTTGAGTGATCTGTTTTTCGGTGTCTGACACTGTTGCTTGGTGAGATTTGTGAGGAAATAGATGTTCCTCAGTTTTAACATCAAAATTAGCACAGACTTGGTGTTTTATAAATGAATATCAGTTTTCGATTTATACTTTCAATCATTGTTCAGTTGTAAGAGTCATAATAAGTGGTAATGCACAGTGTATGAAGAAGTGGTAATGCACTGTGTATCATGGGGAAAATTTATGAACTGACAGAAGTGGGTGTAAATTTCTGGGGATATTCTTTCAAAGGACCTGATTTGTAGTTATGAGAGTATTGTGGCTTTTAAATTTTGCAATGTTTTTAGGAGAGACTGATTGCAAAGGTCCCATTCAGTTTGTAAAAAAACTGAAAATACACCAGGTGAGGCTTTTGTATTATTCCTTAATAAGGTGTTGTGAAAGGATGCTATAGATTGATGGTCTATTACTCTAGCTCTAAGGTTGTTGACATCTAGGAGGTCCTGATTTGCCATTAGAGGTGTTCTTAATTTGAGTGATTGCTTTTGTCTGTAAGAAAATAACTTTGATGCAGTCTTAGGTTATTTTCTGATCCTAAATGGATTTTTCTTGATAAAAAAATTTTGTTCACAAGAGGAAGCACAAAACTAATTTCACTTTAGTTCTGTAAGTGAATAATGACATGGATATTTACAATGTCTGTAAAGAAGAATGCTGTTGATATACCCAATTCAGATGGACATGGGAACAATCTTATTGTATTGTTGACTAGCATGCATTACAATTTGACATGGAATTGAACTTGATGCAAGCATCATTAAGGTCTTTGTCACAGAGTAATACTAAAACAAGTGTTTGACTGAAGCCTGGGTTCTGATGTAGAAGTTGACAGTGATGATGTCTCCTTTACATTCTTTTTACAGTTTTGGTTTACTGATTATCAATTGGAGGATCATTTTGGGGCATTGCTGACTTGTTGAGAAGGTCTCCCAGGATATCTGATTAAGTTCATTAGAAGTTTCTTTAAAGTATGTTGCCTATTTACATATCATTTTGTGTTTACTGGTTTTAAGTCTGGCAGATATTCTAATGATTTACTAGTGAGAAGCTTCATAGAGTATGAAAGGATAAATCAATACAAAGTATGGATGGACATATAGGGATCACTCCTATGAGCCCGTCTTGCATCCTTTTGGAATTATGATGTCCTGCTTCATAACATTTTGCTACTATTCAACAAATATAAATTAAGCTTCAAGCACAAGTTTGAGAATGTAGGATTACTTGAGGAGATACAATATGATGTTAGTAGGCTTGATAGGTCATCTTTTGATGTGGGAAGCTAAATAGAACTCTACAATGAGTATTTCTCCAAAGTGAGGATAATTCGATGGCCACTGTAACTGTGTGTCTCTGGGCATTTCAGCACTGGAATACCATTTGCTCTAGTGTTTGGCTTATCATTATGCTGTTGTTTCTTTATTAAAATCTTGGAGGATAAAAATTATAAGAATTCCAATGAGAAAGGGTTTTGGGATTAGACTTGTTTCTATTTTGATTCCTTGTGTGTTCTGGAGATATTTCTAAATTGGTTCCATCTGAACCTGGAGTTCTCTCTCCTTGCAAAGTAATTTGTATTCCAAGCAACATTGTTTTGGTAAAGGTTGTGTAAGAAAGCTATTATTTTCATAATGCTTGCAGGAGATGGTAGTGTAATCAGCAAATGGACACCTCTATCACACATTAACTATAGCATAGGACCCTCTTTGAAGTGTGTATATATGTTTTATACAGGTCTAGTTAGAATTGTTTTGGGTGGCTTGAAGTAACCCATAAGCTCTTCTGAGGATGTAGACTTTGAGATTGATCTAATTTAGCAACATTTTAGGTAGTTGAATTGGATGTTGAAGTATTATGGCAGTGGAAGCCGAGATAAATAGTCTATCTTATGACATGGTGTGTGTCTAGTAAGTTCTGTTCTATGTCAAGAATCTTCTGTAGGAAGGAGGGTGTCTTAGTTTACTGGATGAGCTGGGTTGAATTCAGCACCCAGCTTAACAGGGTTAATATTTTTCTTCGGGACACTCTAGCAATGTCTTGAATATGATTGTTAGTGTGTGGATTTTCAAAAGGATATGATGGGGTGATTTTTTTCTGAATGCTACCTGAAGATAATACAAATTATGATGCAAAGGATAGGATGTTGGAGATCAGCAAATGATCAAATAACTTACAGTGAAAATTGTACGACAGAATTCTTCAGATGAATTCATTGTATCATTTTGTGTAAAAAGTGAAGTGATTGTATCATTCCCTGCTACTGAAAGAGTGATAGGTGCCTATATTTGATAGAAACTATCAAATTCTGGTGGGAATGTATCTCCACGGAAACGTCATTATTTTCTTCTGTTTCATACTTAGAGTTGCTTGGTGATGGCAAGATCCATAGAGCTGACTCCACATAGTGGGATAAAGTCTTAGTTGTTGTTGCATCCTTCGAGTTGCTGCTTATGCGAAGATCCATTTTCTTGTGACTTTGAACCTTAATTTAACTTGTACATTGTTTACTTGATCTTTTTATCTTGTTTTGTTGCTCATCTCTCATTGTAATTGAATATGAATTTGAATGTATATGAAAGTAAGTGGGCTTTTATGACTTCATATTTCAGTTACTTTTGCTACCCTTGGAGAGAAGACCACAGTCATGTCACCTGAGGTACTTATTGATGCTGGTGTACCTTGCTGCAGGTGAATTGTGGTTTCACATTACATTTGGAATTTTATTTTCACTTCATTCTGTGGACTAATTATGGTTGCACCTAACCAAGCATGACTCAAAATAATTCTTCTAGTAGACTGCTTCCTGAGCTTCACTTTTACCCTGACAATTCTGAGAGGAAGAAAACTATGAAGTTTGTGACCTTTTGTGAATGTATGGACACTAAATTTAAAGGGAAATCTACAATGAAAAGATAAGATGAGATAGAGGATTCCAGTGGACACAAACAACATGGAAACCTTTACTCTTTTGACTCTTTGTGAAGTGCAAAGATGATCAATCTTTATTTTTAGTTTACTTTATACGGTAGCAAAATGCTTTACAGAAGATTTTGATGCTGATGGAGGCTTTTTCTAGACTAAAGGTCCATTATTGCTTCTTTTGGGTTTTTGGGTGTCATTCCTGGATCTGATACGCCCATGTTTTTAATTAGGTTGGTACAAAATGCTGGAGAGTTTGTTGTCACTTTTCCAAGAGCCTACCACTCGGGTTTTAGTCATGGTAATCAATTTGTGATATTACCATTCTTTATTCTTGCCTGAGAAATAGGACAAGGATAATAGAATATCTAATCACCTTTACATGTTTCCATGTGGTTATGTGATAAAGGATTTAATTGTGGTGAGGCTGCTAATATTGCTACTCCTGGATGGTTGACTGTTGCAAAAGAGGCTGCAGTTCGTAGGGCTTCAATTAATTGTCCTCCAATGGTTTCCCACTTTCAGTTGTTATATGATCTAGCACTTTCATCTTGTTCAAGGTTTGTTTCTTTGTAATTGGTGATTATATTTTGTAATCTAGCAGCTTTGTTTTCTGGAAGTTTATTGCGTTGTATTTACCACAGTTGTTTTTTTCATTTTAGTCCAAGTTTCAAATATGGTGGCTATTCTCGTAAATGTCATTATAATCTGAATCGTTGCACGTGATAAGAAAGACACGTGTTTGAAGGAAAATTGCACTTGAAGGAAGTATCTGAGAATATTCTTTCATTTATTGTTAGCTGTCAAGTATTATTGGACTTCTTTGCAAGCTTTATGCATCAGCTTTACTCTCCAAGTCGTGTTTGATCGCATTTGTTGCAAGTTTTACTTAACTCTAAAGTCTCTTCCTTTTTCTCTTGATGGATATATGCAAGTGCTGTTTGCAGAGTCGTGGGAACTAAAATTTTCTTACATTTTCTACTTTTTTCTTTTTCCTGTTCGTTAGTTCAAGTGTTTTTATTTCTTGTGTACGGAGACGTTGTACTTTAACTATGGTCTTATATTGCTCGCCATGCTTAATGGAATGTACAGAATTATAAATATCGTGTAAATTTAGTGATTCAAACCTGCATCAATATGTGGTGAGAGGGACTAGTTTTGAATGGAAATGATATGCCTCTTTTTCCATTGCATGTGGAATGCACTTTTTTTTTTTTCAATCCAATTCTTGTGCCAGCATTTTTATGATTCAAAACTGCCAAAACTTTCAGGAAGTCAGGATTGTGTATGCCTTATTTTTATTCATGTGTAAAGCATGCTAGTCGAAGGGCCTATTTCAGATGATTCTTTAGCTTTTGTCGTTTTGTGTTTTTGCAGGGTACTGAAGAATGTCCATTTAGAACCACGAAGTTTGCGGCTAAAGGATAAGAAGAGAGGAGAAGGAGAAATGTTGGTGAAAGACCTGTTTGTACAGGATGTATTACAAAATAGCAATCTAGTTCATATACTGGCTGAGGGATCTTCAGTCATAATTCTTCCTCAAAATTCACTAGGCAATTCTTTTTGCTCAAATTCAAAAGCTGGATCGCAGTTACACGTACAGCACAGATCGTTCCCCTGTATATCCAGTCCAGATCTTTTGATGAAAACAAAAATCTCAATTTCTGAAGAACTTGAGAGGAAAAGGGGGGTTATGCAAGGGACAGGATCTTATTCAGAAAAGGAAAAAGTTACTCTGTGTTATGAAAGAAGGCTTCTTGGTTCAAGTAGAGATCATGAAGCTTCACTAGTTTCTGAGTTTAAAAACATGGAAACTAGAGAAGATAGACCATATCGGGCTGATAGATCATCGGAACAGGGGCTTTTTTCATGCGTCACTTGTGGGATTTTGTGTTTCGCTTGTGTTGCAATAATTCAACCAACAGATGCAGCTGCATGTTACCTGCTGACAGCTGATTGTAGCCAATTTAAGGATTGGGGAGAAAATAGTGAGGCTTTTACTGATAGTGGGAATGGAGACTTGTCAAAGTCAGATTCCCTTACAGGTACTCAGTACAAATAACTTTTTTTTCAGGCTCTTAAATTAATTAGAGTAAATTTATTTTCTTCAACTGTATTTCATTCAGTGGATCAAATGATTATGATGAGTGATGGGATGTTGCTGTGAATGCCTCCAATATGCTTATCATGTGGACCCGCCTTTCCCTTTATCCAAACATCCAATATGCTTTCTGTCTCTGTGTGTTTGTATGTGTGAACTGCTATTGTATATTTCTGTCTAAATGGGGTTAGATCTGTCCAAGTTGTGAGTGATGATTTATGTATTGAATTTCAGGATGGATGAATAAAAGGAATCGAGATGGACTCTTTGATGTCCCTGTAAAGGCTGGGGGTCTATTTCAGGCAACAGATAGTGACATTATGGGACTGGAATCAAACTCAGAAGTACAACAAGACATGTCGTCCCTTGGTCTACTGGCTTTGACATATGGTAATTCTTCCGACTCAGATGAGGATGAGGGTGAAGCAATTGTTCATAAGGAAGTCCGTGAGACCGAATCTGTGGATTGTTCGCCAGAAACGGAGTTGCATTATTCAGAGATTAACTGTGAAGAGGAAGTTCCTCATCAAGTTACCAGCTCTGGTGAAGATCAAGGCAACACAAAATATAGGCCTGAAAGTAGAAGACATGACTCTCTGGATGGGTCTCTCGATCATGATACGTGTAGGTTTTTTTCATCAATAGAGTCAGATAGTTTAACAGATAGATCCAGGCATCATATTGCCTCCTCAAATTGTTCCCCAGTTACGTATAAGTCTGTAAAAACAATAAAAACAGCCTCAGAACAGTTTGAGAACAAAAATTTACCACGTCACACGAGACCTGATGAAGATTCATCCAGAATGCATGTCTTCTGTCTTCAGCATTCTGTACAGGTTAAGAAGCAGCTTGAGAGTATTGGTGGGGCTCATATTATACTCCTCTGTCATCCAGGTTAATATCTTTTTGTCTATAAATTTGGACTCCATTTCCTTCTTGATGAAAGAAATGAAAAGCAAAAATTTCCTTTGAAACACTAGTATAAATATAGCAATATCTACTTAAATTAATGCATATATAAGCTTTTTTATGTGATTTTCCTACCTTTTCGTTTGCTTTTTTTTTTCTTTTTTCTTTTTTTTTTGGGGGTGGGGGGTGGGGGGGTTGGGGTGCTGTTGTGGGGGTTTGGGTGCTTGTGTGAGGGAGAGACCAAGTATAAAAGAAGCAAATTTTTGGGTTTTAGTTTGTGTCGTGTCTCATTGCAATGAGGTAGCATGTTTTACTCTTTTGTTGCAAACAACTGGAAAGGAAAGGAAAAAATGTAACGAAAGGAAGAGAAAGTCATACTTTAGTGAAGTTAAATTATTTGCTTCTTCAATCTCTGTGATATTATATTTTCAGAAATTTCTTATTTATGTACTGTTTAAATGCAGATTATCCCAAGGTGGAGGCTCAAGCAAAAAAGATGGCAGAAGAATTTGGAGATGATTACGTATGGAGTGATATCTCATACAGACAGGCATCTGAAGAAGATGAAGAAATGATTCAATTAGCTTTAGAAAGTGAAGAAGCAATACATGGAAATGGAGATTGGGCAGTAAAACTAGGCATCAATCTCTTCTACAGTGCCAATCTCAGTCGCTCTCCTCTCTACTGTAAACAAATGCCATACAACAACATCATATACAATGCCTTTGGACGAAGTTCTCCCATTAATGACACAATGAAGGCCGATTCTATTGGGAAGGGGCCAGGCAGGCAGAAAAAGGTGATTGTTGCTGGGAAATGGTGTGGAAAAGTCTGGATGTCGAATCAGGTTCATCCTTTGCTTGCTGAAAGGGATCACGAAGAACAGGAGAGAGGCATCCCTTCCCGCATGAAGCCTGATCTGAAAGTTGATGTGAAGCCTGAGAGACCTTTAAAAAGAAGCCGCATCCAGACTGCCGAAATCACCTCTGTATCTTGCAAGACTGGGAAAAAGAGGCAACCTGCAACAGAAATTAGGCCTGTTGTAAAAGCTAGATCTGCAAAAGTTGAAGAGCAGGAAACAGCTTTTGAAGATTCATCAATCAGCCATTCTCTTAAGATAGGCAAAAGCAACCAGAGAAAAAAGCTAATGGTAAAAGAGAATCCCGAGCCTCGTGATAAAGGTGTGAAGAATAGGAAACAATTCAACTTAGAAACTGAAGAGGAGCACGAAGGTGGTCCTAGCACCCGCCTGAGGAAAAGACCGGAAAAGCCTACGAAAGATCAAAGAGCTAAATCAGTTCAATCCAAACCAGTTTCAAAAAGACCGCAAGTGGGAGGGAAGGCTAAGAAAAGTTCTACTGGCTCTAGCAATACAAAGTTAAAGGAGGAGAAGGCCGAGTATCCTTGTGAAATGGAGGGATGCACCATGAGTTTTGGCACAAAGCAGGAGCTTGTGCTACACAAGCGAAATATTTGTCCAGTCAAGGGCTGTGGCAAGAAGTTCTTCTCACACAAGTATTTGGTACAGCATCGCCGTGTTCATGTGGATGATCGCCCCCTCAAGTGCCCCTGGAAAGGCTGCAAGATGTCATTCAAGTGGGCATGGGCTCGGACTGAGCACATTCGAGTCCACACTGGGGCTCGTCCGTATGTTTGTTCTGAGGCTGGCTGTGGCCAGACCTTTCGATTTGTTTCAGATTTCAGCCGTCACAAACGGAAGACAGGTCACTCTACTTCGAAGAAGGGCAGGGGATGATTTTTATTGATGTTTCAATTTAACAATGGCTGATGATAGAACTGTTGTTCAATTGACAGGAATAGGGGTAGGTCAGATTAACATTCCCCGTTTAATTTTTTCTAGGATACAGTTAGGCCTGGTTTGTTGGGGTTCCTAAATTGGGCACCAGACTGACTTCAAGTAGATCAATTGTTTCTTCATCATGACAGAGAATTGAACTATCAAAGGAGAAGAATTCATTGCTGAAATTGTATTGTGGTTTTACTGGGAAGTCAACTGCATCAATGTCTGTCTAATCATGTAGCATATGTTTTTCTTAAAAAGAATGAATAAATATTGAATTTAACCTAGAAAATGACGGAAGAATTCTGTTTCTACTTACAAGTTATGTGCAACACAAAATTCTCAAGTTCTATTATCCTTTTGCAGCCGTTGTTCGTGGATAGTAAATATCTCATGTTCAAATCTTATGTTGCAAACTATAACTCCCAGCCTCATATAATCTATGGGTGCCATTTTGTCTTTTCAAAACAAAATGTAACATCTACACTAAAGAGATCAAGGTTCCAACCTCGTCATTCTCCTTCTTCTCCTCTTGTTCTTCCTGCCTCTTGGTTTAATACGAAAGTCTCACTCCACATTGTGTAGAGCACATGTCGCATAATACATTATAATAGAATAGAATATTAAAAAAAAAATCATAAATTTATATATAAGTAAAGTAGGAGAGATAACTTATAATTTAAAGAGGTAAAAAAAAAATTACTCTTACAGACCCAAAAAAAGAGTTTACTTTCAATTTTTTTTTTTGGGTCTCAGAAAAGAGTTCACTTTTAAACTAAAATTTTAAAATATCTTTACAAACAATTGTGTATACTCACAATTAAAAAATAAAGATAAAAATATAAAATTATATATTTAGTGAATGCATTAAGTATGTTGTACCAAATAATTAATAAACAGTTGTATCTAAAGCAAAATGTAATTTTTTTGGGAAGGAGGGAGTATATGATTTGATTGTTGTATTAAAAATAAAGATATAATAAAGAGAATAAAACATTTCATTGCATTTATATATAAGTTGGGGGGATAATCTATAATTTAAAAAGGTCAATATATATATATATATATATATATATATATGATTTGTTTGTTGTATTAAAAATAAAAATATAATAATAGATATATAAAATATTTTTTCGCTAAAGAAGAAAAAAAATATTGAACGCATATGTAAATCTTTAGTACAACCAATCAGTCAAATTAAACAATAAAATCGTATTTCTTTCATATGATGCATATTTCGACTAGAAAATTTTACTTTTGTCATTAAATTGTAAAGGCTTTATCATTGTACATAATACAACCATCGGATATAATATTTATTCAAAAAGAAGAATCCAATAAAATATTTTTTAATGGATTAAAAAATCAACCATCAAATTTTAATCCTGTTAAAAAAAAAAGGAGGAAAAACCACGTAAGCTATAAAATCATTCCGAATATTCTACATCAATAACACAATGATGACTATAACATGGTTGTGTCGTTTTTACTAGGTTTCAGTTAAAAAGATACTCTATTTATCTCCATTTTAGAGTTATATATCAAAACTTACTTCCTTCGTCCCACAAAAGTCTAATTTTAAAAAATTTATTTACTCAACCAAATTTATTTTTAGTGTGAAATTCTTCTATTATCTTTAATAATAATATATAATTAAAATTAAAAAATAAAAATATAAATATAAAAGTATATATATTTAATAGTGCATTTAGTGTTTTGTATTTTACTATTTTACAAAAAATATTTTTTTTTTAGAATTGAAAGAATAACTTGTTAAAAATACATGTAATATAATTCATAATTTTAATGTTAAAAAGTGCGTTGGTATTGATGAAAAGTTATTTTTTTAAATGACATTTTGAAAAAATTTACAATTGAGATTTATTAACTGGTTAGAAAATCTCTCCACCAGAAGACTTTTTTCTCTCCCCCCACAGTATTGTATCTAGGGGCGAATAGGTGCGAGTAAGGTGTGATCTGTTTGTACTGTAAAGTTTTTTTTTTTTTTTTTTAAGGCTTTTGTCTCTAAGTCATGGGGTTTTGGTTCTCCCATTGGAAGCTATAAATGTCCCTAATATGGGAGGAAGAGCTCAGAAGCATCATGGACGCCCTATACTAGATTTCGAAGCCAGTGGTTATTTCAGGATGCTATTGGCGAGACCTCCATACTGCAAGGTTTTGGTGTTCTAGCTTAAGAGGAGAGTCAAGTATGATGCCATGCAGCGTGAAGCCGAGAAGGTAATTTGCAAGTAGAGACTAATAAGTTAGGGATTTTGTTTCTCTTAACTAGGTTAGCTAGGAGGCGCCATCTTGTTTTATCGAGGTGAGATGCTTTAACCGACACCTATTGAATTTATGTTAGATGTGTTAGGACGAATATTTAAATGGACCTTCTATGTATTGTTTAACTTTTTCATTAAAAGTTAATACACATAGTTTCTTTTAAAAAAAAAAACAAAGAAAGATTATTGTCATTGAGAGGTATTTTGGTGGGGATGTCAAAATTTTCATGCAGTGTGTGCATTTAGTACAAGGTTTACAATTGCCCCTCTCAAGAAAAGATTCTCAATCATTAATCTCATTGACAAACCATAGGGACCAACAAAAGATTTGAAAAGGGCCAACAATAATTATTTAGCACTTTTCAATTCAATCATTGTTTATTCTTTATTATCACACAAACATGCCCAAAATGGAAATTCTCATCCAACCATATAATGGTGAAACGCTTTCAAAAAAAAACAAAAAATATAATGGTGAAACATTAAGCTAATCGACAAATGCATTTAAATTACAAACGAAACGACAAATGAATCCTAGGTTTTTAACTTTTAACTTTGGGTGCGAATGCATTTTAAAAACGTATTTTTATATTTTTTAAAATAATAATTATAAAATACATGATAAATTAAAAAAATATGAAACTATATTTTAAAATGTAACCCAAAAGCAGTCTTTGTTTTTTGTTGATTATTTTCTGCCCACATTTAATTTTCTGGTTATAAGTTTTAAAATTAAAATGAACAGTTTAAATTCAATATTAGTCCCAAAATATTTTTGTTATTAACTTCGAACCCTTAAAATGGTCCAAAGAAACTTTTTTAAAGAATAAGTTAAAATTGATATTACTGACTCTAAAAGAACACAGAAACTTTTTAGTTATAATATTATTTTCCTAAAGAAAAACTATAACAAAGGTAAAATTTCTTAAAAATTTCCACGTTAATGATTCTGCATTTCGCATTGGAAGAGAAAAAGATGTTGCATCTTAGTCCGTGAAAGTCTTAACAATATAATTACGTTGGTAATATAATTTACTCTTATATCATTGGTTGAACACATAGTTGAGCTTCTCCTATTTTCCACGAAAGTCTTAAAAAAAAAAAAAACTTCTTTCATCTCAAAAAAGAAAAAAAGAAAAAAAAATAGAGTTTAGTTTTAATTTTTTTTGTCCAAAAAAAAAAGAGAGTATAATTTTTGTGTAAAATTTTTATATTATTGTTACTAATAATGACAACTTATAATTAGAAATTAAGGATAAAAATGTAACATTATACACTTAATAATGTATTAAATATATTATATTTTGTAACTTAAAAAAAGTTATATCAAATTAAAAATGGACTCTTTTTAGAATATAAGGAATAATATAATTGGTGTTAATTACCACCCCCACCTTAAAATTTAGCCAAATAACAAAATAAAACTTGAGATTTGGCAAAAAAAAACTATTACTTCCTAGAATGGTCAAAGGTATAAAAGGTATAAAATAAATCCACGCTCTTATATCTTTAGTTGAAATGTCAACTTTGCCCTTCGTATAATAAATTATGTACTCTCATAATATTTTTTAATATCAAATCAATCACTTGTAAGTATATAATCATTTCATCCAAACCCAACACAAATAAACTTTTTTTTTTTTTCAATTTTTTGAACTAATTTTGAAAATAGCTCTATAAAAAATGCAGTGATAACGGGTAGTCTATTATTATTAGTAGAAAATTTGTTGTTATAATAGTTTACAACTATGAAATTTATTGATTTTTTCAAATGAGAA
Source organism: Gynochthodes officinalis (assembly GCA_020080225.1). Lineage (NCBI taxonomy): Eukaryota > Viridiplantae > Streptophyta > Magnoliopsida > Gentianales > Rubiaceae > Gynochthodes > Gynochthodes officinalis. The sequence continues at coordinate 3,182,306 of CM034625.1, read as the reverse complement.
AATAGAAAAGTGTGGCTTGTCATTCATATTGGGTCATATGCGATTTGGTTTCCTGTTTTCTCCCCCGATTGACATATCTTTTGTTCTGCATAACAAAAATTCAATTAATTATCAGAAATTAAAAGCACTAAATTCAATTAAATCAGATCCATTTTATCGAATTAATATTACATTGCTTTGGAATAATGAGTTATCATTAATTTTTCTTTTTATTTTATTTTAAAACAATTATTTTATTTGTTACTAAAAATAAGAAGGGTAATATTCGTCCTCATTAAAAATTACTCTCATCACGTCGCACCTCAAAAGAGAGACTTATGCTTGGCTAAAGCTTGAGGTATATTTTGTTATTTGGTCAAACTTTGAGGGTAAATATAATTATCCCATACAATTAATTATGCTACATATAATAGAGTAAAATGACTACTTCCTCAGCTATTAATTTTCTCTTATTTTATTTTATTTTTGGATCAATTAGTAACATCTCACCTATTTCTATTTATTATGCAATCTATTATGAAATAAAAATGGCTTGAGTACCCATTATTAAGCATTTTATTTAAATTTTGTGTTTATATGATGAAAGCTATTAATAATTTTTGATAATTTTAGTTTCCAATGTTTAGAGGTCTAATAGTTTTAAACCTTAAAAATTTTAAGTCGATAAATTCAATTCTTCCAATTTCAATTTGCATTGGTTTAAGGACAGTTGATAGACAATGCTGAAGGCTTGATGGCTGAAACATGTAAAGGCCAACATCTATATAAATTTTTTGACAATTTTAATATTTAAAGTTTGGTAGTCCAAGAGTTTTAATCTCTAAAGATTTTCATAATAATTGAAAAAATGACCTAATTAACTTAAGAGAACAAGAAGAGTAAAGTAATATAAATTTGTTTCATTTTTCAAATCAAAGACTATTGAACTCTCAAATCATCATCGGTAGGTTAAAAAAACACAACAAAGAATAATGCACCTACAAGCACAACAAATTGATGAGTGTTTACTCTTCTAGTTTTTGTGCTAAATAGATAGGATTATATTCAATGAATAATTAATGATAGATTATGAATGGATAGGAAGGAATTCAATAAACAATTAATAGGTTAATGAATGATTAATTAATTCAATATATTAAATTGAATCTATTTGAAAAAGTAATCTTTGAGTATAAATACTAGAACAATTTGAGGAAGATGAATAATAAGTTTATTCTTAAGAATAATTACCAAAAGAGAGAAAAATAATTATTTAGAGTTCGTTTCATCTTAAGGTATTGGAAAAGGTGGGTAACTTTTGGTTAGGCTATTTTTGTTTAATTCTTTTGAAGTAGTTTTGAATACTTTTATGGGGATTGGATCTAACAAAAGTTTTGTAATTTTTTCAATCTCTATACAATGATTTTTGTATGATTTTGTTGAGTTTTGATATCAAATAAATCTTGTTTTTCTCTTCTTTGTTGAGTAGGTATATATAAGGAATATAGTTTTCTTTATTTTTTACAAGAAAGGAAAATTATGCTTTTATGTCTTTTGTAATAAACTTATAACAATCTTTATTAAATTTATTCTTTTTTTTTTCCTTTACACAACTAAGTTAAGTTCATTATGGATATGTGTAAATGTTATGCTTGTAACTTGACTTGTGAACCCGATTTATCGGGGAGTTTAGACCTTAGTCATTAGTAGGTTATAAGTTGGTCCGGAAGGTATTTGGGTCAACGGTCAACTCTGAGTCTCTATAACATGTCCCATCGACAAAATTAAAGAGTTTTTAATTTTGTATGGTTCAGGCTATTTCAATAACATTCGAATATTGTCAAATAATTGATGATATGATGAGGTTGTTTAAAATGTGCACACAATCTTGTTTAAGAAGATAAGGGTGATACAGAATTTGTAATACTGTATATGTGTTTATAAATTCCAACTTCAAGTTGATTTTTATGTGAATGTTTGAACATTATTTTCGAATATTTTCTTATATAGTGATTTTAAACTATACATGTGCACATGATTATCTATTGGGCTATTATAACTCATACATGTTTTTTTTTTTGGTTGTGTTCTAGAGGGTGTAAGATCACTCAAGATATTCACAAGTGGTGTGAAATATCTAAAATCTAGTATTTGTATTTTGAGTTTATTATATGTAATAAATGACTTTTTGGTCACCAATGAATTTATATTATTAATGCAACAACTTTACTATTTTTTTTAAAATTAATTTTATTGTTTTTTTTTAAATGTTAAAATTTATTAAGTATTGAAATTTGATGAAATTCGATCGTTACAAATGATGTTGACAATTAAAAAAAAAAATTTCATAAAATCACAAAAATGTCCAGATGCCAACTGACTAGTTGTTGTAAATGGTGATGACTAATGTGCCAGAATAAATCCATGATAGTCAAAACTATGGGAAAATGACATTTTGGTCTTTCATAATTTGCTTTTGTTTTAAATGTTTGTGGCATGACACTTTTAATCCCTTTAAATTTGTTAAAATGGCAATAGTATGACTTCTTACCTGCATTTGTAGGTTTTCCTTTACCAAATAAATAATCAAAAGTTGCATTAATTTTTTTTATTGACAAAATATTAGACCAAATATAAGGGATTAAAACTGATAAAAATTTTTTTTTACTATTTTGCACTGCTTTTCTATTTTCATTATTTGCCAATATAAGAATTAGTGCAACCTTTGATCATTTAGTTGGTCAACGAAGGGTTGTATTGATTTTTTTTTTTTATAATTATTGGCAAAATATTAGGTCAAATATAAGGAACCAAAACTAATACTTTTTTAATACTTTGTACTGCTCTTCTATTTTTATTATTTTCTAATAAAAAAATTAGTGTAAGTTTTAATCACTTAGTTGGCCAAAGAATTCTTACAACATTGACAAATTTAATAGATGGAAAGTGTCATGACATAAACATTTAGGACAAAAATGTTACACGGCCAAATTTGAAGGACGAAAATGTCATTTTACCCTTTGCTAATTTACCTCTTATTATGGACGTAGATATACACGTATATAGAGAGAGGTCCAGTCCCTCCATCCATGGAAAGGCTTCAGTGATGCCCTCTATCTGTACTTTACAAATTGCAACCTTAAAACTGCATCCTCACCACCATAAACAAACAATGGCCATTTATCCCCAGCCTTTTCTGCACCATCTAAGACCCCTTCTCACGGTCCCCCCCAGCCCACACCTTCCTATATCTCTCCAAATTCTCCAAAGGAACAAAATACACAAACGAATTATCTCCCTATCTCTCTAATGGCCCGTCCCATCTGGCCTTAAAATTTTATGTTGCAGAAAAACAGCACATTTTGCACACATGACAATATTAGGAAAAAATAGATTAAAAGAAATAAATCAATAGTACTACAACTCAACTATGGCAAGATATCCCATTGAGAAGAGGAAACAACTTCTAATGTCTTCCAACCACACCCTCTGGCGACTTTTCTCCAATAGCCCCCCTTCTCTTTTTGGGGGGGTTTATTTCAGTCTCTTTCTTGTATTACCAAAGGGATAGAGAAACCAGAGTTGACCCTCTACATAGCCCCCGTCTTTTCTCCCCGTTACTGAGCAGTGCCCTGCCTCATCTGAGACTGTTTATTGCGTAAAGATTTGATCTTTATGATCCGGACTTTGGTTTTTGGAGTGTTTATTTGATTCTCTTTGAGGATTTGAGCTATTATAGAAGAATATGAAAAGGGCTGCCGTAAATTTGCAACGATTCAACGTTGTGGATGCGGAGGCTAATGCAAAAATCAAGCATCAGACACTACTGAATGATTACTTGGAAGTACAAAAGGTGGATTTTTTTTATTATTATTATTTTAACTTTCGATTAATTATTTTGATGTATCCCGTCTCTCATTATAAGTTCGTTTAGTCGTTGTGGTTTTTGGTGTTATAAGATATTTTTGCTTATTTAATGTTCTTTTATCAGTCTTGGTTGAATATATGTATGCACACGCATCTATCTATATATATATATATGAATTTGGTAGTTTTTTTTGTTTTGGACTTAATTAATTAATTTGATTGTTGACTTAAATTTCTACTATTGCATATTGTGATTTTAAAATGTTAGTTTGTTGATCGTGTTATAAATTGCTTGAAATCTTGGGCAGGATTTTGTTTCAAAGAAGAGAAAATTTCAGGCTGCAAAGCAGAAAAGAGACACCCTTTTGGCTGTAGTCAAGTATGGCTATTTTTTCAGAATGTGCCTTTTCTTCTGTTTCTCATGTTTTAGAAGTATCATAACAGAACAAAATGCTCTGTTAAGCTACGCTGACATTGATTATTGGCCTGTTTGAAAATCAGATTTTTGAGACAAAAACGGCAATTTCTGTTGAATTGTCCAACTTCAACCACTGAAACCGAAAGAAATCTTGTCGATTGGGAAAATGCGGTAAGAGAAAGATCAATGCTTGAAAAAGAAATAAAACATGCCGCCCATGAAGCTGGAGTGGTAAATACTTCTGGATTGCGTTCGTAGCATTTCATTTTTTCTTCAATGGAAGTTGTAAAGATGTTCCTACCATAATTGGATGCTTCATATCCATGTATTTCTTATTCCCCATTGCAGAGACATGAAGTGGGGGGGAGAAGAATAGCACAACATGTACCAGTGGTTAGAGAGTGGTCAAGAAGGTAGTAGGTCCTAGAAATTAATTGACTGATGACAAAGCAGTAGTAAAGAAGAAGATCTTGTGTGTTGATCAACTAAAATTGAAGGTGTAAATCTATTGCATTTTATTTTTCACTGACAAGTAATAGTTAGCATTTGATTCGATAGCGTCTTTCATACAATTAGTCTTCATTTTTTTTCTTTTTTTTTTGTTTTGTTTATTCTTATTGTTTATTTATTTATGTAACTCTCTCTTGCCCCATATTTACCCCTTTTGGTGAAATCATTGTAAATTAAAATAAATAGAATCCAGGAGAGGTATGCCAGAGTCAAAATCCTGAAAATCATTAATCAAATGAAGATTTTCATAGTCTCTGTGAGTTTGTTATTGCTTCCAAAGTGTTGCTTTATGTGAAGAAATATCTTCAGTAGCAGTATAGTTTTTCTGAATTTCTTATTGCTTTTTAAATTTTGCAAGCCTCTCTTCACCTGGAATTATTGTGGGCTGTACTATGTAGAAATTCTTATAACCATTTGTTGTGTTCCTTGGCTACTATATTGCATTTTTACATGGGATGGGACCAAGGGAGAATAGGTGGAACTCTGAGAAGGCAGTTCTTTTGTGTTTATGTTTTATTTTCTTTTCCTTTCTTTTGGTATTAGAATTCGTTTGAGTCTTGTTAACTAGAATCCCAGTGATCAAATCATTTAAATTCTCTCTTTGTTTAAATCTGGAGGGAATCCAAGAATTTCATGTGGTTCCATTGTGGAGCCTTAGGCGCATGCTCATATGATTCAGGAATGGAAATTTGTCTCTGCTACATTATTTTTTTATCATGTAACTTGATGAGGATTACACTCGGGAACATGGTGAATGAAATTCATTTGTCTCCAAGATTTACTGGTGTTATGCTGATGTTTATGAGTCTGTTCAGTGGAGGGGAAGATTTAAAGTCAGAATCTTGATCCCAGGCATTGAGATGCATGTTGCAACCAGTTTGGCCGGGCTTAGTGGAAATTATGCAGGACTGTAGGTTTTTCCTTTATAAGCTCTGCAGGATTGGAGGATGGAAAGATGAACTCTTTTTAACCCTTGTATTCAGATGAATGGCCCCAAACTACCGAGCTAGCCTTAGGAGGCATGATGATGATCTTGAGCGACATGTATGATGGTAAGAGTAGAGGTGGCAATACTTTTATAGTTCAACGAGTACTCAATGGGATGAGAGTTATAAAGCTTTCCATACCTATTAAAAATCATCGATTGGAAATAAATTGGAAGGATGTTTAATGGGATGAAAATTTGTTGGATGGCTTATAGGATATCTATATTTCTCAATGAGAAATATTAAATAGATAATTATTAGGTAATGTTAAGTAATTATTGGGTGATGTTGATTAATTAATAATTAATGATAATTTAATTTTTTAATATATTTATATATATTATTGATAAATAAAATTTATTTTTTATTTTAAAATTATGATAGCTGCTGGAAGTTGGACTATCACCAGATCGTCGGCCTACTGCTTCTAATTGCCTCCTAACAGTTGGATTTCGACCGGTCGGTAGTCCGGTGGTAGTAAGCTTACCTACACCACTATTTAATTTTAAATGGAAAATTTTAATAGAATATCAATGAAAATTGAAAAAATTTTAATTTATTTAAATTTCATTTCCTCCCAATAAAAGAAATTACATTTCTTATTCCCAATAGAGATAATCAATAAAATTATCTTTCGCATATTTGAAAATGATCTTTTTAGTTCTTAATATTTAAAAATAAAAAAATTAGTCCCTCATTTTAATATATTTGATTTTTTTCATTCTTTTGTCTCATTTCATCATATTTTTTGCTCAAAAAGGCAACACCTACCCTAAACGAGTTATTATTTTAGTGTTATTATTTTAGGATTTTTTTGGAAGCACGTAAAATTTAACAAGTCAGACTTGGAGTAGTATAATCAATCACTGTGTCCACTGGATTAACTTTGTTGTTTTTTTATTTCACACATGTGGGCCAAAAAGTCAGACTTGGAGTAGTATAATCATCAAAATTGGTTTTTCTGCCGACAGCACAGTTGATGGAGTAGTTTATTATGGTTGTGAATTGAAGAAGTGCAAAGGATTCTCATCTATGAAGAATAAAGTATTGTGCTTGGGATGGTCAAGAGTTTTTAGAGAAGTTTGGACTAATAGCAATTATGATAAGTTTTTGTGAATGCTTGAGCAATTCTTTTGCATACTTCTTTTGTTTTTCGTCCCAGTTTTAGTTGACTTCTCATAGTCCACTCCTTTAAACTCTTCCAGAGAGAGGCTACCATGTCCAGCTATTCTTTTATCTAAGAGATATCTTCAATATGGCCGAGGCCATCATATTCATAACAGCTGTTGTGAAAGTAATAGGCAATTTGTTGATTGAAGAAGGGAAATTCCTTCATGGTGTCAAGGATCAGGTTGAAGAGCTTCAAACAGAATTGCAACAGATGCAATGGTTCTTAAGAGATGTAGATGTTAAAAAGATTGAAAAGGATAGGATCCGACAATGGGTTTTGCAAGTTCAAGATATTGCTTATGATGCAGGTGATTTACTCGAGAGTTATGCTTTAAGAGTTGGATTCAGAAGGGGTGGAGGTTTCGTGAAAGTCCTCAATAAATGTGAATTCTTTTTGAATGAATGTGGTCTTCCTCATGAACTCAGGCCAGAAATAAAAGCACTTACCTCTAAGATCTTGTCCGCGCAAACGTTTGTTTCCCACAGTGGCAAAACACTTCATTGGCCATCTACTTCTTCTGAATTCAATTTTTGATTGTTGTTGAAAAGATTTTATGAAATTCTCAACAATTGATTTGTGTTTGGTTGCTACTAAAAAGATTGTAGATGAAAAAAGTTCAAGTAATTGATTAGTGAGAATTAGATTTAGGGCTGAGAGAATTGGAAGGAAGTAAGGACGAGAGAAGTTTGTGAATTAAGAATTACACAACAATGGAGAAGTGAAAAAAACAGAGGAAGAATCGTTTCTCTAGCATGAAGGAGAAAAAGTTTAACCCTTACCAACTGGAGCTTGTTGCTCCAGGCAACAAACATGCATGAACCATTTCCCGAAGTATATGTCTGGATAGTCCAAAGTCGCGATAATTAGCCCGTTTTATCAAACTGCTAAGAGATCTACAGGGGGACGAATCCTTTTTTTATTGCCGGGAAAAGATGAATACTTTACTATAGCGGCAGGAAATTCTTTGGCTTTGAATGGGGATCTTCGGGAAGCGAGAAATTGAGGGGGTAGATGAACCTATAGAATGACCTCAAGTTCTAGATTCCCCGTAAAGTATGTAAGCTCGGGAGTTGACAACTCCAACAAAAGGGGGACTAAAAAGGGAATTGTGGGATTTTTTATATAATATGTCATATAAAAAATGCTTCCTCTATACGTTCCTGATTCTTTTTGCCTTGCTCGCAGCCTTTTATTTACTTTGTCTAGTCTTGTGTTCGTACTTTCAAAAAAGCCCTAAAAAATAGCATGCCTAGGGCATGTGTTGCCTTATTGGACAAAAAGTTTGACAAAACCAGACAGAAGGACGAAAAAGATCAAATGTATGAAAGTGAAGGACTATTTTTTTCATTTTTAAATTTTAGGGACTAAAAAAATTATTTTCAATTATGTGAGGAACAATTTTATTGATTATCTCTTCCTAATAATTCTCTACCCATTTAAATCTCATCTAGTTTCTACCTGTTCGCTCCCAATTGCCGCACCAAATGCAGAGATTGTTTATTTTGCATGCTTTGATTTTGTGTGTGTATTATCTTTAAGGAGGGAAGGTGAAGAAGAAAAGAGAATTCGTAACTTTTATTTAGATACCAAAATTGCTTGGCTTGGATCTTAAAAAAGAGGACTTTGGAAGTTTCAGTATTAGTAATTCTATTATATAGATTGTAAATCATTCAAATGGGCATTTCTTGCTTAAGGATGTTCATTTATATGTATATTATATAGATGTAATAAGAGCAGTAGATTGTAAGTCATTCAACTGTGTATTTCTTGTTCAAGGATGTTCATTTATATGTATAATATATAGACGCGATAAGAAAAGAGCATTTTTGCACCAATCTATTCTAAGAGAATAGAGTGAAGGGATAACAAACATGCTTTGATTTTGTGTGTGTATTATTTTTAAGGAGGAAAGGGTAGGGGAGAGGAGAATAGAAGATGAGAATTGGATTTGCATTTCAACCTGTGGAACAAAGATGGGCTTCGTTTTGAATGACATTAATTGATCCTCAAGAATGATACAGCAAAAACCCTTCAAAAAATAAGGTTTCTCATGCTCCCTCCCTCTCTCTCTCTATATAATAAGTTTATGATGATTTTGGTTATCAAATACTCTTCTATTCCAAAAAAGGAATTTAGTTTGAAAATTTTTCTTTATTTCAAAAAAGAGTTCCCTTTCAGAGTAAAATAATTGTATTACTTTTATTAATAATAATGATGTAACTAAAATTAAAAAATAAGAATAAAAATATAAAATTATAACTTAATTGTGCATTAAGTGTGTTGTATTTTATAATTTTTAAAAAAAATTATACCAAATCCAAAGTAGATACGGAGGGAGTATAATTCATGCGGCCACCAACGAGAGGTTTTAAAGTTGGGTAAGAGTATGATAGATATTGTCTGCCTGGGAAAAAAAGGAAAAAGAAAAAAAAATAGAATTCATGCGCTTATGATCATTCAATTAGGGCATGTATGGCCTCTTGGATTATGATCTTAAAATGCAGTTTAAATCGTATTTTGATAAAAGAATTATCACCGAAAATTTCTTTTACCATCTTCCAATGGGCCCTTTCATTATTTCTCAATTATTACTGTGGTTATTATATAAAAATGAGAATTGAATTTGTGAATTTCAATGTAATTATTATAAATTTGTTTGCCTTTGAAACTATAAGCTTTTTTATGTGTCTCGAATTCACCCTTATTCAAAAGTTCAAGAAAAGCAAAAATATAATAACAGCATTATTTTATCCCTCCACACGAACGAATAAGCTTGTTCAGGAGCCTTTTGGTTTTTATCTTATAATATGGGGCATATGAATTCGATTTGTAATTTTGATTTTGAACCATACTATGTTAATTAATTCTACTTCTTCAATTTTACTGATATTAATTTAGACAACTTAATTGGAGATAAATCATATTAATAATGTTCTGTTAACCACCCTTTCCATTGATCCATTACATTACTCATAAGTTTTATTTAAGAATAACAAATGAGTAGGTTGGTTTATTCAATATTCATTCATTGGATCACTAATGAGTTGTAAATACACTAGTCATGACTCAATCCGGGTTAGATTTGGGTTAAGTTGAATTCAATTTGACCTAACGAGTTAAAATTATTAATTTTAAAAAATTAAAAAAGCGAAAATTATTAATTTTAAAAAATTAAAAAGGCACCAGTTGACCAGTTGTTGCTTCTTTAATTTTTTTAAAATTAATAATTTTTGCTTTTTCAATTTTTTAAAATTAATAATTTTAACTCAACTAATTTGAAAACCATTTTAAGTTCTAAATACTTGATTTTGTCTGATTCATTCATTTTAATTGAAACAGATTTGGCCAAATTCATGGTGAGTGAAACTAGAGCTATAACTTTTAATTTTTGTTTGCCAATTTTTTTCTAATTTTGAGCCCTTCAAAAAGACAATATAGATGTAAAGAATGTGCAAACAAATTTGCTTTCAAATTTTTTATGTACAATGTACTTTGTAGCTAATTTAATCCAAGTTAATAGAAGTGGCACAAGTAATTATTTTTCTTAATTTAGTAGTCAAGTGTTACAAAAAACAAGAAAAAGAAAACAAGAAGGTACTTTTGTGGTTTAAAGCATACCATTGAAGTCTTTTTTTTTTTTTTTCATTGTGATATTAGTAGTTTTGACAAAAAAATTACATTGTTAACTTTTTACTATATAGCTAAAGAAATCAGAGTTGGACAAGAGATATACTTGCTTTATATAACCCTGTGAAGTAACAAATTTTTAAAAAGTGACCAATCATCAGTAGACTTTTTAGTTAAAAATAGACATCTTATTTTTCAACTATATCCACAAAGAAGTAAAATTAGTTGCTTAGATTCTCAAATTAACTTCTTCTGTTAACCATTTTGATGAACCAAAAAAATTATTCACTCCCACAGAAGAAAGAGAATACTTATTTACTCCGACAAAAAAAAAAAAAAAAGAGAATACGACAATTATTAACTAACAATTTGTCAAGGGAAAACAGGAAAAAAAAAAAAAAGAAGTAACACAACAAACAAGTTCAAGAAAGAAATAAAGTTAATACTAGTTAGACTAATACTTTAACAAGCTTAATTGTTCGATAATTTGGGTCCAAACATAAGACATTAATTAGTTCTAAACTCGATGATTAAGTGAATGATTAATTTTTTATATGGTGGCTATACATATCTCATATCTTCATCCCAAAATATCACTTTGATTTGATACAACATATACAATTAAGTGTATACTTTTATTTTTTTATCCGTACTTTTTAATTTGAATTATATAATATATGTACTTTTCAATTTGAATTACACTAGTACAAGATTCCCATGCAAGGCATAGGATGTCTAGTAATTTTGTTGATAATTTGTTAAACACATATTGCTAAAAGTTTAGGGAGAAACAAAAATTAAAATTAATAAAAGTATGAAATAATATTTGTTGAATAAGAGTATAGATAATGAATTCATAGCTATGGTAAAAAAAAAGTATTTTAAAATAAAACTATTAAATACCTATTATAATTTTAAAACAGTATAAAATGTGAAACTCTAAATTATAAATTCTTTACACATAAATCATAAAACTAATTGTAAGTTTGATTTTTATCATAATTTTATATAATATAGTTCATTACAATATTTTGAAATTCTATATATAGATAAAGTGAATGATTAATCTTAAGAAATAAAAATATCAAGCAATTAAAAGAATTATAAAGCAAAAGACTAAAACTCTTGAAAATAAATGTGAAATGATCCTCCAAGAGTAGGATTCATAATGCTCCAAAACATAAAAATATAAAAAGACATGCCAAATTAGGGGGGGAAAAAAGTAGTTAATTAAGGATATAGACATCATTGTCAAAATTCTTCTATAATTACTACGAAAACATTAAAATAAATAAATAAATATTGAAAAAACATACTAATGAAAATTAAATTATTAAAAAGAATAAGAATTTCAACCATCTTCAAATTACTAATTAATAGATAGTAAAAACTTTAACCATCTTTTAATTACTAAATATTAATATTAAAGCATAATAAAAAGACAATTTAATTTTTAATATTTATGATAATTACATTAAAACTGACTAACAAATTTTTTTTCTGTTTATATAGTGATAATGTATGTACTTTCAATTTGAATTATACAGTGTCATTGTTAGTCAAGTAATCCTATAAAAACATAAATGTACTATCATAAATACACTCAAAACAAGGTAATTACCAAGTGAAAATTTTCCATGCTACTACTTCGATGAATTATACATCAAAACGATTAAAAAAAAAAGGTTAAAAAAAGCAAATGTAAACAAGGAACTTTATAATTTGGAAAAAGGTCGAAGTTGAGAAAAACACATGGTAGCTAGGGGCGAAAAAAGTGCAATTAAGGTGCAATTTTTTTTTTATGTCTCTATTTCTTAAGGGTCTGTCCCTATTCCTAAGTTTTAGAATTTTGGGTCTCCCACTGAGAGCTGAACTAAGCAGCATCACGAAAGGCTTAGGTCGGAGCAATGGACAATGGAGTAGGCTATGCGTTCCAATGGCTTTTGTGGGCCGTTTGTTCTTTCAAGGTGTTCAATGGGAGGTTTACCAACAGAGTTTTTGTTTCTTTCTTTGTTGTTTTTGTTTGGTTTTAGTCTAGGTTAGCTCTTGATGCTAGGTTTGCCTTAACGGATATGATGTGTTAAGGAGAGTCCATCCGCGATGGACAATATCAGTGCAAAAAAAAAAAACTAGGAACTTTACAACTCAAAATGATCTATTGACTCATAACTTGTGCTACAAAAGAAAAGGTTAAATTAAATTTAGAAAATCTAAGGTTAAATAAATTTAGATAATCTAATTTAAGTTTCATCAAACAAAAAAATGGCCATGTATATATACTATGTTATTTTATTGTTTCTTCCTTTTTCTGAAAATTACCTCAGTATCCAAACCAAAACCATCAACCTTTCTTACCTCTATAAGTTGGGAGGTCTTGAACATTTTTACCAATGGTTTCACGCTATACAAGTCATTAGCCGAGTACTTATCCGACCGTCTAGATACTGCCACGTGCACTACACATACACCTCCAGGCTTCAGCGTCCGTTCGATCTCACCGATGAATTTCCACGGATAAAGTGCATGATCAAACACGTTCGAAAACTCAAAATCAAAAGTCTCCTCATCGAACGGCTGATGATGGAAATCACCCTTTATAACCAATGGAGGATAAGGCACCAGATCAATACCCACCGAATCATTCACTCCCACCCGTTTCAGAGCCGCCACTTCTTGCCCGACCCGAGCTCCGACGCAAAGTGCTTTCGACCCGTTTAACAGCAAACCCTTTCCCTTCAACCTCTCAAAGAACTTGGCGAAGACCTCAACCTTCCGGTCCCAATCCCGGGTCGTCCATATTTCTCGGAGCTTAGGGTTGAGGGTCTTGTTAAGCTGGCGTTGGATGTAGGCACCGTAGGATGAATAACCGGGTCGGATCTTGAGATCCGGCAATGGATCAGGATCAATGGGCGTCGTCGGGGTGGTGGTGTTGCTGTCAGCGATGGCGGTTTTGGACAAAGCGTGATGTGGGGTTTGTAAAGAGAGAAAGAGCAAGAAGGAGAAAGATAGAAAGAGGGAGAGCACGAAGGGTTTGAGAATGAAGGGAAGTTTTGAAAGATTTGTTTTCATAATGTCTCTGCATGGATGGATGGGTACGTAAACGTAATGACTTTATCAGGGGCTTATGTTTATTGATAATACCACTGCGTGTCAATCTTGAGAATTGTAATTATGGATTTGCATGTGAAATAAATAGTTTGGGAATTGAGTATGGATTTGCATGCGAAACGGTAGTTTGAAGTTTGGATGCGAAAATCAAGGAGTGTAGTTAGGTTGGGAATAGGTTGGTAAAAATAAACTCAATTTGAAATTTTAATTCAACTTATTTATTACTTTCTTCACTCTAAAAAAGAGTTAATTTTGATTTAAATACAATATTGAATGCATCGATTAGATATAGAATTTTATATTTTTATTAATTCAACTTATTTATTACTTTTTTTCATTCTAAAAAAGAGTCAACTTTGATTTAAATGCAATATTGAATGCATCAATTAAATGTAGAATTTTATATTTTTATTTTTACTTTTACTTTTTAATGGTGAGTATACACCATTATTATTAGCATAGGTATTTTAGAAATTTAGTTTAAAAGTGGACTCTTTTTTTCAAACAAGAAATTTTTTTGAAAGTGGACTCTTATTTTAAAATTTACTTATTAAGTTGGGTTAAATTTCCTTCACGTTAAAAAAAGAATCAACTTTTGATTTGGTACAACTTTTAAAGTTATTAAGTCTGACCCATTTAATACACAATTAAATATATAATTTATATTTTTATCTTTGTTTTTTAATTTAAATTATATATCATCATTATTAGTATTAGTAAGGGTAATATAAAAATTCACACTAAAAATAAAAAAAAATTTATAATAAAGAAAAATTTTAAAATTAGACTTTTTTTTAGAACGAAACTATTAACTCGTAATTTAATGTGTTTTAAATTGAATTTATTTGGTCCGATAAGTTAATGTTATTAATTTTAGAAAAGTAAATAAGTAGACAGTGGGAAATCCGACCATAATCTTATTTAATTTTTTAAATTAATAGCTTTAACACATTGAACCAAATAAATTCAACTACAATCATTTAGGATACAATGTTAAAATTTAACCACATAAATAACCTCCATTCATATGTAGATTATTTTTGATAAGGTTCAATCTAATTCTAAATTTTAACCGTACCATTAACCTTTCAACATTTTTCCTAGTAAGTGTTTCAAATCAAGCAAAATATTCTTTTAAATTTAGGGCAATGCAGAATTTTGGTATAGAAAATCTTAATCATACAAATGATCGTAAATTTTTTTTACCATTAAGGGTTTCAACACGTAAAATATTCTTTTAATTTTAGGGCAGTGCATAATTTTGGACTAAAAATGTTAAGATCAATGTCATTTGGTGTTTGGGGGCATAATTTTGGAACAAAAATGTTAATATCAATGTCATTTAAACCCACACACAAACACTCAATTAATAAACATTCAAGTTTTAGATCTGCGAACCCAACATAAAACTCACATGTGGGGGTGCCTGGCAGGGGGAGGGGAATGAAAAATGTAATGGAAATAATAGTAGTGGAGAATAATAGTGGGTCTTTCATTATAATTCTACTGATTGGTTTATGTTGGGGAATGGAAATGATTATTAATAATGGTGATTGGTTTGTGTTAAGAAATGTAAATGATTATAAATTAATTGTAATAATTAGTATTAATTAATTAGTTATTATTAGCTAATTATTTATTATAATATTAAATTAATTAATTATTAATAAAAATATTATTGTTTAAATTAATCTTAAGTAATTAATTAATTATTATTATCAATTAATTATTTATAAATTAATTAATATTAATTATAATAATTAATATTAGTAAATGAGATTAATTAATTATTAATTATAATATTAAGTAAATGAATGATTAATTGAATTAATCTTAATTAGTTAATTTATTATTACTTAATAATAATAAGTTAATAATAAATTAATTTATATTAATTATAATAATTAACAATAATTAATTAATTAGTTAGTAATAATTAGTAATTAATTAATATTATCAATTATTTATGTATAAATTAATTATACATTAATTATAATAATACTATTAATAAATGAGATTATTTAATTATTTAATTTATAATATTAAGTAAATGAATGATTAATTAATTAACTTATTATTACTTTTAATAATAAATTAATTAATATTAATTATAATAATTAATTAATTATAATATTAATTTAAAAAAAAAAAAACATTCCCTAGGTTTCATACCCCCAATATTTGGGGTATGAGAATTCCCCTCAAGTGGGGAATGAATTTTACTATTTGCATTCCATTCCCTCTAACCAAGCAGGAGATATTCTTTCGTTTCCATTCCCTACCCCTCCATACCCATGACCCAGGCGCACCCTAGTTAGTCAACATAGTTAATCAACACTATGGCGGTAAGTGCTCCACTTTAGGATTTTGAAGTTGTAGGTTCATTTATTTATTATCTGTTCTTTCTTATATGCTACTTGCATATGCACCTATGTAATTTTATACTCCCCATCCTAAAAAAGAGTTCACTTTAGTTTAGTTATAATTTTTTATTAATTATTAAATACTATATACTTAATGCACTAACTAAATATATAATTTTACATTTTTATCTTTACTTTTTAATTGTAAATACACACAATTATTATTAATGAAAATATTTTAAAATTTTGATTTAAAAATAATTTTTTTAAAAATAAAATAAAATTTAAAAGTTAACTTTTTTTTGAAGAGAGAGCAATTTGTATTCTTGCATGTGCAGTGATTATGTACACTTGGTTGAACACAAAGGTAGCAAATAGAATTAACCAAACTAATGTTACCATGTCTTTCACCACTTGAGCTAGGCCAAAAAAAGACCTAAATTTATATACAATTTGCCAATTTGGCTACTAATCTGAGGATAAATAGAAAGCATCAACCTTACATTACCACTAGTTAATATCAAAGCAAATCTGATGCTAAGGATGAATACATTCTACTCATATTGGCAGCTTTCATCATGTTAGACTTCGCAATATCCAACAAAGGGTCTGCTTGGCTGGCCTTGTTGAAGCAAAACTTGGCTTCCTCCCACCGACCCTCGGCCACAAACACAAGACCTAGATTGTTGTACGCCGGAGCATAACCTGGTTGCAGTTCAAGAGACTTAGTAAACATTGCCTTTGCTCTATCATGTTTTCTTAGTTGCCGGTAGAGATTTCCAAGATTGGAAAAAATTGTGTGTGCCTGATGAGATGTAGTCAATGACAACGCACGCTCATAAGCTTCTTCAGCTTGTGAAGTTTCCTCTGATAGCTGCAATGAGATACCTGAAATATATATAGATCGTGAAAATACGATTAACATTGATAGCCAACCTAAGAAAAATATAGTAGTTCTATAGAAAAAACATATAATGTATGTAGAATGTGAAAGAATTAACATTACCAAGATTTGACCAAGCATAGCTGCAATCATTAAGGCGAGCAACTGCGGCCTTAAGGTAAGTTTGTGATGTTTTAAATTGCTGGGTACAAAGACTATGATGGCCAAATTGATGCCACTGCACAGCATCATCTGGGTCTTCTTCTATTGCCTGATTCATATGACATAGGGAAATGGAAACTAAAAATTCTTTCACACAGAAGCTTGGATGCAATCTTCAATTTCTTGGCCGATGCAACTTCTCTTTGCATTGACCGAGAGAAAACAGAACCAAAGGATATTATCCCCTAACCAAACAATGTACAATCATAGACATCAAACCCCATTGAGTTTAAATGACTAGCACTGGGAAAAGGATAATGTTTTGAAAAGAACAGACTAACTCACAAAGCAATTATCTAAATATAAACTAGCTGAACAGATGTCAGAGATTAACCAATTTCCAACAACAAAAAAGAACCTTAACTTCCAGAAGATAGATTTAACATGAGATATGAAAAGAATTCCCCCCAAGGTAATTAACAACTGGACTAAATACTAACTGGTAAATGAGAGCCCTACATGGACCGTAAGGAAAAAATTGATGAGAGAAGCATGGCACAGAGATCAGCTAGTACCAGATTCTACATTCTGCAGAAACATAGAATTAGAAAAAACATAATTTTACACCTAAATTTCGGTAAGAAACAGAGAGAGAGAGAACTGGGAGAAACTAGAAGAATTAAAAAGAATATAATGCTTCTTCAACCTGTTTAAGATTCTGTGTTGCACGTTCTTTGACTTCTAACAAATCATCATTCTCGATATCGAAGCTTGCAGCTATCTCATGTTGAGCCTTGTGAACCATGGCAAGGCCAGCCCATGCTATAGGAGGCTCAATCATGGAGGAATCACCTTCCCGAAGTATTGAAGCCATTTCATTTCCAGCCCAAGAGAGCTGTTCACTTGGATTTTGAGACCTTTCTGCATCCCTGATTCGGTGAACTCCAACAGCATACCTTGCAGCTAAACAATTAGGCTCCAGTTTCCCTGCCTGGACATTTATAAGCAAACTCTAAGTAGGACAGCAGTCACAGGCAAAAGTACTTTTCATAAACAGCAAAGCAGAAAGGCTTGTAAGTAGGATTAAGTAGACCGACCCACTCAGTAAGGTCTGAAAAATCACAAAGACCTCCACTCAACCAAAGAGAAAATAGAAAATACCCTTTTAATGGAGTAACATAAGACAAATGAGATTCTGAACTAACCGGATAGTCTAAGAATGCCAAAAAACTTGTATAAATATAACTGTGAATGTATCAGTCAGTTATTTGATTAAGCAAAAATATATACACCTTTCTGTTTATCAATTTGTCAAACTCTAACCATTACTTACAAAATAACAAGAAAGAATAACCTAAAAATTAAAAAGAATAATAAAATATAACATTAAATCTTCATACCATAGAACCAATTAGCAAGCAAGCACAAGCACAAGGACAAGCAACCAAAAGAACAAAGACTTGTACAAGTTGGAGGTTTCTATAGCCCAATATGTGCCCAATGTAACAGACAGAAAAGGTAATTAATGGTTTTCCAAGCATCGGGAGGGCTATTGGTTATATAACTAACCACAGGCAGAGTAAATGAAAGCAACCCATACTTACTATGCCATCACAAAATGAGATAAGTGCTTTGTCAAATGCACTTCAAATAATAAAATCATTTTAATGAGACAAAAGCACCTTTTCCAAGCATTTGTTTGCATTTCGATGATCACCCATCAAGAAATAAGCATTAGCTAGATTCGACCATAGATGTGCTGATCTGGGATCTGATTTCACAGCAGCTAATAAACATTCTTTAGCGGCATTTGCTGCAGCAACTTGATCTGCAGAAGCCCCTCCATCATCACTATTTGCCCCAGCACCTAAAATATGGAAGAGCTTATTTTCTGATATAATTTTTAGCCAAGCAAACAAATAATTTGCAGTGAAGTTTGAACTTGAAACACATCTCCAGACACTATGTGAAGAAATTACCATGACAGATTGTAAAGATAGAACCAAAAAATGTTTGTTGGCATCATAAAACTTACCTGAAACTACAGAACCATATTTACACAAAAGAAGGGCTGCATAATTGATGAAGGACGAAGGATGGTTTTGATCCTTCAAAACCAGATCTTGACAGCATTTCTCTGAAAGCTCCAAATTCCCACTGGAAAATAAAGGTTAATATAACAGCTATTAAAGGATCAACATTAGAGACTCATAAAATCTGTAAAAAGCCTCACTTGCTAATGCCAGCAGATAGAGTGGAAGGTACTCCTAGTGAATATGACTGCAACCACATAAAAGATGCGAGGCCCCAAGCAAATATCCTCTTGGAGAAGGAAAGACACAGAAACAGTGACTTTTTGACAAATAAGCCCTGATGCTCCCAACCAACTTGGTATTGGTTCCATGCAAATTGAACTAAAACAATATTTTCATCTTCTCTACTATTAAATCAGTCGATGTGAAAATTTAATCATTACTTCTGAAACTAAGCCATCTTGTTCTCTGAAGGCTTTTCAAGCAAGTTTACATTCTCAAGATGGTTTATTCAGGCTTTGTATAGTTCTTATGCTACACAGCAACTTCGTGAATCATCTTTTATATGATTGCTACATGTCTATTACCACCCCTACTAAGTAAATCAAACTCTTTTGAATCCATATGCTGTGTAGTAAGAAAATCGCAGATGACACAACATCAACTCATTGTATGTTGGTTCAGAAAAAAATTCACAAGAAATATGGTTTTTTTGAAAACCTACTGGTCTTGGAAAGGAAGGAGGACAAAAGAAGAAAGAAGAGCTTGGGAAGTAAACTTCCATGCAGAGAATAATGCAATATAACAAAATTGGAAAATATAGCTTACACTGATTTGCTATATACAATTACTATAATACTCATCCCACCTTTATGATTTACTTGTCATTTATTTAATAAGTTGTATCCTAACTGGATTGTGATCCATTGATGCTTTGTCAACTCTCCAACTTAATTGACTGAACTTCCATATTTTGAGAAATAGGAATAGGATCCCAATGCATAAACCCCTAAACATTTTTTTAAAAAAAAAGTATCCTTTCATTAATGATGTTTATTGATGTGAGTTCCTTCAAATAACCATGCTTCTATCAGTCAAAGCCCCATCAGAGTTTCCTACCAGTCTTTCCTCAACACCCAGCTTGACAAAGATCAGGGTAAGTTTTCTCTTTGCATGCGTTTCCTGCCTTTCATCCAAAAATAATCCATTAAACCCAATAGACCAAAGATAGACCAAAGACATTATCCATTTACAAGGATGCACAGATCATGACTGTTTATGGATTTGTTGATAAGTTCTATTCTATCTTAACAATGTATATCGTTAACAATAAGCAAAAGGCAACAATGCTGGTACTCTAAACTGCGTAGTGGCATATGTTATTCAAAAAATAATTAACACTGCCCCTAATGTGCAATGCAAATCCACAACATTCTTGTCCCAGGATTAGTGGTTGTGTTCTACACTTCTGCTTGAATATCATCCTCTAGCTTTTATCACTCAACCATACTATAGAATAAAAACAGAACAGAAGTAAATTACAATCATTATGATGCCTCTAGTTAATTTATTTCCAATACCTTTGAAAATAAGCAATTCCAAGATTTCCTAGGCAATCCAAGTTGTTGGGTTCAATGGCTAACAATGCCAAGAAAACTGATATAGCACTCTACAAAAGAGAATGAAAGACATTCAGATTCTGAAAGATACAATTGTATGACTGTTGCAAGAGTGCCTAACTTGCAAGAATAAAATTCAGTTACTGCACCTGCAAACGTCCTGTTTTAAGAAGTATAAGTCCAAGAGTATTCCAGACTGATGCCTGCCTGACATCAGAATTCATAGACAACCTTAGCTTAAAAAGAATATCCTCAAGTTCTTTGGGTTCAAGGTCTTTGTCTGACTTGCTGTCCTCTAAGCTTCCTAACAAGATACACTGTATTTTTCGACAACACGTGTCATGAACATAATGTCATCCACTCAATTTACCATCATAAAAGCAACCAGAGTCTCTAAACGTAAAAGATATTCCACCTGAGCATGATGAATCTGAATCAGTGAAAGCAACTCTGGCCGGTCAATTTCTTCTTCAGGTCGATTTAAAATCTCAGCTGCCTTCACATAGGCCATAACTGCCTACGAAAGACTCCTCAATCAAACTTATGTCCATTCCTGTGTAATTATCTGTACCAGGACAAGTTAAAAATGTTCAAAGATACCTTTTCAGCTTGACCCATCCTTTGGTACATTAATCCAAGTACAAAATGAGTGTGGGCATTCTTTGGCATCTTTCGTGCAACATGGATCAGCCCCTGCATGCACAAGAAAAAAAATCCTGGTCATGCTATCCACAAAATTGCCAATCCTTCATGAAGAATATGAAATAATGATAAATCAAGCCCAAAAATCATGTCAAATGAAGAGTGAAGTTTGCAACTTATAATCTGTATCACTCAAAGTAAGAAGTTAATCGTCTAGAGAGTCAGAATAAAAATATATCTAAACGGTGAACTCACCCCAGGCGAGCTATAAACTTGCCAGCCCCATCCCCACCACATTCAATTAGCATATTGCCAATGAAAGTTCCAACTTCATATAAAAGTATCTCATCATGAGAATTCATCAAACAATTAATCATCAATTTTCTTTTCACTAAGTACCAGAACTTATAGAAGCATAAACAAATGAGTTTCATCTATTATATCTCCATGTTTAACATTAAATTCTGCCAGATTATATGACAATGGATTTGGTACAAAAATAAAATGAGAAAATAGAATAAAAAATAACCAGAAAAGGAAATATGAATTTAAAATGCTACAGAACAAAAGCTATAATTCCTTTCTATTTATCGTCCTTCATATCTCTTCCTATCTTCACTTCCAACACAACCTTTTTGGAAACCTAAAGTACAAAAATCCAATGAGTTTTCACTAAATAAAGTTCCTCCTCTTCCTTTTCTTTGACATCCCATTATTCATACATTCAAACCCTCCTTTCCCTATTGCAAGGAGATTTATGAAAGATAAAGCAAGCACCTTGCTCTACAGACATAAAGATATTGATCCTGTTGAGTTCCACCACAATCCATTCTCCTAAACATTAATCCACTTACAGACTATGGAATGAATATGTACTTCTAGCCTCTGTTCAAGTTATGCAGCACTTCCCCCGAACTCGAACCACTTACAATCCCTAAGTTAAGAATGGGCTAAAACAAGTTAAAAAGTGTGGAAAATTAAACTCACCGTTTTAAGGCTGCTGACTTTTTCCTCACGTGATGAGGAGATCCCTTGACCATTCTGATCAGCCTCTGCATCAGCTACGCAATCAAGAGGGTACTCCACTTTACTTTTTGAACGACACTTTCCCAATTTCTTAACCTGTTTACACTCTGCTTCCATGACCTCTACATCTTTACTCATCGAGGCACTATTATATCATCGACTGTGTCTATTTACCCCCACCACAAAAACATCGGCTTCATGTATTAGAACTGAACTGATACAAGTTACAATCTTTATAATCTAAACGGACAGTAACAGAACTAAAGTGGCAGCCAAAACAATAAAAGGCAAAAACCCAACACAAACACTTCAATTTCCTACAACTGACATTTAAATTCATTTCTCAGGATTGAGCTTTTTATACGAATTGCACATACATCCTTTCAAGTAGAACAAAATGCCCACAACGTTCATTTATATTTTTTGGCAAAATCACCAAATATAAAGCTCATATGTACTGCACACTAAAAATCTAATCCTTTTCCAATCCCAATAAAGATGCAAAACTCTTAGACTAAACTGTATACTATCCTGCCAAGGTAATAAAGAAGAAAAAAAATCAGGCCAGATGAATTCATACCCAAAGAAAAGTAGAAAACGATGAGGGTCTGTTTCTTCCACAAGTTTACCACTAAATGGAAGTCAAGATAATTTTCCCGAAAATAACAGTAACAAAATCCACGGACATAAAGAACCCAGATGAAAATTATCTAAATATAAAACATCACCTGGGATTTCAATGTCCCTGAAGTCGTTCGCGGTAGAAAAATCAATGTGATGTTTGGAGTTTGGTTTGGTGGTGGTGGTCAATGGCCTGTTTTCCATGAAAAATGTTCATTTCTCTTTTATACGTACCCTTGAGCCTTGACGGTTCCCCAAAGTCTAAAACATCACTTTTTGTCCTTAAAAAAACACAGGAAAAAAAAAACAGAAAAAAGAAAGACAACTTCATTCAGCACTTAAACTTAATTAATTAAATTAGTTTCGTAAATCAAAGTTAATAGTAACTCAAGAACTGCGTAGGATGCCCAGTGATATTTTAAAATTTAATAAATTTTAATCTTTTAAGAAATTTTTTAAAATATATAATTTATATTTTTAGTTTATTTTATTGTATTTATGAACTATAAACTTCTTTTTTAGTTAATTTAATATTACTTTATATAATTATATTATTAATTAAAGTATCATATAATATGTAATTTTATTTTTTTTAGAAAAAATTCTCTTAAAGGAATATAAAAATTTATTTATTATGTGTAACTTTAAATAGTAGATATAAAATTAATTCAATTAACCGTTTAAATAACATTCACATGTTGAAATTAAACCATATTACAACTTAGATAACTATTTACTTATTATTACGTTGTAAATTAATTGATATAAAAGTATATTTAGTTAATTTAATAAGTAGAAATAATTGAATGTAATAATTATAAAATATTTAAATAAGGATATATAAATATAGAGTATGATTTTGTTTTTGGATAAATATGCTAATTATTGGTAATTATAGTATTCATAATTTATTTAAATAATTATGCATTATAATAATTTTAAATAATATTTTGAATTAGTATTGATATTTTTTTAGTTAACATATTTTAAATATTTATTTTTATAATTTTTTAATATATACTACTAAGTAAATTTTTTAATATGAAAATAAAACATTTTAAAAAATATATATAAAAGAAACATGTAAGTGTAGGTGAGTTACAAAATTTATATGCTAATAAAAATTGAAAATCCCATGTATGATAAAAAAAATTATTTAATTTTAGATTACAAGTAATTATACTTGAAAGTAAATTTAAAATGATAATAAAGAAACTACAATGAGCAAAACTTTCAAAATAAATTAATATACTAAAAGTATACAAAAATAATCACAAAGTTTCACAAAATTATATTTTTACCAAAATAAAACATGTAATTTGGAGGAAATTTATTGACAAAAGGTTTTCTATCACTCTTCCTTTATATATATAGACTAGGTTTTTTAGCTCTACGCGAGACGTGAGGTGTGTCCAATAACAATTTAAATTTAATAAATAGTAATTTTTTAACAAAATTTTGTTTGGTTTTTTGAAATACATAATTTATCTTTTTAATTTATTTAGTATATTTATGAACTATAAAGTTCTTTTCTAGTTAATTTGATACTATTTTATATAATTATATTGCTAGTTAAAGTGTCATGTAGCATGTTTTCCTATATTTTTTTTAAAAAAAATTCTATTAAGGTATATAAAAATTTGTTTACTATGTATAACTTTAAATACTAGATATAAAGTTGATTTGATTAATTTTTTAATTAACACTAATATATTGAAATTAAAACATATTACAACTTTAAATATATATATAACTATTTATTTATTATTATGATAGAAATTAATTTATGTAAAAGTATATTTAGTTTATTTAATAAGTGAAAATAATTGAATGTAATAGCTATAAAATATTTAAATAAGAATATATAAATGTAGAGTATGAATTTTTTCTATAAATAAATATGCCAATTATTTGTAATCATAGTATTCATAAGTTACTAAATAATTATACATTATAATAATTTTAAATAATGCTTTGAATTAGTATTGATATTTTTTAGTCAAAATATTTAAAATAATAAATAAGGATCAAGTTAAATTATTTTAATTATTTATTTATATAATTTTGTAATGTATATTACTAAATAATTTTTTTTAATATGAAAAATAAAATATTTAAGATTAAATATATATATATATATATATATATCAAAGAAACATGTAAGTGTAAGTGAGTTACAAAATTATATGGTAATAAAAATTGAAAAAAATCTCATATCTGCAATTCTTTTTTATTAAATTTGGATTACAACTAATTGTACTTGAAAGTAAACTTTACATTGATGATAATAAAAATATAATAAGAAAATTTTTTAAGTAAATTAGTACACTAAAAGTGATACAAAATAGTTTCAAAATTTCATAAAATTACACTTTTACGAAAAATATATTCTGCAACTTACAAAAAAACTATTGACAAAAGTTTATACCAACTCTCCCTTCTATATATATATAGATTAGGGCTGTTTATTTTATCTTCAAAACTGCAACATCTCAAAAACAGATTTGATTTCATTTTCATATAGAAAATTAGATTTGAATCAGATAAAATTAAATAATTTATAACATAATAAACATTTTTTTGTTAAACTTGGTTAGAATATTGCACTATGAATATCTGAAACTGACTTGATCCGATTCAATTGGGATTATACGAATAAGTTTGGGAAATTTGCATATATAGCAGGGTTGACCGTTGACTTTGCAAATATAGCACCCTCCTTTTTTTCATTGCAAACATAGCACTTCAGGGCTGAACAAAAACCACCGTACCCCTCTCTTTCTTCAGTTCTTCATAGCATCTCTTCTTCGGTTTTTTCTCTCTAAACTCTCTAAATTCATGCACTCTCTCTTCTTCCCTTTTTTTGTCTAAGTTCGCAGCTCTCTAAGTTCGCAGACCCCATTGCCCTCTCTTCTTCCAATAGAATCTAGGAAACAAATTTTCTTCTCACCACATTGTTCACAAACTCCATTGGCCCATCATCTGTAGTTAAGATCTCTACCGTGAGTCAAAGGATCACCGTTAGAGGTTAGTCAAATTTACTTTTGCGAACCGGGTTTGTGAAATTGAAAAGAAAGTCGAGCCCTATAGTCGAGTACTAGGTCGAGCAACGTAAAGGTCGAGTATTATATTGAGTTGTAGGTCGAGTAATATGTTGAAAGGTCAAGTAATTGGACTGTCATTCTCATGATCGAGTCCTTGGTCGAGTCTTGTATTAGGTCGAATAACTGGTCGTCGTGCATAAGGTCGAGTCTGTAAATGGTCGAATAAATGGTCGTGCATAAGGTCGAGTCTCTTAATTGGTCGAATATAAAGGTCGTGCATAAGGTCGAGGGAGTGCTTGGTTTGGTCGAGTAGTTGTACCAGTTGTGGTGGAGCAATATTCACATTCCTTCCACTGTACTATTAACTTGGTTATGCCTAATTTGGGTTATGGTTTCGTTGGATTGTAGGAATGTCGCATCCCATTATGGTCACAACCCATGTGTTTTATGGGGGAGAATGGGTCGTTGATCCCAATACAAATGAACGAAATTTTATTAATCACAAGCGGCTTGAACCTCTTATGTTAAAAGAGGACGCAAGCTTCGATGACCTGGTGAATCTCATAGTATCTGTCATGGAATTAGATATGGAGCTCAAAGATAGACTGGTCATCGAATATCTACCAAAGTACTTGTCTAAAGTCTCCACTATCCCCATCAAGACTGATTACCATGTGAAGTGTTTTTTGAATGAAATTATTAGATGGCCCGAACATGCTAGGATCCCAATATGTGTTAGCGTCCGACCATCCACTGAATCATCACATGCTGAAGTTAATGCTAGCAATTCACCGATAAAGCGACTGGGCTCAGACAGTCCGATATGGACTAACGATGTTCTTCCTCCAAACCGTTTTGTGGAAAACAATTGTATGGATAAAATTGACCCTGAAGGAGCTAGCAATGCGGGTGCGTACCGGTTGACAATCCCATAGTTGTTGAAGAAGATAATGTATCAACCAAGGAACAAGAAATACGTGAGAAACCAGCCATACCATGCCATACAATAACAAGGGCATCCTATGAGGACAAGTGGGACTTCTTCGATAGATTAGCCGTCGTAGATGTTGCGGTAAATGACATATTTGAAACGAGGAGCAATTAGCCTTGCGAATGAGTATGTTGGTATGAAACATTTTTTCGAGTGGAAGGTTATTAGGGCAAATAGCAAATATTGGTACATCCGATGCAAGCATGCCAATTGCAATCGCAATCGAATGCATCTTCCATTGGGAATTCGAGATCTTGGAAGGTCAATAAATTAGAAAACACCCATACTTGTCAATCATCGTTGCTACATTGTGATAATAGGCAGGCAAACAGCAAAGTTATTGGTTCATGGATCAAGTGTAAGTACCAGGCAGTTTGCCGGCCGTATAAACCCGGGGAAATCATGGCAGATATTCGCCAAGAGTTGGGTGTGAACATAACGTACAACAAGGCTTGGCGATCAAGAGAATCCGCTCTGGAAGAAATGCGAGGTGGATTTGAAGATTCTTATAGAATACTTCCAGCTTATATGCACATGCTGCGGGCATGTAATCCGGGTACGTTTACTGATCTTGAAATGGAAGAAGATGGACGCTTCAAATACCTTTTTTTCGCATTTGGCCCATCTCTACGTGGATTTCAAACTTCTATGCGGCCCGTTCTTGCTGTTGATGCATGCTTCTTGAAGGGAAAATACCCTGGGTCATTACTTGTTGCAACTTGCATGGATGGTAACAACCAAGTGTACCCCATCGGCTGGGGAGTGGTCGATTCAGAAAATGATGCGTCGTGGGAGTGGTTTTTGGAAAGGTTACAGTCTGCTATAGGTGATGAGATCGAGGATTTGGTGTTTGTTTCGGATAGACATAAGAGCATTGCGAAGGGTATATCAACGGTTTTTCCGAATGCCTTCCATGGAGTGTGTATCTATCATTTGAGCAACAACCTTAGAGCAACATTCAAAAGAAACGACATGCTCCCGGTCTACTTTAAGGCTGCCAAGGCTTACACTCTTGCTGAATTCGATGAGCGGAGACCCCTTGAACGCCAAAATTCACGTGTGTGTGAGTATTTAACTGAGGTCGGCATTGAACGATGGGCAAGGGCACATTCTCAAGGTAGACGCTATACCATAATGACCACCAACATCGCGGAATGTCTCAACGCACTGTTAAAGGATACGCGTGAATTACCAATTCATTGTTTGGTTGAGTACATTCGTAACACGCAGAGATGGTTTTATGAAAGGCGTATGGCGGCCCGTGAATTGAACTCACACACAACCCCATACATCGAAGAGCTTGATGGCAGAATGAGAGAAGCACAAGCGTATGTTCTTGAGCCGAACCCGATCTACACATATGGAATGCCGAGACCTATCAAATCGGTGGCTATAGTGAATTTGCAAAGTAGAACGCACGCGTGCGTGTTTGATATGGACCAACTGGCTTGTGGCCATGCATTAGTGCATCCCGACACGCAAATCGACCACTACGCCTTATGCTCGCTTTTATCACATCGATGCATTGTTAGCGCATATACGCAGATCCCATTATCGATTGGTGAGCACGAGAATTGGTTTGTCCTCGAAGAAGTTCTATGCATTCAACTAGCTCCTCCGGAACCTGTGTCTAAAAGTGGCCCAAGAAACAGAGAATCCGCTCAACCGGAGAGAGAAAGTAACAAAGAAATGTGGTCGTTGCGGAGGAAGTGGTCACAACCGTAAAACGTGCTCGAATCCATACGTTGTGGCTAATAATTGATATGTGATGGAGTTTAAGGCAAAATTCATGTAAACAAATGGTCAAATGGAGTTTATGTAATGAATTATAGTTGAATTTCTATCAAATATTTGCTATTGTTATTGTCTTTTTATCTTCATCTCAGCCATGAATGCTTAAATTTTGAACTCACACTTTAGACTCGACTTTATACTCGACTTTGGACTCGACTTTTGTGAATTAAAGTTTCTGTATGTAGTGTGCTCAACATAAAACTCGACATGGGACTCGACTTTTATAGATTATAGTTTCTGTCTGTGATGTGCTCGACTTTATACTCGACATGGGACTAGACTTTTGTGAATTATAGTTTCTGTCTGTGATGTGCTCAACTTTATACTCGACATGGGACTCGACTTTTGTGAATTATAATTTCTGTCTGTGATGTGCTCGACTTTAAACTCGACATGGGACTCGACTTTGTGAATTATAGTTTCTGCCTGTGTTGTGCTCGACTTTATACTTGACATGGGACTCGACTTTCCTGAATTATAGTTTCTGTCTGTGTTGTGCTCGACTCTATACTCGACATAGGACTCGACTTTTGTGAATTATAGTTTCTGTCTGTGATGTGCTCAACTTTATACTCGACATGGGATTCGACTTTTGTGAATTATAATTTCTGTCTGTGATGTGCTCGACTTTAAACTCGACATGGGACTCGACTTTGTGAATTATAGTTTCTGCCTGTGTTGTGCTCGACTTTATACTCGACATGGGACTCGACTTTCGTGAATTATAGTTTCTGTCTGTGTTGTGCTCGACTCTATACTCGACATAGGACTCGACTTTTGTGAATTATAGTTTCTGTCTGTGATGTGCTCAACTTTATACTCGACATGGGACTCGACTTTTGTGAATTATAATTTCTGTCTGTGATGTGCTCGACTTTAAACTCGACATGGGACTCGACTTTGTGAATTATAGTTTCTGCCTGTGTTGTGCTCGACTTTATACTCGACATGGGACTCGACTTTTCTAAATTATAGTTTTTCTCTGTAATGTGCTCGACTTAGAACTCGACATGGGACTCGACTTTTATAAATTATAGTTTCCGTCTGTGATGTGCTCGACTTTAAACTCGACATGGGACTCGACTTTTATAAATTATATTTTCAGTCTGAAATGTGCTCGACTTTGTACTCGATTTTGAACTCGACTTTTATAGGTTTTTTATTCTCTCTGTAATGTTCTCGTCTTTGGGCTCGATTTCAAAACTCGACTCTCAAATATGAATGAAATGCATAAATATATGCACAAATGTATAAATATTGTTATGATTAACTCGACTCTCTGTAATGTTCCTATCCTACATGCAATTTATGGCATTTATCTCAATGAACTTGACACATAACTCCTCTTCCAATTCGTTATGATTAACAAATCATCTAATTAGTGATCAAGTAATTAGAAGCATTAAGCACAAAGATAAATACTCAACCATAGAAAATTAAATCAAATTATATTAATAGAAAAATATTAAGACTTCATAGTTAGGCTACATCGAAACCCTAGAAAAAGAATTTAGTTCATATTAAAATAGAAGAACAACACCAATTTCTTAAACATAATTGCAAAAAGAAAAAAAAATAAAAATAAACTTCAACAAAACCCGTAGGTGGTAGCCAAAAATTTCATAACAAAATACAAAACTTAAATTACTAAAATTGCTAAATAACACTAAACACAAAAACAAGGAAAGAAAAATAAAATAACTAAGCTAAACTAAACTAAACTAAAGGAAATAAGAAAAGATAAAACCCGTAGACTTGAAGACCAAGCAATCAAAAATCTGCTTTGTTTGCTTCACCCAAGTTCTAGAGGAAAAAAATAAATTCTGCTCCTTGCTTTGCACATCAAGCTTGGTATGTTCTCTTTGCTAAACTACTGCAAACAACAAGAACAAAACAATGAAGAAAGATTGAAGAAAACAACAAGAGGAAGGCTGAAAAATTTTCAAAAACTGATGAAAGGATGCAAAAATTTCTTTGAAGAAAGAAACCGTGAGCTACCGGTTTTGTAGAAGAAAAGCGAGATGAAGTACAACTGAAATTTCTAAAGAAAAACCAAAGAGAACTACTGAAAAATTGCTAAGGAAAGAAAAGAAACTACTCCTAAACTAAGGAAGAAAGGAAAAGAAATATGCTGCTAAGAATGGGATGGCTGAAATGGAATCAGCTCAAATGGAATGTCTTCCTCCGTTGTAAGCTTTCTTATTTATAAGCAAGGATTTGCTCTTCTTTCTTTGCTCTGCCGAAGGTGTTGTTGCTGCCATGTGCTTGGTTTCTTTTCAGAATAAAACAGCCCAAGCTTTGCTTTTGTAGTTGGCAATTCATGTGACTTGATTCTCTTTTCTTTTTCTTTCTTCGTGTGCATGCTCTACTTTGCTTGTTTCTCTCCATGTTGTCGCCGATTTTTCTGAGCTTTGTTTTTGCCCATGTGAGACTGCATTTTTGGAGAGACTTTCTTGCTGTCCTCATGCACTCTTTCTTTAGAAAAATAAAAGATGCTGGGGTTGGTTATGCTCTCATGTGCTCGGTTCTTCACTCAAAATGGCTTCTTCCTTCTTTTATTTCCTTCTTTATTGTCAAGTGTAGCAGCCTTTTGTTACTAAGCATTCCTTTGTGTGCTGGATTCTCCTTTCTTTTATTTCTTTGCAGTTGGCCTCCTTTGTAAAGAATGAATGGTAATCGATTTTTGTTCAATCGATTTTCTTTTCTAAATTGTGTTGCTCATTTGTTTCTTTTCTTTTGCTTCTTTGTTGTCCGATTTGTTTATTCATTCTCTTTTCCTTTGGCTAAGTAAGAAGGCTTCTTCTTCTTGAATGTTGCTATCAAATTGTGCTACAAAAACCGTGAAGCTGAACTTTGAATGTCCAACTCAGCTAAAGAAACTTTCAGAAAAAATCTTCAAGTTTCTGTCCAGTTGTGGTCCTTTTTCTTCCAGAATTTGAGAAAACTTTCTTCATGAAAGTTTTTGCTCTCTTTCTTAGCTTTCCATATCATCTTGAATCATCTCATTTGGACGTCTGAATCAAGAGTTATGATCTCCGGAAGATGAGTGGGTTTCCAAAGGATAATTTGGCCAAAATTTGCTTTTCCTCTCCTTGTGTGTCAGGTTGCTTCATTTTTCTTTGTTGCAGCCAACAAAAGAAAATCTTCTTTGTCTTGTTGTTGAAGTAATTTGGTCAAGCTTTGATAAAAATAATTGGTTAGTCCTTTGTTCTCAAGATTAAACTCAAAAAGTTCTAGAAATATTGGAAATCTTAGAACTCATAAAATCAAAGGATAATTTGGCCAAAATATGTAAAAACAAAGTAAAACACAAGCCAATTTCTAACCAAAATTAATAAGAAAACTCTATATAAAATAGAGTTATCAAATATATGTACAAATGTATAAATATTTCTACAAATAAATAAATATATGTACAAATAAATAAATATGTGTACAAATGTATAAAAAATATATGTACAAATACGAATATGTGTAGAAATCATTTTCTTTTTTTCTTCGCCGGCTTTGCTCTTCTTTGGTCCTCTTGCCTTGCATGTGCAAACAAAGCGGCGGCCAGCTCAGTCCGAGCATCCATTATATTGTCAATTTTGAACTCCCCCAGCGGCAACCCGTGAATTAGCCGTTCTGCCCATTTCAATACATACACGCCACAATCTCCGGTGCTATACGAAACAAAAACCATGCGTTATTAGAAATAAAAGATGAAATTTAAAAGTAGCTTTGCATTTTTAAAGTGCTAACCCGGTGTTTGGCCTATCAATCCTCTCGCACCTCGACCGCGATACCTATCATATCCATCTCACATGCTTGAAGTATTTTTGGCATGATTTGGACCAGGTGGTCATGTTTTTGGACGATCCTTACGGTCAAGCGGATTGTACACGTGGATCGTCCCTCGAAATGAATTCAACCCTAACGAGTATCCAATGATTGCCATCGACATGCGCCGGAAATAAGAAATGGTTGGCATCTGGCAATCAACTTCATATGGCAATTGAACCGACAAATTGCTTCATTGCCAAGTCTTCATAGTTTGGATCCCGCTGGGTTGCGTACAGCGTCTTCATATCAGTCTGTCACGACAAATAAACACACCGAAATGTCATAAGTATAAGTTGAGATGAAATGTTATATTCTACACATGTATAAGTTGAGATGATCAGTAACTTACATCGAAGTGCGTCTCCAATATTGAGACATCTTTGTGGCATTACGGGACCCTCTTCCGGAGCATTGACGTGTATAAGTTGAGATGCTGAAAAATAGTACAACACAAATATTAGTTTAAAACCGATATATGTGCAACGACGAATGAGTATGATTGACACTTACATCATTTGACAGCCATTCATTTTCACGCATCATAGTCTTTAGCAAGTCAGAATCAAGGTCGAAAACCGGGGTCCATAGGTCACGCTTGACGCTTCACCACTTTTTCATGTCATCAATCTCGTCGGTTGGAAATGAAATCCTCAAACTTGGCCAACTATGGGGGGTTGGGGTGTGGGATATTCAATTCTTAGCACCGGACTCAAATTGATAACCCCGGGAGAGTCTTCTATGGCAAAATTTTGTCCTTTCCCGGGGTTCTGCTTCATCGGGGCGGGTGGAGGGCTCTCGATTTCAACAACGATCGGGATGGAAGGAGTCTTTTCAACAACCACCAACGCAGTTGAAGTCTTTTCATCCTTAAGAGCAGTCGGACTCCGACTCCGACGCACCTCGGATTGTAGTTGCTCAACAGTATGTGTCAGGTTTTGGACAGTGGCGGTCAGATCTTTATTGAGGGTTTCCAGCTCGGCGATACGGGTCTCCGACCTTTCCAGCCGTTCAAGAACCTGACTTATAAAAAGCTTGCGAGCCTCAATTCTGGCTGCCCGTTCCGATGAAGGATCTCGAGCCTTTTCAGATCCCACTGAGGCATCAAGGGGCTGGCCGGCTTCTTCTTCTTCATCCTCTTCCAACCCCACATCCTTCTCGGATTCGGCATTTTCTCCGTCCTCCCACGTCAAAAATTGTGCAGCTTCATCTGGAGTTGGAGTTATTGGGATCACTTTAACTGGCTGCAATACAAAATATGGTCATTTACTGAAACTACGCAATACCACAATCAACTATGGGAGGAAAAAACAAAACACTAGGAAATCATACCTCTCCGCTAACCAACCGTTTCGACCATACTTGTTTTTTTTCTTGGACCGATCGGTGGGTCTTCACTGCTTGCCACCTGAACATCCGTGGCGTGCACCCAGTGGTTTGGACCCTTTCAACCAATGAGAAGCGTTCAAAATGTGGCATCACCTCATATGCGAACACCTATGATTGGAAAATAATTAGTTCGGTCGCATCACGAAAACAACAAAATTAAATATGCTTATGGGTCGTAAATCCTTACCTAAGCGCCATGGGAAGCCCCAGCGATGTACGTCCCTATTATCGACGTCCCTGGTTTGTTTTAGGGCATTGGTCATAGACTTGCGCACTATCGACTGTTGCCCTAAATGAAATTTCCCCCCATGGCATCTCATCAAATTTCCTCCAGTCGCATGCCAGATGAACGACCTTGTCCTCAATGTGGTTTCTCTTTTGTTCCCCGAGGATGGAGGTGTATAGCAATAACAAAGTGAGAGAGACAACAACTTCGTCATAGTAGCTGGAGGAAATTTGATCGTATGCTTTGAAAACGTCGGCGTATGTCGTGTCTTCGTGCCGACCTTCCCCAGTCAAAAACTTACTAATCAAACTCGGCCCATCAGGTGCCTGGTATTTGGCGTACTCGCGATCAAAATCTCCCATCCTTAACCCGGTGATTAGTGCAAACTCCCTCCTTCCAAATTTCACCTTCTTACCCGCGAAATTAAAGTACATCGCATTGTCCCTTGTTTGCCTCATCCGACTTTAATTGACGCAATAGCACTGTGGATTATCTGCTTACACCAAAATGTATGTTGGTGGTCCAAAGCAATGCGGCGATCGCTCTCCGTCTAAGAATGTCTTTCACGCCCGGTTAGTTTAGTCCTTATCGTAGCATATTTGCTTCACAGAGCAATCTTGTGACACCTTGGCATTGAAGAAATCACATTGGACCACCATTTGCTTCTTTAGAGGTCCCGAGGAAAAGAGGTGTAGTAAATTAGGGTTGAAGATAGAGGTGAAGTAAATCGACGACGCTTCGACCAAACACTCGACTATAAACTCGACTGACATCGGACATATAGTACTCGACTAAACACTCCACTACAAACTCGACCTGAAAGACTCGACATATAGTACTCGACCTCATTCACGAATTCAGATGGACATTAAAAACTTGACCTTATATATGTTTTTCCCTAAAACCCTAAACCCTAAACCATTTAGCTGGACTAATCTATGACTATGACTGAGTGTTAAACTCGACTATGATTACCCTAAGGTTACAGACTGTTAAACTCGACTAACAGTTAACCTATGACTCGACTGTGAAACTCGGCATGAAACTCGACTTTTTATTAGTGCTCGACCTATAGCTCGACCTAGGGCTCGACCCAGAGCTCGACTTATACATTACTCTTCCGTCAGGCCTTTATCTCGACTAACCTTTATCGACCTACAATACTCTCATACAACCCAAAGGTGTAAAATATCTACACTATGAACCAAAAGAATAATGAAATGAGCATTTTCTGCAATATAGAGCTTACCTCGCGGTGATGAGTATCCTTCTTCCCCTTCTTCTCTATGGCAGTCGAGGCCGCCTTGGTGGTAGATGGTGCTCCCCTTGTTCGTGCCATTGAAAATGATTGAATGATTGGAATGGGTTATGAAATGGATGAAGAAAGCTATGAGGTTGAAGATGACTGCTCGAATGAATAATTGAAGGTACTCAAGATGTTTGCAGTCGGTTATGATATGTTTGATTCGCGCGACCTTTGGTTTTCTTTCAAAGCAGAGGGCATGTAGTTTTTTCTGCGAAGATAAAATAAAAAACGATACTAGACTTATTATTATTAGGTCCAGTTTTTTATCGAGTAGTCAGTCGAGCAAAAATAAAACTAAAAATTACCAATTAAACAAAACTATACTTTCTATTAAATTTTAGTCTTATCAAAATTTAGTGGAGTAAAGGTCTTGCGGAAAAGAATTTTTACAAATTTAGTCTTACAGATTTAGTTATATCGTTAGGTCGGGTTTTTTGGTTTTGGTCTAGTATAAGGTCGTGCGAAAAAGAATTTTAAAAAAATTTACCCTAAACATTAAGTCGAGTTTTTAATCGAGTTTTAGGTCGAGCGAATATGAGTTTTTGGTCGAGTTTTTAGTCTAAAATTTTATAAAATAAATAAACCTTCAAAAATACAAAGTTTCGTAATAAACGTTCATAAACCAACTAATAGAAAGAAACTTAAAAGTAAAACTGAATAAAAAAAAAGTGAAGACTAATACATGTCAATTGTCTTCAACTGTGCTACTACAATCGTCCTCTTCATGATCATTTCCTCCAAGGGCATCAAGGGCATTTGTTAAACGCTGCATTTTGGCATGCAGATTGTCAACACGAGCATCCAATTTGCCAGCCAGCTTCGACACACGTTTGACGGCCTTATTCATACGTTTTAGATCATTCATTGCTTCTTGCGCGGGCTGAGATAGGATGACCGATTTCTCCTGCAAGTCATGAAAGAAAATAAAAGTAACATGCTGCTGATAATTTGCTCAACTACTAACTCGACTTCAGGCTCGACTAATAAAGAGACAAATTACTCGACAAATAATATGGCTCGACTAACTGCTCGACATAGGGTTCGACCTATGATCGACAAAAACCAATTACAAATTCAAACAAACCCAACTCAAATTCCAACATGGAGAGAATTTTTTCTTTCTCGAGATTAATATTTGAGTATAATCTCAGGAATTTTTCCTTGTCACATTTTGCATACATGCTATATTCCATGCATTTGAGAACAGCATGTAATATTTAGTGTATATTTACACCTACGAGGGACTAAAATATCTTTGGGTTTGGTTCATTGAAACTCTTCTTATTAGCCTTTAAGAGTCGTAATGATTTTGGAATAAAGTGGATTACAGGCAAATGGCAAATGATGAATAGGCAAAACCAGTATCAATAAATCGTTCAGAGAACCACAATGATGATATTAGTAAACCACTGGCCATACATACATTCATACATTCATAAGGGAAAAAAAAATTTTAGTTCTATATCGACTGACCTCGACCTCGAGAGCCTGCACTTTCTTGCTTGAAGATGGTGGTTCTCCCTTTCTGCTTGCCATTGAAATGGGTGATATGTAATGTTTTGTTGAATCCGGAAGTTTTGCAGTGTTAAGAAAATGAAGAGGAACGGCCGCTCGGTAGGTTTTCGAAAAGAAGAGAGAGTGCGAATGAAGAGGAACGGCCGCTCTGAGTGCGAAAATAAAGAGGGAACTGAAGCGACAGTAGGTCTTTTTGCAAGCGAAAATAAATTTAAAAAATAAACTAGACTAATTATTAGGTCGAGTTTTCTGTCGAGTTTTCGGTCGAGTGAAAATAAAATTAACAACACAACTATACTTAGTATTAGGTCGAGTTTTTTGTCGAGTAGTTGGTCGAGTCAAATTAAAATTAAGAAACAACTATACTTAATATTAGGTCGAGTTTTTTGTCGAGTATTTGGTCGACAGAAAAAGAATGTTTAAACAAATTAGACTTAGTTATTGGGTCGAGTTTTTGGTCGAGTTTAATAAAATTTTAAAAACACTAAACCTTCACTGAAGTCGAGTAACAGTGACAAAAGTAAAAAATGATACTTGACTGAAGTCGAGCAAGATCAAAATTATATCAAAATGAAGATATAACAACAAATTGTTCCAAACACAAAAGTAAAATTGACAATTTCTTAAAACACAATGGTCCTTAAAATAAAAGTAAAGACTAATACAAAGCTAAAACATGTCAATTGTCTTCAACAGTGCTACTACATTCGTCCACTTGTAAAGCGATTCCCGCTTCTTGGAATCATTTTGTAAACGCGAATTTTGGCCTCCAACTTGTCAAGACGAGCATTCAATTTGGCCGTCGCTTCGCAACACGCTTGACGCCTTTTGTTCCAACTTGTCAATACGAGCACCCAAACAGTTGACTCCTTCTTTTAGATTTTCGACGCCCTTTTCTAAGGGGGCGGCGTTTTGCTGGCATCTCTCTGCCAGCGCCGCTATGTCGGGGCCGAGATCATGCTGAGATACGATGACCGATTTCTCCTGCAAGACATGAAAGAAAATAAAAGTAACATGCTGCTGATAATTTGCTCGACTACTAACTCGACTTCAGGCTCGACTAATAAAGAGACAAATTACTCGACAAACAATATGGCTCGACTAACTGCTCGACATAGGGTTCGACCTATGATCGACAAAAACCAATTACAAATTCAAACAAACCCAACTCAAATTCCAACATGGAGAGAATTTTTTCTTTCTCGAGATTAATATTTGAGTATAATCTCAGGACTTATTCCTTGTCACATTTTGCATACATGCTATATTCCATGCATTTGAGAACAAAGATGTAATATGTAGTGTATATTTACACCTACGAGGGACTAAAATATCTTTGGGTTTGGTTCATTGAAACTCTTCTTATTAGCCTTTAAGGGTCAGAACAGATTTTGGAATAAAGTGGATTACAGGCAAATGGCAAATGATGAATAGGCAAAACCAGTATCAATAAATCGTTCAGAGAACCACAATGATGATATTAGTAAACCACTGGCCATACATACATTCATACATTCATAAGGAAAAAAAAAATTTAGTTCTATATCGACTGACCTCGACCTCGAGAGCCTGCACTTTCTTGCTTGAAGATGGTGGTTCTCCTTTTCTGCTTGCCATTGAAATGGGTGATATGTAATGTTTTGTTGAATCCGGAAGTTTTGCAGTGTTAAGAAAATGAAGAGGCGGCCGCTCGGTAGGTTTTGAAAAGAAGAAGAGTGCGAATGAAGAGGAGCGGCTACGAGTGCGAAAATAAAGAGGAACTAGGCGTGATGGAGGTCTTTTTGGGCGAAAATAAATTTAAAAATAAACTAGACTAATTATTAGGTCGAGTTTTACGCCGAGTTTTGGTCGAGTGAAAATAAAATTAACAACACAACTATACTTAGTATTAGGTCGAGTTTTTGTCGAGTATTTGGTCGAGTCAAATTAAAATTAAGAAACAACTATACTTAGTATTAGGTCGAGTTTTTGTCGAGTATTTGGTCGACAAAAAGAATGTTTAAACATATTAGACTTAGTAATTGGGTCGAGTTTTTGGTCGAGTTTAATAAAATTTTAATAACACTAAACCTTCACTGAGTCGAGTAACTGTGACAAAAGTAAAAATGATACTTGAGTGAAGTCGAGCAAGATCAAAATTACATCAAAATGAAGATATAACAACAAATTGTTCCAAACACAAAAGTAAAATTGACAATTTCTTAAAACACAATGGTCCTTAAAATAAAAGTAAAGACTAATACAAAGCTAAAACATGTCAATTGTCTTCAATTTGTACTACATTACATTCGTCCCACTTGTAAGCGATTCAAACTTGAGATCTTTTAGATCTTTGACCACCTTTTCTACGGGCAGGCGTTTCGGGCATCTCTGCCAGCGCCGCTATGTCGGGGCCGAGATCATTCATTGCTTCTTGCATATGCTGAGATACGATGACCGATTTCTCCTGCAAGACATGAAAGAAAATAAAAGTAACATCTTTGCTTGATAATTTGCTCGACTATTAACTCAATATGAATACTCGACTTGAGCTCGACTATTAACAAGACTAAATACTCGACCAACAATATGGCTCGACTAATTACTCGACCTATGATCGACCATATTGCTTTTCTGGTCGAAGCCCTAATTAGACTGGGCCCTGAACTCGTCTATAAACTCGACGTATCCTGTTTCTCCACATGAGGCTCGACTATTAACGCGACTAAATACTCGACCATCAATATGGCTCGACTAATTACTCGACCTAGGGTTCGACCAAATTTCATACATGAAAACCAATTAAAAATTCAAACAAACCCAACTCAAATTCCAACATTCAATAACACTGCACTCTATCAAAACACTCTCAGTATGAATTCATAAGAATAAAAAGACAATTTGTAGTTCAATTTATTGACCTTGTGAGCTGCACATTCTTACTTGAAGATGATGGTCCTCCTTTTGTGCTTGCCATTAAAGCGGGTGATATATATTGTTTTGTTGTAGAGGAGTTTTGTAGTGTTAAGAAAATGAAGAATTCTTGAGTAAAGAATCGCGAGCAAATGGGGTGCAAACTTCTACGAACTTAGAGAGACAAGAAATTACATACAATGGTCTGCGTACTTAGACTGAAAAACCGAAGAAGAGATGGTCTGCGAATTTAGAGAGTTTAGAGAGAAAACCGAAGAGAAGAGATGCTATGAACTGAAGTGAGAGAGGGTATCTTTGGTCTTTGTTCGGCCCTGAAGTGCTATGTTTGCAAGGAAAAAAAGGAGGGTGCTATATTTGCAAAGTCAACAGTCAACCCTGCTATATATGCAAATTTCCCAATAAGTTTTGAATGGCTACAAGCACTTGCGAATTGGTTCGGATTTGGTTTCTTCATTTGATTAGCCCTACTTAGCATCTAATATCTTAATTTTACTTGACTCTTTAAAAAAATATTTCTCTCTCTGTCTGAAAAAATAGAGTTTACTTTCAAAACTTTTCTTCGTTCTAAAAAGTAGTCCTCTTTTGGAGAAAATCTCGATATTATCTTTCATAATAATGATACTATATGTTTCGCATTTAAAATGTAAGGATAAAAAGTCAAATTATACATGAAATAGGGTATTAAATATGTTGCACTTTATAACAGAAGAAAAAAAGTTATAGCACATCCAAAATACACTCTTTTTGGAACGGAGGGAGTATTCAAGAAAATTTTAATGTCTAACATCAACTGAACTTCAAGGCTAATTAAAAACTTATTTTAGTCTCTTTCTCTCTAGCGCTATTTTTCTTTTCTTTTTTTTCAACTTTAGTGATCCATTTTTTTCTTTTTTTTCTCCAATTTGATTCAAGTTGAAATCCTTAAAGATATTGAAGGAAAAGTGACATGTTTATTTTTTAGCACCCCAAACTTGACCTCATTCGATAGTGATTTTATCTCTAATTTTCTTCTTAATTACAGTAGGAAAAGATGATGGGAGCCATGATGTAGAGTTCAATAGATTATGGTGTTTTTGTTGAGAAAGAAAGGCATGGAGAAGAAAATAAATTATTCAATTAGATGAGTGGATGATTTGCCCAAAAAAACAAAAAAGGGATGACAAAGGTTTTCGATTAAAATATATCAGTGACCATTTTGATTTTAAATAATGCAGGAGAACAATAAATTTGTTTCACAAAAAATTCTTAATATGGACATGCTAAAATTCTAAATTATTAGAGGGTGAAAAATTTTCAAAATTATTAAAAAAAATAATTTTACCATTGTGCACATCTACAAATTGTAGATAAAAAGGTTATAGAAAATATAATTTGTTTTTGATACTATAGTTTATTTTTGAAATAGGTTAACACTTATCACAAGGAATGCATTGATACCAATGGTTGTAATTTGATTAGAAAAGATTTTGATTAGGATTTTGGGAAGGGATTCTTTTTTAATTCAAATATTTTCTGTCATAACAGTTTTTTCTCTATATAATATTGCCCTTTTTCAAATAATGATTTATAAGAGCACTTTCTAATATATCCACATTAGAAGAGTTGTATTTATGTGCGTTACAGGTTCTTATTTACCTTTCGTTTATGTTCGAATGATGATTCATAAATACTTTTGTGTCCATATTTTCATAATTAATATATTTATATGACAAAAGATAATATTTAAAGTTTTTCTTTGAAAAAAATTCTCTTTTTGATTCAATATCAATAATGAATATACTTTGGAATTTTTGTGTTTTTTTATTTATTTATTTATTTTGATTAGAGAGAGTTTTGATTAGAAAAAGGATAAATTCACAAGAGTTTTGATTACATTTACCCCTCCCCCTGACGCGAGGGGCTTGGTTCCGTCACTAGTTAGCCAGCACCATTTTTTCGGCCTAACCATGTCAGTGAAGCGGCTTAAGAACCAGACGAACTTATTTACGCCACGAAATGAAGTTGCAGATTTAGGTGACTTCATCGCCACAAGGGGAAAGATCCTCAGGTAAGTCTAAAGATATTGATAAGAACAAAACACTAAAAGTTTACTCGTCTAGCAGGAAATTGACACGTTCCTATCTCTGACCACAAAGGCTACTATTGAGAGAACAAGAACCTAATTTTTACAAGAGTAAAACTCCATCAGAAAACAAGAGGACCAAGAGGTCAAATGGTAGAAGGAAAAAAAAGAAGGCGCACCAGATGGGATCTGAGTAGTCTAAAATCATCCACTTCTGATCCACAGCGACAGAAAGCACTAATCAGAAAGGTAACTAACAATAAGCAACAACATACAGGAGAACATATTGAACTATATGTTTCTTCTCAAGAAGATCCATCCGGAGCGGATGAAGTAAAGGATGGCAGAAGCCAGCCTCTTCCTTTAGCGATCTCCACATAGAAACTAAACTTGTCCTTGGCATTTGGGATGTCAAGAGCCAGGTCATCAAGTCCATCCTTGATCCTTCCAAAGCCTTTGGTCATCTGATTAATTGTGATAATCCCCTCGTTGAAGCACTCTTGCAGCAAATCCAGCATCCTATCATTCTTCTTCTCCATTGCCATAACTAGAGCTTTCTTTACCACCTCATGATTGAAAAAAGGCATACCAATATCTCGAATGCATTGACAAGCTTCACTAACAACACCTCCACTTTCATACTCCTCAAGGAGCTTCAATATCTTATCCTTGGCATCCTCCACAGCCCAGCCAGTTCCTCCACCCCAACACCTCAGAAGCCTCTCTCCAGCATGACGTGCAGCTATAAGAGTTTGAGCCATATGCACAGTCTCACTACCACTGCATTTTGCTGGCAACCTGCTGGCTATCTCTTCCAAGTTTAATGGAGCAAGAACATCATCAATGACAGCCCTAGCCAGGAAAAGAGCAAGTTCATTTGAAGCATCTAAAATATCCAGCGCTGTGTCTTCTGCAGATTCCAAAAGCATAAGAAAACCATTGACTATGTCTTCAGTTGAAAAAATCTCAACATGCAGTGCAGAGAGTAAAACAGAAGCCATCTCCTTTTCTCTGTTTTTCCGATCCAGAGCAAGGGTGATGAGTTTCTTCAAAAAAATGGGGTTAGATTCAGGCGCCGCAAGATCTTCCAGACTCCGAATTAGTTCAGGAATATCATCCGACAGAAAGTACTCATGAATTATGGTAACCACCTCTGCTTTGTACCGCCTTATCTTCTCATCATCCTCGTCACAGGCCTCCCCATCTTTACCTGAGGATTTAAGAAAAGATGCATCAAGCCATCCTTCAGATATTGCCACAGGAACCAAAGAATGGAACAAGGTCTTGGCAGAAGGAATATCCAGAGCAAGGTCATCAAGGCTCTCAGCTAGACGCATAAAACCCTTAACCATTTGACTGGAACTTATTAAACCTTCTTCTGCTGCCTCTTTTAATAACTTCATTATGAGTGGCTCTGCAGTACGGATCTCCATTGCTAGGACCAAAGCTCTCTTCACAACTTCATGATGGAAGAATGCAACTCCCAACTGCCTAATGCACCTACAGGCCTCAGAGGTATCTCCACTCTCCACATACTCCCTGAGAAGATCGGCTATCTTTTTCTTCACTTCCTCCACTGTGAGATGAGTACTACCACCCCATCGCCTTTCAACAAGTTCTGCATGATGAGGAGCTGAGAGATAGCTCTTCTCAGCAGTTTGCAGAACTTGGAATCCTTTGGAGGATTCTGGAAGAATTTTTCTAGCGCTTGTGATAAATGCTGGAGGGAGGATGTCATCAACCACAGCACGAGCAATGAATAAAGCAAGAATGTCAACTGCGTCTAGAATATCAACAGCTAGATCATCAGCAGATTCCAGAAGCATGAAGAAACCCTTGCTTATCTGAGCCGAGCTGATGACATCAGCATAAAGAGCCGATAGCA
The DNA here is from genome assembly GCA_020080225.1 of Gynochthodes officinalis. NCBI lineage: Eukaryota > Viridiplantae > Streptophyta > Magnoliopsida > Gentianales > Rubiaceae > Gynochthodes > Gynochthodes officinalis. Next base: position 3,138,344 of record CM034625.1, on the reverse strand, counting down.
AAACCGAAGCCATTTCCTTCTCCTTGTCATGCCTATCCATGGCCATAGAAACAAGTCTCTTTATGAAGTAGGGATGATATTCACTTGAGCCGAGATCTCTAAGGTCAGAAGCAGCCCCATCAACATCCCCTGTACTGAAGTATTCCTCAATAAGGGTCACGACAGCTTTCTTGTATTCATCCAATGGATCACAAACAGTGGATCCAACAAGCTCATATGGTTCCTGCAAAGGGTCAAAGCATAGAGTTCAATAACATAAGCAAATACCATTAGTTAAAAAGTAAACTACAACAACTCCATTATATTACCTCCTCGCTGTCATAGTTGGGGTCATTTCGATCAATATGGGAACCGCCATCAGTATCAAGCAACTTTCCCCAGGTGCCCTTCCCACCAGCTCCATCTGTAATATCACAATTCACGAAAGAAAACTTTCAGAAGTATAGAGGTAAAAATATAGATTATGCAGCAAAGTGAAGCACCATAGAATAAATTAAGATGCTAAGCAGTAAAGTATTCACATTCTTCTTCAAAGTAATAATTGAGCTTTATATTTTTATATAACCAGCGCCCAGATTAAAACCTCTGGCCATCAGTTTATCACCAAAAGCCATCCCCCAATGACTTTATATAGCACCTAAAACTCTTAAGTTTCCCACTGCTGCCAGCATGAGACAACAGGAAATAATCGTAATCCTAAATAAGTCCTAGCATTGCAAAGGTAATGGTAAAATCTCATGATACAATTACAGAATGAATTAATAAACTCTGGCCCCTGGTCTTTCCCTCCTCCTCCCTTCCCTTTCCACTCCTCCCTAGAATAATCTTACATCTCTTACAGTAACAATTTATAGCATCTAATATTATTCTTCAGACAATGGAAAATTATCTACTCCAAAAACACAGATAACAGTGTGCCCCACGCAGTAGTTGGGGCGTTTTATCGATATATAACATATTGGGGAACAACAACTAAGCCAAAATGTAATTAAATGGTGGCCGTCAACAACAACAGTAATGGGAAAGAAAATCATTAAAATGCAGTGGACACAAGAAGCTTGAAATAACCAGATTATGTGGTGAAGTAAATCAGGTGATTCCATACTAGTAACAATATCAAATATCAAAACTAAAACAATTCATCTACACAGAAATCGAATCCATCAATAGAATAGTAACATTAAGTATTCTTCAGAATCATAGAAAAGTCAGCAATGAATGCTCATTGACAGTAAAAAGCACAAGTTCAAAGCTCCTTGTTTGTTAGGCTTTTTGTTCATTTACTATCTGAACAGGTTATAAGACTCCACAGCACAAACAAGGGATAAGTTTGAATGCTGCTAGCAAGCCTAACCATAAGCTCTTTCTCAGTCTACAAAGGCTAGCCAAACAGCATGGATAACTCAATCTCTCATGTGGTAAAAATTTTCTCAGGAAACAGAAAACAGCAATAGATCAGCCAAATTCATCAATTTAATAAAAGGGAGATGGCATAGGACAATGATAAGCATGGACAAGAACCACGAAAAAAAAAACATAACAGGAAACAAATTAATTCTGTTCACAATAACAAGAAGCAAAAGAAGCAGATTTTAAACAAAAACTTGTAAAAGAAAGTTGACGGTCACCATTTCAACAAATCAACCAAAGGGACAGTTGAAACTGGTCATGGCCCAAACTAGGAAACAGAAAACAGGAAGATCAAAAGACGGTTATTCATTGAAAAGGGTTGTGCAAAGTGTTAGGGCCAAACAATTTTTTCCAATTATCCGAAAATGTCAATATGCCAAACATGTGATGGTGGGGCCACAAATAGAATTAAAATCACATCCAAAACACATCCACATTCCGACTACACTAGGCAACAATGACAGTTACCAAGAGGCAAAGCCGCGTCTCTGCAAAAGGAAAGGCCAAAATGTCTCTAAATAGGTTTACTTGTGCTTTTAGTAGGTCAGTAAGAACTGTTGCACAAGTCCCCACGCGTAAAATATACTCATTATGTCATTAAGTACATCAGCTAAAAGCATGTAAAAGCTCCATTGATAGTATAGGCATGCCATAAAATCCCTAGCATCATTAATAGCTCATCATTACTCTACCTATAGCCATTAACCGACTAAACCATCTTCATAAACAAAAGCGCCAGAGCAGATCCAATAGAAAATTGACAGGCACTTTCCTCTGATAAGCAAGGGCGGAAACTTCCTCACATTCACTCTAGTACCCAAAGAATGTTAAGAGTACATTCATAGGGTTTCTCCACTCCACAGATATATAACAAAAAAATCACAAGAATCACAAGCTAAAACACCAATTTATGATAAATGAGCCCATTTTAAACATGCCGATACATTAACAAAGGAAATTCAAACCCTTCCTGGTAAACAACTGTGGGATCATACTTTTCTTTTTTGCACTATATTAAATTCTTAATTTACTAACCATCAAACATTCATCTCCCAAACCAATCAAAACAATCCCATACCATCATAACCAATTAAAGAAACTACAGAGAATCAAGCTTTTACCCTTCTTCACTCGGATGTATTTCCCAGAATGTGACCGCCGCACATGTCTCACCGCAATCCCACCAGCTGCAGAAGCCTTGCCACCACCCGGGGCCTTCACATGGTGTTCTGAAAGCAGAGTCCTTGGAGACCTGGGAGGGGGAGATTTTGGCGATGAAGACAAAACGTCCACATTCTGAGACGCTATTTTCAGCGTCTCCCTTTGCTCCTCGGTCAAAAATCCCTCAGCAGACGCCATTTCCTACCCCTAAACTAAACCCTAGAACAAATTATCACGAATGAATAAAAACAAAACAAAAAACCGTCCATTTCCGAATCTCAAATTAATTAATACAAAATTAAACCGACTCAAATCACAGCCAATAATTAAAAAAAGTAAATTAGACAGAAAAATTAAAAAGAATCGAAAAACAAAAAAGGTGATCAATTATATACATGCAAAAAAAAAAAAAAACTAAGTACAAATCAACAAATTTATATAGATAAATTTGATGAAAAAACCAAAAAAAAATAAATAAATTAAAAACTACTAAAACAAAAAAATTTGATTAACCATACATATGCATTTCAGTACCAATCAACAAATACATATAAATAAATTCGGGAAAAAAAAAACCTCCAGAAATAGACAGAAGGCAGAATGTTCTTGGCTCGGATCTCGAGCCAAGACTAGCGAGGACTTGAGGATTAACACCAGTGCCGAAACCGATCCTTTTCACCTTGAACACACACTCGCATACTCCACTGTGTGACTGTGTGTGTTTTTTTCCTGTTTTTAACTTTTCTTCTCTCCAATATATAAAAACCCTAGCGTTCGAAAGAGAAACGCAATCTATATATATACGTACGTTTTTAATGTATTATTATGCTACTGTGTGAGTGCGTGTTTTTTTTTTTTTTTTTTTTTTTGGGTTTGGGATGAACAAATAAAAACAAAATAAAACGTGAAGAGAGAGATAGAGATAGAGAGGGACAAATGGATGAGTATGGAGGAAAGAGAAGGAGGGCTACAGCATACAGCGGCTGCTGATGCTGGCTGCTGTGGATGAAGGTTTGGCTTTCATTTGACACATCAGCATTTCCGTTCAGTTCCTCCTTTGTTGTACACGTGGTTTCGGTTTTCGTCTTCTTCTTTTGTGTTTTTTTTAATTGGTGCGGCTAGGAGTTGGATAATAAGAAAGAGCGTAGGGTTTCGGGAAATGGAATTATTATGAACTCCCCTAAGGTTTGTCGTAATGGCAAATCTTGCCTTTCGTTTTGAATTGCTACCTCTGTTTCCAAAAAAAATCTAATTTCCAAAATTATTTTTATCTCAAAAAAAATTGTCAATTTTTTATGTGAAATTTACTTTTAGTAATAATGAAAATGTATAATCTAAATTAAAAAATAAAAAATATATAATTATACATTAAGAATGTTATATCTTGTAACTTAAAAAATGTTATATTAAATCAAAAGTAAAATCTTTTTTTGATACGGTAACAAAATAATTCACTTTTAATTTAGTATCACTTTTTTTTTTAAATTATAAGATATGATTGATAGAGTTTAATTTATATATATCTTTTATTAATAATTTCCATGATATTTGGTTAATTTTATGATGAATTTAATGGATTTGATTACTTTATGTGTTGTAGATGTTGAAAGTAGGTGTTTGAAAAACAATGTGTATAAAAGCTGAATTTAGTGGAGCAAAAACTAGAAGACAATCAGTGCTTAGGGGTGGGCACTACTAAGGCACTGAAGTTTGAGCAAATTTTAAGCAATCATTTGGACTATAAAAGCAAACCCTAGAGGCCCAACAAGAAAAACATATGAGCAACACAAGACAGCCCTACCAACATATGTCATGAGCTGCTTCAAACTTCCTAGCAACATTTGTCAAAACTTGGTCAGAAACACAGCGGCCTTTTGGTGGGGAGATAATGTGGAGGGAAAGCAAAAAATTCATTGGAAAGCGTGGAAGGATCTTGCTATTTTCAAAGAGGAGGGAGGGCTTGGATTTAAGGATATCCAAATATTTAATGATGCATTGATAGCTAATCAACTGTGGAGAATGATTACTCATCCCAACCTATTAGTGAGTAAGATGATGAAGGCTAAGTATTTCCCGAAATAAGGACTATTGAAAGCTCCTAAAAAAAGTAATTCATCATGGTTGTGGAAGAGTTAGCTTAATGCCCGGTATGTTCTACTTCACGAGGCAAGATTCCAAGTGGGAGATGGCAAGTCTATCAGGATCTGGGATCACCCTTGGATTCCAGGTGTTAAAAGACGGGATTTGGTACAAAAACCAGCCCACTCGAATCAAGTTATGTGGGTGAGTCAGCTCATGAACCAAGAGAGATCGGATTGGAATAGGCAATTGATCGGGGAACTATTTAATGTCATGGAAACAGAGTCAATCTACTCCATCCCAATAGTCCAGCAAGGAGGCAAAGATAAGCTTATTTGGCATCTAACTCAGAATGGAAGCTTCACGGTCAAATCAGCCTACCAAGAGATTTTAAGTGATAAGATGAGGAATTCAGTCAAAGCAGAGAGCAGCAACTCCTGGGGTGCTTTGAGATGCCTTTGGAGGAAAACATAGAGATTGGATATTAAGGGGAAGATCAAGCACTTCATTTGGAGATGTTGGTATGAATTATTACCCATCAAGGACCAACTCATTAATAGAGGCATGATAGAGAATCCTATGTGTAACATGTGCGGGGAACATTTTGAAACTCTATCACATGTTTTAATTTATTGTGGGCGTGTGAAGCTAGTATGGAAAATTGCCTCAGTATAGTGGGAAGAGGCATGATAGAAGATCCTATGTGTAAATGTGCATGGGGCTAAAGGGGGACGATTGGCAGGAGAAGATGCAATTGGTCATATTCCTATTGTGGATAATTTGAAAATCTATGAACCTATGGATTTTCAGAAAGGAATGGAGATAGGAGAGAGTGGATATAGAACTGGCAATGACTGAATGAAGGGAATTTCAAGAGTCAAAGGAGCGTAGAATAGCTAGCTCATCGTAAGATGGTTTTTTAAAAGTGTTCGATATATAGTTAATAAAGTAATTGCTTTGAGTCTAACTGTTAGTTTATCTACTATATAGAAAGTAGCTTTAGCTTTTATGTGTTGAGTGAGCCGAAAACTTCAGGTTACTCTTTGTCTAAGTCTCGTTTCGAGAGCTTAGTTGATCATTACCATTTGGTAATATTGTGTACGTTCATTATTTTGAAAATATCAATACAACTATCGTTTTAAGAAAAAAAAAAACACAAGAGCAACCACCACAAGACATCTCTTTACTCTCCCATTATTCTTTCGTTCTTTCTTTTTCTCCTCTTTACTTTGTTTTTCATCAATCATGTCAAGCAACTAAATTCATCTTCTAGTTGAAGGAAAATTGAGGGATGGTTCTACAACAATTGTGAGACTTATTGTTTTTAATGTTCTTATAAATTCATGGGTATTTGTTTATTTCCTGCAATTTATTATTTATGATTGTGTTGTTGAATTAAATAATTAGTACCATTATTTGATTGACAGTACAATCTATTGCTAACTAGAACATCAAGGTTTGATTGTTTTAGTAAAGTAGCAATTGGCATGATTATTACTTGGTAAGTGATTCAATTGTGTTAAGGGATAAACAATCTAATTAAAACAACCATGGTATGAGTTTGTTTGTTAGAATTGGGTTTCTCTAAATCTTAATGCTGTGGGTAAATTGAATTCTATGGTGGTACCTAGATTATTTACTAACAAGAGAAGTAATTAATGAGGGTCTCTTAATTGCCAACAAAATAAGGAGAAATTGGTTGCTTGGTGGTACTAAGTGATTATAACCAATTTGTTTGTGGATCTATGAGATTAACCTTGTGTCAATGACTAATTGAATGAATAATTAACCTTGTTAATTATTGAATTTTACTATTTTAAAGTATGCATTAATTAATATATTTAGTCTTAATTTGTTATTTTGCATTTTTGCATTTTTAGTATTGTCCTAAAACAACCCCCAAATTATTTTGTTGAGAGATAAATCCACCATTCCCTGAGGAGACGACCCGACTCACACTATACTTTGAAAGGTTTGAGAGTTGGAATTTATTTTTGGTGATTTAACGACACACCAATGATACACATAATTCATCGTTACATGTATAACTTTATATTTTTATCTTTACTTTTTAATTTTAGTTATGTATTGTCATTACTAATATAGGTAATATAAGAATTTCACACTAAAAGTAAATTATTTTTGTGGGACAAACAAAATTTTTAAAACTAAACATTTTTTTGGAATGGAGGTAGTATATGGTAAAAAAGGAAGTTAATTGTGGTAAGCTCCAATTAACATAAATATAAAGTTTTAGTCCAGAGAGGGGACTAATATAATGTAGAATATTTGAGTAAGTGATCAAAATAATCCCTCATAAGTAACTAAATGATTTTTTTGTTTATCACATGTAAAAGGATAAAACATAATCACTCAAATTTTATTAGTATATATTTTAGGATAAAAAACATTAGAGGCCATTAAACTTTTCAAATCGTAAATTTTTTGCCATTCATCTAACAAAATTACCTGAATAACCATTAAACTTGTAAATTTGTTGACCCGTGGTCATTCCGTTATTTTCATCTGTTAAAAGCCAAATGGACAGGGACAAAATAGTTAATTTTGCATTATGAAATATGAGTAAGTGTTTTAATAAATTTCATTTTTTTGGAATAATGAGTCCAATACTTTTTAAAAATATTTTAATACACTAGATTGAAGAAACCTATATTTGAAAGTGAGAAGAAACTGATTATTTTGCCCCTATAAAAAATACTTAGAAACACTGTCGTTTGATTTTTAATGGGTAAAAGTAATAGAATTACCACGGATTATTAAATCTACAAGTTGAATGGTTATTTAGATAATTGTGTTAGATAAGTAGTTAAAAGTTTATTATTTCAAAAGTTTAGTAGCTATCGATGGTTTTTACCCAAATAAGTCCCCGTCAAGTTTTAATCAAAAAATTTTTTTATCTAAATAACTCAGGCGTTAATCTTATACTAAAACTCAATTTGTAAACTAAAACTGATCTAATACCTGAAATTGATGTAGAGAACACCAACATCCTCCAAATTAAAGCATTAATACTACTACTACTACTACAATGGTTAATTATAATTTATACCATAATATCATTTGAGTACGTGATTGCATTTCCACGGGTTTGCAAAATCTATAGAATGGCGGTGGGGTATACTGATCAATCCGAACAAATCAGTCAACAATAATCGAGTCATTCCTGACCATCATAACATCCCTATCCCTTTTGTTGCTTTTTTTGGAATTTAGATCCATGGACGTTCATGCACTTAATGCCTAGTGGAGTTCAATGTGAGAGATAATTTGACAGTTTTGATGGAGAGAGTCAATTTTTTATTGAATAACTACGGCAGCGCCAACTCCCTCCCTTGTTTTGAATTTAGCGGACCATTGGAATGCAACTACTGGGGCTGCACTTTCTTGCATAGTCAAATCATAGCCTGGATAAACCTCAAAGTCAAGATATTAGTATTTCATACGACTGTTCAAAATTGGTACGCGCAGAGGTATTTAATTTTTATATAACCTGAATATTTGTCTGAATTCAAATTGAAATCAAAATTAAATTTTTAAATTTTAAATTAAATCAAATATTAAATCAAAATCTAAATATATATTTATGTATTATTTATATATATAATTACATAATATAAATAAAAAAATAAATATATACTATATATATTATCAAGAAGATGTTAAATTATATTTCATGTATTATATATATGTGTGTGTGAAATTTTAAAAATTAAAATAATTTATAAAATTATCAATGTCTGATTTTTAATTTATATTTTATTATATATAATACATTTATAAATTATATATAAATAATGTACATATAATATATATATATATATATATATATATATAGTGTAGTAAATATAAAAAGATTGAATTTTAGAAAAGGTTAAATATAAATTTATTTTTAAAATGTAAAAATTATGAAAAAAAAAATTAAATTCGATTCGATTTGAATTCGAATTTGGCCGAAAACCGAATAACCCAAACTAAATAAACTCTAATTAAATAAACTAAAAACTGAATAAATCGACTGATAAATACCTCTACACATGGCCAAATCCATCCGCTAATTCAATCGAATCTTATTCGAAATATCAATGGAATATACAAAATTGGATAATTTAATTTTTTTTAATATTTTAAATCGAATTGAATTTGATTTGATTTGATTTGAATGAATAAATTGACTTTTATTTTAAATTCTATTTTCATTTTTGCCGCTAGTACTTTGTCTTTCTTTGTCTGCCATTGCCCACCGCCCACCGCCCACCCTTTTCTTGCTATTGTCCACCGCCCTCCCTTTGTCTATTCTCATTGAAGGTGTAGAGACAAATTATAATTTATTAGATTCTTAAAAAGTCGGTATGTTTTGATAGTATTTTAAAATATTTTTTTAATTATTATATCAAAAAATACAAAAATATATTTTAAATACTGTTTATATAGGGCCGAAAAGATTTCTTGCTCTAATATATTTGGGTTGATATTTTAGATGGTATTAATTTTGCGATCTAGATATTCGATTGTAAAAGTATAAAAATGTATAAATTGATTTAAATTTTTTTTGAGGATCTGCAAGGAGTGAAAATGTGAATATTTAACCTTTTCAACTGCTCTCAGAAGCTTCTTCGAAATGGGTAGAACATGAATTATTCTATTTCTATCATTAAATATATGATCAACACGGAAGTTTTTTAGACGGAAAAAATGAATGAAAACTCAACAAACGACAAAAAAAAATATATATTAATAAATTTTTTATCATTTTAAATGTCGTTTGATTATTTGTGAGGTATTATTTTAACGATTTACTCTATAATATCTTGATTTGATGAAACTCCTTAATTAGCAAGAAAATCTACGCATTTATTTCCTTCTCTATAAGCCTACAGAAATTAAATGTCCATTCATCAATACAATGTCTTCTTTTAGTGCAAAAATATTGGTATGAATTCATGACTTCCTTTAAACATGTTAATGGCAATTTCTAAATCAAACTCGAATATGATTTTTTTGTGCCCACGATGTTTTGCTATTTTTAGTTCTCATCTCACCCTCCAAAATTCATCTCCAATGATAGTAAAACACTTTATTCTTTCGTAGCATTAGGCAACCCATCTTCCCTAGTAATCTCTGAAGATTTCTCCAACCCCTGTTTCGTCAAGCTTTCCCTTGCTATTCTATTTGTGTTAAATTTAATAGTATAAATTATCAAAAAAAAAAAAAATCCACTCAATTAATTTTAGTTATTAAAATTTAATAGTATATATTTAATGCATAATTAAATATATATTTTTACATGTCTATCTTTATATTTTAATTTGAATTATACATTATCATTATTAAGAAAGATAATATAAGAATTTCGCACTAAATATTGTTTTAGGACAATTTTTTTTTTTAAAAAAAAACTAGACTTTTTTATTTGGGGACAAAGATAGTATTATCTATTTCTCACGCTAATGTTTTATTTCAACTCTAATCGGTTAAAAACAAATGGGTTATGACTTATGAACATATCTTATAGGCATATATTGCATTATAATTGTTTTTATTCTTTTTTGCATTTTTTTTTCTTTTTTTTTTTCCTTACTTGCAAACACAAAAGCAACAGAAGAGACAAGCACTCTCATCTCAAATTCATACACACAAAATCTTCATCTTCTCATCTTCATCTTCATCTTCATCTTTATCGATTTCATTTAATTTTGCTTCCTATTATTATTATTATTATATATATTTCATTACACCATCATCATCATCAAACAAGACAAGAAAAAGAAAAAGAAAAAAAAAAAAGAGAGAAAAAATTTTAGTTGATTATATTAGTTTGTTATTTGGGTTTGTTTTCGTTTGGAAAAGAGCCTTTTTAGGTCGTCAAAATGTTTCGAAAAAAACAAAGTCGAAAACAAAATCGAATTCGAATTTAAGGTATAAGAAGTAAAGAAATATATGAATGATTTGAGATAAAATCGAACTCAACCTAATATTTATTATTTAAAAAAAAAAAAAAAAAAAAAAAAAAAAAATTTTTTTTTTTTTTTATAAAAAAAAATTCCAAACAAATGACCGACCTTTTTTTTTTTTTTAAAAAAAAAAAAAAAAAAAAATTTTTATTATTTTTTTTACCCCTCAAAAAAAATCTTTGCTGTGAAAAGAAAACTCTCTCATCTCATCTCTCTCTCACACTTCCACCAACAAAAAAAAAAACGAGGGAAATTTTTTTTTCACAAAAAAAAATAATCACAAAAGAAACAGATAAAATCCAATGTGGCCAACATCATCATTGACCACTGAAGTTGCATGTCCCAGAAGGGAAGGCTAAAAAAAAAAAAAAGATTACTTCACACAGCAGCTCTGTTGTGTCCACACCCTCTTAGCCATGATATCGTAAAAAAAATAAAGAAATACCCCCTTGTTTAAATTGCTTCAGCTACGTGATTTAAAATCTTTGTCGCACGAATCTGGGAATCCTTTGTTAAACAAATGATGTTCAACGAGAGAGATGATGAACTGAAAAATGTAAAAAAATGTAATGTAAAATTCAATTCAACACTTCATATAATGACAATATATAATTAAGTGAAAAAATAATGAAATGATGGGATGGGAAGATAAAAAAAAAATAAAAAGAAAAATGGCTGAGAAAATTGAATATGGTGGAAAAGTAATTTGATGGTGTCGACCTGAGTACCCCTGTCCTGCTGGACCTGTGCTTAAAGAGACTTATAAGTAAATTATATCGAAAGAAAGAAAAAAAAAAAAAAAAAAAAATTAATTTTTTTTTTTTTTTTTTTTTAAAAAAAAAATTTTTTAAAAGCATTAGAGTCAAATTGAGTTAAAAAAAAAAAAAAAAAAAAAAAAATTTTTTTTTTTATTTTTTACTTCGACCTAGTAGGTCACAAATGTTAGTTTATTTAAGTTTATAATATAATATATATTCAAATATTACTTATTTATTGTGTTGTTTTTTCAACAACTTCGAACTATTATTTCTAACATTTCGCTTCGAAAAAAACTCAACTCGGGCTCTTGTTTTTTTGTTGAACTTCACAAACAGCAACAACTTGCTCAATTTTTCAAAATTCTACGATTGTGATTTTTTCTTTTTTTCTTCTGCTTTCTTCTTCTTGATGATGATGATCCAATGAGAATAATAAATAATAACAAATAATACAATGTGTGTGAGAGCAAAATTTTGTTGAATCGAAGAAGATGAAAGATGAAGAAAAGTGTTTGCTTTATGTTTGAGTTAGATACATGATGGTATGTTTCTTTGTTCTCAACGAGTCTGCATGTTTTTGGAAAAAAAAAAAAAGATATATTTATAAAAGCAAAACGGTCAACGCTGCTATATATGCAAATTTCCCTATCTTATAAGATGATATGCATATTAAACCATTATTGATTCACGATTTGTATCCCAATTTAATAACTATGCTTAGAAGTAAATATAAATAAATGGGTCATTTGTAACGTATCTGATTCTATTGTGACTCTGATTAATTATAAATATTCAGAGTTATAAACGTATCATATGATTTGATTGCGTCTCAATAAATAAATAAATAAGTATTAATACAAAATTCATATCTAGAGTCAATAATTATGCTTACAAATGAATATTGGATGCAACATTTGTAACATATAGTAAAAATGACTTAATCAAAAAATTCAATCTAATGTGTTCACCCTTTTAACCTATTGAGTATTAACCCATAATTTAACGGGATGAGTTATGTCGAACTTATTCGATTAAAGGGTCAGATTTATTAAATTTTAAAAATTAGTAACCAATGATCATATTATCGGAGGACTGTTGTTTGTCACTATTAGTTGGTTTTTTTTTTTTTAACTAAAAGTTGGGAATTGTATTAATTTTGTGAAAGTTAATGGTTACATCCAATGTCCCAAAAGTGGATTCTCCTTAGCTCTAAAATTGGCTAAGACTAATTGACAACATGTTAAACATCTACTCTCATTCCTACAAAAATACACCACAGAAAATTAGCGGCAATACTAACCAAATGAATAATACCACTGGTTAGGATTACCATTTGAATCATTGTTATGTTTTATCTTCTATTTACTAGCCAGTCACTGATCTACTTCTTGATCCTAGCTATTTAGTTTAACATATTTGCTTGTTGGAATTCCATCCATTGACTAGCTGAATTCTGGCCAAATTGCTAAGATTTAGGGGGCGCTTGGTATAAATAGTGAGTTTAGAAATGGAATGGTTTTGATAAAAAGAAAGGTTTGGAATGAAATGGAATGATAATAATTATGTTGTTTGATATTATTTTGTAATAGAATGAAATAGATTTTATATTAAAATTAAAATTTAATAATAATATTAATAAATTTAATATTAAAATTTAATACTAATATTATAATAAATATATTATTATTTTACATTATACGATATTTAAAAAAATCATATCTTGTTCAAAAAATAATCAAAGTGTATGTCAATTTGTAAAGAAATTTTTTTTTCTACAAGTTAGTGAAATTTGTTTTTAAAAAAATATTTAAAAAATAGGTAAAATGAGAGTTGCAAACCATTGGTGGGTTTGCAACTCTCAAGACAGGTGGCGCGCAGCCAATCACATCAACGCGTTGATTTTTTTTTTATTTTTTTAAAATTATGCTCAAAACAACGTCGTTTTAACTTATTTTGGTTCCATTCTTTCTAAACCTAAAGGGGGGTTAGGTTTCACAAAACCCACAACCACCGTATTTAATTTCATTCCCCTAAACTCAACACCCCCAACCAAACAATCAAAATTATTCCATTCTATTCCATTCCCCTACCCACAAGCCAAACGGCTTTAGAATTTGGCAAGTTGATTGTAGGCAAGTAGCAATCTAGTGGCAATTTGGCCACCAGTCAACCACCTTTGAAATTTTTTAAATTAATAAATTTAACTTACAAGTAAGATATGCTCAACCCAATTTATTTCTAACTAACCAAAATATGACCAGTTAATCGAGTTAAGTCATAACCCACTAATTTACACTCTACACATAATTTAACTTCTGGGGTGACTCATCCCACCTATTTGTCACTTTCTATATTAGATTTAACTTTAGTTCAAAGACACCTATTAGTTTCGACTTTTTCTAGGACTTCAGCAATAAAAATGACAAGACAAAACTCTGCCCTCTTTTACATCATATTACTAAATTTATTTATGAATAATGATATTTTTAATAATTTTTGATAATAAAAAGTTATAATAATTGATGTGGTAAATATAAAAATAAAAATCATTTATCACACTCCTTAAAAAGTACAAAATAACAAAATTTAATTTTGTCTTTTTAAATATGCCACATTAATTATTATAAATTTTCACCATGCAAAATCACTATAATCATTACTTTTTATTTATTTTCTTTAAAATTCTTTTCCATCACAGTATATGAATTTTCAATGTCACACAGACTTGGCTATTTTGCATTATTACCGTTTATCTCCAATTCCTTCAGCACCCTAAACGATTTTGATTTTAATTTTATAACAGAAGACCAAAACCATATGCACACAAATATTAAGGGGTATTTTGTAGGAATTAGAGAAGTAATCACATCGTGAGCGGATGAGCCAAAAAAATATTCTAGCTCCATATTAGCCAAAAATAAAATAAAATTGTGCAATGTAAAGAGACAAAAGAAAAGAATATGTGCAAGAATAATGTAAAAAGGATCACATAAAACATAAACTAATTCTACATTAGATTTCAAAAATCTATCTAAAATATTTCGAGTCGAATATATTCAAGTCCTTTAAAAATTATATTAAGAATACTTATTGAATAAGCAACTGTATAAGGGTGCTCGTATCGAAATGGATATATCAATACCAATTCCAATGCTAGCTTTTATAGTAAAAAATAATATGAGCAGACAAAACCATAATAAGAAACAAAGATGGTTTTTGTTTCCTGTTTGAAAATTGAAATGGTTATTACTCTATACTACTTTTGTAATTCTCAGCTTGAATATAGGGGTAATAGGACTCTGAATTGATTGCCAAGTAATCCAATATAGCTTTTGATGATAAGCTTCTCCCATGCAAGGCCTGCCCCATTTGTCCAAAACTTCCACCAGCGCCACTGCCACCAGCACCACCATCAGTACAAGCCTTCAAACTGCCCTCCATAGAAAGCATCGGCGGCTGCTGCTGTTGCTGTTGTACTGAATCCTTATCAACACATAAACTAACCGCCTTAGAAAAATTCCCATCACCATTAACAATGAGTTGTTCCGATGGTTTCTCTCCACCATTATTGGATTTGGATGATGTTTCACTGACCATCTCCCCTTCTGATTCAGATATTGCACTCATCATTTGCTTCTTCTTAAACCGAGCCCGCCGATTCTGGAACCAATTGTAGACATTTGTCTCGGCAATTTGGCCGTGTTTTGCTAACCGAGCAGTGATGTCTTTGATTCTTTCCTTGGACGGAGCCTCGTTCCCCTGATCAAATATCTGTTCAAGTATTTGGAGTTGCTCCGAGGTGGGATTCCAACGTTGTCTTCGAGGGATCTTAGGCTGCCCATGATAATACTGATTATGATGATGAGGAGAAGAATTCATCGTGAATGGTGAACAATAGGGACTAATTATACTACTCCTTAGCATGAACTCTCCGTTGGGATCATTATGGGAGGAAGTAAGGGATCTGTGCAAATTTTCGAGTTGTTCACAAATCGTAGCATAGACTGCAATTTGCTTCTGGAGAATTTCCATTTGTTCATCAGTCATCACTTTCACAAAAGTTGCCCCCGGCACCGCCGCCTCTTCTCCTCCACCGCTATTTGCACCCTTCCGCAGCGGCCCGCCTTGGATTATTTGTCGCCCAGGATGAGGCTCTTGGTGGCTCTTTAGTAGCTCTTGTTGATGATCTTGTTCATGTTGCTCCCACTCCATGTCGTCTAGGCTTGCCTATTTTGATCAAAAAAGTATCACAAGTAGTTTGATTTTCTTGGTATAAGCAATGTTTAATCTATGGAGACACAATTCAGTTGTGCTTTTCTTTGAATATGTCGTAGAAATAACATATGGTAATAGTAAGACAAATTGGAAAGATTTTTAGAAGAAAATCGGGGGAAATATTTTTGGCAATCAAAAGATGCTACCTTCCTTTCTTAATGTGTAGTAGTTACCTTTTTCCTCCTCTGCGAAGTTTTTTTTTTTTTTCAAAAAAAAAAGGATGATATGTGCAAATATTAGTGGCTTTTGGGGAATGTTTTGTTTTCATCGGTTATGATCGTGCCAAGCATATATTAACAAGTTGAGTGGAGAACATTTAAGAAATATGAAAAATCGGTATTTTGATTCTTATAATTATCACTCATTTACTCTCTTCGTCGTAGTTTTAAAAATTTTCTTTATTCTAAACAAAGAATTCAGTTTCTCTGTGAAAATTTTATATTATTTTTATTAATAATAGTATATAATTAAATTAAAAAGTAAAAATAGAAATATAAAAATATATCTTTAATAATATATTAAATGTTTGTACCTTGTAATTTTTTTTAAAAAAATTGTACTAAATTAAACGTAGATTTTTTTTGGAAAGGAAGGAGTAAAATTTTCAGAGAAAAGTTTAGTTTATTGGTAATGTTATTCAGAGTTTTCATCTAAAGATTACAATATTAATAATTTATTTAATATTTTAAAGAAATACTTTTGTAGCATTTTCTGGAAAAAATTGTCACATATTCCTCTAATATTTATGCCTGTCGTGTTCTTTATATAAACATCCGTAAGTAGGGGTCATTCCCTTAACTTTTAAGAATGATAATTTGATTCCATAAGACATTAAACAAAACACTTCCCTTAACTCTGATGATAAATTGGTTCCACGAGACATTAAACAAAAAGGTTGTTGAATTAACTTATTTCTTGCGGGTACCACTTGATGCATTTTGAAAGTGAGAAAGAGATACCTTTGCTATCAAAAAGGAATAACGAAAAGAAGATTCTTTTTCGATACCATAACAAAATTTAGGTATACAATTTCGTCACACCATGTATCAAAAGCTCATTCGATCCAAAGCAAAGTGAGCAAAACAACCATAAAACGAAACTCTACAAAAAAATTCAGATTACCATCGAAGAAAAATCTCACAAAAATTAACTTGGATTTTAAAATGAACTTCGATTGATATTCATAGATAGCAATGATATTTTAATTGAAAGGAATACAATAATTTAATCAAAAAATCTCAATGAATTTTCCCAATAATTCTCATTAAGATGGGTTAGTAATTTAGAGGAAAAAAGGGGTAAATTATATCTAGATTTGGCTTTATTATTAATTACCTCTTGATATTTAAAAATATTATAGTCTTACTTTTGATCATTTAAAAGTTAGTTTTTCATTACATAATTTATGAAATGACTAAAAACTTAAGCAAAAACGTAAGCATAAAGTATTCTCAAAATACACAAAAAATAAATTAAAGATTTTACGAATATGCATTGAATCTAATATGAAAAATGTAAACTAAACTCTATTCTTGCCTATTTTTTTGAATTATTTCATAAATTATGTAACAAAAAATTAATTTTTAAATGGTCAAGAGAGAAACCGTGATGTTGTCAAACCTCAAGTATAATCTTTTTTATACACACACATATGATAATGTCCTTTCAATATGGTTTTGACACGTATACAATTTTATTTAATCTTATTAAGCCACCAGTCAAATTACAATCAAAATTTTAAAAAAAAACCAACAAAATAGTCCCTCATAAATTAATGAATGATCTTTTTATTCCTTACATTTAAAACAATGAAAAATTATTCTTCACATTTTGTTAATGTACTTTTTTGATTTTCCATCAAACTTCCATCTATTTTTCCGTCTAAATAACTCACGTGCATCTCACGACCATTAACTCAAGGGTAAAAATAGAAAAATGCAAGAAAACTATGCTTATTTTAAAACACCAAAGAAAATACAAAGTTATTTGTATTGCAGTGCCACCTTCCTGCAACTCCGAAAATCAATTCATCATTTTTATAAAATCTATACTTGGAGAACATAGTAACATTAAATATTCTAGTTTTCTTCCATGGGTTATGGTGCTTGAACTGTGATGAATATCGGCTTATTACTCTTCCTCATCTTCTCCAAAGCAGCAGGTGGGCGCTTCTTTAGTCTTCGTCCTGCAAGGTTGGCGGCCTTTGCTCAACCTGGCATTTCTTATTTGTTCTCTGTGTGACTAGAGGGGTGGTGGTATGAGATTATTCTGTTTATAAGTGGCTTGTTAAGCAATCCAAAGGCTTGTGTGGTGGCCTTGGGAATCCTAATCCAAACTACTGGAATTATATATGTATTTTCTTTTTCTTTGAGCCTGAGCATATCACAAGAAGTGGGACATGGGTTGGGAGCTGGGCAGCCTGCGAGGCCAAGATTTGCAGCCCTGCTTAGGATATGCAATGGACTTGCCACCCGATCTCTTTTGTGGGTTTCTCCATCCATTGATATGTAATGGCCACTTTTATTTTGGTGAAAGAAAATGCAACTTCAAATTTGAAACTTTTAATGCAAAAAAAATGTGGGCTTTAGGAAATGGGTCATCCTCATATTTGAAATTCCATATGCAGGTTAAGCCATCTGCTTTTCTCTTTCTTCAACTTGTCATCTTTAGATTGAGTAACCATTTTTATTAGGCCAAAAAATTTAGAAAAAAAAAATCACACAAATATTTGAAGCAAAGATTTGGTAACAATTTGTAGAAATTTTCAATTAACAATGGCAGAAATCAAGAACTGAAAAAGCAAAGATAATCACCAAGAAATAATTCATAACAAATTCAAGCCCAAAGATTCAGAAATTTTGCAGTAAAGTCAAGCCCAAAAATTTAGAAAATTTCTAGCAAAGTTTCAGGAAGAAAATCATTCAATGAATTTGCAAAATTTTGAAACCCATAAATAAAATTTGATAAAATTGATAAAACCTGAATTTGATAAAACACTAATAACTTTTGATAATCAAAATAAAACATCTAAATTGATAACCAGAAATAAAATTGATAAAACCCAAATTCAGCCATTCCACCCTCTCAATTCCTAATTCCAAGAAAAAATATATAAAGAAATAAGGAAACTTTGATACGAAGAGAGAGATGAAAAGGAGAGAAAAAATGGAAAAGGGGCAACTAAAAAGCAAGAAAATTTGGGGGAGAGGTTGAAGAAGGTAGGAAAAAGAGGGGGCACACCACTACAATTGTACCCTTTTGAAGACTATAGTTGCAATTGCAATCAAAACAAGAATCTTAGCACAACCCACCTTCAGGGGATAGTAATACTATTCATCACTATCATCATAGTGATAATAGTGGAGATAAGGTTGTAAACGAGCCGAACATAAATGAACGAACATCGTTCATGAATTGTTTGTTTATTTTTAAGGCTGTTTGAGATTGGCTCATGTTCTTTTAAATTTTTATATTTGTGTTCGAGCTCGTTTATGTTCTTTTATTAGTGTTCGATAAGTGTTCGTAAACATGTTCATTAACACATTAAACGAATATGTTTATGAATAATTCATTAACATGTTCGTAAACGATTAAACAAATATGTTCATGAACGTTTAAATGAACATGTTCGTATACGATGAATAAGTTAAAAAATTATACCATACCATTGTACTACTATTGCAACACAAGCAACAAATTATATATCCAATCCAACCAAACTTAACAATATAATACTCTTATCTATCTTAAACCTCTTTATCATTATACTATCACAACAATCACGTAGGAGCAAGAGCAGGGCTTAAACCTCATAAAACAACACCACCACCAAAATTTTCAAACCAACCAACTAAAAAATAAAAAATAAAAAGAAGAACCCCTTCCTGCTCTCCCTATCTCACAATTTCTTAACACATATAGATTAAAAAAATTTCCAACCTACGAACCAATTTTGGTCACATCCCTACTTGATCTGTTGTGTTTCATGTGACTCCTAACTAGCTGGCCAGCTGCAATGGCTAACATCAATGATAGCTCCCCAACAAGTACTGCTCCAGCTATAATGGTTGCTAAGAGCCTGGCTAAAAAGTTAAAGAAAAAGCTAAGTATCCAGGGACTGGAACCATCCAAAATTTAGACTAAAAATTCTGATTTTCAACCAATTCAACTAGCTAAAAACTAAAAATGAGGCCTCAAGAAAAGTGTCTAAAAATATGTCACTGATTCAACCAAATACCAGAAAAATAAAAACATTCAAGCAGATGGAAAAGGGTCCAAACATAACATATCTACAAAAAAGCTCAAATATGCCCAAAAAGAAAAAAAAAGTACAAACCCAACGTCTAAATTTGCAAATGCAAGTATGCAACATTTTTGTATTTACAAATGCAACATTCTAGTCAAAATAGACCCTGAGCAGTTTGTCCAAAAGTTACAATTCAATCTGCCCAGAACAGGAAGCCTCAAGTAGGCATTCAAAGGAACCAAAAAATACCAGTTTTTTAGAAAAGTAGAAAATCAGATTTTCCAAAAGAGCAAATTTTCACAAAATCTGAAAATCAGCACATCTTTAAGAAATCAGTCCATCTTTGAAGTTCTAAAATTTTGAAATATGGTTTTCAGATTTCAAAAATGCAGAAATACCAACAGAAAAACCCAAGAAAGTAAGAAAGAGTCTAGAAATGTAGAAAATAGCAAGAGTCCACAAATGCAGAAAGCTAAAAAAAAAAAAAAAAAAAAAAAAAAAAACATATAAAAAAAAAAAAAAAAAAAAAAAATAACAAACCCAGGAAAGTGAGAAATAGTCCAGAAAAATTTAGATAGAGTTTAGAAACATAGAAAAATGAATAAATATTCATTCAGATTACAAATGATGATGACTCCAATAGTAAGCAGTAATGAAACTCTAACAGTAAAATAGCCATATACCATGACGACTCTAGCAGACCCAAAAACATGAAAATTACATGGCCTGACTTATCTTATAACCAGGAATTACGTGGAAATTACATGCCTTAGATTTGCCTTGTGATTGACCCGATTCGGCCACTAGAGTCCAGATCAAAGATAGAATGAGAGTCGAGAGAGAAGGAAGAAACAAAAAAGGGTAAAAATACCATAAAAGAGGACACGGCTATAACTCCTTCCCCAAACTATTCAGGAGAGAGAGAGAAAAGACTAAAAGAAAAAAAAAAAAAAAAAAAAAAAAAAAAAAAAAAAAGTATTAAAAGTAAAAAAAAAAAAAAAAAAAAAAATAAAAAAAAAAAAAAAAAAAAAAAAAAAAAAAAGAGATGCCTGTGCAAGCTGCAAAAAAAAAAAAAAAAAAAAAAAAAAAAAAGAGGCTGCAAAGTAAGCAGAATCAAGAGAAGAGATACGATTGAGGTTTAGGGTTTGCTGGCTGGTTGCAGGCTTGCTGCTTACAGTCGTGATAAAGATTGAAGCATGAATAGCGCTAGGATTTGCAGGCTTGCAGTCGCGATGAAGATTGCAGAATGAATGGTGAATGGTGAATTACGGCGTTGGGGTTTGCAGGCTTGAAATCACGATGAAGATTTGAATGAATGGCAAAATGGAGAATGGGTGTGTAGGTGAAGCTGTCGCCTATCGGTTGAGAGAGTGAGAGGTTAAGTGAAAAACTAAAAATACACCCTAATTGTCAAAACGACATTGTTTTGACAATGACTAATGAATTGCCAAAATTGCATACAAAACGACACCGTTTTGATAATTACTAATAATATTATTATAATATATATATATATATTATATTATTATTTTAATATAAACGAACAATAAACAAGTTTTATATGAACATTAAACGAACTTGTTCATGAACACTAAACGAGTTTGTTCGTGAACATAAACGAACCAAACATATGTGTGTTCATGTTCCATTCGTTTATTAAATAAATAATAAAATTTGTTCGTTTATTGTTCATTTAGTTTAACAAACAAACGTAACTGAACTTGTTCACAAACTGTTCACCAAATGTACTAATTCGTTTACATCCCTAGGTGGAGGTGGTGCCGGCTTTGAAAGTGAAAGTGGGAAAGATAGCATTTTTGAAGTCTATATTTTTCAAATTTCTATTGTTTTTATAAGAAAACTTGCTGCCACACTTTGAAAATTTCATCATTACAAACTCTTGCTTTCTAAAATGCCCTAAGGTACTGGTATTCTTCCTCCTCCAAGAAACCGCCACCTCTAGCACAACAAACATCATCGACACGACCTGATGGATTGGAACAGGAATGAGGGTTGAGGATAGATTTTCACTTCTGCCCTTAGGTTAAATATCATGTGAGACACATGTGAGTCATTTAGACAGAAAAATGGATGAAAGTTTGACAGATGACCAAAAAAATACATTAACAAAATATAAAGCATAATTTTTTTATCATTTTAAATGTGGGAGATCAAAAGATCATTCGTTAATTTGTGAGAGACCATTTTGTCGATTTCCTCCAAATTTTTTATTTTATGTAAAACACCTCATACATGTAACATTATAATATGAGTAATTTACTACTATTTAACTAAATCTTATTATCTTTATCATATTAGAATTCAAATTATATATCATCTCTTATACATGTTTAATTTAACTAAATATTTGATTCATATTTATCTTATTAAATTTAAATTACTTACCATCTTTTATTGCAGAAAAAACCGACTACCAACTACACTCATCAATCACCACAAACTTATCTTATTTATAAAATTTTATTTAAATTTTTTATTATCTATAAGATCTATTAATTAAGAGATTTACCATTATCTAAAATTTAAAATTTTTCATTCTTTATCAATGTAATTAAAATGAGAGTTTCATTTTTTCCCTTCTCATTAACATAACACCAAAAACATTGTTCATTTTCATATTCGAAGCAACATATGCAAAGGCAGTCATTTGAGGTCTGTTTATTTTTTTTCTTTTAATTCTCCATATATTTATTCGTCCTTGAAATATATATATATATTGTGATATGATGTGACTTTGTTTTTTTAATTATTAATTTTTTTATTGTTTAGGTTTTTTAATTGAGAACTGATCAATTCTCACCAATCTATCAATTCTCAACAAGTTACTATATTCTATTAAATTTATACTATCACATATTTTATACGATATTACACATATTAACAACAAAAGTTAGAGGAAAGTTGTTTTACAATTTGACGGATAATTAATATTTATTAGAGATATGTTAAAACAGCAATTTTGAGGAAGCCACGTATACCTGATTGCGCAATTGTTAATTGTAGCCTCTAAACAAATGTTACCTGAGAGGCAAATTACACGAATCAGGTATATTATTCCTAGTTTGGTTTACGGTATTACACATTGACGGATATCCTTTTCAAAAGGTTGAACCCTAACTCTGAAGGGTCTTTCATCCGTCTTCGACTACGAGACTTCGAAACTACAATTTAAGACTTACAACACACCTTTACCACTGGAGCACTCACACTGGACAACGGATATCCTCTTCAATTAATACCTCATAATGTTATTCGCATATAGTTTTACTGTGTCTGCAAGTAATTTTTATATTTTTTTTACGTGTTGCTAATACTTGATTACAATTTGTGAAACAATTAATGTATTTATTTGTGAAATAATTGCATATATTGATTTAGTGGCTGCATAATATATACAATTTGACATGTATACATCTTTTAATGTACCTCTAATAGATTTAGTTGTATACGTGTCAACAATATTTTTATCCCAAAAAGTTGTTTGGGATGACAATTTTCAAATATTACAAATAATATAAAATAATTAATTAATTTTGAAATATTAGTTTGTCGAGAATCTTTTTTCATCATATTCACAAACTTTGTAATAACTTAAAAATACATCTTATAGTATACAACACCAAAATTAACAATTAAGAATTTCTAATTCTTACTTGCAAAATCATGACAAAAATTATTCCATTCCTTCACAAAATCTATTTTATATATATATATATATATATAACAATATCTTTTCAACTTGATTTTGACATGTGTGTTAATTATATTATTATAATAGTGTCATGTGTATCATTTTAATTCTAATAATTTATCTCCCATTTATATATGCAATTTGAATATTAATGGTTTACAACTAAATTTTAATAAGGTGATAAAGTTATTTTTAATCTAATATGATTTTTATCCTTATTTTTTCAATTTAATATGATTTTATCATTATCTAAAACTATAGGTGTAAATACTCTTATGATAGTATTTTTTTATTAATTATCTTACCCACATTTCTAAATAATTAAATGGTATATTTGGTCCCACAAAAATAAGTTTTTAACTTATTTGGTCCTATAAATTTTAAAACGATTTTTTTAGTTCCTTTAAATTCAATTAGTTCCTTTTATTTTGATCATTCGTCTGTTATCTCGGGCGGAATCTGTCTACGATGTACACGTGCGTGTTGCGTAATACCATAATGAAGGGCAAAAAAGTCCTACCACGTATCATTATCAAAAAAATCCTAAAAGTATCAAATCCCTAATTATTACTAAGACCCACATAGTCACAAGACTCTCACTTGAGCCCAAGCAACTCCACCACCACCGTCAACTGCCGTCTCCTCCACCAACCCTTGTTCCCTCTTGACCATCTCTTCTACCAGCCACTCGCTTCAGTCGCCACTTTTCTTGGTTTTTCCTCTCCCACATGTTAACTGTGTAGGCGTATGTATCTACTCACTCTCACTCGTCCCACCGTCAATTGTCTCCCAAACCAGAGAAGAGAGAAGTATAAAAGGCATCGTTTTTTGGGGTCCCTCTCCCACCCACTACTATTTCTTGTCCTCCCTAAACACTTCCCAGCGGATATCAAACTAAAAACAATCTTGGATCATAGATCTTGAATAAATAAGAGATATTAGTAGTAGAAAAGGAAAAAAAAATACTAGATGACCGATTGGGTTCCCGTATTCGTAGCGGTGGTTCTATTTATTCTGTTAACTCCCAGTCTGCTGATTCAGATACCGGGTCACAACTGGATTGTGGAGTTTGGAAGCCTTCAGACCAGTAGCGTGTCCATAGTGGTTCACTCCATCCTCTACTTCGCCCTCATTTGCATCATCTTGCTGGCTATTGGTGTCCATTTTTTTTTTTTTTTGGATGGAAACAATTACATATAAATCATTTTTAATCCTCTTAATTCAAACATCCCTCAGGAAGTTTTAATTCTGGTCACGAATATACAAGCTTCAAATACTCCTAATTTTTCCAAATCATTGCTTGCAAATACTGCTCCTCTGAAGCACCAAATGTTCGTCTTAGAAATTTCTCAACAATTGATACAAACTCTATCGCCTTTTCTTCATGCGGCAAATGGCCGCAATTCTTGATTACTTCAAGGCACGATCCTGGAATCATTTGTGAAAGCTTTTTAGAGTTCCAAGGAGGAACAAGCCGATCACTATCTCCAGTAACAATAAGGACTGGACATGAGATTTCGCTTAATCTTTTAGCCAGCGGTGGCTTTGATTGAGAAGAAGAATCTGTAAGCATATTTTGTGATGTATCTGCAGCCCTTTAAATTCGCAAAAATAACTATCCAGATCAGCCAAAAGAGTTGGATCCTCTAACTCTTCCTGATCTATTCCTGCTATTTTTTGCCTTTTCTGCTTTGGTTTCACTCCCAAGAGTTGCTCGAAATATTTAGCCGGTGCTGACGAAGAAGAAGAGACGGCGGCAGCAGAGGAATTGGGATTTTGGGAATCAGGGCTTCGGATGGAACAAAAATTAGATTTTTATTTTTAATTAGGGATTTGGTTCTTTTAAAGTTTTATTTTTAATTAAGGATTTGGTTCTTCTTGGATTTTTTTTAAAGAGTGATATTCAATAGGACTATTTTGCCTTTTATTATAATATCACACAGTGGGAACATAAACCTCACAGACAGATTTCGTCCGAAATAACAGACGAAGGATCAAAATAATCATATTTGAATTTTAAGGGATTAAAAAAATTATTTTAAAATTTATAGAATCAAATAAGTTAAAAACTTATTTTTGTGGGATCAAATATACCATTTACTCTTTCTAAATTATCAACAATTGAAAATTTTCATTTCTCTTTAATTCAATTTTCTCTTATTCCTCTCTCTCTTCCGTTTATTGTCCATGGTTTCTAGTTGGCACTATCTTTGTCTATGTTCTCTATAGATCCATGAATATTCATCTCTGTATATTATTGTATTTACTTTTAGTTTGAATTACTAATGTTTTCTTTTAAAAAAAAAAGAATTATTGTGTTGTAGGTGTGATAAATATTTTTTTTATTTTTTTATTTTTTAAATTGAGATGAAGAATTTATTATTATATTCTAATTTTTCAAAAGTATTGTATTTCATTTTTTAATCTCATTATATTATATAATTATTATTGTTTTACCCTTAAAAAATTTTATTTGTTCATAAAGATTATTTTACTTTTCTCTTGCAATGATAAATAAAAAAAAAATTACTTTAGAATATTTTAATTATGATAATAATTTAATTTTTGACTTTATTCTGATCTAGCAAGAAGTTTATTATATATATTAGAAAACAATGTTAACACATATATAACGTGCGTGTGTGTATATATGTATGTATATATATAAAAGAAAAAATATTAACGCTCAATACGTATATTTATATGACATCTATAATTAATTAATTTGTAATATTGCTATTGGTCTATAATCTTGCTATTTGTTTCTTTTTATTAATTTCAGTAAATGTTTTTTATTTCAAATGTTAACAAAATGTTAACAATCATATTTTTAAAATCATTCATATTACATTAAACTTTTAATCAATTTGAATTCAATAGTTTAACATTCTTATCTATTTAAATTTTCAATCATATTATTTGAATAAAAAATAAATTTCTAATATAAATCCTATAAAAAATTGTTATTATTTATATTATTTAAATCTAACACGAAATAATAATACTTTTAATAAAAAAAATAATAAATCATAACTTTAAAATTTTCAATTATTACACAGGTAAAATACTAATTATTAATAAAATCAAAATTTAAAAAAAATAGATATAATTTATGTTAAAAAAAAGAGAGTAATTTTGCCTTTGGCAATAATTCTAGCAGGAAGAAGAAAAAATTAGGGATACAAAACCACTAAGCTAACCCACTGGCCTCCAGAGGAGATCAACTCTGGTTTGGTATAATATTTCAAAACATCTTCATCACTGTTAAAGTTCAATATTGAGATTGAAAGTTTATAAAATCTCTCTCTCTAACTTTTTTTTAGAAAACAAGCGGATTATATTAACGTGGGAATATCTAAATTAACACAAAACAAAGAGGGTCCATAGAAAGACTAGCCTTAAATGGATGGACCTAATACAACTAACCTAAACCCAGTAAGGGTTGGTTAAGGCAAAACCCGCTCAAATGAGACCAGCATAACCCCAATACAATGAGACCGGCATCTCCTAGCTACTAACTAGCTAAGAGAACAAAAATCTTAACTTGTCGGTCTCTATTTACACAACTCCCCTCAATAGAAACAGAGAAACGGACCGCAGAAATCCGTATAGTGGGGCTCTGCATTTGTCAATCCCTCCTATCCTTACGCGGCCTTACGCTGCATATCACCGTGCTTGACCTTCCTCCCAATCTAGAACACCAAAACCCTGCCGTAGGAAAACTTCGCCAATAACACTAAGAAACACCACTGGTTTCGAAATCCAGTAATAAAGAAACGTCCATGATACAGCACATCTCGTCTTCCCATATGAGGGACCCAAAAGCCGACTAAAGCCGCCATAAAAAATAAAATAAAATAAAATAAAAATAAAGAAGGAAAAAAAAGTGAATAACTTTCCCTCTAACTTAATTTGTATTGTTTCCTATTTTCTTAAACTTAGAATGACAAGTGAATAAGTAGCGCATTCACAAGCATGCATAAGCCATTGAAATATTGAGAATAAATTATAGGAAAAAAAAACATAGAGGTCCAAGAATTTCTTCCGCAACTCATCGCATAACAAGTCAATATTACTCAACATGTATAATTGGGAACAAAGATACAATATACATCTCGTTCTTGACATGTGAAAATAATGTCAATTTCATCTGGAAAATAGTCAAAGGTGCAAGAATGTAGTTTGAATAACACTAGAGGTATGTTTAAGGGCGATCCTCCTCAGATGCATCCTCCATACATTAGTACTAAGCACGGCCAAAAATCTAATGGCCATGAATCACCTCATTCATGCTTTTCATTCATCAATGTTATACGCTATGCAAAATTTTCACCAATGCATCCCAACCCATTTGTGGCCTGAAAAATTTCACAAGAATGCCAACTGCACATTCATATATATTCCACTTCTGCGTGTATTCTTATGCAAAGAATCAGAATAGAGAGAAGGCTTATCAGGCTGTACTTTACTTGACTTCCATCTTCCAACTGCACATCTTTGTGAGCTGACTGACTCGGATGAGCGAGACTGCAGCACGAGTGCCCTAACACCTACTTGTTGCTGGCCTCCAAGACCTGTAATCCAATAAGATTGTGAAAACACCATGAATAAACTCTGTTTGGAATGCAAATGGCAACCAAATCATGTCAAACTCGTCAAAAAGTAAGGTGGCACTTAGAAAAATTAATTAATACATAAGAATTTGTAAATTAATTAATTAATAACCATCATACATTAGATGTCAGAGAATATAACAGCAAGGAAGCAGCAGCACCAAAAAATAGCTACATTAGTCCTACTACCCAGGAAAAACTGAAAACTCAATCCAATTGTCAATGAAAAGAATAACTTCCTAAGGAAAAATGAACAATGAGAAGTAAAGATCTGCAAGTCACTGTCTTCAGAGTTCAAACTAGTTCAGAATTTGGAAGTTATACATATAAAGTTAAACAAAAAATTTTAAAATCGAAACAATTAAAGCCGTTTTATATCTAAACATTCATGCTCATGTAAGGGGTCAAAAAGCCTCTATTCAGGGAGAAGTTGAGAACAATTAATATCTGTTAGTATATCATGCCCCAACTGTTTGGAGCTATGATTTGAGAATTATTTTTATAGGCTACATTTACGAATCTTCACATATTATGTTGATCTACGAGAAGCAGATATCAAGGTGTCATGTCAAGTTCAATTAGAGCCTTTTAGAAAAATGTACCTCTGAAAATTTTGAAAATGCACCAATATATCCACACCAGTCACAGGGTAAATCAACTTTTGCAGAACCTTCTCTGTTCGAAATCAAAGACCAACAACTAGAGTTCTGCTTCCAACTTTAGCCGATCCATGAATTCTTGATCGCTTCTTACTTTTCCAAAACTCATCTTTTTTCCCTTTTTTCTTTCGTTTCAGCAAGCCCATGCTGCTTTTGACTATACCCATAAGAGCACTCCTATCCTTCCTATTCTTTATTTTGGCTCTGACTTCCAAAATGGCCCTAATCTTTTCATATGATTTAGCATCTGGTACTTGCCCACTTTTCACCATCTCCTTGTGATAAAAAAATGCCCTTCTAAAGTCTCGAACACGGAGAAAAGCATATATCATTGTAGAGTAAGTGATTGAATCAGGTTTTAGCTTCAGAGCAGCCATATCCTTAAGGAGCTGTGGCAGTTTCGACTCTTTCCCTCCCCTTGCATATGCATTCATCAACATATTATACGTCATTACAGTTGGTTCAAAACCAATTTTTTTGAATTCACCTACTACATCTCTTGCTTCAACATAGAGTCCTTGTTTGGCAAATCCATCCAGAAGAATGTTAAAAGTCACCCGTGTGCCATCAATTTTATTTCTGATCATCATCTTCCAAATTTCCATTAGCTTTTGAGTGTCACCAGCACGTCTAAACGCATCAAGTAGTGCAGTATAGGTTTCTATAGAGGGTTTTATTCCCTCCTTTAGCATGCTCTCAAAGGCCATATAAGCCTTCTCATGCCAGCCACTTACAGAATAAGCATGAATCAGAGCTGTATAAGAATGTGAAGTTGGTTTTATACCAACCTTTTTCATCTTCAAGAATGCATCAGCAGCCATATCACTCATTTTTTTCTGCCTTCCATAGGCACTAATTAAACATGTATATGATTTGACATTGGGCTCCAAGCCTGCACTTTCCATCTCTAGCATCAGCTTCTCAACAATTTCAGGCTGCACTCTTCTGCTATAAGCATCCATTAGAGTGTTGTAACTCGCAGCAGTAGGTGAAATTCCTTTAAGCCTCATCTCAGAAAAAAGACCTTCAGCTTCTTCTAGCTGGTTTGATTTGCAAAATGCATCCATAATTGTATTGTAAACAATAGCATTGGAAGAAATTCCTCTTTTCTCCATATTTGATTGGATAATAAGAGCCTCATTCTTCAGCCCCTCCTCGCAAAATGATTTGACCAAAGCACCTAAGACTTCCAAACTCCATTTAACTCCTTTCCGGTTCATCTTTTCAACGAATTCCCACACATCTTTTGCACTATTACCCTTTTTTCTCATGACTGTTATCATAATAGAACATGTCACATGATCTGGCTGGACGTTGTTGAATTCCATAAACTCATACACTTTCCCAGCATCATCATACCTTCAAAATAGCAACCATGTAAAAATAGGATAAACAACTTCATGTTTGCAATACAGGGTCCTAACTCCTACATATACTAAGACGCATAATGTACAACAGGAACTGTCAATTGCTAGAACATAAAGTAACCACATTTGAAAAGATACCTAAACAGCTACTTAAAGAATCCAGTTTGAAGCACTGAATTGTAACAGACTGCCCTTTATAGTTTTAACATTTTTATTTATTTCTTTATCTATTTATATATCTATTTATTTTATTATATTTTTTTTATTTTATGGATTTATGTCTTTGGGTTCATTGACCGTCTACTCCAACTAGTTTGGGATAAAGGAAAATGATGATGATGATGATGATGATGAATTGTAACAGAAGAGCATTTAATTAAAAAACCATGCAAATAAAAAATAAACATGCAAGAACCAAAAGAAACAAAAGAACAGCAGAAATGGAAGCTGAGATAATACCTTCTGCAGCACAGAAGCCCTGAAATTGCAGCATTGTAAACATGCACATCCCTGAATCTTTTCTCTTTAGGCAAGTTTGTAAAAAACACCATTATCTCATTCCCAAGTCCTGCTCTTCCTAAGATAGGAAACAAAATGGAACAGGCTCGAGGAGAAACCAATGAAGGCTCATTCAATCCCATCCATTCAAAAAAGTGCAAACAGTCCTTTATCAGTCCTTCCTGACCCATCAATTCCAAAACCTCCACACAGTCTTTCGCACCCACTCTTCCTTCAAAACCTCCTAAAACCTCACCTAAAGTTGTGTTCTCCGGTAAAGTCCTCGACTTTTCCAATATTTCCTCAACCACCCCACCCACTTTTGCTGAACCAGTATCAAGGGCAATGAGAGGAGGATCCGGATGAAAATTTTCAATTTTCTCTAACTCTTCTGCTTCCCGAAGCGAATCATCGGCCTCAAAAGCGAGGTGCCAAGCAGTTTTTCGGTTCTTTTGGAGGGTTAACTTCCCTTTCTTAGCCGGGTCAGGGTCCGGGTTTGAAGTTCGGCTTTGAAAGAATTTGAGCATTGGGTCATCTTTGTCGATGTTGGAGTCCTCTATTGAAGTGGGTTCTTGTTCAGGGATTTGTTGGGTTTGTGGGTTTGGTTCTTCTTGTAGAAAAGGTAGGAAAATGGCAGAGTTAGAAGAGTGAGGAACAGGGCAGCGGTGAGCAGGAGAAGAAAGGGAGTAAAGCGAAAAGGGTCTCTGGATATTATTGCTCAATTTTGAAAATTTAAAGAGCTGAAAGGCTGAGGAGTAGAAAGTGTAAAGTACAGGGAAGGAAGATGATGATGAAGAAGAAGAATAATGGAGGAGTACTGGATGGTAAGGGAGTAGCGCCATTTTCGGAGTTTCAGAGGTCACTGGTGCTCGCTGTCACTCAATTGAAGAGTGATTTTTTTTTTTTTAAAAAAGAAAACGAAGAATTGGAATACAATTTTTTAAAAAATCAGTAATATCATTAATTTATTAAAGCAAATCCAAAACAATCTATTATTATACATTAACAAAACATTCACTCTTATGTATTGTTTAGAATTTTACTACTAAGTAGTTTTTATTTATATGATCATAATTCTATACGTAGTCGATTTTGGGGTATCAAATTGGTAGGATTGAAGAGGAGAAACTAGAAAGATCAATATTTCCGTTAATGTCTTAATTGAAAGGTATTTATATTTAATTTATTTATTCATTAATAAAAACTAATAAAATTATGATTAAATTAATTAAATAATTTATATAATGATAAATTTTAATTTTTTTTAAATATAAAAAGTTTTTTTAAATAAGTTTAATTGTATTTTATTCATATAGTAATAGTAAATAGTAAAATTATATTTAGAATCAACATAAATATAGATTACAATCATAGGATTAATGGATCGGATTAAAATTTTGAAAACAAATTAACTATCTCTACAAGCACTATATATTTACAATCATGCTAAATGTTTAATTATTCTTGGAGACTGAATTTCTCTAAGATTCTTATTTTTGCTTCATAATTTACTTTATAATCTTGTCACATATATATTTATCCTAGGCCTCATTTACTTGGTAGGAAACGAAAGTATATAATTATTGAAAATTGAAATTATCGTGTTTGGTAAGTTAAACAACTTAGAGAAAGTAGATATTCCTAAATAGCACTAACTTGACAAATTTTAACAAAACTAATTCCGTTCAAGTAGTATGTTACTTTTATGTAATTCTTTTAAAAATAATAATATTTACGGTAAAAATTTTCATTAAATTTTTTACAGTGATTAAGGTGACATTTATATTACAAAAATAATATTAAATTATTAGAATAATTATTATTTAAGAACTTTTATCAAATGAGAATCTATCCAAACACCATAACAGTCAGTATTCAAACTTGGCGCTATATCCTAACAATGTTTTCAAAATCTAACATTGTGTGTACATGGTACCATGTTAACTCACAAATAGATTTTGTAACTGTGTATAAATTATTTTTTAAAATGTATTTTTATTTTTTATAAAATATTTTTTTAATGTTATAAAAACAAATTTTTTATTCAAAAGTTTAAAAATATATTTTAAAACATAATTTATAAACACTCACATAATCAAGGAGTTTTCTTTCTTGGGATTTGTAATAGAGAAGACCTTAGTTAATCAGATCTCTATTCAAAATTTGGTAAATGAATCACTTTCCATCCCAGCATAAATTTTAAAGGGTACACAAAGAAGAAGAACATATGGAATTTTTTACATAATTTTTACA
Source organism: Gynochthodes officinalis (assembly GCA_020080225.1). Taxonomy (NCBI): domain Eukaryota; kingdom Viridiplantae; phylum Streptophyta; class Magnoliopsida; order Gentianales; family Rubiaceae; genus Gynochthodes; species Gynochthodes officinalis. Next base: position 3,105,341 of record CM034625.1, on the reverse strand, counting down.
TAAAAATATATCAATAAACAGAATCTTTTAGGGTATAATTTCTTTTCCAATTCTTCTTTTAAACATAAAACATAACATCTTTTTAGCTCGTCTTGAAGTACAAGTATCGTTAATGTGAATAAAGATATTATATTTCATGTTAAAACTATGTTATAACATAGTAAACTTTCAGTTAGTTGTAGGGGTGGCAATTGGGATGAAATGGGTGGAAATTGGATGAGATTCAGATGAGAAATGAATTATTGACAATGAGAAATGTAATTTTTATTAAATTTTAGAATTGGGTGGGTATGGAATTTAATGAGATTGAAATTTCTCAATTCTTATTAGAATTCCATTAAAGTTTCTCATTGGGAACTAAATAGTGGTCATCAGTGGTCATACAACGATCGACCAGTCAACGGTGGTTGGCAGAGACTGGTCAACAGTCCGATAGTGTTCCAACTATTGGTGACAGTTATAATTTTGAAATAAAAATAAAATTTATTTATTAATAATATAGGCATATATTTTAAAAATTAAAAAATAATTAAATGATTATTCAACATGTTTCAATAATTATCTAACATTACTCAATAATTACCATTTAACTTTTTCTATTAGGACTTATGGGTATTCTATAACCCACCTAATAAATTTCTATTACAATAATATCTCTCCCATTTATTCCCACTAGGTATTTTTAATGGGTTTGGGAAGTTCAATAACTTCCATCCCATTGGATACTCATTGATATTATAAAAATATTATCACTTCTAGTTTGTTGAGATACTTTTGACGTCAAAACTAAAATTAAAACTAGCCTCTTTGGGGGTAGCCAAGTTGGTGTGGCGGGCGAGCACGTAACCGTAAGGTCACAAGTTCGAATCCCCTGCTGACACCTTCCCCTGCTGACACCTTCTTGGTTAAGCTCGTCACACGCACCTGTCCTTAGTCTAAAAAAAACTAAAATTAAAACTAAAAATTTGTTATATATGCATACCAAAGCTCACAAGTCACACCATAATGCACATTGATATTACAAAAATATTGCCACCTCTAGTTTGTTGAAATACACTTGACATCAAAACTAAAACTAAAAATATGTTATATATGCATACCAAAGCTCACACCATAATACACATTGATATTATAGAAATATTGCCACCTCTAGTTTGTTGAGATACTCTAGACATCAAAACTAAAAATATGTTATATATGCATACCAAAGCTCACACTATAATGCATATTGATATTATATAAACATTGTCATCTCTTGTTTGTTGAGATACTTTTTGACGTCAAAACTAAAACTAAAAATATGTTATATGTGCATACCAAAGCTCACACCTTAATGCACAAGACTCTGTTGGAAGGAGAGATAGGGGAGATAGGAGACGGGCAGTGTGAAGCGACTGGGATATTGGCCAATTTTCTACACCATGACAGTGGAATTGGCCCTAAAACTTAAGGGCATTCCTTATGACTATTTTGATGAGGATCTAAGTAACAAGAGTGAGTTGCTACTAAAATCTAGCCCTGTTCAGAAAGAGGTTCCAGTAATTATTCACAGTGGAAAACCCATAGCAGAGTCACTTTTCATCCTTGTGTACATTGATGATACTTGGAGTATTGATGCTCAAAGATTCCTGCATCTAGATCCTTACAAAAGAGGCCAATCACGCTTCTGGGCATGCTTTGTTCGCCAACAGGTACAAACCGAAACACAGTTTTTTTTTTTTTTTTCAAATTTCATTTATTGTGTAACCTCTATTTTCTAGTTCTTTTAAGTTTCCAGTCCAAAAACCAGTTTTTACGCCAACCTTTTTAAAAATAGAGTTGATATATTGTACTGTCATTGGTACATTGATATTTGCAGCGTTAATACTTTTTGCTAGTTGATTTTATTTATCATTAAGCAGCTCCAGAGTTTGTTTGACTTTAAGATTATATTGAATCACTATTCACTATTAGGTTAAGGTGTTTTTTTTGGTCCTGAAACGATAGTAATCTTATTGAAATATAAAGTGAAGCAAAAATTTACAAAACTGAGCCCACTTGCTATGTTTCTTCCAAGAAGTTGTTCAGCATCCATGGAGAAAAATTAGACTTCCACACATTAGATGAAGAAGTATCCAAGATAAATTTACCAAATCTAATATTCAGACTATTCTCTTGTTTGGTCACAAAAGAAAGAGACATTCATCAAAAATATTGATTAACAGATTGATGTCTTTGGATATAGTTGATTCACTCACATTTGCATGCCTTTTGTGATTCACAACCTGGATTATATCCTTCACATTAGACTGTATGGTGATGTTCTTCATTCCTTGTTGGAAAGCCTGTAGCTGAGCAAACTGCACTGCATCCAAGGCTGCAGCCACTGAACTTTGAGGTCTTGTTCCTAGCTTGTGCCCATGTTTGCTTCAGTTATCCTTTTGAATCCTTCAGAGAGATGCCAAAGCTGAAATTCTTTTGGTGAGGGCGGTAGATGGCATTAGTACTGAAATATCTAGTCCCTATCAATCTCCTCTTGTCTGCTCCTTCAGCTTTAGTTCTATTTTCCTCTTTCTTGTCTTCCTTTTCAGCTTGTTGCTTTCTTTACATATCGCTTTGTACTCCATCCATTCTGCCCCTGACTTTTAGGCTATGGTTTCAATTGCTATTAATCGAAATTTTTTTATATATTTTTTCGTTGGTCAAGCTATTTGACACCATGCACCCCATTGCCTTAACTGAGGGAAAAGCACAGGAAAAAGACCTTAAATTGTTTCACGATACCCTGAAAGTGGTGGAAGATGGAGTTGGAGATGGTCATCTTTTTCCTGATGGTTCATTTGCAGAGATCAGTGAGAAGACATAATATTGCACTCAGATCTAGGACCCCATAAATCATTTGAAGCGGCACTTGACTTTTTCTTTTTTTTCTTTGGTTTTTTTCTGGAAGCAGCACTTGCCTTGAAGTTAATTGATCCAGAGATAATCCCACTAGTATTCCCTTGGTTGAATGCATACCATGAGCTCCCTAAAATCAAAGATTGTCTTGTCCAAACTCATGATGAGATGCTTCTCATCTCAAGCACTTTAGAGTCTCAATCATTTCTTACTTAAAACAAGCCATGAAAGGCCGATATGTCTATGTTCTTCTGTTTGAGTTTCATGTGGGCTAGGAACTTAACTATCGAATAAAATGTACCGAAGGGCGTGGCGTGTGGTCCTCAATGGAATTTCACTCATTTCATATGTCTCACGTTACCGCAAGTTATAGCATTGCAGAATGAAATGAAAATTCTGAAGAATCCATAAGTCACTAAAATTTGTGTTCCATCATACAATTTATAGATAGTACATTTTTTACCAGAACTTCTGAGCCTAATCCATCTTCAATACATGTGACTACAATCAAATGACTTTACAGTGCAAGAAACTAACTCGGTATGCTTCCTGTTATCATCTAAACTTCCCCTCATCACCATCGCTTCCTTGCAAACTTTCTTCCTAAAGGTAGCGAGAAAGCAGAAACATTTCTGTGCCCCAAAGTTCAAAAGTTAATAACAAAAATGGCCTCAACCTCGTGAGAAACTAACTAGTCAAACTCAAGTACTAACTACACCATATTAGGCCTTTGAGGCAGCAGAAGATTATAAAACTTATCATGCAAGAAGAAATGCTTCCCTTTGCTATCGACAGCTTTTTTCCACCCACACCATCCACCATTTACTATCTTTTTGAGATCATCCGTGCCAGTGTAATGAGGGTCCAGTATAAGAAACGCACAATCTCCACTTTCTTCATTATAATCAACACCTAGAAGAGTATATGCAAGGACACCGCCACCTGCAAGATAAACCCAGTAATAAGGTTTCAACATATATTCAACTAGCAATGAATTTCAGGAGCAAACTTAACTGATTCCTGAAGTCTGCTTATTGCCATTTAGGTCAACTATAAGAAACTTCGTAGGTAAATAGCAAAGGAAAAGTGCAAATTCCATATAACTACCTATCATCACAGGTGTTCCTTGTGTATCAAAATGCAAGGCCAATTCTCGACATTTCTCAGGAAGCTCAGCTCCAGATCTGACATTTATCACTTTACAACTTACCTGTTGGCGAACAACATTCACTTAATAGGTTATAAGTATATATTTCTGAATCAGTTAGGAAATGCTATTTTAAAGAAATAACTAAAGTAGTCATCTATTTCACAAACAGAGTAGATGCTTTGAGCTATCAGCCAATCCAAAACAGGCTGATAGCAAGGAAATTCATTATAAGAAAATGTGACATAGAGGGATCAGCAAAATCACTTATCTTACATTCCAAAAATGTAAATTACATCTATCACCAGAGTTTGATTCGTACCCCAAGAAGTTTATCTAGCACGAAGCTCAATTCAATTGCTCCAATCCATTCACGTGATCCAGTAAAGGAAGGATCCTTATCACCAATCTCTACAAGTGCATGTTGAATTTCCCTAAAAAGTCAAGTGAAAATATGAAAAACTAGCCAACTTTGTGACAAAGTTAAGTAAAACATACTAGTTAATTTTATGATGTATGGCTCTACTATGAATCTTTACTAACCAGTAACCAATACTAATATCTAAATTGCATTTTTTAAAAGTCAGAACAGTCTAGACTTCAATCTCTAGTATTAGACTTCCAAATACAATTTACAGATTAAGAAGATCTCACATAGCGCCAATTTTTTTACTTCGACACCTCAATCATGTAATATCAATAAGCTAAGGGTTGACTGCAAACATTTCTTAAATTGTCAACTGAAGACAGCTTTCACAAGAGCTTTCCATTCTTGTGGAATGTTGGTTGTTACAGTTCTATTGCTTAAGTTTCAAATACACATCATCAAGTATCTTTTGACCACATTTTCTCATCCTTTTTCAGTCCAAGGAGTGTTAAATACAATGTGATTTTGACATTTTCAAAACAAATGCAATGCTAACAAACTTTACTCAGACTATGTCCCCAACTTAACGAGTGACCCAGATGGCAAGAATTCATAAAAAATTCTAATGTATAGTGAATTTATCAGTCCTAATTTAACAAACACAGAACGAGGGGAAATGGAAAGAGGGGAAAAGGAAATTCAATTAATTAGAGCATCAAAAAATTTGTATACCTGTGAGAAGGGACATCTATTCCACTATAATGTTGGAGCCTGAACCATGAAACAATAGTCTGCAGAGAACGATAAGCACATCCCCAGCCCTGACACATCCAGTTTTATAAAGAATCAATAATAATGACAAACTCATATGGTAGCTACTCTATTGCCATCAGACAGGACTAAGCCACTGAAAGGATTTGCTCCAAGAACCATGAGCATAATGAAAAAGGCTTAAGAAACAATAAAGGAACAAAAATCAGATCCAGAATAAAACTGATGAGAAACTAGAGTGCTTTCACAGAAATGCCTAGTAGTTGAATGCCAGTTCTCTGCTTTTAGGACATTGAATTGTTGGAGAAATAATAAATAAATATGAAAATAATCTTATCACAGAATTTTTGCCTATTTGGAATCTCAAGTCCCTCAATAATCCTCCCAAAGGTGTATACTTCAAATATTCACAGTTTTAAAAAACCCTATGTAATAGAGCTTGCACATGTAATATGATATATTTACAAACAAGAAGACCCACACCAACCAAATTTGTGACATATTAATAATTGCTGTAATGACAAACTGACAACCTCTTCACCCGGCACCAAACTGCTAATCCATCAACCTCTCTGCCCTACTCCTCTTCCCCACCCTTCCAACAAAGGATGAAAAAGAAAAAAGGAAAAGAAGAAATTATTCCAGCATCAACATAGATAATGATAGCTTCCCCATATCTCAGTAGACTTGATGAATTACATATTCAACTAAATGAAATTAGTGTGTAAGGATTGTACTTGAAAGTGTTCTATAGCTTGTGGCAATGAAATAAATTAGATAAATGTAAGAAGAGAAAGTCAACTTTTTTGTATTTCAATAAAGGATCAGAATGAAAGTAAAAAAGATGTGATATAAGAAATACTAAGTTAACAACCAACTCTGGGGAAGTTACCCAGCCAATGAAATTGGTGTGGATGTTTTATCTAGATTTTTATCATGATCAGGAATTACTTCCACATTCTCAGGCTTTACACTTTAATGAACAACTTGCAGGTTAGATGTAAATGATTCATAAGAAAAAAACAAATATTCCAATTTCTGTTGCAGCAGGTGAGAACCATCCTAAAGGCTTGAAGTTTGCACAATACCAATAGAAAATACTGAGCAGAAAAAACCCATTTCACACATCTATAGCATTTAATGAACTTGTGGACCCAATACAAAAGTATATTATGCTGTAATAAAAAGCCTCAGTAAATCTAATCTAATGTTAGGACTCACATAAGACAGCTTATGTACCAAAAGTTAAAATTAGTCATTGACTTGATTGAAAAAATTTAATTACCGAATCATCAATTCCATCTTGAAGGTAATGATAATATTCATAGGAACCTTGAATCAGAGAGACTGTGCCTCCAGAGACTGCAGAAGTTATAATGATGCTATACAATAAGTTGCAAAAGGAAGCCTGAGAGGAATTATTTTCAAACATTCAAAAGGGTGGAAGTGCACATGTTAAGAACAAATAACCATTACCCCCACTGCTTGGGATCCCAAAATGGACATCTTTGAGCAATGATGTACCTAAACAAACCCCAACCACATAAATGCAACAAAAATGTAGCCTTAAACCAAAATACCAAACTTGAACAAAATAATTACCCTTGCGTATAGATTTTCCCTTTGCATTATCCTTCATAAATAAGTTAATGGCATTCACAATTCTTAGGAGTGGACGATCCAATGGCAATCCAAGTCTAATGTGAAGGGATTTTCTTACTTCAACTGCCAAAAAAAAATGGGAGGATTAAAAATGAGGTGGAGAAGATTCTAGGTCTCATTAAACACATGTAGAATAATGATATAAAAAGCAATACTCATGTATATACTCAATTAAAACAAAAGATGTTTGAGCTTCAATATCTCTCCCTCTCATTTCCTTTACCCTTCTCATCTACTGGGCAAGACAGTCACTGTACTTATGTTGACCAGATTAATTTCATATGCTCATATCTCTTTATACAGGTATGTTAACAGAATGTCTTGAGTTACAGCAGATGGTTTTTTTTTTTTTTTGGGGGGGGAGGGGGGGGGGGGGGTGTGGGGGTGTGTGTTATGATTAGTTTCCGACTTCGAGAATGGCAATTTTAGATTTCAAAAAACATTGCAAGGCCTCTTGCCAAGGTCAGACTAGGACACTTCAGGATTTTTAATCTGGTAAGAAGACAATTAATTCAGCTCCTTACATACTACCTACTGCGAAACTCAAATAAAGCCAGTGTAATTTCTTAATTCTCAAAGATCCAATTGCTGATACAATTGAAGTTTATGATTGACAGGCAATTAATCCCAATAAGAAACTGTCAGCCTTTTAATTCATTAACCAGATAAGCCGCTTCTATATTCATTATTGAGGGTTTAATGTAGCAGATGCAAGTCAAGTTCTTTCTAAAAGATAGTAAAGACAGGACATAGGTTCTTAAATTGAGAAAGGAAATCTGCTGTCCAATTACAAACTTCAACCAAAGAATACTTTTAAAAGGTGCCTCTTAAAATTAATTTGATAAATCTAGATGTGACAAACGTACTTTCACCCACAAATTTTTGAAGGCAATCCATGACCTGCAATTATTAAGTGTACAAAGCGCTTGTCTATTGAAAACTTTCCCCAAGCAAAAAACAGACAAATTAGTTGTTTTCAAGCCAAAACTTAGCTGTTTACATGGACAACACTACTAATACCATCTAGGGTTATCTGTAGGTGAGATGTCATGTCATGTCATATCATAAGGAAAACTCTACAAGGACCGAAAAATGAGTTAAGTTCAAGCATATAAAAATTCAGAAGCACTAAAGCACCTTGCAACAGTCACAAGGAACATGTTAAGGATTACATTCCTCAAAAGTGTCTCATTCTCAATGTTCCATATGGTTCCAAAACAGGTCCTCATTCTTCGTGTCAAGACAAAATGCAGTAGTAACAATTCCTTTTACAAATCAATAAGGGGTGAATTCTTTCAACATCAATGCTATTCAGCTTGTTCCTTGCACAACATACTAAATGGTGATAGGCATACTTTGAGTGGATATATTACCTTGCTTCATTTCCATTTCCCCATAACTGAGTTCATAAATAACTGTAACAGGATGCAAAAACCCTGGAGGGACAAAGTGATATGGCTGTAGCTGCACAGAGAAAGAGTTACTAGTCACCACAAAAACAACCACAAAAGATTTACATGGCATTTCAGTATCTGCATATGAGAGGAAAGATGAGTAGTTTCCCAGCAAGACTGAGAAAGGCCTAAAAGAAATTCAACACAAAAAGCTTGTCATCAGGCAGAAGGAATAAAAAAATTGAGATGCTTGCTCTTTCAAGTCATAATTGAGATTCAGAAGGATGCATGTCTACAGTTTTCAAATATACATGTTCATTTGAGCATCCAAGTCCGATCCCATCATTAAATTTCATGAACTAAAACAGAATTAACAGGAAACACGGAATTTGTGACAAAACCTGTTGATTTTGTGTCAAAATGTTGGGCAAGATTTTGTTCCTCATTGAGCGTAGCTGACAAGCAAGTGCAGGAATGATCAACTTGGAAACTGCAGCTGCCAACGAAAGATCCCTCACTGCATAACACAGCACTTCTAGTTTCTGAACTACAACCAAAACCTTAGTGTCCTCTGCAGCTGAAAAGAGAAGAGTATGATATAATACATCGCTTTAAAACACTGTAAAGAAATGCCATACATTGTTTACAAACATAGTCAATACCAGGATAATATTCAGCAACAGGTGCAGCAGGTTTTGCAGAGCTTTTTGATCTATTACTTAAGATAGTCACATGGATTCTATCTGCATTCTAAGAAAATAAACATATTAAAAAATACGCAGCTTACAAAGTGCTGACGTGATTCAAAATCTGGAACATTGTGTTTGTCAGAATAAACAAAACAACAAGGGGGATTCACATTAGGAATTTGGTTATATTTTACCTCCTCCATCCAAGTAGCAGACATATTCCCAGCTTTTGAACAAAGGTAGGAACAAGCTAAAGTCTTTGAACTAGATTCTTGAGAAGTTATGCCTGATTTTTCATGCTGATCGAAATCTGAGATGCGAAGAACAAGAGGTGGTTCATTTGCTGATGGTTCATTAGCTTCTACAATGTATGTAGCTTGAGGATCCATCAAATTATCAGCAACATCTTCACTTGAGCGAATATACATGTTCTCCACATCTGTAGAACATATGTAACAGTTAACAACCTCAAAAGGTCCAGTATCTGAGGCAATTTGCCCAAAGGCAATGATAACAGAACCAAAACCAAAAAAAAAAGGGGGGGAAGGCAATATAGGATAATCTGTCAACCACGATGGACAGAAGCATGCAAAGGCTACAAGAAAACAGAACTAAAAACCAATATTTAAATTGAAAAAATTAAAAAATAAATAAAAACACATTCTGCATTTGGTTACATGCATCAATAGTAAAACTAATAATTATGGCAACAATAAAAGTGTATTCTCTAAAATCTAAGCACCAAACAACCACAGTCCCTGACCCTTCCCCTTCTTCAGGGACAGATTTTCCTGATCGATATTGATCGATTCCTTAATTAACACAACTCAGGAAGTGGCATGTGACTAGCAACTGTTATGGCAGAATATCAAATATGCTTCAGAACAAGATGAAAAGATGCTAAAGCCTATTCTAATATGTTTTCCTCATGGGTATTAAGTTTTTATATTATCATTCTTTAAAATTAATCTCAAGGGATCAACAGTTAAACTCCACGGGTATTAAGCAAATTCACATCTATGTCAGTGAATCTTTATCTCAGTGCTCATCTGTTTGCTATGGGAAATGAAGTGGGGAACAATGAGATTAAACATAATTCGTGGATCCTCTATAGACATCTTTCATCTCTATATTCAACACTCAAATCCTTTTACATGTCCAATTTTTTATGAAAAGAAATACTAACTTGCCTGACAGCAGCTTTAGAATCATCAACAACTCTAAAATACATATTATTACTAGCAAGTAAGGAAACTTCCTGGTACTGAGAGTACTTACAGATAATATTAGCCAAATCTTAAGACTTATGAAGGTCAATACTAGGAGATTGCGAGACCAAACTCTTCATCCGTGATTTCTATAAGCTCATCACTCTGTTCAACATTGATTATACATTTTCTCAGTGTGCCTCCAGTGTAATTCAAGGAACAGGAGGATTGGAAATTCTGATTTTGCTGCTCTGTTAATGAACAAGATTAAGAAAACTTTTTTTTTTCCTGTGGAAACTTGAGAAGATTGTAAAATATTATTAAACCAGTTTGTGAGGCTGTGCAGAGAAATCACTTCTTGGAAGTAAGCACCCTTTTCAAGGATAAATTTCTAGAACAGATCAGTCCAATTAATATTAATTTACTTTTAAAAAAGACTAGATTTAGATTTACCACAAAGTCTCAACTCGTTGTTCTTCACCTTTGTAAACCAATACTATGAATACAGCTAGTCTCACATGATAATAAACATTTTATGCTTGTAGAACTTTTAGCTTGATAGATTTCCCTCTCTAGAGTCCCTAAATGGCGTTCTAAGTACTCTATCAGACCCTTTTCCTACTTTTAGTAATTATTACCAAGCAATCTCTTGAAGTTTCATAGGCCCTCAAAATAGTAAAATAGTTTATACGTTCTTATTTGGTTTTTAAAACTATGGTTGGTTGCGAAGGTCAGCCAACATGCTACCCCAGAGTTATCATTTCTGTCAACTGAGCCTTTCATATTCATTTGTACAGCAGTAACACTGTACCTTGATTGATTGACTCATCCGTTGATCAAAGTTTACAAAAGTGCTAATCCCACGAATGGCTTAACTTCATCAGGAAACATTCTATGAGTGTGATCCCATTATTCAAAAATCACTAATAAGAGGATTATTAAACGTGTACATCATGGAATAACAAATTGCAAATGTTGAAAATAAACAACGAAAAAATTTATCACATACACCATAGGACTACAACCAAAAAAAGGGAAAAGAACAAATTTACCTTTTGGATTTTTTGCAGGATAATAAATGGGCAACTTCAATAGAAGCTGACACTGTACCACACAACCTCTCTCACGTAAATACTTCTCGGGCTGTTCTTCATATACAACTGAAGTCACACTCTCCATGGTTTGTGGATCTCCAACCTTCGAAACATAAAATCTGAGGTCATCCACATTATTCAAGTTCACAACACATCCAATCAATGGACGATCCTCATAAAAATCCCCAGCAGCTTCACTACATAGTAACTTCCTCAAAGAAACAGCAGCAGCAACTGCCTCACAAGCCGAATTCTGGAAATTTGAATCACTGTTTACAATCAAGGCTCCTACGACCTCAAAGCCCTTTGGAATCAGTGTCGCTATGTCATCTGCTTATGAAAATTCCAATTTAATTTAGTAAACAATTCCAAAATAGGAATACAATGTTGCAAGTTTATGCATTATGCTCTGAAGATTTTAAGCTTTCATGCCAGAAAATAACAAAACGATATCTATAAATAAATACACACGATACCATATGGAACCAGTATCCTCCAATAACCTGCTTACAAAAATCCCAACTCAACTTAATAAACTATCCCAAAATTGGGGTACAATACTTCAATGTAATAAATTTTGCTCCAAGAGTGTACCTTTCCATGACAGAATCTATAATGAGTGATGCAGTATAATATGTTCATACAAAACATACTATTTATTTCACCTTTATGCATATTGGGATATAAAAATTACGGCTTATATGCATTACAAGTTAGTCATATGGGTATATTTTGTTCACAGATCCTAACTGAGTTCGTGCCCAATTGTAATACATTATGCTCCAAAGACTGCACCTTGGCATAACCCAAAACCTGCAACAGAAATTTAACATCTGTCCACACTAACATGCTTTTTTATACTCATTCCAACTGGGATGTGAAATTTATACAAGCATAATAAAACCCAAAAAATATTTTCAACGAAAAAAAAGAGGATAAATTCAGAAAGGGGTACAGATGAACCTGATTCTTTGGAAAAATCTGGGACGTTGGGATTGGAAGGGAGCGTGTGGATGCACCGGAGAGTGGAGATGATTGTGTGTAATGGGAAAAATTGGGAGCCAATTAGCCATTGGATTTGTGTATCTTTGGATTGATGATCATCGAGTTTTGGGAGCAGGAGCTTGCGGCAAAGGATTCGGATTGTGCTGCTTTGGATATCGGTGTCTTCCATTGATTAAGATCAAAGATTCAGATGAAAGAAGTGAATTTGATGAATGGGTTTTTTATGGGTTTTTCTATTTCTTATTCAAACCGTCGATTCCTAAACCGAAAACCGAAAACGGTCAGAAGATTCCACTCTACTATTATTCATTATTCATAAAGGTAAAATATTGGGCAAATCACTATTTCCCTTTTTGGAAAATTTTTCAGTCCCACGTAATACATATATTCTTAAATTTTGAAACAAAAATTTGGGATCCTATCAAAATTTGGGATATCCAGTTGAGTATTATTCTTTAGAAAAACAAAACCACAAAAGCCAAATTATTCAGTTGAGTTTGCTTTAGATAATATTATATGTTGGCCAAAATTCTATAGATGCTAAAACTTCATCACCAAAGAGTACTTGATTAATTGCATTTATGAAAATAATGATTGGAACCCAAAAAAGAAAAGATAAATGATGTAACAAAATTAAAAAGGATAAATTAATTATTATTTTTTACTTTTATCACTCATTTTGTTTATCTAACATTTTTATTTTTTTGGAAAATTCCAACTTTATCTTTGCGAATCTAATTCATAACTATTCTTGTGCTATTTGAATACGAGTCAAATAAGCAAATATTGCTTTATTTAAAAACAATTAAAAATAATTCCAAAAAATGCTAAGAAATGACTTTCAAAATCGGCTTTGAAGCCAACATCTCGTCGACTTCAAGCAAAATTTTTTTTAAAAAAAAAAAACTCCATCCCGACCTTCTTTCCTTCCTATCCTTGCTACAAAGGTTTCACACAATTATCGTTCCTTATTCTTTTGGTATTTGATTCACACAATCATCATTTCTTGATCATCAACAAGAGAGCATGATATACATTTAGAAACAGTCGGAAGGCTAATTTTCAAAAAAAATTACTATATGTAAGAGTAACAAATGGTGCGATTTTGTACTGTAGCTACAGTACAATGGTCTTTTTCTTTTTTCTTTTTTTTTAGGTGTATACTATAACTTTGGTGGCGTGTCTTATTCCCAACAAGCGATAATAGTTTGAATTTAGCTATTCAATGTCTCACTACGGTAGTAGTTATTCAACAACTGCAATTTTTCAGAAGCTACACAAATAGCACAGGATAAAAGTTAGGGACGCATTCAGTTCCTTTCATCTCATGCAGTTTTGCGGTTTCTATTGAAGACAACACTTTAGTTTCATATTGTACTTTTGGTTGATCCTAAATCGTCTAGGTTTCAACATGTGTGCCATTAGTTGGCCTTTGTCCCAATAGTAGAGTTTTTGCCCTTTGTCGGTCTTTTTGCCCCTTTTGTGAGCCTTTTGGACCATAGGGGTCTTTTTTCTTTATAGGTATAGTGTTGTATTCAATTACAACGTCACGAAACATAATTAGCTCTTGTAATTATGTAATTTGACCATTGTGTCACTTTGTTAATATACTATTGCTTTTAGAGAAAAAAAAAATCAGCAAGCAATTATTGACTCTTCTTTTCCTCAATCCCCAGTGCCCCACCCACACCAACAATCATCTTCTCTGTTCTAAAATACCAACTATGTTCAAAGTTGAAAATTTGACCAAAAATAGATTCCATCTAATAGTACATAATTTTCTTGTTCCATAATATATATTCGGGTTTCATGATTCTTTTTTCATCACATTCTTTGCCTTGTGCCAAAAAAAAAAAAAAAAATTCTTTTTCTGCCCCAGGAGTGAGGGTGCGGGGAGAGGGGTGAGGGGCAGTAGTGGGGTTCGGCTAGGGGAGAAGAGAAGGGACGGATGGGATGAGGGGTGGGGATTAAAAAAAAAATTTTTTTGGGGGAAAGGGGACAATAATGGGTGTGGCGGCTTGCAGGGGGAAGGGGAAAGGGAAGGGGTGCAGCGGAATTGGATGAGGGCGCCGAAGGAGAGGATGCAAGGAGGGAAGGGGATTGGCGCAGCAAGGGGAAGGGAAATTGGGAAGGGGAGAAGAAGGTGGGGGTGCGACGTGACAGAGGAGAAAAAAAAAATACAAGGTCGAGGGTTGGAATTGCAAGGGTTGGGAGAGGAGAAATTGAGAGTGAGAAGGAGGGGGTGCCAAAGGGGAGGGTGCAGGGAGGGGAGGGGAGGGGATTGGCGCAGCAGGGGAAAGGGAAATTGGAAAGTGGAGAAGAAGGTGGGGGTGCGGTGGGGCGAGAGGAAAAAAAATTGAAGGGCTAGGGCTGGGGCTGGGATTGCAAGGTTGGGAGAAGAGAAATTAAGATGGGAAGGAGGGTGGCAGAAACAAATGGGAGAAGAATGAGAAATTGTGGAAGTAAGATTAGTGTTTTTTTTTAAAAAAAATTGGCTGATGATGTTGACTTTAAATTGATATTTGCGATGTCGGCTTTAAAGTCAACATTTGCAGTATTTACTTCAAAATCAACGTTTGTGGTATTTATTTCAAAATTAATATTTCAAATGTCAATTTTAGTAAAAATTAAACACTTTTTTAAAAATTAATATTTATTTAATTTACATTTATTTAGTCAATATTTTTTTAAAAAAACTCCTTTGAATACAATGTAACATTTAGCAAGGATATTTTCCTCTCATTTGAACTTTTCGAATTCGGATTTGATTGAAAATTCACAACATCAAGGCTTTTGCCTCTGAAGCAAATCTGTAATATGCTCAGGGCTTCTCCGGTGATTGCTTTTGTTGCAAAAATCAAAGACATGGGGAAAGTCATGCCAGCTTTATCAAGAAATACCATTAATTCAAGGAACAACGAGGATTCCAGCTCCGGAACTCGACACTCCATTTTCATGTTCGCATGATCAGAAACGCAAATTCATTGACCAGCCGATAAATTGAAACAGCAATCCAAGACAACTCTCTATTAGTACAACAAGAGAAAGGTCACAGTAATGACAACTGGTACCATTACAAGTTCCAAGTCTACCTATCAGAAGATTCAGAACCACAGGATCAACAGGGAAATAGCATACATGAAAGTATACCCCAACAGGAGTACAAGAGAATGCCCATCAATCAAGTCCTTGGTTTCTCAATACCTGTAATGAGGTGGCTTGTATGGACCCTCAACTGGCACACTTATATAAGCAGCTTGCTCAGGAGTGAGCTTTGTCAGCTTAGCCCCAAGCTTTCCCAAATGAAGGGCTGCAACCTTCTCGTCCAGATGCTTTGGCAACACATAGACCTTCTTCTCATACTTCCCAGTTGCTTTCTCCTTCCAAAGCTCAAGTTGTGCAATGACCTGGTTGGTGAAAGAGCAAGACATCACAAAACTTGGGTGTCCAGTTGCACATCCCAAGTTCATCAGCCGTCCTTCAGCAAGTACAATGATGCCAGTTCCAGATTCAGGGAAAATCCAACGGTCAGTTTGAGGCTTGATGGTAACACGTTTGACACCTGGATAGTTTGCAAGACCATGCATATCAATCTCATCATCAAAGTGACCTATATTACAGACAATTGCATTGTTCTTCATCTTCCGCATTTGATCCACCATAATAATGTCTTTGTTTCCTGTAGTTGTCACAAAGATGTCAGCCTCTGAGACGACATCCTCCAAGGTTAGAACTCGTATTCCTTCCATCAAAGCCTGAAGGGCACAGATTGGGTCAATTTCAGTTACAATCACACGAGCACCAGCTGACTTAAGAGCAGCAGCACAACCCTTGCCAACGTCTCCATATCCACAGACAACAGCTACTTTACCGGCAATCATCACATCAGTAGCCCTCATGAGACCATCAGGAAGTGAATGACGGCAACCATACAAGTTGTCAAACTGCAACACATTCCTTGGATATTTAGAGCCAGAAATAACCATGCCAAAGAAAACTTGAAATGATCATACTAGAACTTCTCTTTGGAGCATATACACCTTTACAATGTCACACATTAGCAGACCGTACAACATATTAAAACTTAAACTCACTACAATTTAGCTTAATTTCAATACCACACATCCATTTTTCCAAGTCAAATAAAGAACTACAAATCAACCATCTAAAGAATGGTATCACTTCCAAACATTATAATTTTGTAAGAATAACTCAGCAAACTGCCAATGCTTTGGTTTCATCAAAAATTTCAACTGAATATTATAAATATCTTCACAAGAACTAGAAAAAGTTCAACTTACATCCAAAAGACCACGGGGGAGCCATGTAATCCATTAAAATATGAAACAAACAATTTAGAATCAATTAAACAAGGAAAGAAATGTAGCACGATGCAATAATACCAGTTTTGAAACCACTGAATGCTATTTCACTCATGAATTCAGGAGAGACAAGATCGAATAAGCTAGACCAAAATTAAGCTGGTTCAAACCAAAGCAACCTCAAATAATAAAGATACCTTGCTCTTAGTAACAGAATCATTGACATTGATGGCAGAGAACAGAAGGGTGCCACTAGCCTGCATCTGGTAAAGCCTTTTGACACCAATGGTCGTCTCTTCCGAAACACCAACCAATCTTTTCTTCATCTTGTGGTACTTTTTAGGATCCACTTTCAACCCATCTTTGATTATCCCCAAAACTATCTGAAACTCGGTATTATCAGTCGAGCTCGGATCCGGCAACTTCCCAGTCTTCTCATACTCCTCCTCTGCCTTCACGCCCTCATGAATCAACAAAGTCGCATCACCACCATCATCCACAATCAAATCAGGCCCTCCCTCTGAACCCCAGTCCAACGCCCTCTCTATGCACCACCAGTATTCCTGTACATCATCAACCCAGTAAAAAGAGAAAAACTTTCAGCACAATTAAACTCCATACTTAGGTGGATATGCTACATGAATATGCTACACAAACTGCACACAATTCAGTACGTCGACACTGTATATATGCCATAAACTTCACAAAATTATGCAGCATCGGAGCAAATTTGATTATGTATCTATCTATACTCGTGCCTGAAGTGTTTCTCCTTTCCAGGCAAAAACAGAGGCGGAGTCGCGGGCAATGGCGGCAGCGGCGTGGTCTTGAGTGGAGAAAATGTTGCAGGAGCACCAGCGGACGGAGGCGCCGAGGGCGGTGAGAGTCTCGATGAGGACGGCGGTCTGGATGGTCATGTGAAGAGAACCGGTGATTCGGGCTCCCTTGAGCGCTTGCGAAGGCCCGAACTCGGCCCTACAAGACATGAGTCCGGGCATTTCCACCTCAGCGAGCTCGATTTCGAGCCGCCCAAAGTCGGCCTGCGACAGGTCCTTCACCTTGTATTCTCGGCCCGAAGAGGTTTTCTCCACGGAGAGGGCCATGGATATGGTTTGGCTCGAGTATTGTTTAATGTTTTGGGTTTAGAAGCGAGAGAGTAAAGATGGACGCAGAAAGCACGAGACAGGGGGAGATATTTATTGCGGGCTTTTCCTTAAAACGACGACGTTTCTAGGTGATCATTATAGCAATTCCCTTTTTGACTGGAATGTCTTTTCAATAAACATCTTTTAAATATATTAATGCTTTAATGTTTTGGATTGACGAATGGAGATTTGATTTGGACTGAATATTGGCTACACCTACACCAACACCAACGCACCAACCATACGGTCCATACCAAAACGTAAAGTATTACTAAAGTACGTGGAAAATTAGCAATTTTAAGCCGAAATAAATCAAAAATCAAAATTAAAGTCCTTAAACAAACAAAATTACGTAGAAATCCATTTGAATTGTATTTTAAAATATATTTTTATATTTTTAAATAATTTTTATAATTTTTAATATATATTTTATCTTGCAGTCATTATTTCAAAAGGTGTTAAAATACGAATTATAACTACTATTTTGAAAGTGTAAAAATATATTTTGAAATATAATACATGAGTATCTAATTTTTTCCTTTTTAATTTAATATCTTTGGATGGAATGTCTCTCTTTTACATGAATACTTACATTTGGAGTGATGACGGAGATATTATATTTCAATTGCATATTCAAGAAAGCGGAATACTAAATTTGTTGGTATATAAAATTGTTAGTATATAAAACCTTGTTGAGAAATACATTAATGAACGAAATTATAGATATCAAATTAAAGAATTTTTCACTTTTTATAAAATCAAACTCAGTTATCCACACCACTGCCATACAAAAATACATGAATACTTATGATTTTTAGATAAATCGAACAAAAATTAGAGTTCATAACCAAAAATGATTGGGCTATTTCATTTTCTTTAATCCATTACCACACTAAATAATATTACCTCCTTTCCAAAAGAATAGTTCAATTTCAAAAAATTTATGTGTTCCAAAAATATAGTCCATATTTTGTGTGAAATTCTTATATTATAATAATAATAATAATAACGAATAATTCAAATTAAAAAATTAAATATAAAATTATAAAATTAAATATTAAATATATTATACCTCATTACTTAAAAAATTATACAAAAACAGAAATGAACTCTTTTTTTGTGATTAAGAAAGTAATAAGAGCAATGATATATAATGAAAATTTTTTAATATAGCGTTTATATAATAAGAGTTATTAAATAATAATTACTTTGATTATATAATACTTTATATTATTTTATTTTATAAATATCATATTTGTCATTATGAGAATTTATTAATAATTTTATTATAAATATTATTATTCTAATAATAAATATGACAATAGCATAAAATTAAATATCTAGTGGTGGGTGGCACTTGGGAGTGTTATGTGATGAATGGTGGAAATTTATCTTCCCTTTTGTTTTTAGTGCAGCATCATCAAGAAATTTGTTCTTCTTTCAAGTGAAATTTCAATACCAGTCAGATCATGTAGTAGTCAAATTGGGCGGCCAGCAAAAGGTAGAGGAGACGGGCGTGCCGTCGAGAGCTCTTAGGGCATCCACAGCAGTCTCAAAAAAGGTCAATCTAAAATCATATTATATCAACGTTATATCACTATATCAGTGTCACATCAGTATCACATTAGTTTTGAACGGATTCTACTATTTAAATAACTATCATAAAAAAAAATGATCACGCTCATGAACGGCCTTTATTATTTATGCAACAAATTTCTCTCTCATTTACCTTCTTTTATACTATTTATTTAATATATTTAATACTTCTTATTTAAATTAATAATTCTAAAATATTATTTATTTTTCATTTATAAAATTCAATATATATTAATAATACAACTTAAAATTTTAATTCGTTAATACAATTAATACTTAAACAATTAATGGAAAATAATTTTCATTACATTGAAATTAAATTTTAATAATACATTTAAAATATGAAAATCAATACTCTCATTTAAATATGAAATACTTAAAACAATTAATAGAAAATAAATTTACATTATATTAAAATTGAAATTTAATAATATACTTGAAATATTAGAATAAATACGATAAATTAAACATAAAATTTTTACTAGCGTGCGTAATTTTTTTAATGACGATTGTATGAATAGTTAAGACCAGGCCTTGAAATGGCCTGGCCTTCACTATTTTAAATTGTATTATTTAAAAATTATTTATTTTGCATTTATCAAATTCAATATATATTAATAATACAACTTATAAATTGTGCTTATCATATATTAAATATGTTGTTTAACTATGAATACATATAATTTTTAATAATCACATTCAATAATTTTATACAATATTATAGTCAAATTAATTGTTTTAAAATTTTTGTAATTATTAAATATGTATAAATAATTTTACATAATATTAAAATAAAAATTTAATATTATCAGACTTAAACTTAAAATTAATAGAAATATTAATAATTTTATATTAAAATTTATAAAATATTAATAAGTATATTATAATTTTTAATTATATTATATTTAAGAAAATCATATATTGCACCAAAAATAGTCAAAATGTATGTCATTTTGTAGAGAAAAATATTTTCTGCACATTGGTAATTTAAAAAAAAAAAAAAAGAGGCCAAATGGGGTTGCAAACCAGGGGAGAGGTTTGCAACCCCCTTTGATGTGGCGCGCGCCCAATACGTCAGTTGGCTAATAGGCGCGCAGGCGCTTGCCAACTTTTTTTTTTTTTTTTCAAACTATTGCTGGCCAAACGACGTCTTTTTTTCACCTGCTTTTGCGGAAAAAAAGGGCCACGGTTGTGGCCGTAATTCAAGGAACGAACGGTCCCTTCAAAACTTCCACATCAGCATTTTATGCTGATGTGGAGGTTGTTTCTGCAACGACCAGCCCCATTTTGGGATTGGTGTGGTTGCTCTTAGAACATGCACACTAACTTCAACATTAGGCGGTCACGCTATATCAGTACAGCTTATAAACGATCTTTATTATTTAGTAATTACTATTAAAAAAATACCTACGCTAATAAACGGTCTTTATTATTTACATACTAATTTTTCTTTTCTTTACTTTGTTTTATACAATTTATTTAATATATTTAATACTTCTTATTTAAATTAATAATTTTAAAATATTATCTATTTTTCATTTATCAAATTCAATATATATTAATAATACAACTTATAATTTTAATATATATTAATAATACAACTTATAATTTTAATATATATTACTAATACAACTTATATTATTATTTCTTTAATTCTTTTATAAAATTCTAAATTATTTTTAATTTAAAATCATTTAAATAAATTTAGCATTCTTTATCAATTAATTACAAAAAATTCTTTTCATTTAGACAAACGTGATTATTTTTTTAATTTTGTAATTGATTTGGCTACAAAATTATTTATATTTTTTAACTATGAATAGATATAAATTTTATCATCACATGAAATAATTTCATACCAAATTATATTTTTAAAAAATTACCAAATTTTTTATAATTATAAAATAAGTATAAATAATTTTACATTATATTACAATTAAAAATTAATATTAATATATTTAAACTTAATATTAATAGATTTAATACTAAAATTTAATATTATAATAAGTATATTATAATTTAACATTATATTACATTTAAATAAATCAAATCTTGCACAAAAATAGACAAAGTGCATGTCAATTTGTAGAGAAAATATTTTTTACCCGTTAGTAAAATTTGTTTTAAAAAAAAATTAGGTGAATTGCCCAATGGTTTGCAACGGCCGTTCCACTTCTACAGTTGAGGAGCCTGTCAGTTGCAAATATATATATATATATATATATATGTGGCAAAAATGACGTCGTTTGGCATAAATTTGACTCCAAACGATGTCATTTTTTAAATCAAAAAGCAAAAAAAAAAAAAATACCGGCCGTTCGTGGCCATGAATCTCGGAACAAACGATCAGACGACCATTTGTTTTGAGAAGGCCGCCACATAAGCATTTGTTGCTGATGTGGCTGCCTCTATAGGAACGACCAGCCCCATTTTGGGGCTGGTGTGCATGCAGTGGCTCCGTTTGGAAGGTGTTGTATTTGAGAATTTTGTATTAAATATGTAAAAATTTTAATGAAAATTTTTATAAAAAAAAGTGATATAAAAAAGTATATTGGAGAAATTTTTATTTTGAAATAATGTGATAAGAATTTTTGAGAGAATTTAAATTTTAAATTTTAAAATAAAAAGTTATTTGGATATTTTATTTTTGTAGTTACAAAAAATGAAGAATCACGCTTTTAATCCCCAAATGTTTTATCTAGTATTACTTTTAATACCCAATGTTTTAAATCTGAGATATGTAGCCCTCAAATTTTCATATTTTGACAAATTTGGTACAATTGATGACTATTAAAGTAAGAAATGATAAAATTTGTTACAAAATTTGCTATCAAATTTTTTAATTTACAAATTTTGAAAATTACCTTCTTTTTCTTTTACTTTTCATTCAAAACCCTCATTCTTTAATTAATTTATCTCACAAACCTTTAATATTTGAACATTAAAAGATATTGGTTTTGAACAAAAAAAAAAGAACTAATTAAATTTGTGAAATAAAAAATTTGATAAAAATTATGACTAAAAAAGAATGTGATTTTCAAGATTTGTAAATTAAAAAATTTTGATAGCAAATTTTTTTCTACTTTAATAGCTATCAATTGTACCAAATTTATCAAAAATACGAAAGTTCAAGAACTAAATGTGTCAGATTTAAAACATTGGGGACTAAAAGTAATATTAAATAAAATACTATGGACTAAAAGTGTGATTCTCCCTAAAAAAAATTAACTTTTTAAATAAAAATGTTTTCTAAACGGAACCAAGAGATTCTTGTATTCCACGAATCCATGTTAGTCGTTGTGTTGATTCGTATTGAGTCAAGTTCAAAATTACCTTATAGTAACATAAATAAACTTTGTTCATTCTTTAATGTTTAGAGGGAAGAAAGACGAAAGCCAAATGACATTTATTCAACATAAACTTCTAGATAATCTGACTTTATTCAACATAAAATTCTAGATAATTTGTTGAAAAAGAATAGAAAAATTTTCGAAAAACTCAAAAATCGAATCACGAATAAAAAAAAAAGACAACAACAAGAAGTGCCATAGAAATAGATGCATAATTACTTTGTTTAAAACAATTCATACTTTTATAAGTGATAAAAATCCGATATAGAAAGTGATTAGTGCGTAGCTTATAATATAAAACAATTTGACTTTATAGTTATAACTTTTCTATATATTTGTACAATAAAAAATATATATAAATCTCTCCAATATCTCACTTAGACACAAAAAATGCCAAGAAGATTTTATTAAAAGAAAGAAAATAAAACAAGGTTCTTCACAAAAGTCTATCTCAACTTTTCCATGATAGTATACCTATATATCTTTTTAAATCACTATAGTCTAACACAACGCAGAAATATTATAGAGCGGGGTCACACTTATAAGAAAATTAAGTAATCAATTTAATAAATATAAAAAGTATAAAAGTAAAGTCATACATTGTAATCTAAAAAAAAAAAATCATACATTACAAAATCATTTTTCGAGATTTCATCTCTTGAAATAATTTCATAATGGCATCATTATCAGTTGTATCAAATATATCATTTTCTATGAAAGTCACCATGCAATCGTTCATCTAATCATCTCTCATCCAGTTACGAAGTGTAGTCCTTAAGATTTTCATTGTAAAAAAAGCTCTTTTAACTGTTGCGGTTGATACAGGTAAAACCAATGATAACTTTATCAGTAAATAAATTAAACGGTATGTCACATCTTTTCCCTTTTCAACCATTTTCTGAGCAAGCTCGCTAATATTTTGCAAGTCTGAAAAATTAGAGCTAGACCTCATATCATGAATATAAATCTCAAGTTGTTCTTCAAGATAAATAAGTTTGTTGGCATCAAACTCCAAAGGATAAAATCTTGCAAATTCACATAATTTAAAATTATCATATACTGAGAAAAAGTGACAGGGTCAAAGCATGCCATGGATGAAAGCAACTTTACATTAACATCGTTGAAACGATCCCCTAATTCTTGAAGTTGACTATCTATTAGTATATAAAAAATTCCAACTTTAAAATGATGAAGTTGTGTCACACACCCAACTCTACGTTTTTCTCTTCCTTGAACTTTAAGTTGGCTTTCCATATCCGGAATATCCACATCATATTTAGCACAAAATTCACAAGTCTTTTCAAACAAAGTATCCCACCCTTATCTCTTAACTTTGGTAATCTTAATTTTGATATCTCCACTAGAACTATGGCATTTGGGAGATCTTGATCTATTCTTTGCAATGCTTGTGATAAGTCATCTGTAATTCCCAACACTTTGGTCATGAGGTACAAGAATAATATAAATTCAAAAGTTTGCATAAGTGTGTAAAGACCGAATGCTTCTGATCCCTTTTCCCATATTGGACGCTCTACCTTTAGAATTCCTAATACATCAAGAATGGGGCCAAACAAAGTGGTTAAACTCAACAAGGTCCAATAATGAGAACCCTAACGCGTATCTTCTGGTCTTGTCAAAGTTATTTCTTCATTTAAACCTTGACCACTTTGCATTTCACCACTCGTAATACCTTCCACTACTTGTTCAAGCTGTTTGATTCTCAATAACTCTTTCTTTTTGCAAGAAGCTCCAATTGCATTACATATTAAAGAAACATGTTCAAAGAAGGAGTTAAGTAACTCAACTTTTCTTGCACAAGCAACTAAAGCTAATTGTAGTTGATGAGCGAAGCAATGAACATAGAAAGCACACTTATTTTCTGCCAAAATCAAGCTCTTAAGACCATTGAACTCACCTTGCATGTTGCTTGCTCCATCGTAACTTTGACCACGAACCTTTGTTAAGCTCAAACCATGTTTGCTAAGCATTAACTCAATGGCCTCTTTGAGTGTTGTAGCTACAGTGTCTGGAATGCTACCCCTCAGA
Source organism: Gynochthodes officinalis (assembly GCA_020080225.1). Classification (NCBI taxonomy): domain Eukaryota; kingdom Viridiplantae; phylum Streptophyta; class Magnoliopsida; order Gentianales; family Rubiaceae; genus Gynochthodes; species Gynochthodes officinalis. The sequence continues at coordinate 3,080,668 of CM034625.1, read as the reverse complement.
AGTTTAAATTAGCATTATGTTGCAATTATGAGAGATCAATAGCCTGCTAGTCTGCTACAATTCCTTGTATTAAAAATTTCTCAAGACATGCACGAGGTGTGTATGTAGAATCACCCAAAATTTTGACCAAGTTAAGAGGACTTGGAATCTGTAATAAAACTCTAGTAGTTTCATGGGGAAATCACGATAGTATGATACTCACCATTATCCTAACACTAAAACTAAATAGCAACATCACATGGCATACCTGTACACAACTCCAATATTTTAGGTCAAAGTCTGAATCTTATCACCTGAAGCAGCAAAATGCAATCACCGGATCAAAACTATGTTCCAGGAATACGTGAGTTTAAAAATGAACAAAGAGACAATAAAATTTCAATAAGTAAGTTCTTTTGCATCCTATTAAAAATTCACAATATCTTTTTTACTAAAAATAATTAGAACAAAAAGACAAGAAAATTTCATGATTCATACTCAATAATTCACTAAAAATCAACAATAATTACTCCTTAACTATTATCATAAACACACACCCATAAACAAGCACAAATAGAGAAGATTCTAAAAAATTGGAAAAGACAAAAAGAGATAAAAGACATACCTTTAAGTAAAAAAATTGGAAAAGAATAAGAGTTGATTTTAGTGCTACTAATCGCTGATCTAAAGGATCAAAAGGAGGAAAACAGAGGTGTGTTTATGATTTAATTGAAGAAAGTGGGAACGGTGAAAAGAAGAAAAAGGAGATGGAGTGATAACTCTATTTTATATAGAGTTTTTTTATTAATTTTGGTTAGAAATTGGCTTGTGTTTTAATTTGTTTTTACATATTTTGGCCAAATTATCCTTTGATTTTATGATTTCTAAGTTTTCCAATATTTCTAGAACTTTTTGAGTTTAATCTTGAATTTTACTTATAAATTGAGAACAAAGGACTAACCAATTATTTTTTATCAAAGCTTAACCAAATTACTTCAACAACAAGACAAAGAAGATTTTTGTTTGTGTTGGCTGCAACAAAGAAGCAAAAGAAAGCAAATGCACACAAAGAAAACAAAAGGAATGAAGCAACTTGGACAACAAAGAAACAAATAAACAAAGAAGAAGCCACACACAAAAGGAAACAAAGCTCAACTACAATTGGGAAACAAAAGAATCGGTCAAAGGAAACAAAAGAAAAGCCCCAACACCGATGGAATCCTTGTGACAAACACTCAAAGCATCCAAATACAATTGCAAGAAAGAAAGAAAAGACACAACCCAAAGGAAAAAGTCTCACATGAAAGCATAAGGAAACCAAATTGTCATTCTCTTCTTTTTCTCAAGAAAGTCTCTCCAAAATGCAATATCACATGGGCAAAAGAAAGGCAAAAGAAGAAAAGAAAGAAAGAAAGGGACTAGCCAAGGAAAGAAGAAAAAAGAAATAATAATGATATTTGGAAAGCAAAGCTTGTTTTCTTTGTCAGAAAAGAAACCAAGCACATGGAAGACAATAACACCTTCGGAAGAAAAGAATTGCCTATAAATGGACAAAGCTTGGAACGAGAAAGCATCCCATTTTTATCCCATTTGATTTCTTGTTTTCTTTAGATTAGATTTAGTTTAGCCAAGCTATTTTTCTTCTGCTTTCCAGAGTTTAGAGCACTAGCTTTCTTCATTCTTTTGTTTTCTTTTCTTTTAAGTAGTTTAGCGAATTGCATTTCACGGGTTTTCCATTTCATGCTCACGGTTTTCTTGTAGTTTCTCACGGTTTTTCTTGCTTTTTCGATTAATGTTCATATGGTTTTTATTCTACAAATTCCAGTTGGTGTTTTCAATAATCTTTAGCGATTGCAGCTTCATACTCACGGTTTTCTTCAAGAAAATCACGGGTTTTCTACAAAATTTCTTCTCTCGGTTTTATAAAGACATTATTCAGCCATCCTTTGTTGTTTTCTTGATCTTTCTTCATTGTTTTGTTCTTGTTGTTTGCGTAATTTAGCAATTAGAATCACAACTTGACTGAAAAGAAATGAAGCAATTTGTTGTTTTGCTCTTTGGAAGTCTCAAGAAACAAAGGCAGCAGAATTATGATTGCTTGGTCTTCAAGTCTACGGGTTTTATCTTTTCTTATTTCATTTAATTTAGTTTAGTTTAGTTTAATCTAGTTTAGCAAATTTAGCTTTCTTTCCTTGTTTTTCTTTAGTTTCATTTAACAATTTAAGTTCTTATGTTTTGTTAAGAATTTTTAATTGTGTTTTATTTTCAAGTATTAAGTATTTATATTTATTAAATATTGTTTACTTTAATTTTCAGAATTTATTTTAATTTTAATTATGTCTATTTTTATTTTTGTTGTTAGTTTAAATTTCATTATGTTCTAATTTCTTTTGTTAGAGATTAGATGGATCTTAATCATGAATAATTAATTCTTAAGACTTGTTCATGCAATTTATATTTCAATTATGACTTTAATATCATGTTCTTAATGCTTTTAGGTGATTGATCACCACTTAATTGATTGTTGATGCTTGTTTGATACCGTGTGGAGATAACATGCATGTGCTCATGTGATATTAAACCATGAATTCAATTTAGACCGTAATAATCTAGGTTGTTCATGTGGTTTCGGTAGTAGAACTAAGTAATGGCTACTTAGATTGAATTCGGGAATTTCCATAGTTCCTAATGCATTTAGAAATCTAAATTCACCTAGACCAAGTGTGAGTTGATTTTAATCTAAATAGGGTTATTAGACCGATGTCGGCTATTAATTTACATTAGGGAAATTTCACCATCATAATTTGGAATTTAAGTTAATTGCATGACAAGTCAAGGGAGTTAATTAGAATTGATTAAGTGAAGTCGAATCTCTAACATCTTTGTTAAATTGGTAAATTTTTAATATTTTCTTATTGTTATAAATTTTCATTCTTTGTTAAGTTTAGTTAAAATTGCATGAAAGTTTTGTTTTATTGGCTAGCTTGTTGTTGAATTAATCAATTTGGTAAGTAATTGGTTAAATTAAAACAATACTCGTGGGAACGATACTCTACTCACTACTATATTACTTGTTGATATAGTACACTTGCAAATCTCCCAACATGGAGTAATGTTGTGATGAATGGAGAGCTTGCGGAGGAGAAAAAGGACTAAAGGAGGAAAAAAAAGGAAAAATGAGAGAAAAAAGAATTAAAAAAAACAGAAAAGAAAGGAAGGAATGTTGTTTTAAAAAGAGGATTTTTGTTTGAAAGCCAAAATTGTTTTCAAATTTTTTTATTAAATATTTTAAAAAAATTTAGAATTGTGATTAACTAAAATTCAAATAATTTTTTAAAAATTGTATATATCAATAGATTTAATAAATAGAATTTTTTTTTTCTAAACAAGTGTAGAGGCAAGTTTTTAGAATATACAGTGAAACTCTCTTAATTTAATTTTTAATACTATTATAATTTTTTTTTGAGAATTTGTAACTTTAGAGATCTGCCCCTGAGTCTAACGTCTAGTTACATAACTAAATAATAATAATAAAAAAAAAATCGGTAAGAATTTGTAACTTATGTAATAATGAAAAGACATACATAACTCATACATTGATAAGAAATTTCAAAAAATTAATTTTTTTCTTTTTTTTCCTCATAACTTAGGATTTGTAACTTATACAATAATTAAAAATATAACTCATGCATTTATAAGAAATTTCAAATTTTTAAATGTTTGTAACTCCTACCATTAAAATACCATAGCCTCCAAAATATTTAATGCTGTCAATATATAACACCTAAAATCGTTCATGTAACAATTATTTTATTAAAATATATCAACATTCCCTCGCTTATTTTAATAAAACATACTTTCTCTGTCCCAAAAAAATAAAAAGAATTCACTTAGACTTAGGTTTAACTTTTTATTAGTTATTAAGTATAATATACTTAATATACTATTAAATGTATAATTTTATATTTTTATCCTCACTTTTTAATTATAGACATACATAATTATTTTTAGTAATAATATTTTAGAAATTTGGTTCAAAAGTTTTTTTTTTTTTTACAACAAAGAAAATTTTTGAAAATAAACTCTTCTTTCTAAGACAGAGAGAGTGGTATATAAAAGTATTATTTGGGCTAAATTAAAATAATAGCATGTATTATGAAAGTGGCATTGCCTTGAAATTTTTTTTAGTGTTTTCATAATCATCATACAACAATCAAAGTGGACTAGCCCTTAAAATTAAGACAACTTTTAGGTATGTAAAATTATGTCACAAACATGATATTTTAGGTTTAACTATAGTTTTTTAAACCGGCATATTTTTTTGACCTTGTGATTAGTGGTGTTTAAAATCAATGACCCAATCCGTTCTCTACCTGACCCAATTCGCAATTAGAGGGGATTGTGATCCGATCAAATCCGAATATTTCAAATCGGATTGGATTAAATTTTGAATATGATTGGTTTTGATTTGCTTTGATCCGATTTTTTTTCTCTCTTGCTTTCCCTTTCAGACACAATGTTAAATTTGAAATCAATAGTTTTATGTTAAAAAAGTTATTTATTTTTTATGTAAACATAATAAATAATTTTCATATAAATATTTTAATTTTTGTATTTTATGTAAATATTTTAATTTATTTTGTCACAATTGACTAATTTTAATTAAAAAATTAATTAAATTTAAAAAAGCAGTACTAATTTCTATTTTATAACTAATGTTAGCTATTTTTAGAGAAAAAAAGTTATATATATATATATTTAAATTTTTTCCCAATTTGAATCAAATATGATCGAACCAGATCAGATTAGACCTTATTCAAAAAATAAAATTAATTTGGTTCAATATGATTCACGAATCAAAATAAACATTCCTACTTGTAATTTATCTCTAATTCATTAATGTTCTAAAGAATAGTCTCACTTTCATAAGAAATGACCTTACTTCCACTATCATATGGGTGAGTCTTTTAATAATGTTCTCATGACTATGACATCCACCACAAATAGCTTTGTAAACCACTAAGAAATTTTTAACAAATCTAAGTTTGTCATGGATCATATACGTGCTTCACTTTAGGAAAAGATTCGAATATCTTCATAATATGCTTTTCTCATCTCCCAACTCAAACTAGGATTCGTTTGTCCTATCTTAGTTATTCGGATATTCAGTCCCTAGAAAAAGTATTTTCAAATATTTTCTCCATTTCAAAAAAAGAGTCCATTTTTTTTTAAAAAAATCTTGTCATTAAAAAAGTCGACTTTTGAACCAAAATTTTAAAATATCCTTACAAATAATAATTATGTATACTCAAAATTAAAAAGTAAGAATAAAAATATAAAATTAGACATTTAGTGATGCATTAAATGAGTTGTACCTAATAATTAATAAAAAAATGTACCTCAACCAATATTGAATTTTTTTTTTGGGACGGAAGAAGTATAATTTTAATTTATAAATTATTGGGCTTTAGTTCCATTCCCCTCGTTGTAATAAGAATTTGATATCTAATTAGAGATTTAGTTAATATATTAACAATATTCTCATTTGAACTTATATGATCTATATTAAAAGTACCATTAAACAAATATAATCTCATAACATTACGTGGAGTGCGTGAGATTGATGTTAATACTGCCATTGTTGCTCAATTTGCTGCTTTGAACAGAAAGATAGATTCGGTTTTGAAGATAAAGGAGACAACTTGCGACTTTTGTGGTGGAAGACATGAGTCAACTGCTTGTCAGGTAAATCATAATTCTTATCCTACTGAAGATGCTAATTTTGTTTCTAATTTCAACAGGGGGCCTCAAAATAATCCTTACTCAAATACATACAACCCTGGATGGAGGAATCACCCTAATTTTTCTTGGGGAGGGCAAAATCATCAACCAATGAACCCACCTAGACCAACATTTCCACCACCCATGGAGAAGCCGAATAAGAACCTTGAGGAAATGGTGGCAAAGCTTATTCAATCGAATCAGGAAGTAATAAATCGTTTTGAAAGTCGCATGAACAATCAAGATGCAACAATTCGACATATGGAGGTAAGTATTCGGAATGTGGAAAAACAAGTTGGTCAACTTGCTAGCCAAATATCCGAGAGACCATATGGTGGTCTTCCAAGCAACACTGTGAAGAATCCAATTGAGAATGCAAAAGCCATCATCCTAAGAAGTGGAAAAGAGCTTAAAAATGAAGAAAAAGGTGAAGAAGAAAAGAGGAGTCCAAAGCCGATTCAGGATGAAGGTTAACCAAAAAGAAGAACCACCCCAAAGAAAGCTATTTCCGACAAAACTACACCATATGTGCCTCCTATTCCTTTTCCAGAGCGACTGAAAGACAAAATAGATAAGCAATTCTCCAAATTTCTTGATGTGTTTAAAAATTGCATATTAACATTCCTTTTGCAGATGCATTGGCTCAAATGCCGAGCTATGCAAAGTTCTTAAAGGAAATCTTAGCAAACAAGAGGAAGTTGGAGGATTATGAAACCGCTAACCTCATCAAGAATGCTCCGCTATTCTGCAAAATAAGCTACCACCAAAGCTTAAAGATCCAGGGAGTTTTACAATTCCTTGCACAATTGGTGATTCTTATTTTGACAAAGCTTTATGCGATCTTGGTGCTAGTATTAATCTAATGCCTTATTCTGTTTTTAAGAAACTTGGACTAGGAGAAGTAAAGGGCACCACTGTGTCTCTTCAACTAGCTGATCGATCTATCAAATATCCAAGAGGTGTGGTGGAGGATGTGTTGATCAAAGTTGACAAATTTATTTTTCCTGCAGATTTCATTGTGTTAGAAATGGAAGAAGACTTTGAAGTACCGATTATTTTAGGCCTACCATTCCTAGCCACTGGAAGAGCTCTAATTGATGTCCAACAAGGAAAGTTAATTCTTAGAGTTCAAAATGAGCAAGTCACCTTCAATGTGTTCAAAGCAATGAAATTTCCTTCTGATCAGAATGATTGCTTGCAAATTGAAGTGGTGGACGAAATTGTCCAAAATTTTGCAATTCATGCCATGACCAAGGACACAATTGAAAAGTGTATGGTTCAGTCATTGAGAGAAGGTACTGAAGATGATGAAGTAAGGGAAGCAGTGAGCATATTAGAGGCAAATCCACCTTATCCAAGGTGGAGGGCACCAAAATATGAAGAATTAGGGATGAATACAAAGAAACCAAAGCCATCCATTGAAGAAGCACCAACTCTTGAACTTAAACCTCTTCCTTCTCATTTAAAATATGCTTTCCTTGATGGTTTAAATCTTCCAATAATTATTTCTTCTTCTTTGACAGGTGTAATGGAGGAAAAGTTGTTAAGGGTGCTAAGAAAGCACAAAAGTGCATTTGGGTGGACCATTGCAGATATCAAAGGAATTAGCCCTTCAATTTGTATGCACAAGATTTTAATGAATGAGCAATATAAGCCGGTCATCCAACCACAAAGGAGACTTAATCCAAAAATGCAAGTAGTGAAAGCCGAGGTGATCAAGCTTCTCGATGCGGTATTATCTATCCAATTTCGATAGTAGTGGGTAAGTGCTGGGCATGTAGTACCTAAGAAAGGAGGCATGACTGTTTTAACTAATGACAATGATGAATTAATTCCTACTAGAACAGTCACAGGTTGGCGTGTTTGCATTGACTATAGAAAATTAAATGATGCCACCCGTAAGGATCATTTTCCTTTGCCTTTTATCGATCAACTGCTAGAACAACTAGCAGGATATGCATTTTATCGCTTTCTAGATGGATATTCGTGGTATAATCGGATACCTATTGCACCTAGTGGTCGAAAAGACAACTTTCACTTGTCCCTATGGTACTTTTGCATATAGAAGAATGCCTTTTGGTCTTTGTAATGCACCTACTTTTCAAAGATGCATGATGGCAATTTTTACGACATGATAGAGAAACATATTGAAATTTTCATGGATGATTTTTCTGTGTTTGGTGTTTCTTTTGATTCATGCCTGAACAATTTGGATTCGGTGTTACAAAGATGTGAAGAGACTAACCTTGTTTTAAATTAGGAAAAGTGTCACTTTATGGTGCAGGAAGGTATTGTTCAGGCCATAAAATCTCTAGAAGGTATTGAGGTGGATCGAGCAAAAATTGAAGTCATTTCTAAGTTGCCGCCACCTACTTCCGTGAAGCTACTTCGTGGATTTTTAGGACATGCAGGATTTTATAGGCGTTTTATCAAAGATTTTTCAAAAATTTCAAGACCATTGACTAAACTACTTGAGAAAGATGCTAAATTTGATTTTAATTCGATTGTTTATGGCATTTGAGATCTTGAAAAAGAAATTAATTTCAGCTGCAGTGATGACTGTGCCTGATTGGGAGAAGCCTTTTGAACTCATGTGTGATGCAAGTGATCAAGCTATTGAGTGTGCTTGACAGAGAGAGAATCGAATTTTTCGAGCATTTTACGATGCTAGCCGAACCTTGAATGGAGCACAATTAAATTATGCTACTACTGAAAAAGAACTTTTGGCTGTGGTGTTTGCTTTTGATAAATTCCGCTCTTATTTGATTGGCTCTAAAGTAATTGTTTATACTGATCATGCAGCCCTGAAGTACTTATTGGCGAAGAAAGATGCAAAACCAAGACTCATTCGATGGATTTTGCTTCTTCAAGAATTCGATTTAGAGATTAAAGACAAAGAGGAACCGAAAATCTTGTGGTGACCATCTTTCAAGATTGCCAAATGCTCCCAAGGATGAGGTACCTATTTTGGAAAGTTTTCTGATGAAGCACTTTTGCTTTCAACCTCAGACTTCCATGGTATCTTGACCGTAAATTATTTGGTAAGTGGTGTTCTTCCCCGATTTAACTTATCAACAAAAGAAGAAGTTTTTCTTTGATGTTAAACATTACTTTTGGGACGACTGCATTTATTCAAGGTATGTCTTGATCGTATTATCGACGTTGTGTTTCTAATAATGAGATTCCTAGTATTCTTTTTCATTGCCATGATGGACCCACTGGTGGTCACTTTGGTGCCACTAAACCGCTGCTAAGATCTTACAATGTGGTTTCTATTGGCCTACTCTTTTAAAGATGCATACAATTATGTTGCTCAATGTGATAGGTGCCAAAGAACTGAAATATATCTAGACGACATGAGATGCCCTTAATAATATTATGATATGTGAGTTATTTGATGTTTGGGGTATTGACTTCATGGGTCCATTTCCACCTTCTTTTGGTAATATGTATATTTTGGTTGCTTGTGAGTATGTGTCTAAATGGGTAGTTTGTAGCTTTACAGTCAAATGATGCTAGGGTTGTTTGCAATTTCTTGAAAAACACATCTTTACTAGGTTTGGTACACCTAAGGCAATTATAAGTGATCAAGGTACTCGTTTCATAAATAAGCAATTCAAGTCACTTTTGCAAAAGGATGGTGTCACTCATAAAGTAGCCACCGCTACCATCCCCAAACTAGTGGTCAAACGGAAATATCTAATAGGGAACTCAAAAGTATATTAGAAAAGTCTGAATATTAATAGGAAGGATTGGGCAAAGAAACTTGATGATGCATTATGGGCTTACAGAACTGCTTATAAAACTCCTATTGGTATGTCACCTTTTCGACTTCTCTATGGTAAGACATGTCATTTGCCTGTTGAACTTGAGCATAAAGCATACTGGGCTTTGAAATCTCTTAACTTTGATATGCAGATAGTAGGAGAGAAAAGGTTGTTGCAGTTGGATGAATTGGAAGAACTCCGCAATGAAGCTTACGATAATGCACGGATTTACAAAGAAAAAACAAAGAAATGGCATGATAAACACATCTTGCGGAGAGAGTTTCATGTTGGAGAAAAAGTTTTGTTGTATAATTCCCGTCTTCGTTTGTTTCCAGGAAAATTAAAGTCTCGATGGACTGGACCTTATACCATCACAAAAGTTTTTCCTTATGGTGCTGTGGAGATCACTACTGAAAATGAGGGCACATTTAAAGTTAATGGACAAAGGCTTAAGCATTACAATGGAGGAGATGTTGTTAGTCAATCATCCTTCATTACCTTGATGCCACCGGCTTAGCCAAAAAGGAAAGTTAATTGCGAACTATAAAGCAAGCGCTACTTGGGAGGCAACCCAAGTTCTTTTACCTTTATTGCTTTTATTTTGTTCTTATTATTATTATTATGCTTATTTTTTATCCTATTTTAAACGAAAAAAAAAAAGAGAAAAAGATTTATTTTTATTATGTGCAATTCTGCTTCACCTTTTTGCTGCACCAGTCTGAAGAAAAATTCGGTTCAAGGCCTTCCCATCTGAATTTTGTGCTAAAATTTTACAGCAAGGTAAAAGATTCAACCAGGTTCATGTCCACCAAATTTGAGAATTTTTGGAGCTGTTTTGGTACCTGAACGAAATTCATCTTCAACAGTTGTTCAAAACAGGGCAGTTTCCTCACTTTTCATTTTTCTTATGTTCTCTTTAGTTGCTATACTTGATCTTGCTCCTTGTTGCATTGAGGACAATGCTCAATTCTAAGTTGGGGGTGAGATACATGAAATTTTGTGCTGGATTTTTGTCAAAATTTTTGCAAGATTTCAATTTTATTGGGTTAAAAAGAAAAAGTCCTTCCAAGTTTTCAATTTTATTGATATCTTCTTTAATTTCTAATTCTTTTGATACTCATTTAGAATAATTTTGAATTATATGCATTAGTTATTTGGGTTGGAATGTATGAATGAGGCAAGTATGATTAGTCTTTGTTTTGAAAATTTTTAAAGCATCTTGTTGATTTTAATGATTGAATTAAATGAGAATGTGCAAGATTTGATATACATTGAACCCATTGTGAGTATTTGAGCTTAAGAGCATTGTTTTTTTTTCTTTGCTCACATATTTCTTTGATTGAGTGTTGTCAAATATGGTATGTTCATTCTAGAACTTGCTTTGTTATGCATGTTGAGATCACATTGTGGATTCATGCTTTGAAATAATAAGGGCACTTAGGATTAACCATTTTTAACTTTCTAAAAAGCTTAACCATTACATATACCCATAGTCAACCAATTTTGAGTCTTAACCTTTCTTTGTTATAACACCACATCATTAGCCTTAAACCGTTGTTTTTGTTTACCACCGTTGAACCCTTTGTCAAGAGTATGTAGAAATGAATTGCATGATAAAAATTTCTATTGATTCCAAAGAAAAGAACCACGAAAAAAAAAAAAGAGAGAAAAAGAAGAACAATATTCCTTACGAAGATTGGACAAAGTTAATGTTTTCATTGTGTACAAGATGGTCCAATTATATGTTGAAATTGTTAAAAGGGATATATGTTATTCAAAGAAAGAAAAAAAAAAAAAAGGGGTTCTAATGTGCTACTTGTTGCTTTTGAGTCATGCAAGGAGGTTTATACATATCTTGATTTGTGAAAACCTAAATTTTCCTATCTTTCTACCTACCCTTACCTAAGCCCCGTTACAACCTTTATAAAGACCCTTTGATTATTGCATGGATTCATATTTATTAGTGGTGGAGATGTGATATATAAGCAAGCCTATGGCAATGACATGCTATGTTTGATTTGAGTGCTGAATGAAACCCCTAAACACTTTGAGTGATTAGAGTGCAACCTATGAGAGGTTATCAAATTTTGTGCATTTGATTTAATGAAATTGTTGGAATTAATGAGATGTGTATTTTGTTTAGATTAAAAAAGGGCTATGAATACTTGTTCTTTGGCTTATTATTCCAGTTTAAATTTTTAATGTACAATAATTTTGAATTATTTATGGATGGGTTAGAAAGGGTATGGAATGAAAAGAAATATGTTCTTCTAGTGCAAGCTTGAGGACAAGCTTTGATCTAAGTTGGGGGTAATTTGATAACTCTATTTTATATAGAGTTTTCTTATTAATTTTGGTTAGAAATTGGCTTGTGTTTTAATTTGTTTTTACATATTTTGGCCAAATTATCCTTTGATTTTATGATTTCTAAGTTTTCCAATATTTCTAGAACTTTTTGAGTTTAATCTTGAATTTTACTTATAAATTGAGAACAAAGGACTAACCAATTATTTTTTATCAAAGCTTAACCAAATTACTTCAACAACAAGACAAAGAAGATTTTTGTTTGTGTTGGCTGCAACAAAGAAGAAAAGAAAGCTGAGCTGCACACAAAGAAAACAAAAGGAATGAAGCAACTTGACAACAAAGAAACAAATAAACAAAGAAGAAGCTGACACACAAAAGGAAACAAAGCTCAACTACAATTGGGAAACAAAAAGAATCGGTCAAAGGAAACAAAAGAAAAGCCCCAACACCGATGGAATCCTTGTGACAAACACTCAAAGCATCCAAATACAGCTGCAGCCGAAAGAAAGAAAAGACACAACCCAGCTGCAAAGGAAAAAGTCTCACATGAAAGCATAAGGAAACCAGCTGTCATTCTCTTCTTTTTCTGAAGAAAGTCTCTCCAAAATGCAATATCACATGGGCAAAAGAAAGGCAAAAGAAGAAAAGAAAGAAAGAAAGCTGGACTAGCCGAAGGAAAGAAGAAAAAAAAGAAATCGGACAGCAATAATGATATTTGGAAAGCAAAGCTTGAAATTTTTTTCTTTGCTGTAAAAGAAACCAAGCACATGGAAGACAATAACACCTTCGGAAGAAAAGAACAGCCTTGCCTATAAATGGACAAAGCTTGGAACGGAGAAAGCATCCCATTTTTTATCCCATTTCAGCCGAGCAGCATTTCTTGTTTTCTTTAGATTAGATTTAGTTTAGCCAAGCTATTTTTCTTTCTGTTTTCCTGCAGTAGTTTAGAGCAGCTAGCTTTCTTCATTCTTTTGTTTTCTTTTCTTTTAAGTAGTTTAGCAGAATTGCATTTCCTGCTTACGGGTTTTCCATTTCATGCTCACGGTTTTCTTGTAGTTTCTCACGGTTTTTCTTCAGTTTTTCCAGTTAATGTTCATATGGTTTTTATTCTACAAATTCCAGTTGGTGTTTTCAATAATCTTTAGCAGAATTGCAGCTTCATACTCACGGTTTTCTTGAAGAAAATCATTAGCGACTACGGGTTTTCTACAAAATTTTTGCAGCTTCTCTCGGTTTTTATGCAGCACATTATTCAGCCATCCTTTTGTTGTTTTCTTCAGTCTTTCTTCATTGTTTTGTTCTTGTTGTTTGCAGTAATTTAGCAATTAGAATCAGCTGTCAACTTGGACTGGAAAAGAAATGAAGCAATTTGTTGTTTTTGCTCTTTGGAAGTCTCAAGTAAGAAACAAAGGCAGCAGAATTATGATTGCTTGGTCTTCAAGTCTACGGGTTTTATCTTTTCTTATTTCATTTAATTTAGTTTAGTTTAGTTTAATCTAGTTTAGCAAATTTAGCTTTCTTTCCTTGTTTTTCTTTAGTTTCATTTAACAATTTAAGTTCTTATGTTTTGTTAAGAATTTTTAATTGTGTTTTATTTTCAAGTATTAAGTATTTATATTTATTAAATATTGTTTACTTTAATTTTCAGAATTTATTTTAATTTTAATTATGTCTATTTTTATTTTTGTTGTTAGTTTAAATTTCATTATGTTCTAATTTCTTTTGTTAGAGATTAGATGGATCTTAATCATGAATAATTAATTCTTAAGACTTGTTCATGCAATTTATATTTCAATTATGACTTTAATATCATGTTCTTAATGCTTTTAGGTGATTGATCACCACTTAATTGATTGTTGATGCTTGTTTGATACCGTGTGGAGATAACATGCATGTGCTCATGTGATATTAAACCATGAATTCAATTTAGACCGTAATAATCTAGGTTGTTCATGTGGTTTCGGTAGTAGAACTAAGTAATGGCTACTTAGATTGAATTCGGGAATTTCCATAGTTCCTAATGCATTTAGAAATCTAAATTCACCTAGACCAAGTGTGAGTTGATTTTAATCTAAATAGGGTTATTAGACCGATGTCGGCTATTAATTTACATTAGGGAAATTTCACCATCATAATTTGGAATTTAAGTTAATTGCATGACAAGTCAAGAGAGTTAATTAGAATTGATTAAGTGAAATCGAAATCTCTAACATCTTTGTTAAATTGGTAAATTTTTAATATTTTCTTATTGTTATAAATTTTCATTCTTTGTTAAGTTTAGTTAAAATTGCATGAAAGTTTTGTTTTATTGGCTAGCTTGTTGTTGAATTAATCAATTTGGTAAGTAATTGGTTAAATTAAAACAATCCTCGTGGGAACGATACTCTACTCACTACTATATTACTTGTTGATATTGTACACTTGCAATTCTCCGAACATGGAGTAATGTTGTGATGAATGCAGAGCTTGCGGAGGGGAAAAAGGACTAAAGGAGGGAAAAAAAGGAAAAATGAGAGAAAAAAGAATTAAAAAAAACAGAAAAGAAAGGAAGGAATGTTGTTTTAAAAAGGGGATTTTTGTTTGAAAGCCAAAATTGTTTTCAAATTTTTTTATTAAATATTTTAAAAATTTTTAGAATTGTGATTAACTAAAATTCAAATAATTTTTTAAAAATTGTATATATCAATAGATTTAATAAATAGATTTTTTTTTTCTAAACAAGTGTAGAGGTAAGTTTTTAGAATATAAAGTGAAACTCTCTTAATTTAATTTTTAATACTATTATAATTTTTTTTTTGAGAATTTGTAACTTTAGAGATCTGCCCCTGAGTCTAACGTCTAGTTACATAACTAAATAATAATAACAAAAAAAAAAAAAATCGGTAAGAATTTGTAACTTATGTAATAATGAAAAGACATACATAACTCATACATTGATAAGAAATTTAAAAAAATTATTTTTTTTCTTTTTTTTCCTCATAACTTAGGATTTGTAACTTATACAATAATTAAAAATATAACTCATCCATTTATAAGAAATTTCAAATTTTTAAATGTTTGTAACTCCTACCATTAAAATACCATAGCCTCCAAAATATTTAATGCAGTCAATATATAACACCTAAAATCGTTCATGTAACAATTATTTTATTAAAATATATCAACATTCCCTCGCTTATTTTAATAAAACATACTTTCTCTGTCCCAAAAAAAATAAAAAGAATTCACTTTGACTTAGGTTTAACTTTTTATTAGTTATTAGGTATAATATACTTAATATACTATTAAATGTATAATTTTATATTTTTATCCTTACTTTTTAATTATAGACATACATAATTATTTTTAGTAATAATATTTTAGAAATTTGGTTCAAAAGTTTTTTTTTTTTTACAGCAAAGAAAATTTTTGAAAATAAACTCTTCTTTCTAAGACAGAAAGAGTGGTATATAAAAGTATCATTTGGGCTAAATTAAAATAATAGCATGTATTATGAAAGTGGCATTGCCTTGAAATTTTTTTTAGTGTTTTCATAATCATCATACAACAATCAAAGTGGACTAGCCCTTAAAATTAAGACAACTTTTAGGTATGTAAAATTATGTCACAAACATGATATTTTAGGTTTAACTATAGTTTTTTAAACCGGCATATTTTTTTGACCTTGTGATTAGTGGTGTTTAAAATCAATGACCCAATCCGTTCTCTACCTGACCCAATTCGCAATTAGAGGGGATTGTGATCCGATCAAATCCGAATATTTCAAATCGGATTGGATTAAATTTTGAATATGATTGGTTTTGATTTGCTTTGATCCGATTTTTTTTCTCTCTTGCTTTCCCTTTCAGACACAATGTTAAATTTGAAATCAATAGTTTTATGTTAAAAAAGTTATTTATTTTTTATGTAAACATAATAAATAATTTTCATATAAATATTTTAATTTTTGTATTTTATGTAAATATTTTAATTTATTTTGTCACAATTGACTAATTTTAATTAAAAAACTAATTAAATTAAAAAAAGCAGTACTAATTTCTATTTTATAACTAATGTTAGCTATTTTTAGAGAAAAAAAGTTATATATATATATTTAAATTTTTTCCCAATTTGAATCAAATATGATCGAACCAAATCAGATTAGGCCTTATTCAAAAAATAAAATTAATTTGGTTCAATATGATTCACGAATCAAAATAAACATTCCTACTTGTAATTTATCTCTAATTCATTAATGTTCTAAAGAATAGTCTCACTTTCATAAGAAATGGCCTTACTTCCACTATCATATGGGTGAGTCTTTTAATAATGTTCTCATGACTATGACATCCACCACAAATAGCTTTGTAAACCACTAAGAAATTTTTAACAAATCTAAGTTTGTCATGGATCATATACATGCTTCACTTTAGGAAAAGATTCGAATATCTTCATAATATGCTTTTCTCATCTCCCAACTCAAACTAGGATTCGTTTGTCCTATCTTAGTTATTCGGATATTCAGTCCCTAGAAAAAGTATTTTCAAATATTTTCTCCATTTCAAAAAAAGAGTCCATTTTTTTAAAAAAAAATCTTGTCATTAAAAAAGTTCACTTTTGAACCAAAATTTTAAAAGATCCTTACAAATAATAATTATGTATACTCAAAATTAAAAAGTAAGAATAAAAATATAAAATTAGACATTTAGTGATGCATTAAATGAGTTATACCTAATAATTAATAAAAAAATGTACCTCAACCAAAATTGAATTTTTTTTTTGGGACGGAAGAAGTATAATTTTAATTTATAAATCATTGGGCTTCAGTTCCATTCCCCTCGTTGTAATAAGAATTTGATATCTAATTAGAGATTTAGTTAATATATTAACAGTATTCTCATTTGAACTTATATGATCTATATTAAAAGTACCATTAAACAAATATAATCTCATAACATTATGTTTTCTTCTCACAATTCTTGGTTTCCAATTATAGTACTCCCCCCATCTCAGAAAACAAAAGTTTGGTTGCATAAATATTTTTTGTTCCAAAAAAGAGTCTATTTATTTTGTCAAATTTTTATATTACTTTTATTAATAATGATAATGTATATCCCAAATTAAAAAATAATGATAAAAATATAAAAATATATTTTTTATGGTGCATTAAATGTATTGTATCTCGTAACTTAAAAATAAATTGTATCAAATAAAAAGTAGACTAGTTTTTTATGATGGAAAGAATACTTGTTATGTACTCTTATCAATTATAGTTGTCCTATCACAATGTATAACAATAGATAATACTAGTTTATCACACATCGTCGTTTGAGACAAAAATCTCTTAACTGATTGACTTCTTCATTAGCAAAAGCTAAAGCTATAAGCTCAATCTACATTGTAAATATAGCAATAATATATATATTTTTTTAAATCTCTAACTTACAACTGCCCCATCTGAAATGAAGATATAACCAATAGGAGAAAATAAATCACCAAATTGAGAATTTTAATCAACATCATTATACCCTTTTATAATAGTAGGATTTTTTTTAAATAAAATAAGCTATAATTTATAATTCTTTTAAAATATCTCATAACACGACACTTGGTATTTAAATGATCATAATTTGGATTATTAGTAAATCTATTTAAGACAGTCACAGAAAAAGCAATATCAGTATAATACAATCAATAGCATATCTTAAACTTCCAATTATGCTTGCATATTTATTTTGATAAAACTAAAATCCATTATTTTTGCTAGGATATAATTTTAACTTCGCATTAAAAGGTTGACACTGAATTATAATTACAATAGTTATCTTAAGTATTTTTTTCAGTATAATATGATTGAATTTAATAATCCTCCAAAAATTCGAATAATTATTTTCATGCCAAGTATCACATTTGCTTGTTCTAAATTTTTCATATCAAAATTTTTTTTGGCAAAATTTGGTTTTGTCAATAACATCTAAATTACTCCCAAAAATAAGAAGATAATCAACATACAAACAAATAATCACATGGCATGATCAAATGTTTTGTAATATATATATATATATATATCTCACTTTCATTTATTCTAAAATTATTTAAAATCATACATTCATCAAACTTTTCATACCATTGTTTAGGTGCCTGTTTTAAGCCATACAATAATTTAGTTAATTTACAAAGTTCATTTTCATGTCCAAATTGTAAAAAATCTTGAGATTGATTTATATAAACTTTCTCTTTTAAATCTCCATTTAAAAAAGTGGTTTTAATATCTAATTGATGAATTATTAAATCATGAAGTGTAGCAATAGTAATAGGTCAATGTATAGACATAACTCTAGTTACTGGAGAATAAGTATCAAAAAAAGTTTACATTTTATTTTTGTTTAAAACCTTTAGTTACAAGTCTAATTTTATATTTATCCATAAAGCCATTTGGCTTTAATTTTCTTTTAAGTACCCATTTACAGCCTATAGTTTTACATCCTAGTGTTAAAACTACTAACTTTTAAGTTTTATTTGCCAACAAAGAATTCATTTATTCATTCATGGTTTCTTTCTAAAAAACTGAATCTGATAAGGTAAACGCTTCATCTAAATTTTTAGGATCAATTTTTATTTTATAAACTAAATTATCAAATCTAAAATCTTTTTCTACAAGAGCTTTTTTATTTTAATGTGTTCCAATTTTTTTTTTCATTATATGGTGAAATATATTAATTAACAACCTCTATAAACTTATGCTCAATACCTCCATTATTCTCAAATTAAAAGAAAATTTATCTTTATGAAAAATTATACATTATTCTTAAAAAAAAAATCTATAAACTTTACTACTTAAAGCATATTCAACCGTTGCACATTTTTTAGCTCTTATACCCAATTTAAGCATTTTTAGAATTAACTAGTCAAACACATGTCAAACAACTCCAAATAAGAAAATATTTAAATTAGACTTTCTTTTATTCTATAATTCATAAGGACTAATATTTGTTTGTTTTTTAGGAACTCAATCCATGACATAATTGGTAGCTGAAATAATTTCTTCCCAAAAATTCTTTGGTGCACAAATATTTGGTCATCATAACATTGGTCAAATTAATCAGTGTTCACTTTTACGCTCAACAACATTATTAGAAGCAAACCAATAAGGGCACTCACAGCAGCCTTAACATAAGCTAGGCTAAGGCCACGCCACATCAGCTTATGAACGGCATCTACTATTCAAACAATCATCATAAAAAAATTACCCACACTAATGAACGGCCTTTACTGTTCACACAATGAATTTCTCTCTCCTCTACCTTCTTTTCCACCATTTATTTAATATATTTAATACTTATTATTTAAATTAATAATTTTAAAATATTAGTGGATTCTCATTTATCAAATTCAATATATATTAATAATACAACTTATAATTTTAATTATCATACATTTAATACTTAAACAATTAATGAAAAATAATTTTCATTACATTAAAATTAAATTTTAATAATACATTTAAAATATGAAAATAAATACTCTAAATTAAATATGAAATACTTAAAACAATTAATGGAAAATAAATTACATTACATTAAAATTGAAATTTAATAATATACTTGAAATATTCAGATAAATATGATAAATTAAATATAAAATTTTTACTAGCTTAGGTAATTTTTTTACGATGGCTGTGTGAATAGTGAAGGCCAGGCCTTGAAACGGCTTGGTCTTCACTATTCATATAGCCACTATTAAAATTTTTTATATTAATAATACAATTTATAATTTTAATTATCATACATTAACTACTTAAAAACAATTAATGAAAAATATTTTTTCATTACATTTAAATTAAAATTTAATAATACAATTAAAACATGAAAATAAATACTCGTAATTAAATATAAAATACTTAAAAACTAAACATTCAACACTAAAACATAATAAATATAACTTCAATTAATACACTTGAAACATAAAACAAGGATCAAACATCCCAATCACAAATACTCAGATCATCCAAGCTCGCGAAATCGCCCAACAACGATCCATAATTGTCAATTGTCAGCAAATAACACCCAAAATTCATCATCATCCCCATTGACACCAAGTGAAATTGTTCGTTGAAGTATATCCCATTTGTCCATGGCAGAATATCTTCGTTTTTTGGATGTTTAGGGGCAAAGTTTTCCTGAATTTTTGCCATAATATTTTTCTTCTTAGAAAGAAAAACGTTCAAGACGACAACAATGGACTTAGACTTAGTGCAAGTCTTCCTAATGACTTTAGACATGAAACTTGATTTTGACTTTGAAAAACCCATTGATCTGCAGGATTTGGGTTTGTTGAACGGATTCTTCAACTTTGAAGCCTCAACTTGTTCGAATTCTTCACCAACTATGAGAATATCAGATTTTGCATAAAAAATAAGCAAAATGCATGTCAATTTATAGAGAAAATTTGCACCGATTTTTTCTATAATGGAGCATAATTTGACAACACATGAATTATTTGTACCGATTTTTCGATAATAGAGCATAATTTGACAAAACATGAATTATTTGTACCTATTTTCTCGATAATTGAGCATAATGTTGACATTACTTGAATTATTTGTACCGAGAATATCGATAATCAAGCACGATGTTGACCATACTTGAATTATTTGTATTGATTTTTTATATGATTTAGGATGTTTAATTTGAACTCAAACATTACTATATTTAATATTTAACATAATTTATTATTTATTTAATTCTTTTATAAAATTCAAAATTATTTTTATTTTAAAATCATTTAAATAAATTTAGCATTCTTTATCAATTAATTACAAAAAATTCTTTTTCATTTAGACAAATGTGATTATTTGTTTAAATCTGTAATTGATTTGGCTACAAAATTATTTATATTTTTTAACTATGAATAGATATAAATTTTAATCATCACATGCAATAATTTCATACAAAATTATATTTTAAAAAAATTACCAAAATTTTATAATTATAAGATAAGTATAAATAATTTTACATTATATTACAATTAAAAGTTAATATTAATATATTTAAACTTAATATTAATATATTTAAATTTAATAGTAATAGATATATTAATAGCTTTAATATTAAATTTTAATATTATAATAAGTATATTATAATTTAACATTATATTACATTTAAATAAATCAAATCTTGCACCAAAAATAGGCAAAGTGATTGTCAATTTATGGAGAAAAATATTTTCTACCCGTTGATGAAATTTGTTTTTGTAAAAAAAAAAATTAGGTGAAATGGCCATTGCAAACCAGTGTTGGGTTTGCAACGGCCTCAACATGTGGCACGCGTGCAGCTGACAAGCGCATCAGCACCTATTAGTTGCAATTTTTTTCCTTTTTTTAAATTTGCCAAAAACGATGTCGTTTGGTATCAATTTGACGCCAAACAACGTCGTTTTGAGAAGGAAAAAAATGAAAAAAAAAACACCAACCGTTCATTGCAGTGTTTCACAGAATAAACGGTCAGATGACCTTTTGTTTCTACAAGGCCGCAATATTAGCATTTTTTGCTTATGTGATAGCCTTTGCAGAAACGACCAGCCCCATTTTGGGGCTAGTGTGGATGCTCTGAGGAGTGGTAGTTTCATGCCTCATATTTTGAGATTGTATATAATCGACCAATTCTAAATATGCATATTCTTTATCTGTATTACTTTTTTATTTCTATCGAAATGATTCTCAACTTCCTTTATGTGAATAATTATTTTTTTTTATGAGTTTCACTTTTATGTTTCATGATACGTACATAAATGTCCCTAGAAAAATTATTAATAAAAGTTATAAAATATCTTTTATTACTGAAAGAAATAATACCTTCAAATTCACAATTATCAATACAAATTAATTCAAGTAGCTTGCTAATATTTTCTACTTTATTATGAGGTTTATTTAGTAATTTTTGTCATTCCACAAAATTTACATTTTCAAACCCATTATTGAACTTGAGCAAGAAACACTGTTTTCTATGAAATATTCAATGTAATCAATATATAAACTCTAAAATAGTTAATGTAACAATTATTTTGTTAAAATATACAACATAGTCTAAATTCTCATCTAGAAGTTATTAGTGTGAGAGTTGGCGTTGCTTTCCTTAAAATAAAAATAATAAGAATAAGAATAAGAATAAAACACACACACACTTATCACGTACAAAATGACTTTTGCGCACACATTTCTAGTCCACAATTACGACAGTTTGTATTGGGCTTCAAACCTGATTTTTAGGCGGAACGGACGAATATGATATTGGGAAGTACATGTCTGTCAAGCCAGCCCAAGATAATTCTCAAGCAAATTAAAAAGGAGAACAGAAATATTCAAAAACCAGGGAAAACTGGGGAAATTTGCATATATAGCACATTTGGACTTCACTTTTTTAAATATAGCAGCGGCCGAAGAATCTTCACAAATATAGCAGGTCAAGGGTGTTTGACCAACTAAAATGACCAAAAAGCCCCTCTATTTGGAAAAAAATGTTAGCCCAAATTCCCGCGTATCTTCTTCATCTGTTTGTAACGGAATTAATCGCCAATTAACATTCATCCTCTACTAAATCAACAAGCTAACTCACCAAACTCATTATCGTCTATGGCTCAACCACGACATGCATTTGAAGAACACAAATAAGGCCAATTGAGTAGTCGGTATTGGTGAAAATTTGTGTTTACTTTTAGATTTAAATTTGCTATCATGAGAGGGTGTGTGTTTGTTTTGCGGCTACGGTGTCAAGCTCTGTGTGTGTGTTTTTTTTTTTGTTGAATTGGGTTTGAACAAGAGATTAGTTCATATGTCGATAATGATGAATATATGTCGAAATATATGCCGAACTATATGATATAAAATGTCGATAATGATGAAAACATGTCGAAATATATATAAATAATGATGACGATATGTCGAACTATATGTCGAGAAAATGATATAAAATGTCGAACTATATATCGAATGAAATCTCTAATTATATATCGAATTAAATGTCGAAATATATGTCGAAAAAAATATCGAACTATAAGCATAATTATATTATATGTCGATACATATGTCTGGCTTTCATATATGGGATTGCAGATGTCAATGACATCACCAAATAAACAATTTCCATCAAAATAAACAAATATGTTGTATTGTACTAATAAATGATGTGCATGGTTGTGTAATTTGGTAATCTTATATACAAACCAAATGTGCTTAAACAAATTGTCCTTCCAGAACTGAGCCAATAATAATATTGAATAAAGAAGATCACAAAATGTGCATATATAAATTGTCCTAATGAAATTGAGTAAAATCCTATACTGAATAAAGTTAACTCACTCTACAAATTGTCCTTAGAAACGAATGCATTTGAGCAAGTTTGCTAGTTATGTCCGCTCTCTCGGCATCGATTTTGAACTTTGCTTTTAGGTTGTTGCTTAGATAATAAATACATGCTCCGTGATAGGAATCTGGGAACACATTTGCTATGCCTTTTGTAATGCTCTTATGTCTATCAGAAATAAACACCAATCCATCGGTTTCATTGCCAATTGCAGCCTTTAGCCTTTGTAAAAACCACTCCCACGATACGTCATTTTTAGAATCAACAATTCCCCAGTCGACAGGATATACTTGGTTGTTACCATCCATGCATGTTGCAACAATTAATGACCTAGGATATTTTCCTTAAGAAAGCAAGCGTCAACATCAATAACTGGTCGCACGTGGCTACGAAAGCCACGAGTCGAAGCACCAAATGCAAAGAATAAGTATTTGAATCTACAATCTTCGTCACGACTCAGCTCAGTAAAAGTGTCCGGGTTTATTTCTTTCATCATGTGTAAATAGGCTGGTAGTATTCTATATGCACCCTCATAATTGCCTATTCCTTTGTGCAATGTAGATTCCCTCGAGTGCCAAGCCTGGTGTATGTTATGTTAACCCCAAGCTCCGACCGAACATCTGAAATGATTTCATTCGGCCTATACGGCCTGCATACGTTTTGGTATTTGCCCTTGATCCATGAACCAATAATGTTGCTGTATGCCTGCCGATGGCAAACTCTCTCCTACCAAATGTTGCCTTCTTTCCCGTGAAGTTGAAGTGTAAGCTACAATCGACATTTGATTCCTCAGATGGCCTAAGTTGCCTCAACAAATGGAATGGATAATTTGTTTGCATTAGAATGTATGTTCATAGTTAATAGCCATTTCTGCAAGACTGCTTTCTCTTCGGAGGATTATTTTTTGTGTATCAATCAATTTTGACCAGATTCTTCTCATATTGGCTTCGTAGTAGCAGTACTGTGAAACTTGGGCAAAGAAAAAGTCACCCTGAACGACCATTTCATCCATGAGTTGTTCCTGCATAATATAAAGAAAATCAATAACAATGTCATGTTTTTTGACACTTTTTCGCTATTTTTTCGACATTTCTGGTTAGTCTTTCACTTTTATGGGTAGTGTTCGATATTTATGGCTATTGTTCGATATTTCTAGCCAGGGTTCCACATTTATTGGTGTTTTTGGACATTTATGGGTAGTGTTCGACATTTATGGAGTTATTCGACATTTGTGGATAGTGTTCCACATTTATGGGTGTTTGTCGACATTTCTAAGTAATGTTCGACATTTATGGGTATTGTTCAACATTTCTGGTAGTGTTCCACATTTATGGGTGTTTGTCGACATTTCTGGATAGTGTTCGACATTTATGGGTATTGTTCAACATTTATGGGAAGTGTTCGAGGGATGTGATAACATATTTTTCAACATTTCGTCCTATTTTTCGACATATGCTAACTATAACCCAGTTCAAATAAAATGAAAGACTGCTATGCATACATCTGCTATTTCTGGGTAGTGTTCAAATGAATGAATGCAAAGGGACCGGACCGAGCGCAAAAACCCTAACTTTTCTAATTCCTTCTAACATCTAAGCTGGATTATTCAGGAAAATCGGGACTTTTATGTCCCCTACATATCAAATACGAAGCTTCATTTCAACTAACCTTCTTATTCTTGCCCGTCCGCTTGTGAGATATATGCTCTTCCATCTTTTTCTTGTCAGATAATGACAGTCCACCTCGCGTTCTCGCCATTGACGCTTTTAAAGCTTGAAGAAGAGAAATGTTTTGTTAACTGGGTGTGTAATCGAGGAAGAATGCAGGGGAATGAGTTAGGAAATTCGTATTTGCGATGAAACAAGATAATGGAAAAGGTCTGATGAGCTGAAACCAACCGAAAGTTGCAATGAAACTGTTCGGGCACAATTTTCAAATAGCAAATGGGTATTTTAGTCATTTCGCGTGGCAGAAAAGCCTTCATCTGCTATATTTGCAAATAAACATGGGCCGTTGCTATATTTGAAAAAGTGAAGTCCAAAGGTGCTATATATGCAAATTTTCTGGAAAACAGCCATATTCATTAAGCAAATTTGCTTCAGTACAATGGGAGAAATAAGAACAGAAATGGAGGGAGGAGCAACGACGGAAAGGACAGGGATTGAGGGGGAGAGAGAATCAGAAAAGGGAGAGGTAAGAATCAAGGAAGGACAGCACAAAGTGGAGAGGGGAGAAATCAGCAAAATGCATAAAAAATCCTTGCTGGAACAAGCCAGGACTGATGATATATATACAGTGTTCGGCATGCTTGAACTAATTAACTCAACTTAAGGACAAAACGATGCCGTTAGGTTTAATTAGGCAAATTAGGGCTGCAATTAGGTTGGCAGAAACAATTCCCAATTTGTCTCAATCCCTAACCTCCAAACTAAATGTATAATTTTATTTTTTTATCTTTATTTTTTAATTGTGAATATATATAATTATTATTAGTAATGATATTTTAAAATTTTCGTTTAAAAGTAAATTTTTTTTAAGATAAGAAACAATTTTAAAAGTAAATTTTTTTTAAAATGGAAGAAATATTTAACAATGTGACACGCTATTAAAACACAAAAATTGAGATAGAAAATTTAATTCCTCAAAAATATCTAGTGATCTTAATTAATGATTACTTCATATTTGTTAGTTACCTTTTCTGTTCCTAGTCTTTTATTTAGTCCTTTATTGGGCCACTCTTCTAAGATGTAACTGTGTAGCGATTTGAGGACCTTTTAATGATTACTTCATATTTGTTACCTTTCTGTTCCTAATCCTTTATTTAGTTCTTTATTGGCCCACTCTTCTAAGACGTAGCTGTATAGCGATTTGAGGACCTTTCGAGTTTTAACTAGAGCCACCATGGCTCTCATGTCCATTTTCACCTCATATATTTTTCCTTCCATAAACCATTTATTCTTGTTTTCTGCAAGTGCTATAATGGACAATGCCACAATGCCAAAATGCCAATTTTCTAGCCATTCCAGTTAAAAAATTACTGCGTTTGCCCCAAGTCAATCCAACATGTAAGGGTTCGAACTGGTCGTTATCATTTCTTTCCCCTTGTCTTTTTTTCCTCTTAGTTAACTTGATAGCCTTAACATTTGGTTAATCTGAGAATCTCACTCTATATTCTAATAAAATAGGAATACCGTTATCATAGAATAGGATTGTCGGAAAAAATTCTAAGTAAAAGAAAAAAATTCTAATAGAACGAGAATACAGTCACCAGAGAATATGATTGTCAAAAAAAATTCCATATAGAAAGAAAAAAAAATTCCAAAAATAGGATTGTCAAAAGGAGCCTCACCCTACATCCTAATAGAACAAGAATAGCCTCTCCCTACATCCCAATAGAACAAAAATATCATTCTAATAAAATAGGATTGTCAAAAAAAATTCCAAATAAAAAGAAAAATATTCCAATAATAGGATTGTCAAAGGGAGCCTCACCCTACATCCTAATAGAACAGGAATAACCTAAATTCCAATAATAGGATTGTTAAAGGGAGCCTTAGCGTACATCTTAATAAAATTCCAAGTAAAAGGAAAAAAATTCCAATAATAGAATTGTCAAAGGGAGCCTCACCCTACATCCTAATAGAATAGGAATAACCTGAATTCCAATAATAGGATTGTTAAAGGGAGTCTCACTCTACATTATTAAAATGTAGAATTGTAAAAATAGGATTGTAAAAAAAAAGTCCAAATAAAAAGATCTTACATTCTAATAGAACATGAATACGTAAAAAAAAATTCCAAATAAAAGGAAAAAAAATTCCAAGAATAGGATTATCAAAAAAAAAAAAATCCAAATAAAAGGATCCATCCAGCATTTGAGAAACCATCACTTAAAAGTGACTATGACAGCTCTTTCAGCTTAGAGGCAATTACCCAAGTCATTTAAAGTCGGTTCGCCAGTAAAAAGGAAAATTTTGTTTGCAATCAATTGCATAGCCGTCAAAGTGGAAGACACTCCTCCATTCCAAAAAAAATAAAAAATAATAATAATAATTTCAAAAAAATGAACTTTCAAATTAAAATTTTAAAATATATTTACGAATAACTAGTTTCTGATGATCCCCCTAGTATATTTATAAAATAATATATTATTTTCTTATTTAAAATGTTAGATATAAATAAAGGAAAAAATTTAATCACTAAAATAATAAGTTTCATCCTTTTAAAATTTAAATTTTAAATTTAATAAAACTTAAAATACACTATTAAATATACAACTACAACTCTAAAAATATTAATTAAAGTTGTTATTGAAATCATAATTTTTTTTTATCCTTCTAATAAATTTTGAGAATTATCTTAATTTTCGTCAAAAAGTTAAAAGTAAAAAATAAACTAAAAACTTACACAACTGAAGTAGGAGTAAAAAAACAAAAATAGAAAAGAGAGACTATATTGAAATTGTGGAAATCAAAATAGAGTGAATGAAGGACTATATAAAAAATTATTAATTTTTTAGTCTAAATTAAATTAATTGTCTTCAATTTATTTTTAAAATAAAAAAGATAAAAAATTTGAGTCCATTCAAAATATTCATGATGCCAAATGAAAACAACCTCAAAATTTTAATCCAAAAAAATATAAGTAGAATACAATTATATTCTATTTTAAATATTAAAAAACATAAGAAAATTCATCAAAAATTATAGTACAGTATTAAAATTCTTTTCTCAAACCAAAATTTTACTTTATTACCTATATCTATTAAATTTTTTTGCACAATTAATATTCCTAACAATAAAATTTACAAATTAATGCTGAAACTTGTTGACCGTGGTATCTAATGTCCAGACTATTGTTATTTCTAGATGTTTCTATATATAAAAAAAGATTAGTTTATAACTTAGAGTAAAATTTTATAAAAATAATTAATATTTTATAATCATGAAATATTAGAGAGGATAATATGTTAATAAATAACTATTCATTTTAGATAGAGATAAATAATTATAAATATATTTATATATGAATTAAAATTGGATAGATGTTTAATAGAACTATTATATTACTATCCAATGTTTAATATAACTTTTACAATATTAATTTTCATAGCAATTATTTTCATACCACTTTTGTATTACTAATATTTTTAATTAATTAAAATAGTAAAATAGAAAAGATAATACTAATAAGCATATTTATATATAAATTAAAATTAGACAGAAGTTTGATAGAACACTTATATTACTATCCAAGGTTTAATAGAACTCTGATATTATTAATTTTTATAGTAATTAATTCCCTTACAACTCTTATATTACTATTATTTTTAATTAATTAAAAAGAGTAAAAAGACAACAATATCCTTAAAAAATGATAATGGAGTGTATTCACAATTAAAAAATAAAGATAAAAATATAAAACTATACATTTAGTTAGTGTATTAAATGTGTTGTACCTAATACTCTATTCGTCTAAAAAAAATCCACTTTGATTTAAATACAATTTTTTATTAGTTATTAAGTACAACACACTTAATGCACTAATTAGATGTATAATTTTATATTTTTATCCTTACTTTTTAATTATGAACATACACCATTATTATTAGTAAATATTTTTTTAGAAATTTAGATTGAAAGTTGACTTTTTTTTTGAAAAAGAAAAAAATATAAAAAGTAATTTTTTTTTGAGGTTGTGGGAATAACTAATAAAAAATTATATTTATATTAAAGTGAAAATTTTTTTGTGAGAGGAAAGGAGTATTTTGTTTGATGAATCCATCAAAATGAACTCTAACTCTGACCAACTATTACTTGTTTGACATTAGCACAAAAACCAAAATAGTATAAAATAATAAGAGTCAGGGACACAACTGGCTCATAATCTTTTTTTTTTTTTTTTTTCCGGAACGATAGCAATTTAATTGATTGAAGAATAAAGTCTTTACAAATATTAGCCCACATAGGCTAAATGATCTCCTTGGTCTAAATTATTAGCCAAGGAGGAAAATGGAATAATGGATTGGAGTAGCCATTATCCCATTAATTACAATGGAAATGTAGCTTTTGCATAGTGCTAGCTAAACAATAAATCTATCCTAACTATGAGAAGAGACTACACTATCTAAAGGATTGCCAAAAGATTGATGTTTTGAGATATAGTGTATGGCTAACTTCAACTTAATGACTAAGCTTTGACAATATAGCTAGAACATCAATTGCAATCCATATACACATTTTGTGTAACTATACATAAGAGACATCGCAAAAACCTAGTTAGGAAATGGACCATTAGGAACTCACAAAAGCCACATGCTACCCTTCATCAACTCGGTACCATGATCCCATTTCCGCTCTTCAAAAAGAGTTCAGACTTTGCAGAAATCAATCAGTCCGAACAAGTATAAAATCCAGTGATAAAGAATCATCAACACATAGCAGTCCAACCATAGGAAAACCCAGCAGAAAAGACCCTGAGTTAATTGATTGAAACCCGCAGCAATCAACCAGCAGCAATGATGAATCAACAGTAGAAATTTCAGAACAGTAGGTTGAATTAAAAGTCTTCCTAGCCGCATTGGTGATCAGGAGTCAGGAACTTCAGAATTAAAATCTTCAGCAGTAGCAGAATCTTGAGAGTCGATTAAGAAGAAAAGTTGGAATCGAAAGATTAGAAAAATAAGAACATTGGAGACTTAACATCCAGTAGTGAGTGGCTCAGGATTAAAACCCTCAAACTAGCAGGAACTATCCAGCTTGAAGTAAACAGAATCTTGAGAGTAGAAAAGGAGAAACATATGTATCGAAGGATTTGAAAACTAAGAATATGAGAGCCTTGACATCCATTAGGGAGTAACTCAGAAGTAAAACCAGAAATTGGACATAGCCAGGGTGACAGAAAGCAAGA
The DNA here is from genome assembly GCA_020080225.1 of Gynochthodes officinalis. NCBI lineage: Eukaryota > Viridiplantae > Streptophyta > Magnoliopsida > Gentianales > Rubiaceae > Gynochthodes > Gynochthodes officinalis. The sequence continues at coordinate 3,050,586 of CM034625.1, read as the reverse complement.
GAGATCAAATGAGACAGTCCTTCCCAAAGAATTTAAAAAGCCTTTCTTGTAGGAAAAGACCTCTAACCAATCAAAGAAGCGGATGTAAACCCTAACTCCTTTGTAGCATTCTACCATACCCAGTGTATTTATAACTAAGGCACCTTTAACTGCTTCTTTTTTCTTTATGGTTTGACCTTCTTTTTTTCTTTTGTTTTTTTTTTTGTTTTTTTTTTGTTTTTTTTGTTTTTTGTTTTTTTTTTCCTTCATTTTTTTTTCCTTTTTACTTGTTTTTTCCTCTCCTTTGTATCTGGTTTTTCTGGTTTTTTTTTTCCCTCTTTTTTCCTTTTTTTTTTTTTTTTCCTTCTTGTTACCTCTTTTGATCCTTGTCTAGATGGGTAATACCAATTCAGCCAACTCAGTAATACTTGGAGCAATGGTTAAGATAAAATCCTTAGGAGACCATAGTGCCGTAATGAAAGAGACACCTAAAGACATAGATATTCCCAATATTTCTACTACATTAGCCAGTAAAACCACAATGAAGAAAATAATATGCATACTGAGTTTACACAACAATAAGGAGATCTTTAGAAACCAACATTAGAAAGGATATTGGGAGAATATAGCTTTAGGGGGACCTTGTATTGGCCGTATTTTCAAGTTTCCCTTCTATTTCCTCTTCTTTGTTTCCCCTTCTTTTTTGTTTTTGTTTGTTTTTTTTTTTTTTTCCTTCTCCTCTTTTTTTTTTTTTTTTTTTTTTTTCTCCTTTCCTTTTTTCCTCCTCTTTGTTTTTTTTTTATTGTAATTTTTTTTTCCCCTTTATTCCTTCCCCGCCATTTCACCTTCTTCCTGTGTTGCTTCCTTGCGGCTGGGCTGTGGTACCCTCTAGATAGCGAATTGAAAGGTGGTCATCTACCCCCTTATCTCCTTCAATGAAACATCACCCAATCACCGCCCTTTTTGTCCAAGTAAAACAAAACCTTAGTAGCTGCTAGCTAGCCTGGCTTTTACAAATTTTATTAGCTCATCTCAACACACTTAAATACCCATCGCATGCAACAAGACAATTCACTTTAGTGTTCTGTGAGTTATTTTAGCAAACAGGTTGTGTGCTTTCAAACCAAGGCTTAGATCCACATAATTCATAGAGTACTGGGACCCCAAAATTCAGCAATTCAATCACAAATCCACCAAACCCAACGGTCTACTCTTTACCCGATTAATTCAGTCCAGATTTTTCAATAAGAAGCAAAAACATAATCGCTCCACAAGAATGCAAAGGGTAGTTCAAGAATCATACCACAATTTGAGGATTCGGCCTGCTGGGAGTTTTAGTATCCTTACCAGAATTTGTAATGCTCGGTCTGCTGGGAGGGCAAGAATCTTCAAGAAGGTTACGCATTGGAGAATTCGGATGTGGGATATCCTTCCTTTTTCCGTTTCACCAACACTAGCATCTAGGGATAAAGGCAAATAAAATGAGTTGGAGTTTTTGTAAGCCTCATGTCCCTACTTTACTTATTGACCCGTCTAAGTAAGAAGTCAATCATCCCTATACAATTTGAAAATCAATCCTGACCAAAAAAAGCAAGGTAAAACTGCACATTTTACTACCTCATAAGAACTGACCCAAGGAAGGAGAAAAAATTGAGACTTACTATCGTGGGAAGAGGGCTCGTCCTCAAGGTCGTTTGGAATTTAAAAAAGCCACACTTACTCTAAGTAATATAAAACAAAAATTGTACTCCCTATAGCTCCTCCAGTTGAGCCTCCACTGATACTGCACATCATTTCCATGAGAGGCCTTCCAACTCATTGCCCGTTGAACCGAAAGATAGCCTCAGGCTATTTTTTCTGTTGGAGCTTTGCCCTGGAGTTGGATACTTAACCCTCTGCCTCTTGTAATTATCTACTAGTAGCATGGTCATCAGACTTGAAGAGACTAGGTAAGGCTGCCGCGATGGGGGGCCATTGTGTCGTCCTTTATGCCTGAAAAGAAGGAGAGACATTTTCCTTAATTCTTTGAACAAGGAAATTCAATTATAATTAACTACAAGGCTACGTGATGGCTAAGTAGTGAGAACAGAATACAGAGAAAGGCTCTGGACCCTTTCTGTACTAGTGCAACCATCACCATTCTAAAGTTAATTTTTATATTAGGCCGACAGGGGTGACAGAACTAAATGGCCTCTAAACTAATATATAATAAGATGGTAACACGAATTGGCTCATTAATTGGAGTTAGCCTCTGCTAGAAGCATAAAAAATAAAATAGAGGTCAATATGCATCTAAATCAACTTGAATGTAGATCTTGACTTGATGTTTTTCCAATGTACTAGAACTTGATTTTATACTTAAATCATTTTTTTTTTTTGTTAATCGGAAGCTCTTGAACCTGTAATATTTACCATGACAACGAAATTAAATATATATTCAATTATGTTTCACAAACTAAAATAACATAAGTTTATTCAAAATGACATTATTTTATTGCTAAAACGTAAATATTTTTACTCCAAATTGTAAACAAAACGAGGTTATAGTGCCCAACAGTCAAGGGGACAACTATAAATTTGCTTAATAGAATTTTCAAAAGAAGTTGAACAGAAAACAACTACTGCCCATAACGCGGTGAGTGATTATCGGACAGGATTCGGTGATCCATTCATCCTCTCTGCTCCTTGCGGCCGATGGCTGACATGGGTGCTTTGATGATTCATTCTTCCGATTTCCTCCTCCCCCACCCGCCTCCTCCTCCTGCTACTGCCACCATCAGCTCAAACAGTAGTCCTGCTGCTGCTTCTACACTCAGCTACGCAATAGTTGTCCTTAACCAGCGCCTCCCCCGACTGACTCCTCTTCTTTGGGAGCACGGTAAAATTATTATTCCTGCCGGGTTTTTTGGTTTTTTCCCTTGTCCGTTTCATTTTTCTTTTAATATTGTGAACGGTCACGATTCTCTTTTGGCTGCTTGTGCAGCAAAATTTCGTGTTTGTGCTGACGGCGGAGCCAACCGTTTGTACGATGGGATGCCTCAATTCTTTCCCGGCGACGATGTTCTTTCTGTTCGTAACAAGTACGAATCTTTTGGGTTTTTTTTTTTTAAGATTCTTATTGGGTTTGTTGTAATTTGAGGATTGTTGGCTGTGCTTCTTAGTTTAATTCATTAAGCTGGAATTTGCGAAGGACTCGCTCGGGAGCAATACTGAACGTGTTTTATGTAGATCTCTGTTAATGAAATTTTAGTACTATATATTAGTATACTATAAGATTCTGAAATTTTTTAAATAAAATAGTTAATGCTTTGTAGCCATACATAAAATTCTATGTTGTTTACATTCTTTGCATCCGTGCCTTTTGATAATGATGCACAACAAGTTTTGCAATCTTTGATAATATCAGTTGGGGTGCAAATTTTCCTTTTTTTTGTTTTTGTTTTTGTTTTTTTTTTCTGAAGATGGTATTTATTACATTTGAAGTTTGTGAAGTTTGTGAAGATGGTATTTATTACATTTTTCCTCGAGATTATTGTATGAAAAGTCCAAACTCTCTATGATTTTCAACATGGAGAGTCTTGATGGGATAGAACCTTGCAAGTAATTGTGGGATAAGTTCAATGCTCGAATATCTAAGTTAGATCACCCAATTCTGGTGGTATTTCTCCTATGAATTGGTTGTGGGACAAATCAAGTCTGTATAGGATTGTATAAGAGTGGTTATTGTGTTTTGCTCTCCACTGGGACATGTTTATACTTTAAAAGAAACAGTTAATGATCATGTTGCCGAAAATTCATGTTATTCCCTTTATAATTGAATTTCGATTCTTAAAACAGATGATCAAAAACAAAAGTATGCACAAAAAATAGATATCCTCGTGATCTAGTCACGAAAATTATTGTATTACGTTTGGTAAAACTATTCCTTAAGCTACCACAAAAAACTATAAAAAATAAAATACAAAAAAGTTTTTCTATGGTTTAACTCCATCCAATTACCATAATCACTTGGAATGAGATTTGTACCTCAGGTAGAATCTAAATAGGATCCATGTGTCTATAAAATTAGACCATGCTTTGCGATAGTGAGGGCTGAGATAAAGAGAGAGAGCTAACGTCACCAAGATAGCCACAAATGACATTGAAAAGCTCAGAAAGAATTCTATTGTATAATCTGCACCATCATTATCTTCGCCACCAACACCATGCACTGGATTAACTGTACCTGTAATGCTTTCACATTGTCTTTGGAGCAATGGTCCACAAAGACCTGGGTTTCCTCTGTAATTGCTCTCATCAAAATTTGCAAACTGTCTTTTATCAGGTGTTCTACCTGACAAATTATTATATGATACATTGAACTTGGACAAGAAGTTCAAATTTGTGAGTTCAAAAGGTATTTGACCACTGAGATTATTGTATGAAAGGTCCAAACTCTCTATATTTGTTAACATGGAGAGTTTTGATGGAATAGATCCTTCCAAGTAATTGTGGGATAAGTTCAATGCCCGAATATTACTTAGATCACCCAACTCTGGTGGTATTTTTCCTGTTAACTGGTTGTGGGACAAATCAATTCCAGACATATAATTTAGAATATTACCTATATAAGAATTGGTTATATCTTTTGTCGTGAACTGGACTATTTCATACTTTTCAGAAAGGGAGAAGTAAACTGTACCCTGACCACTACTCAAAGCTGCTGGGTACGAAGAAATGAAAAGCCCAGAACTAAATGGTCCAAAAATCCAGCTGTCATTATTAAAATTTGCTCCAAAAGAGATGTAACTTATGCAGGAAGGAATTGGACCAGAAAAATTATTCTGAGAAAGATCCATAATGCTTAGTTCCTTCAATTGACATATGGACGCAGGAATCTGGTCATGCAAATTATTTCCTCCTAACAGGAGAACCTTAAGTTGTGTGGGTATTCTAATATCACGTGGAAAGTCACCAGAAATACGATTATACCTTAAATCCAGAGCCCTCAAAGATGTAGAATTTTCCAATAGTGCATTCGGTATTGATCCTGTGATTTGATTCCTTTGCAGGTTGATGAATTTCACTGATGGAAAACCAAAGCATGATGGTATGGATCCATTTAAGCGATTTTCAGAGAGGCCTAAAAATTGAAGATCCAAAAGCTTGCAGATATCATATGGTATGGTACCTTCTAGTTGGTTCCTCGACAAGTCAAGAAAACTCAATGATGAGAAGTTTCCAATCCACCTCGGAATTTCCCCTTGAAACTCATTATTGGATATATCTAAGCAGTGTAGACTAGAACTATGAGATAATCCATATGAAATGCTTCCGGAGAAATGATTGTTATCCATGTGAAGGGTTTCCAGAGTAGTTAAGTTTGTTGAACTTGAGGGGAAATAGCCTCGCAAACTATTATAGGATAATAACAAACCCCAAAGACTGATACACCCAGTTCCAATTCCATCCGGAACTTCTCCAGAAAAATTGTTGTGTGACAGATCAATGATAATTGCTCTTTTCAAGTTGCCAAGGGATTCAGGTATGCCTCCTTCGAAATAATTTCTTGACAAATTCAAGTATGTCAAACTTGGGAATAATAAACCGATATCTTGAGGAACTTGACCACCAACCCCATTGTTTGAGATGTCTAACACGGAGAGATGTTCTAGTTTGGGTGTGGCATCCGATAGAAATGGGCCTGTAAATGAGTTATCACTCAAGTTGAGAACTTCTAAGCGCCTGTTATTTTCCAGTAGCCAATTTGGAAACTTCCCAACTAAATTATTGGAGGAAACATCAAGAACTCTTAGTTCTTTCTGATACAACAAAAACTTAGGAACCTTTCTAGCCTCATTGTTCAGGTTGGTGAAGACAAGTGAGGGTATGTTGCTGCTAAAATTATTGTGTGAGATATCAAGAACCAGGAGAGAAGTCAAGTTGCTGAGACACAGTGGAATATTACCACTAAAATTATTCCCACTTAGATCAAGTTGAAGGAGATTCTTCAATATGCAAATTCCTGCCCAAAAATAAAATAATCCAGCTGATGAAAACTTTAATTTCTTGCGATCTAAGTGATATAGCTGCAATTATCATATCCACTAGATTAATTATTTTCTTATTTTCTGCATATATAACATTTTATTTAGTTGAGCAAACCTATGCTTTGCTATCATTTATAAACGAAAAACAGGACCCTATTTTATAGCAAAATGTCACTTTCAGCTGCACATTTTTATTTTATTGTTTTGGATAAACAATAAAAGTAAACAGCAATTTAGTGCAAAGAAGGGAACGTATGTGAGTGTTACGTAAATTTGATCAATGTTAGATTACCTTGAAGGATGGATGAATCATTAATTTGATTGTCTCTCAGAGATAAGACTCGGAGAGAAGTCATGACTTCAATTGATGACACCTCTTGCGTGCGTGTATTTCCAAGATTGAGTAGCACTAAATGTGGAAGCTTCAGATCTAGAGCAAAGAATATCCAAAACTATTATCACGAGTTTAATGTTGATACTATAATGTTGTTCTAAAGAAAAGAGAGAGGAAAAGGAATTTAAGGAAGTCAGAATTCTATGTTGCAAGGAACTCATTCAAATAACTGACAAAATTAACCAACCAATTACTAAATCACGGTGATACAAAATAATTCAATATCACTCTCAAAATGAAATGTCTTCACTTAATTAAAAAAAGTAAAAATAAAAATAAAAAATATTATTGTATATCATACGTAATAAAAAATTATATTTATCTCCTAATATACTTTTTTTTTGGGACTCAAAAAATAATATTTATTAAATATTCATAGTACAGTTCAAAGATACTGATACAATTACACTAACATGCTTCACAAGTTTGCTTTGGTATCGTTTTAGCATTGTTTCATATTCCTATTAATTTATAAATAAACATGAATCCTAAAAGTATCAAATCATGATTCAAATTTATGACATATAATAAAAATAATATTTACCCAAATTTACCTTTGAAGGACAGAGAACCATGAAAGAAATTATCACTTAAGTCAAGATACTCCAGTTGCTTCAGAAGATTAATTTCTGCATAAACAAAATTATGAAACAAATTACAATATTGGAAAGGAGGCCAAATTGTTGAAGAAGTGAGAGATTAGTCATAGGAGCCAAGTGAATTTGCAAGTACTTTGTTGATTATGTAAAGAATACCTTTTCTAACATTAAAAATAAAAGAGTAAATTTACCTTTCAAAGGAAATAACCCCTCCATGTAATTCCCAACAAGAGACAGATTTTTAAGTGAAGAAATTGTTGACATGCATTGAATTGTGCTGCTGTCGAGGTTGTTCCAATCCAAGTTTAAGGATTTTAAGTTTTTGAAACTACCCAATCGTTCACAACCTGCAAAACTTGAAAATATAAATAAAAAGATGCAATGAGCCAGTACATTTTCTTGCTATTGATGTTAAAGAAAAAAAAGAAGAGATAAAAACACATTTTGTTTATATGCATAGCAAACAAAGTAATTAACATATTTAGATTAAATGTGTGGTTTATTATTACATATGCCCTCCATTTCAAATTTTTCAATATCAGAAATTTGTACTTGTAAATATTTCAATGATTTGGAGGAAGGGTTTGGTGTTTTTTGTCTTTTTAAAAAAACTCTCGTCTTGAAATCAAGACAGTCAAAAAAGAAAAATCTTTTGAATTAAAAAACAATTGGGATCAGTTGAATAATCATAAAAAAAAATAGAATTTAAAAAAAAAACTCTAATTCAAATAAATTTAACAAAATCTGAACTATTATGCAACAAAATTTGTAAAAAGAATTATATCATTGAAAAGCTTGATTTTTTATTGAATTTGTTTATGTATAACTCTTCGTTTCAATGTTAGAGAAATTAGAATTTTGTGATGGAATGAAATTTAAATTATAAAATTTTATGTAATACTAATAAGCGAAATTTTTACAAGAAGTACAAATGAACAGTTTACACACTGTATTATTACATCTTAGTGAAGTTTCACTTTTTTTTGGTATTTAACAAAAAAACACAGTTTGTTTTAAAATTATAAAATTCATTGACAATCTATATTCAAAACTAGTCTGGAAATATTTTTTTTGATTGTATATAAACAGACTTATCCAACACGCAAAAAAAAAAAAAAAAAAAGTTACCTTCCAAAGAAGTTATCCGATTGCTAGCAAGAGACATATGTTTTAGGGAAGAAAATGTTGATAAGCATTGAAATGTGGTACTTGTTCTCATTCAAATTTAAGAATTCGAAATTTTTGAAATCACCTAATCGTTCACAAGATGCTAAAAACACAAATTATAAACAAACGATGTAGTTAGACAATAACTTTTCTTCCCAACAACCATTCATAAAGATTCATAATAAATGTAAAATTTTTTGACAAGTCCCAAGGTTCTAACTTACATAAATTATTTCAAAAAATAATTAGTGCAGTTAAACTTTTGAGTGCTGAGATTAAACTATAGAGAACAAAAGAATATATTAAATTAAAGAGGGATACAACACCTAGTCCAGAGCTTCCAAAATAATTATGACTCAAGTCCAAAGCTTGCAGGCTCTCAAGAGGGAGTAACATGCTTAAGTTTAGAAACCATTGCGGTGGAAAATAACTCCAAACAATATTTCGTCCAAGATGACTGAGATGGAGTTCAACAATTCTTCTAGTGGCATCACTGCACTTGTCCCCTTCCCAGTTGCAGCAGTCAGTAGCGATTGGATCATCATTATCATATCCTTGTTCTTCATGATCATGATAATCAGCAATCCATGAGGGAAGAATAAGATCGGGATGGTGCGTCTCATTCATGGAAGCTTTGAAGTCCAAAAGAGCCCGCATTTCTTTTGGATAGCAACTTGAATAAATTTGTATAATAAACACATTAATTAGAGCCCACAACACAATTATAAAATGGCAGTACTTCATGATCAATATATATTTTTCTCTCTATGAATATATATGACGAAAAACAAATGTGATAAAGAGGATATTGCAATATCGATGAAAGTGTTGAAGGAATAATAATGTTATGGTGTAAACCAGGCAGCCCAAACATATATTATGGTGATCTATCTTTAGTGAATTTCCTTATTCTAATTGTGTGGAAAAGGGTGAACTTTTAAAAAACAATGCAAGCGCGTATGACACTCCGAGCAGGTAGAGGACTTTGACTGAACTCCCATCACCGCGAAATGAAAGGTACTTGCAAAACTTGGTCTTTGAAAATTATTCTTCAACTACCATATATGGTGTTGAATATTCAAGAATTTTTGTTCTTGTTTTTTTTTTTTTTCCCACTTTCCAGCAACAACCAAAATTCATTGTTCTTATATCAAAATCCACAATAAATTGCGAGTAATTCATGCTCTGCTATTAATTGGCCTTGTTTCTATTTTTGTCTTTTGGGGTTAATATGTATCATATCAAAAAATTCCATTTGTCTCCCAATACAATTGGAAAATATATTTTCCCAAATCATCCGTTTGATTAAACTCAAGCCCAACTTTGATTTATAATTATAGACCACGTTACTAAGGCATGCAGTTTTTATTATTGTGTGATTTGGTGAGTTTTAACACGAAAAAGAATGAGATAATGTCAAGATTTTAATGACCAATATTTTCTTTTGTGTTTTATCCTAAAGTCATTGCATTTATCATATATTTCCCACCCAAAAAACTCGTCCATTCACGATAAATGGAGAAGACTCGCACTTGGCCTATTGCTTAAAGAATTTCTCATCAAAGTAATTATATTTACGGTGAAAATTTTGAGAATAATTAACATGACCATTTATCAAACTGATTATTATTCAATGGCTATTTCCATATAAATATTAAGTTAATCATTTAAAAAATATCACTGTAATTTTTCATTATTTGTATCATTATTCTTTGGATGAATAAAAGTTTTAAAGAATGACTTAAGAGCAATAAATCCATTGAGGAACAAATTAAACCGTGAATTTCCTCTAATATAAATATTAGTCAAATTTGATTTGGTCTTCCTAGTTTTTGGTTTGTCTTTATTAATATTATTTTCCTGAGTAAATTAATTAAAATGACACTTGAATTTGTTCCCTAAATATATTTATAACGATCTCTCACACAATAAAATTGGAAATATGTCTTTAATAATGTTATTTTTCTGAGTAAATCAATTAAATTAAATAACACCTGGGTTTATCCTCTAAATATGTATATAACGAACTCTCACACATTAAAATGGAAATTAAGCCACAAACGTAGCGAGGCCGTCGGTTAGAACAATATGGCAAGAAGACTTCCAAGTCAAGATGGAGACAATTAATCGTCTAATGCCATCACTCGTTGAAGTTGTGCCAAAGCATATATATTTAGTATCATATAACACACAAAATATATAATAAACATAGTATTAAAATTACTAAAACTCTAAATATTACCTGTTTATAATGTTTTTCACAAATTAAATATTAGTGAAGTTTGATTTCGTTTAAATCACATTTAATGGAAGCTCGTGAATAGCTGTGTTCATTAAAGATATTTTTTGGCCTTCATCTTGATTATTACTTCTCCGAGTTAATTAAAAAACATTTGAATTCATTATCTGACATCTAGTTGCGTGCCATTTAAATGAATGGAATATAAACAACAATGTAACATACTTCAAAATGACGTTGGTGTGTTTATAATTTAAATACAATGATGTAAGTATCAAGTGTGTTACACCATTAACAAGTACATTATAATTGCAACAAAAAATTGTATTCGATCCAATATAATTTGTTCGCAATCCAAAATGGCAAAATTTTTCTTTCATAAACATAAATCAAGGGGATGATGTACGCAGGGCCACTTGTGATTGAATAATTATTAATTAATGAGAAAAATCTCCTTGCACATTATAATTCTAAAAATAACTTAAATTCGTGCCATTTATAAATATTGTTGACACAAATTTACCTTTCAAGATCAGGAAACGTTGAACAATTGTTATAATTAAAGTCAAGCTGCTTTAATTGTTTTATACCATTAGTTTTTGCATAATTATATGTATAATTGATTGTATATAATCATAGTCACAAGAATGACAATACTTCATCGCTAATATTTATATATAAACTACGATTAATTAAGGAAGGAATAATGTTGTGAAGCAAACAACCCCAAAGAATTTCAATATCCCAATTTTGTGGAAAGGGGAACTTAACATGGCCGCCTGTTTTGACAACCGTGGCAAGAAGACTCTTAAGGCATGCATGGTCCACAGAAGACTCTAGACTCTCATGACGGCAAAATTAAATGCACTTGCACTATTGGTCTTTGAAAATTACTCAAATGGACAATCACACTTATTAATTCAAAAGATTACTCATACCAATAATTTAACTGCTGATGAAATGCATATAATTTGTGAGCAAATTGAACAGGCAAGATTTCTTTCTTTGCTAATAAACGGAGGCTCGCAGGTCGCACCACATAAAACGCTGCTGTTTGACCATTTCCACTTGTCAATAAATTTTGGTTATTTTCATAAGACATTAAAGTTGCGTGTCAAATTTCGTTAACTATATTTTTCAGTCCATAAACTGTTAGGCAAAATAATCTAATATGAAGTTATACCATCATCTAGAAGGGATTTTTATGATCGAGTGTTCCTCACAGTTCCCTTTCAATTTCAAGCCAAGGGAATAGCGAGTTCTAAGACTATAGTAATTGACAATTTTTTACTGTTTTAACTTTTTTTTTTAATTCAACACATGCAATATAAGATATATTTAGTACTGTTTAGTTTTAATCCATTCTCAATGCAAAATCTGTACGTAATCATGCCATAAATTACTAGGAACAAACATAAAATAAAACTCAAAGGAACATATCAAAGGGAAGGAAATATTGCTCGATTGAGTCGTTTTTGAAATTAAGCATACACGTCATTAGCTGTACTACTAGTCACCCATTTCTGCTTACCCTTAACCTTATTCTTATCAATTATCTTGTTTTTCTGATCATTGTTATGTTTGTTACTGTATTTTGTCCATCTAACAATACCAATCTCAGCATCTACATGCTTTTCAAACAATTGGTCATCATTCCCACTGTCTGCATAGTCATTATCTTCTAACGACCCTTACTCACTATCCTCCCCTTCAACCAATTCCTCACTGTTCATAGACTCTATAAGATCTATATCATCTGGACCAATTCTAAACATAGTCACTATTCTAGTTTCATTCATGTCTTCTACCATTCTACTTATATCTAAGTCCCTGCTAATGTTTTTCAAGCCCTAATTCAGACTTTTTCCTGGGGTCACATAGTACAATTTATAGGGCAAGAAATATCCTATTCGTCCAAAAAAATGGAGTATCTCATCCAGTTGCAATAACTGACTTTCTACAAAGTCAATATAGTCAACTTCCCCTTCTCGATATATCATTTTTTTGCCACTACAAAAAGCACTACCATAGTTTATTTTACGGGTAATATGGCCTGAGTAATCACTTGTTAGTTTGTTACCATACACAAAAATAGGATGCTAAATCAACACAACTTAGCACTTTAATATTGCTTTGCAATTAAGATTCCAACAAGAACAAAACAAAACAAAAAAAAAAAGAAGAAGAAGAAGAAGAAGAAGCAAACGCAAAAGCAAAACACAATACACAGTTGCAGTGTCCTCCTGACAACAAACATAGTATCCCGTTTTCCATTTCACAAACAACCAACAAATCCAATGTAAGACAATGAAAAACAACCAACATAGTACCCCATAATGGTCCTTCACACGGGCATGTAGGACATTAAAAGGTTAATCAAATCCATTTACCCTTTTCCCACATGTGATTAACAACAGAAATACAGGTCATACTTACTGTATTTTAGACATTCTCCATCCTTCTCGCATTCTTCATCTTTGTAGTCAACTCCACGCCACATCCTTCAACCAAATGCAGTCTTCAATTGTTGCCTGATAAAAACCCTAATTTCCTCCTATTTTCCCCTATTTTCTATTCGCACCCAATTGGGAATTAGACTAAGGAAAATTTATTTTCTTGTTTCACTTTTCACAGCTATGTCCACATGGCTAGGACATGAATTTTCATTCTAATTTTGTCTCTGCCAGTATCACGTGTTCTTATTGGGTGATGGTTCAGGTGGATGACTTATCAAGATGGACTCAATTGAGCAAATTAGTGACGTTGAGGAATCTAATTGTAACTTTTTCAACATCGGAGACTAAATCGCTACCAAAACTAAAGTTGAAGAACTATTGGAGTCGTTTACCCGAATAATAATGGTATGTTGTAAAGCAAGCAGCCCAAAACAATTATAAAGAAGGAGATCATTAATGAATTTCCTTAAAAAATGCGAGCCTGTTTGACGCTAAGGGCAACAAGACTTGGTAATCAAGATGAAAACGACTTGACTAAACTCCCATGATCACAAAATGAAAAAGACCTTGAAAATTACTCAACAACTACTTTATATGGTGTTAACTATTGAATATTCAAAAAATTGTATGCTTCTTTTTCTTTCCATCAACAACCAAAAATTCACCGCTCTTAAATCAAAATCCATAGTAAGTTTTTATGCATGTTCTGCTATTAACTGCCCCTTTGTGTGGGGTTACTATGTAGTAATTATTTATACCAAAATACTTCAATTATTTCCTAGTGCAATTGGATAGAATTTTTCCTCACCCAAACCCCCCTCCAAAAAAAATAAAATTTGTTGTACCAAAGTATATTGAGTATCAAATAACACACACAGTATGGAATAAACATAGTATTAAAATTATTAAAAATCTAAATATCACCAATTTGTAATGTTCTTCACACATCAAATATTTGTGAAGTATGATTTCGTTTAAATCACATTTAATGGAAGCTCGTAAATAGTTATGTTCATTAAGTATGTGTTTTAATCTTCTTCTTGATTATTACTTCTCCAGTTAATTAATTGAAAAGTACTTGGGTTTATTCTCTAACATTAACAAACTCTCACATCCAAATTGCGTGCCATTCAAGTGAATATAAAATGAACATCAAATGTAGCAACACCATCTGTTTGATTATCCAACCAATAAGACTTCTAAGGTGTAAGTCAAGATGGAGATAGGAGACAGCTAGAATAGCATCCACGATTAAAAATAAATAAAAGGACTTGCCTGTTCCTTGTTTTTACATTTTATCTTATCATATCATATTTTGTGAAATTTTAAATTCATAGTGATCAATGCTTTGATGTAAGTCTAGAATAATACCAAATATGGTTTTGAATGTTGATACATCAGTAACCAAAATAATCACAAGGAGACCAAAGGTGTGCGTTATCAATAAAAGGAAGCATGTTTTTTTTTTTTTTTGGGTCATGATCAATTTGGAAGTACGAAGGCGAGATCAATTTAAAAACTGAGCAACTATTTTTATCAGAACAATTTCCAAAACTTTTCTAGAGCCCTCTTGTAGTTAGAAGTTAGTTAAGTTGGATGTTAAGTCGGTTAGACAATTGATAACTTTCTTCTTCTTGATTCATTTTCCCATTTTTCATGACTGTAACTCTTCAATTGTTCTGGAATAAAATTTGATCATTGCCTTTTGTGGAATTTTTAGTTCGGTCGAATTTCTTTTCTTTTTTCTTAACCTATTCCGTGTGATTTTCCACCTAAGCCAAAAAAATGTTCAAAAAGTTTATGTGCTTCTTTTCCTTTCATTTCCTTTCCATCAACAATCAAATTTCATTCCTGAAATTAAAAATCCACAATAAATTACCTTCTTCGATTAGTATGCCACTATTTATTCCCAAAAATGCCAATTGTTTCCCGATGCAATTGGATCATTTTTTCCCCTAATTTATTAGGGAAATTTGCAAATATAGCACATTTGGGAGTGCATAGTTGAAGAATAGCACCAGGTATAATTTTTTGCAACAATAGCAAATCAACATAGTTTGACCAAGTAAAAAGACCTAAATGACCTTTATTCTTTGCTTTATCTTTTCACTTCACCGTTTTTCTTCATTCCTTACCCATTATTCTTTATTTTTTATCGATTCAAACATCTAATTTTGCACATTTTAATCTTCATATTTGCTATATCGGACATAAATTTGACAGAAATGATGATTCTTTGCTAACTATAATTTATTTGATTATGAATTTTTAAAAAAAATACGATAAGTTAAGATTTTGTCGAATATATATCGAGCACACGTCGAGCACATGTCGAGCACATAGATAATTTCATGTGCTCGACATGTGCATGGGCACTTTTCCTTCATATTTCATACTCTTCATCAAATTATCTAGCTCCAAGAGCACTCTAGACTTGGCCAATAGCTTTAGAAGAGAAGAATAAACAAACCCATCAAGAGAACAGCTATAGGGTCTACAAGAGACCCAAACAAAGAACTAATTAAATTAGCAAAATCTGCTTCACAAGACCATTTCCACGGCATTTCAACACAAGCCCAAGTGCTCTGTCCAGCACTTGTTCCGTATCAAGTATGATTCGCCGAGTTGGGCGCTCATAGAGATCATTGCTTGCCTTTGCGGCCTGGTGGAGAAGTGCAGCAAGCTTCTTAATCTTGGCTTTGTTTTGGAATAACCACTAATCAGAAGCACGAAGGTTCAGCTGAAGGAGAAAGAATGTTGGGTGAGTTTTCAATATGAATATTTAGCTAGCTTTTGTGCATACTGTGGGAGAGTTGGCCATGGAGAAAAGGTGTGTGAAAAAAGGAGTGAAGACTCTAAAAACCAACAAATTATGGAGGGACAATTTGGAAACTGGATCAGGGCTGGGGTTGGGAAATTTGGAAGTCAGGATCAAGAAAAGGAGGAAGGTATGAGGAAGAGATGGAGTATGTCCAGGGAGCTGAAAATGACTCCAGAAACTGTCGTACAGAGAAAGGAACGAGTTGTGGCTTCTGAACCAATAGCACATGAGCCAATAAACCTGACAGTACATGAGATAGGGGCTGGAGAAGGTGAAAAGCTTGGCTTGCACTTGGGAAAAAATACTGAAAATCCGAGGGAGCCAATACTTTCTGCGGGCGTCCAGTGTAGTGAAGGGGCAGAAGAGGATGAGATAGAAGCTGAACATAGTGGGACAAACCAAGTGGATATTGAGCTGATTACAATACCTATTTTGCATGCGGGCTTAGTAAAAGCAACAATGCCAAAGTGAACTAGAACACTGCCATTGAGTATTGTGGGAGGGGAAGAAAATCTGAGACAGCAGCCTAGTAAATTGAGAAGATTAGGGAGGCGCCTACGGTCTGAAGATAGAGTGCACCAACTGGAGGAAATCAGAGGGGTGCAGATTGGCGTAAAAAAACAATGGCAACTACTTGATGAGGAGGAATCTTCACAAGAGATACATGCAAGTCCAATGAAGAAAAGTAGAGATACAAGTATAGATATTGGGCAGAATTCTGGGGTGAAAGGGACTAGCCTAAGAGGGTCCCATGATATAATATGAATGTATGTGTGTGGAATTGTAGAGGATTGGGTGGGATCTCTACAATTTCTCAACTGAGGGAGACAATAAAATCCCATCATCCGGAAGTGCTTTGCTTGCTAGAAACAAAGCAGCAAACACCTTTTGCAGAGCAAGTTTGCAGGAGGTTGCATTTTGAACAAAGATGGAGCCATGTGGCAGCCAAAGGTACTAGTGGAGGTATGTTTGTATATTGGACTGAAAATGTTTTTGTAAATCAGTTAATTAGCAACAACTTTTGTATGCAAATCCAATGTCAAATAAAAGGAGATCCATTGATGTGGTGGATCATTTTTGTTTATGCTAGTATAGATAGTAGTGTTAGAGAGTAACAATGGCAGTTTTTTGGAAAATGAGAAGGAAAAATGGGGAGAGTGGTGGATTTTGGGAGGGGATTTTAATGAGATATTAGATCCTTGTGAGAGTTAGATCCGAAAGGACTTGTTGGCCATTTAAGAACTTCATTAGGCATATGGAAATGGTTGATTTAGGCTATGTGGGGTATTCATTTACTTGGGCTAATAACTGTGAGGGGGATGGTTTTGTTGAGGAAAGATTGGATAGAATGTTTGGGGCTACCAAATGGAGAATGCACTTTGATCAAGCTAAAGTTTTACATTGTACCAAACAAACCTAGGATCACAACATGCTTATGTTAGTAACAGATTCTCATCAGGATAAAGGAAGGAGAAGGTTTATTTTTGACAAAGATGGGTTAAGAAAAAGGGGATGTTGGAAAGAGTGAATGAGGTATGAAATAAACCACAATGGAGAAATAAGCAATATATAGTTACTTCTAAGATTTCACATTGTCAAGCTGTTCTTTAGTCTTAGAGTGCTACCACTGGAAATAATTCAGCCAAGAGAATAACGAGGATCAAAGAACAAATAAAAGAACTGAGCAAAGAGGGAGGAAACTGAGATTGACGGAGATGGAGCGCTTTAAGAAAACAACTTCAACAGGCTTATAAAGAGAAAGAAGAATTCTAGCAACAAAAATCCAGAAATCAATGGTTGAAGGAAGGGGATAAAAATACTAAGTTTTTTCATGCCACTATCATCCAAAGGAGAAGGAGAATTCTATTGAGAGTTTACAAACATTAGATGGAAGGCTATGTGAGTCCAAGAAGGAGGTGCAAAAAGAAATTTTGGATTACTATAAGAAGTTGTACTCATCAAGCAACCCCTCACAAAATAGGACCATTCTTGAAGGCATGCCTATATCCATTACCAACGCCATGAACCAGCGGTTGATGCGACCAGTGGAGGAATTCGAAATCAAAAAAGCTCTCTTTCAGATGCATCCAACCAAAGCACCCGGTCCAGATGGTATGACTCCAATTTTTTTCCAAAAGTATTGGCATATCGTTAAAGTTGATATTTGCAATGCTGTTAATGATTTCTTCACTCATAGCAAAATGTTGCAGAAAATGAACCACATACTGATTACATTGATACCCAAAGTTCAAATGCCTATGTTTATATATCAATATAGGCCAATTAGTTTATGTAATATGGTTTATAAAATCATTTCCAAAATATTGGCTGAACGCCTCAAAATTTGTCTTCATAAGTGTATTAGCCCGAATCAGGCAGCTTTTATTCCAGGGAGACAAATCATTGATAATGTAGTTATAGCGCATGAATGTATTCATACATTAAATTCAATGAGGAAAGGAAAGAAAGGATTTATGACAATGAAAACTGAGATGGCCAAAGCATATGATAGAGTGGAGTGGCATTTCTTAGAGCTAGTAATGAGGAAGATGGGGTTTGATAGAAGATTTATAGGATGGATAATGCAATGCCTTAGTACTACTTCCATGTCAATTAACATAAATGGGGAACAATGTGGGTTTTTCTACCCTTCAAGAGGCATTAGTTAGGAGGATCCTATCTCGCCTTACTTGTTTCTTATCCTCTCAGAAGCTTTGTCAAATCTTATTCACCAAGCGAGTATGCTTGGGGAATATAAGGGAATGACAGCTAGTAGGAAGGGACCTTTAATTACCCATTTGTTTTTTGCCGATGATTCTTTGTTGTTTTGTGAGGCAAATGCAAGTCAAGCACAAAAACTGCAAGCTATTCTCAAAACTTATAGCCAAAGTTCAGGACAGCTCATCAACTTGGAGAAATCATCCGTTTTCTTTGGCCATAATGTGCAAAGGGAGCAGAAAAGCCAGATTTGTCAACAGCTGGAGGGCGTAAAAGAACAACATCAAGCTAAATATTTGGGATTGCCGCTGAAAGTGAGGAGATCCAAGAGGGAGGTTTTCAATTTTGTACTTGACAATATTCAGAAAAGAATGCAAAATTGGAAAAATAGATTCTTGAGTATGGCTGGGAATGAGGTGTTGATTAAGGCGGTGGTCAATTAGCTCCTCACTTATGTTATGGGTTGCTTCAAGTTGTCAGTGGGGATATGCAAAGAAATTTGCAGACTTTCTGCAAAAATTTGGTGAGGTGTGCATAAAGAGGGCAATTTGAAAATTCATTGGAAAGCGTGGAAGGAATTGACAAAAGCCAAGAGTGAGGGATGAATGGGATTCCAAGATATTCAGACATTTAATGATGCATTACTTGCTAAACAGCTTTGGCGAGTATTGACACAACCGAAATTGTTGATGAGTAAAATCCTAAAAGCCAAATATTTTCCTAATATGGGGATGATGAGTACGGAAACAAAAGAAAATGCATCTTGGCTATGGAAAAGATGGATGGGGCAAAACATGTTATTGCAAGCGGAGCAAGATTTCAAGTGAGGGATGGGAAAACAATTAGGGTGTCGGAGTCGCCTTGGATACTTGGAAGACAGAATTTTCAGCTTAGGTGTAGTCAGCCAGAACAGCAGCCAATAAGATGGGTAAGTGAGTTGTTGTCCGCAGATGGCACTGCTTGGAATACACCACTCATATCACGTCTCTTTACACAGCATGATGAACAAGCTATTTTAGGTCTTCCTATAAAGTCACCAAGTAGGCGAGATTAGCTGATTTGGCATTTTAGCCCAGATGCAAAGTATACAATCAAATCTGCCTATTCTCAGATGACAAAAATCAGCTCTGAGAAGGAGCACCTGCCGGAATGCCGCACCAACCGAAGCAAGTTATAGAATATGAGGAAGTAAACATGAAAATTGAAGTTAAAGGGGAAATTGAGGCATTTTGTTTGGAGATGTTGTCTCGATATTCTGCCCATTAACGGTAGGTTGCACCAAAGAAGAATTCCAGTTGACCCCATATGCCCTATGTGTGAAGAGGGAGAGGAACGGCTGGAACATGTTATGTTTAATTGTCCTAGAGCGTAGAAAATTTGAAAATTGGCGCCAGTCTCATGGTATCACTCTCAACAACATGGAATTCAATTCATTGAGTGGTGGCAAGACATATGTTCCATACATCAAAGGGAAGATTGGGAAGAAATAGCACAACTTTCAATTTACCTCCTTTGGATGATTTGGAAAAGCAAGAACCTATGGGTTTTTTAGAGAGATTGGATGAAGGAAAAGAAGGTTGTAGAAATGGCCATCGACTCATGGATGGAATATCGAGATGCTAGTAGCCTTGAGGAGTTACAAGTGGTGGGATAGTAGGTTTTGATTAGTTTAGGGAGGGAGCATGGCAAGGAATTAAGTGGTAAGACTAACCTTTTGGCTTTTGTGTTGTATATGTGGTTAGAGTTACTACTTGAATTATGCTATGTTATTTTTGTAGGAAAGAAGTGTTAGATCTTGACGAGTTGTTACTTAGTCTTAGCCTACATTAGTGCTAAGAAGAGTTCACAATTGGTGAATTTCCATGTATTCATCAACTTTGACAAGTTAATATATCTATCTTTTAAGGAAAAAAAAAAAAGATGCAAACTTTATGTTAATTTGCCGTATAAAGTGGAATTTGTGGTGGAGAATATTGAAGAGCGAAGTGGACCGGTAAAATATATAAATATATATACTTTCGCTATAAAAGTGAGTTGCACGGGATTCGAGCCCGGAACTAGTCGGATGGAGTCGATAATTTTCTTGTTAAATTAAACAAGTAAACACCCCTCCCTAAGTCGTGCTTGCATTTTTCATTGCACTCGGCTTTCGCTATGTATACATCATTTCTTTTTTATAAAAACTTTTAAAAGTTGATAAAGTTCTTTGCTCATTTGAGGGAGGATGAGTTTGAGTCTGTTGACTGATTAATTTGAGTATTTGTGTTGTTTGATTCATGTTTTTGCTGAGTATGATGCTGCCACTTGAATATATAAAATGATTTTTGTGTACAAGTGCTTTTTGTCTACTGCTACTGCTGTAGATAGCTTCCTCTTCAGCATTTGTATCTCTTCCCCCCTAAATATTTGTCGAGAAATTGTCGAGAATATGTCGAGCACATAGATAATTTCATACGCTCGGTGTGTGCTCGACGTATTCTCGATAAAATTTTAACTCATCGTATTTTTTCTAAAATTCATAATCAAATAAATTATAATCAATAAAAAATCATCATTTCTGACAGATTTATATCCGATATAGTAAATACAAAAATTAAAATGTGTGAAATGAGATATTTGAATCGATAAAAAATGAAGAAAAATGGGTAAAAAATTAAGAAGAACGGTGAAGTGAAACAATAAGATAAAAAATAAAGATTATTTAGGTCTTTTCACTTGGTCAAACTACTTTGACTTGCTATTGTTGCAAAAAAATTATATCCAACACTACTTTTCAACTATACACTCCCAAATAGGGGTGGCAATAGGTCATATTTCGAGTTCACGGGTCATGTTTTGATATGAGTATTACAAATTAATTATGAATTCGAGCAGAACCCGTGAATCTTCTTGTTTTCATTTTTGTGTCGAGTTTTCGTGTTAGGTTTAGGTCCATTTTGTGAGAGAATTTCGTATCGAATTTTCATGTCATGTCAGAAATTATCACCCCTACTCCCAAATGTGCTATATTTGTAAATTTCCCCACTTATCATGTACAATATGACTTTTGCGCACACATGTCTAGTCCACAATTACGACAGTTTGTATTGGGCTTCAAGCCTGATTTTTTGGCTGAACGGACGAATATGATCTTGGGAAGCACATGTCTGTCAAGCCAGCCCAAGACAATTCTCAAGCAAATTAAAATGGAGAGCAGAAATATTCAAAAACCAGGGCTATATTCATTAAGGTTGCTTCAGCACAATGGGAGAAATAAGAACAGAAATGGAGGGAGGAGCAACGACGGAAAGGACAGTGATTGAGGGGGAGAGAGAATCAGCAAAATGCATACAAAATTCTTGCTGGAACAAGCCAGGACTGATGATATATATAGTGTTCTGCATGCTTGAACCAATTAACTCAACTTAAGGACAAAACGATGCCGTTAGGTTTAATTAGGCAAATTAGGGCTGCAATTAGATTGGCAGAAACAATTCCCAATTTGTCTCAATCCCTAACCTCCGAACCACACCGTTCTACTAAATCCATTCCCTCAAAACTACGCTGTTTTGCTAAGTTTATTTTTGGAAAATAAAGGATTAAATGGGACAACGTGGCTTCGTCCTAACAATGTTTAAGAATGTTTAGATATCAATGTCTAAATAACAAGAAATGATTTTATTTTTTTATTTTTTTATTTTGTTACATTAATTATTATTATTTTTTATTGTAAAAATTTATTAAAAATATTATTACTCTTTAAGTTATAAGTAATATGATACCATGTTCCTAAGTAGAACATCGCTGCTTTGAGCAAAACCATATTAGTCATTTCGTCCCAAAAAAGAATTAACTTTTGATTTTTTTTTACTTAAAAAATACAACACACTTAATACACAATTAAATAAATAATTTTACATTTTTATCATTTTTTTCTTTGACAATCCTATAATACACTTAATGTACAATTAAATATATAATTTTACATTTTTATTTTTTTTCCTTTGACTATAATTTTACAGTTTTATCCTTTTTTATTTTTTAATTTAGAAGGTACAACACACTTAATTCACAATTAAATATATATATATATAGGTACAATTAAATATTTCTTTGACAATCTTATATTATTACAGATTCTCACAAAAGGGAGGAAGGATAAAGAGATGACAAAGTGGGGGTTTGAAACCCTATTCTCTTAGGTTCAACATATGTTGGGTGATTGTTGAGACAATCCAAAGTTCATATTTTTATTCTTAATTTTTAATTTAGGTTATATATTGTCATCATTAATGAAAAGTAATATAAGAATTTCACCTTAAAAGTTGACTCTTTTTTTGGGACAAAGAAAATTTTTCAAATTGGACTCTTTTTTTTTTTGGAATAGAGAGAGTATTAACTATTAGTTTTTTGGAACAAATTAAATGTATAATTTTACGTTTTTTATCCTTATTTTTTAATTGTGAATATACACAATTATTATTAGTAAAGATATTTTATAAATTTGGTTTGAAAGTAAATTTTTTTTAAGATAAGAAAAAATTTTAAAAATAATTTTTTAAAAAAAAATGGAAGAAATATTTAATAATGTGACACGCTATTAAAACTAGGGGTGACAATAGGTCATGTTTCGAGTTCGTGGGTCATGTTTTGATATGAGTATTACAAATTAATTATGAATCCGAACAAGACTCGCGAACCTTACTTGTTTTCATTTTCGTGTCGAGTTTTCATGTTAGTTTTGGGTCGCATTTTTTGTGATAATTTCGTGTCGTATTTTCGTGTCGTGCCATGAATTGCTACCCCTAATTAAAACACAAATATTGAGATAGAAAATTTAATTCCTCAAAAATATCTAGTGATCTTAGTATTTCTCAATGAGTGGTTACTTCATATTTGCTAGTTACATTTTCTGTTCCTAGTCTTTTATTTAGTCCTTTATTGGGCCACTCTTCTAAGATGTAGCTGTATAGCGATTTGAGGACCTTTTAATGATTACTTCATATTTGTTACCTTTTCTGTTCTTAGTACTTTATTTGATTTGGAGAAAGTCCCCCTTGCGAAGGTCCCCCACCTGTACCAAAGGCCCCTTAGCCAGGCGGGATGTAAATCGAGGGATGTGCACGAGTTGGTAGAGGCCTGAGGGAGAGAGCCAACAGACCAAACTCCAGGACAGACCCCCACAATATTTCGGCGGAAAATCTGCCCCACCCGAGATTTGAACCTGCATTGCCGGAGGATTTCTCCCCACGTCACCTCAAGCTTACCAACTCGCCTATGTCCCTGGGGCCTAGTACTTTATTTAGTCCTTTATTGGGCCACTTGTCTAAGGTGTAGCTGTATAGCGATTTGAGGAGCTTTTGAGTTTTGACTAGAGCCACCGTGGCTCTGATGTCCATTTTCACCTCATATATTTTTCCTTCCATAAACCATTTATTCTTGTTTTCTACAAGTGTTATAATGGACAATGCCAAACAATGCCAATTTTCTACCCATTCTAGTAAAAAAATCATTGGGTTTGCCCCAAGTCAATCCAATGTGTATTGGGACCAAAATGTTAAGGGTTTGAGGTTTACCTTTGTCATTTCTTTTCCTTCGTCCTTTTTTTCTCTTGATTAACTTGAGAGCTTAACATTTGGTTAATCTGAGAATTTCACTTTACATTCTAATAGAATAGGAATTACCTTCTTCCCTCTTGGTTACTTGAGAGCTTAACATTTGGTTAATTTGAGAATCTTACTTTGCATTCTAATAGAACAGGAATACCGACCTCATAGAATAGGATTGTCAAAAAAAAATTCCAAGTAAAAGGAAAAAATTCTAATAGAACAGAATACCATCATCATAGAATATGATTGTCAAAAAAAATTCCATATAAAAAGGAAAAAATTCCGAAGATAGGATTGTCAAAAGTAGCCTCACCCTACATCCTAATAGAATAGGAATAGCCTCTCCCTACATCCTAATAGAACAAAAATATCATTATAATAAAATAGGATTGTCAAAAAAAAATTCCAATAATAGGACTGTCAAAGTAAACCTCACCCTACATCCTAATAGAACATGAATAACCTGAATTCTAATAATAGGATTGTTAGAGGGAGCCTCACCCTACATCCTACTAGAATAGGAATAATCTGAATTCCAATAATAGGATTATTAAAAGGAGTCTCACTCTACATTTTAATAGAACAGAAATACCTTCGTAATCGGATAGAATTATAATTTTTTTTTCCAAAAATAGGATTATCAAAAAAAAATTCCAAATAAAAGGATCTTACATTCTAATAGAACATGAATACCTCAAAAAAAATTCCAAATAAAAGGATCCATACAGTATTTGAGAAACCATCACTTAAAAGTGACTATGACAGCTGTGGAGACATCATCCCCATTGTCTTTTCTCTCAGCTTCCAGGCAATTACCCAAGCCATTTAAAGCCGGTTCGCCAGTAAAAAGCAAAATTTTGTTGGCAATCAATTGCAAAGCCGCCAAGGTGGAAGACACTCCTCCATTCCAAAATAATAATAATAATAATAATAATAATAATAATTTCAAAAAAATTCACTTTCAAATTAAAATTTTAAAATATATTTACTAATAACTAGTTTTTGATGATCCCCCTAGTATATATAAAATATAATATATTATTTTCTTATTTAAAATGTTAGATATAAATAAAGGAAAAAATTTAATCACTAAAATAATAAGTTTCATCCTTTTGAAAATTTAAATTTAAATTTAATAAAACTTAAAATACACTATTAAACATACAACCACAACTCTAAAAATATTAATTAAAGTTGTTATTGAAATCATAATATTTTTTTTATCCTTGTAATAAATTTTGAGAATTATCTTAATTTTCGTCAACAAGTTAAAAGCAAAAAATAAAACTAAAAATTTACACAACTGAAGTAGGAGTAAAAAAACAAAAATAGAAAAGAGAGACTATATTGAAATTGTGGAAATCAAAATAGAGTGAATGAAGGACTATATAAAAAATTATTAATTTTTTAGTTTAAATTTAAATTAATTGTCTTCAATTTATTTTTAAAATAAAAGAGATAAAAACTTTAAGTTCATTCAAAATATTCACGAGGCCAAATGAAAACAACCTCAAATTTTTAATCCAAAAAAATATAAGTAGAATACAATTATATTCTATTTTAAATATTAAAAAACATAAGAAAATTCATCAAAAATTATAGTACAATATTAAGATTCTTTTCTCAAACCAAAAATTTATTTTATTACCTATATCTATTAAATTTTTTTGCACAATTAATATTCCTAACAATAAAATTTACAAATTAATGCTGAAACTTGTTGCCCATGGTATCTAATGTCCAGACTAGTATTATTTCTGGATGTTTCTATATATAAAAAAAGATTAGTTTGTAACTTAGAGTAAAATTTGATAAAAATAATTAATATTTTATAATCACGAAATATTAGAGAGAATAATATGTTAATAACTAACTATTCATTTTAGATAGAGATAAATAATTATAAATATATTAAATTGGATAGATGTTTAATAGAACTATTATATTACTATCCAATGTTTAATACAACTTTTACATTATTAATTTTTATAACAATTATTTTCATACCACTTTTATATTACTAATATTTTTAATTAATTAAAATAGTAAAATAGTAAAATAGTAAAGATAATACTAATAAGCATATTTATATATAAATTAAAATTAGACAAAAGTTTAATAAAACACTTATATTACTATACAAGGTTTAATAGAACTCTGATATTATTAATTTTTATAGCAATTAATTCTCTGACAACTCTTATATTACTATTATTCTTAATTAATTAAAACGAGTAAAAAGACAACAATATCCTTAAAAAACGATAATGGAATCTATTCACAATTAAAAAGTAAAGATAAAAATGTAAAATTATACATTTAGTTAGTGTATTAAATATATTGTACTTTATACTCTATTCGTCTAAAAAAAAGTTCACTTTGATTTAAATATAATCTTTTATTAGTTATTAAGTACAACACACTTAATACACTAATTAAATGTATAATTTTATATTTTTATTCTTACTTTTTAATTATGAGTATACATAATTATTATTAGTAAATGTTTTTTAGAAATTTGGATTGAAAGTTGACTCTCTTTTTTTTTTTGAATAAGAAAAAATATGGAAAGTAAATTCTTTTTTTGAGATCGAGAGAATAACTAATAAAAAATTATATTTATATTAAAATAATTTTTTTTTAAGATGAGAGGAGTATTTTGTTTGATGAATCCATCAAAATTAACTCTAACTCTGACCAACTATTACTTGTTTGACATTAGCACAAAAAACCAAAATAGTATAAAATAATAAGAGTCTGGGACACAACTGGCTCATAATCTAGAAGCATAAAAATTAAAATAGAGGTCAATATGCATCTAAATCAATTTGAGTGTTGATCTTGACTTGATGTTTTTCCAATGTACTATCACTTGATTTTATACTTAAATCTTTTTTTTTTTTTGTTAATCGGAAGCTCTTGAACCTGTAATATCTACCATGACAACGAAATTAAATATTTATTCAATTATGTGTCACAAACTAAAATAACATAATTTTATTCAAAATGACATTATTTTATTTTTTTACTCCAAATTGTAAACAAAACGAGGTTATATGCCCAACAGTCAAGGGGACAACTATAAATTTGTTTAATAGAATTTTCAAAAGAAGTTGAACAGAAAACAACTACTGCCCATAACGCGGTGAGTAATTATCGGACAGGACTCGGTGATCCATTCATCCTCTCTGCTCCTTGCGGCCGATGGCTGACATGGGTGCTTTGATGTTTCATTCTTCCGATTTCCTCCTCCCCCACCCGCCTCCTCCTCCTGCTACTGCCACCATCAGCTCAAACAGTAGCCCTGCTGCTGCTTCTACACTCAGATACGCAATAGTAGTCCTTAACCAGCGCCTCCCACGACTGACTCCTCTTCTTTGGGAGCACGGTAAAATTATTAT
Source organism: Gynochthodes officinalis (assembly GCA_020080225.1). Classification (NCBI taxonomy): domain Eukaryota; kingdom Viridiplantae; phylum Streptophyta; class Magnoliopsida; order Gentianales; family Rubiaceae; genus Gynochthodes; species Gynochthodes officinalis. The sequence goes on along the minus strand of CM034625.1, from coordinate 3,023,195 downwards.
TCCTGCCGGGTTTTTGGTTTTTTCCTTTGTCCGTTTCATTTTTCTTTTAATATTATGAACGGTCACGATTCTCTTTTGGCTGCTTGTGCAGCAAAATTTCGTGTTTGTGCTGACGGCGGAGCCAACCGTTTGCACGATGAGATGCCTCAATTATTTCCCGGCGACGATGTTCTTTCTGTTCGTAACAAGTACGAATCTTTTGGGTTTTTTTTATTTTTTAGATTCTTATTGGGTTTGTTGTAATTTGAGGATTGTTGGCTGTGCTTCTTAGTTTCATTCATTAAGCTGGAATTTGCGAAGGACTCGCTCGGAAGCAATAGTGAACGTGTTTTATGTAGATCTCTGTTAATGAAATTTTAGTACTATATAGTAGTATACTATAAAATTCTGAAATTTTTTAAATAAAATAGTTAATGCTTTGTAGCCATACATAAAATTCTATGTTGTTTACATTCTTCGCATCCGTGCCTTTTGATAATGATGCACAACAAGTTTTGCAATCTTTGATAATATCAGTTGGGGTGCAAATTTTCCTTCTTTTTTTTTTTTTTCTGAAGATGGTATTTATTACATTTGAAGTTTGTGAAGGTTCTTGCTTTTAATAATGCAATGCTTGTACTTTTTGAAAGGTACAAGCCGGATGTGATAAAGGGAGACATGGATTCAGTCAGGGAGGATGTTGTAAGCTTTTATTCGAACTTGGTAAGCTCATGTTTTTGTTCTTCTTTTGAAAGGAATAGTTCTTAAAATTATGCAATGAATTATAGATTGGCTTCCTAATTTTGTATTTTACCTAGCAGGTACATCTTTATTGCTACTTAGATATGTTTATTTTTGGTACTTTTGCAACCATGTCCATGTGGGGATTGTTTTTCATGTAGTCACAAGAAAGGACATACTGAGTTGTATGATCTATACATGTATGCTATTGTAATTAATGGAAGTAGAAAAAAGGAAAAGAAATATGCTCCGTCAAACAAATCTCTTGGTGGCATTTTCAGAGATGCCTATATTTTTGTATATAAGTATCACGGAGATTTAAAGGCAAAACCACACATCGTGCAAAATCTGATCGTAGTTGTTTGAATGATTTCTGTCTAATTAATTACAGAAATCCTATCTTGGGCTCTGAACATTATTCTTTAATGGTTAGTCATTCTTTCAAGCCTTTGGATCGAAGGGATTGTGGTTGCTTGGATAAAGGAGTATTAACTATTGACATCTGCTTGATGTAATGGCTGGATATCAATCGCAGTTTGTTTGGATAACTGGATTGACCTTGTGGAGAAAACTGCAGGTTACACTTTTTAGTTTGTTTCCATGTGAAATGGAACTATGTTAACTGAGGTAGATATTAGCATACTGATATCCAGGCCTTTAAGAACAAGCCAGAAATGTGCAAGTGCATATTTTAATTTATGACTTACAAAAAGCACTTATGTTGATAGTTTCATGTATCTGGTTTCTCTTATACCAGTGTGTTTCAAGGATATACTCACTGTGTGGAATGCTAAAAAATGCAGGGAACCAAAATAGTAGATGCTTCTCATGATCAGGACACTACAGATTTACACAAGTGCATTTTGTACATTCGCGATGTACCAGATCTGCAAAATTCAAATGTGAGCCTAGTGTTTTAAACAGATAGCTTTTTAATTTTCTATGTGTAGGAATGTTGTGTAACTTTCTCCATGGTCTTTCTATTGTCAGCATTATCTGCTATCTGGAATTTGTGAATTTTGTTTAAAATATTTCTTTTTTATATTCAGAGTTTGTTTGTTCATTTTTCTGTTTGTTTCTTCTTTTCTTTATTAAGTCATGAGACAGTAGGGGTTTGGGTATACAAGACTTCTTTTAGGTTTTAGTTGCAATCCTATTACGAAGCCACCTTTTTTTGTTTTTTTCACAATTTTAATGAAGTATATTTGTATTTAGCATTTCTGTCAGAGGATACTTTGTAGTTGGTGCCTGAGATTCATTTGCTACTGATTTCAGTTATGCATTCTTGTGGTTGGGGCACTTGGTGGAAGATTTGACCATGAGATTGGAAATATCAATGTATTGTATAAATTCTCAACCATGCGGATTATTCTTTTGAATGATGACTGCCTTATTCAACTCCTTCCCTGTACTCGTCACCATGAGATCCAGATTAAGCCCTATTTTGAGGGTCAACATTGTGGATTAGCACCTATTGGTATGCCATCAAGAAGTACCACAACAACAGGCCTCCAGTGGAATCTGAGTGAGTTTTCTCCTACATGTGCAGGATTTTATTTTTTCTCCGTAACATCAAAGCACGGTCATTTAAACATTTGTGATGCTTCTTCCTGCCCTGAGCTGCTACTTGTCAGTTGTTTCAACCACACATCACAGTACACAAGCACATGGGTTGGTCCTACTATGTTGAAAAAAGAATTGTGTGACTTTTGATTCATTTGATAGGGATATTTGTGGTTCTTGTAATTGATGGTGCATTTGCCTGTAGCATATCTGTTTGTTGCAATGGTCCACAATTGTCTTCCAAAGCTACCTGATTGTAGTAGTGATCCACAATTGACTTCCAAAGCTGATTTTCTTTGTCGGTGTGTTCTGTTCAGGCAATACAGAGATGAAATTCGGGGGCTTAATCAGCACATCAAATATTGCGATAGGAGAGATAGTAACTGTGCATTCTGATGTCGACCTCATTTGGACAATATCCATAAAAAAGAAATAAAGGGTATCTCCTTCTCAATGATGCCTTAGCTCTGTAACTTGCTGATCAAATAGGTGAAGAATTTTCTAGTGTGTATAGTCTAGGAACTTACATGAATTGTATTTACTTATTCTTTATTAGTATAATGGTTGTAGCCTTTGGTCTCCATTTTTTCATTAGGTTGTTGAAGCATTAATGGAATCCGGGCTTCAAGTTCCTGTACATAAATTTTGAAATTCATTATTAAACGTCTTAGTTTCTTCTGTTATTAGTTATTGCAATATTATTAAGGGTCTTGAAGCAGCAGTTGGATTGAGATGTACAAGACATAGCTCTGGATGAGTGACCTATACTAATTCCTGCCCCATTATTCAACTTAGAAATTGGAGGGGTGGATCACATAAGGTTTTTTGTTTTGTTTTGTTTTGTGGGAAACGCGTAAGATTCCAGTCATAGACAGGACAGCTAATCCGTTTGATGAACATGGTAAACATGCAAAACAAGAGTAAATTTTTGTGATCACTATGTGTTATTGACTATTGTTAAATGCAACTGTTTTTGTTGTATTATATGAGTACAATTGATTGGAATGCGTTGTTCGTAATTAGTAAAACACAACTATTTTGTACCATATCTTTAGAGTTGGGTTGGATTGTCGTTTTGTGGAGTATGCATTTTTGCGCAACGTTATCATAGTGTGCATTACATATTTTGTTTCATTTACATTTACGTGACTGTCTATGTGATTTTATCTCTTCTTTATTATATTTTTCAAGAAGGAATAATATTGCCGATGTTTAAAAAAATAGAATACTTATGAGGCATTAAATATAATATGTATAAATATTTTAAGATATCAAGAGTGTTTATATCATTTTGTTTTAGAATGTATATTTATTTATGATTTATTATATTTCTACGCAAAATTAGTTATTAGTTAGCTTAATTCATATTTGGTTTTACTTTGTATAACCGTGTAATTTTGCTAATATATAATCTATACATATTATGTTTTTAGAGTGTAAATGATAATGGCTCGTCTATATTTGTTTGGTAATCTATTTTAAGGTGATATGTGAAAAACTATTTTGACTATTTATAACCAATGCGTGTCTACACTATTACAATATATAAAAACGGTATAAATACCAATTGTCCATTTGCATATACTTTGTACCTTTCACGTATATTGGAAGAAAACTGCAGAAAAACATTTGACTTAAAAGGAGGAAATAATTTACTGTAGACGGAGAAGATGATTGTGCGTTGAGGAGGCACGTTCATACTCGTATAAAACGACATGGTGTAAGCCTTGAAAATATATCTGAAAGTAGCAGTTTTCATTCTTTGATGATAAGGTGAGCGGTGATGAACAATTGGCATAATTTCACTTCTAAAGGGTCGTCTTCATATTTCATTCACTAAACTGCCATTCTTTCTGCAATGCACCGGAACACTAGTGTTTAACAAGGTTGTACTACTTTTGTGGCTCTTTGTCCCAAATTGGTGTTTCACTATTAGTATAGTGATCAACCTTGTACTAAAGAACCTTTTACGACAACTACCGTGAAAGAGAACTAGCTACAAATTACTGAGCCATCTAATATACAACAAATCAAAAGAAATAACTATCAATTTTTGCATTCCAAATGGCGTTAGAAATGCCAAAGTTGTAGCACCAGATGTGAGGGCAACCTGAGCACAACAATGACAAGGTATAGCCAAAAACTAAAATCTAGCAGATGGCATGAGACAGAAGATTCAAGGCACTATATGGATCTCTTCTTTAAGCCTATATAAGTTTACGGGACAGTATGCACGTTAGATTACAATCAGAAGAAGAATGGTCATTAAGATGGAAACTTGTTACTACTATTTGCTAGCAAACAGCAAAATAGCATTATCCGTTTAGTAAAATTCAATGTATCCAACCATATTCATCAGCAACAATAGGTAGCACACTCCGAAAAGTGTCTAGTTTGTGGCGAAACCTTGCCTGATAATTCTGCAAAAACCAATGCATTGTCTTATTATTTGAAGAATCAATCTGACAAAAATGATGTATATGCAATGCCTACATGGTAGCTGATCTGATCAATTTATTCAAACATACAATACTTCCTTTATACTAGACCATCCTAGCAGGCCAAAATCTGCTCATTCTAGTGTGAAAAAGCCTGTTAATACTTTGAACATCGATTGAAAAAAGCTCATTAAAATAGCTTCTTCCATCTCATAGTCAGTAAGCATCTCTAAATCTTAAGTCTCTAAATTTTATTCTAGTTAAAGTGATAATCAATAGCAAGGCTCCAAATATTCCCACCATTTGGAGCCTCTTTCACAAGTATATAGCTGCGTATGACATTTTCTACATACATGTGGAATACAATGTACTTAAATATGCTGTCCATTCTAGCCAAAAGTTAAATATTCCCCCAGAGTTTAAAATGTCAGCTTGTTTTCTTGTTACTGACAGATTATTTGAATTATAAAATAAACAGATGAAAGGGGCAATTAGCAGTTTAGGGAACTCACACATCATTTCTATGTCAATAATTGTCGGACCTGCACCAAGGAACAACTGGATCAATGGGCATGAGAACATGTTTGAGATAGAACATGAGGAACCGATGATGCCAGGTTGTTTTCGACACAGGACCTACAGAAAACCATCTCAGTTGTATTGGATGCATTCAACTTCCGAAGTTTGAGAGTACTAGGGAAGCAACCAGGTTGTTTCTCCTGTTCTGGGATACATAAATTGTGGCAGCCACAGTTTCTCCCATACTTGAGATAATCAGTTCCATTTTGATGATTGGGTGTTGTCAAAGCAATACTTAATGCATTCCCATCACTATTTCTTAAAGTGCTTACCATATCCTTGTTAAGACAATGTGCATGTGAATTATGGGATCCACTCTCAGAGGACCCTGTTTCAACACACTTATCTCTTGTGAAGGCTTTTGTTGAAGAGAAATCAGATTTCTCTGATGGATCACTCCCACATTCTGTGGTGGAACATGACCTATGATGTGATCTCCTGGAACAATTGAACAAGCTGAAAGATGGCTTCTTCACTTTCGCAGTATCTTCTGCAGTAACATCAAGAATAAGATTGATCCTTATCTCTACATTATGACCTAGAGCGTACTGCAGTCCTCCTGCTATAGCTTTCCATTGTTTCTCAGCTTTGGACACGTACTTTGGATTGCAAAAGCCCAATTCCGCTACAGCCAGACCTAAATTCCCAACAACAGCTTAGTGGAGAAACTGTCATAAAATTTTTATTATATGATGCAGATTAAATAGGTTTTAAACAGGTTTATTAAGAATATGCTAACAGACTTTAGATATTGGTTTACATGGTGAAGAATAGAATTCAACAGAAAAGAAAAAAAGCAAAAGTAGAAACTAGCAACAGACCTAGGCCTTCAGACCCTTTTTCCCCCTTGTTTTGAGGAAGATTGTTAACCATTATGAAGTAGAGCCATATACTTTGGGAGATTAGAAATATTGAAGACAATTTGTAAACAAGAAGTGAGAAGCTATTACCATGCACACTGCAATTTACCATCCCAAATATCTATGTGTTCCATTTTGCTTTTTATCACCATGCACATCGCAAGTTACCATCAAATCTCTAGATTCAATTTAGGGTAAAGAATACCTTGTCTAAATCGAATAGACAACAACTTTCCATGCTTTTGCAGGAAGTTCTTAAGTGAGCTAGATTCACATACAGCAGCAGCTCTCCTCCACACAGATTCCAAATTCTGTGTATGATCTTGCATCCCTATTTTGCAATTGTAATTGCCGTTGCATGTGCAAGACACTAGTTGTTTCAAACTCTCACTAGTTGATGAGGTGCTGTAAAATTCGCCATCTGCAAATGCACCACATAAGCCCCTATCCCAATCAAACGCCAAGTACGAAAAACAAGAATATTAGAATAGAGTGTGATCTAAATAACTCTCACCACGTGGCTGCATTGTTTTCCTGCATAACCTCGATTCATTAGTCTCCACCGATGACCCCACAGAACTTAACTGAAGAAGAGCTACAGTAAGCCATGTCGTCTGGTTCTTTGACATCCTCAGTTGCTTCTCAGTTTCAGAAAGTATCTTAAGTGCATGACTTAGTTGCTGCATGTCAGCTTCAGCTATGGCACAAAACAGCACTTCTTTAGAGAGAGAAATATCACTAATAGTAACTAGGATGAAGTTGTAACTTGATGAAAGAATACCACTCAACCCACAATTCCCACTTGACAAGCACAATAAAATTGTTAAATATATAGTAGCACTCAAAATAATGCTAATCTGCTTCTCACGTAACATGTAAGGGTACTAAATCTGAATCTCAAGAAGTTGGGACTTACCATGTATGCACAGTAATCAATGACAAGACTGATAAAGAAACTAACCACATTGCAAATGAAATAAAAAAATATGGACCTTATAGACAGAAACGTTGATAATGATCTACTGCAAACTTGAGACACTAGCAGTGGTAACACAGAATTAATTTATCAGATTCGTAAGTGGTCAATATTATTACTAAGTGAGAGGAAAAAACAATTGGCCCATATGCAATTGTCCATTGAATGACTTCATCATATCTACATGGTCTACAAATTCTTCCCAACCTTCAAATCTGCAAAAGAAATTTGATTCTCCCAAGAGAAAAGCTTGTTATTTTAGGCTTCATCAGAATGTTGAATGCTCTAATCCTACACCACTGAGAATGAAATCCTGGGATGCCACTTGGTGGAAGTAAAAGATTGACACTTCATGTTTCATTTGTAAAATTCAATTACAATTCATATTTTAACCAGAAACAGAAAAGCTTTGGAATACCACAAATAGTAGTAGAAAGGAAAATAAATTAAAGATATTCTCATTCCAATTTTACAACATGCAAAAATAAAAAATAATATCTCTGTTCCGGAATAACATACCATTGAAACTAGGCGCAATATCAAAATGATAAACCTGACTTTCAATAATCAACCAAACTTACAAAATCAACTTTGTTTGATACACCTCCCCTTCCTCTCTCTAACAAAAGCAAAAATGTATGATGCAAGCCTAAGGGCATGTTATCACTCCCTCTTCTTAGAAATGTCCTCCCTTTGTTCACCGCAGTTCCAGAATAATTTCATGTTTAATCACCAAGTGTATTATATCAATTAATCTTTTATTTCAATACTTTTCTAAGATAATTAACATATTTCTTCGTACAATTAATTAAAAGATGATTGCATGTTAAAAAATTAAAAGATAATTGTGCCCACTAGTTTTCATGAAGAAAATTAAATGTATGGATTACAGATCTGGTGAAATGGTTCCTTAAACAAAGTTGTTTCACCACAGCCACAAAGCATAATGTTTCAATTTACCTAAAAGATGTAATCAGGTCAAAATATGACATTCACTTACATTTAATGGAGTACTAATCTGAATAAAAACAGCCACAATACATGGCAAAATGATGAATGGGATTCTTAAAATCATATGGAAATTGACACTTCCCAAGAGCTCAGAGTAGGAACTCATAACATTTGGACTGTATAGTAGCTGCAGATCAATCTAATTGCCTAAGTGAGTGACAAAGCAATTACTTCTATTAATGGAGTACTCTTATGATCCATCAAGTTAATAAAGGGTATAAGTGTGACATAAATACTTACAAATACTTCTTCCAAAAAGCCTTCTTTGGACTTTGGATGCTTCTCCTTGACATTTTCCAGCAAGAATGTCCATTATAATATTTGCTAGTTGTGATATAAGTTGCAAAGGATCCATTCTTGATCTCATTAGCTCTCTGGCCCTTTTAACTGTTTCAGGCGTGTTAGATGATAGGGCAAGATGTAGCAAATCAAGCAATTCCTCATCAGAAACAACTCCCATCTGACCAGTACAACATAAAGGTTAGACCGCATATATCCTTGCTATTAACAGATCATAAGTATTCAAATATACAGTTCAGCACTTACCAACTCATAAACTAAGGACATTGTAATTTTTTTTCCTATCAGACTGGACTGCTCAAGCATCATCTCCGCATCTCTTAGTGAGCCATTTGATTTAGCAGCAATGAATTCTAAAGCATTCTGATCAAAATCAAATCCTTCTTCCAAGCAAATTCTTTTCAATCGACCAGCAACATCAGCTTCTTTTATTTTCAAAAAATGGTATCTTTGAGACCGTGACACTGCATTACGAGGTAATTTATGCAGGTCAGGGGTTATCATTATGAAGACAACATGTCGAGAAAGCTCCTCGAGATTGTTCAAAAATGTTGCCCATGAATCCTCTTGCAATAAATGACACTCGTCAATAATTAAAACCTTGAATCGCGAAGAACATGGAGAATTCTCTGCATTCTTTATGATTGTTCTAATCCTATGGGTTCTATTGACTTTAACAGAATCCACTTCCTTGATATCCCTGCCCTTTCCAGAGAAGAATAGAACACAATCTCTACAAAGACCACAAGGTTTGGCCATCTCTGGGGAGAGACAATTTAATGCAGCAGCAAAAATTCTTGCAGCAGATGTTTTACCAGTACCACGGGGACCATGAAAGAGATAAAAGGAACTTATCATCCTATTTGAGATTGCACTCAGGAGAGATTTGGATACCAAATTTTGGCCCACCAATTCACTGAATGACTTTGGCCTGAACTTTTGACCAAGACTTCTAGGACTTTCTGGATATAAACTAGTCCCATTATTCATATGATTGTAGCCCCTTCTCCTCTCACGAATAAGTTTCTCACTGACACCTCCAGGTAAAAGTGGATGGTCTTCTGCATCAAGTTGATAATGTGACTCTCTAAGCCTTGGTGTTCTTGACCAGCAATGGCTTATCCCACATCCACATTGACTAAAATCTAAAACATCAGCATCTTCATTTCCATTCAGTGATGTTGCATGACTTGACCCTCTTAGCAGGGCATCACTCATCGACAAGCATGGACTGCCAGCACAACTCAGGACATCACCTGCTGCTGATTGACGTGATCTAGTCTGCTTTCTGAACTGGCATGGCTTGTTTCCTACATTACAATCAATGTTTTCCTGACATGTTGAGCCCTGATTTGGCTCATTACATGAATCCACCCCCTCCAAACATTCACCAGAAGGTGTTATGCAAGCCAATTCCAATCCTTTGTCCCTGTAACTACTGCAATATCTCTCACTCAGGGATTTGTTTCCACATAACATCTCAATGCTTGGTTGAACCATATTAGATTCTTCCAAGTGAATGTTCCTACTCGGGGCAGAGCCCTTGTTTCCATTATAACAAGGAATTTCATGTGAGACTAACCTGGAGCTTGATTTTCTTGAATTACAGTACAAGTCTTGGTCATTTACATGTTGCCCCTTTTTACCATCCAATCTCTTGTTTGTAAAGTCGAACATGTCAGTACCAATATTAACACATTCTTTATACTTTGTTTCAAAACCCAAACTAACCCCATTGTTTGAATTCGTTTCCCAATTCAAATTCTCGACCAAAGGAGAAAACTTGCTCAGAGAATTAGTTGAGGGATCTCTAAGAGATCTCACTCTCCTAAGTGCAACCAATGTTCTCGAGATAGGAACATCAACAGAATGCCGTCGCCCATCCATCACCTCCAAAATGGACAGAGACTGTCTAGTGTTAACTTTCCCTAATCACAAGAGAAGGCTCCATTTTTCTGATCCTGAAATTCACCAAAAAGGGACATTCAAAAGCTCATACCCATCCCAAAAGCCAATTAATCACGTTCAATGAACCAATTCCCCTAAAAATTTTGTTATCCACGAATAAAAAACTACAATGAAATGCTAAAACGATAAAGAACATCATAGCTAGTACCAAAAGACTCAAAAAGCACAAAACCTCAAAAAGACTAACAGAAAAACAATTTCCTATAGATTTCCACAATACATAAGCATTTTTTTCCACAGAAAAGAATAGTTTAGAGGGTCAAGCTGAAAAGTAAATTGTGGGTTATCTTTACAAAGCATTGGGAAGAATTTTTTAAACCGAAACATAAAAAAGCATAATGGGGTACCTTTCCTGAGAGAATGACATTGCCAAAAGTTTGGAAAGCCACTAGTTCCTTTTCCCCAGTAACACCATCATTCCACCACATTTGAGACACACAAACACACACACACACGAACACAGAAAAATACTTCAGAGACAACCCTCAACTTCAATCGACTAAAAACACTAACCACGGAGCTCCCAACCCCTTCTGATAGATTATGCTTGAAAACTCTTTAAAGACAGAGTCTTGGAATTCAAAATGCTCTAAGAATAGAATACAATAACTGCCATAAAACTCTGTTTACACTAAACTAATATAGTATTAAGTCCTAGAAAACAAACAATGTAAGAAACGACAAGTTTTATATAAACTTCAAGACAAACCCCCGCATGAAAACACAGGAAACCTGTGGAATGGATTGAAACAGAAGCAAGAAAAATGGGTCGTAACTAAATTACTACAATCTGCTTTGAAACTCACGAGATTTTCAGAAGGAACAGGCGAGAAAAGCGGAAGACCAGGTAGACCCTTCATGCCTACAAGCAGGAAAAAGGGGTGAAAGTCATTGGTTATGGAGTGAAATGCTGGCAATACACTCCGTCTATATTATTAATGCAGACCGAAAAGAGTTGGACAAGTATCAGAGTTCGGTTGCATCGCAGTAAATGTTATTAATGAGGAGGAGTTGTTACTGTTTTGTTTCCCTCTTTAATCCTCTTTTCTGGCTTTTACCACCACATGGATTTAGCAAACTCCATCCCTCAAAGACAGTAACAGATCAGATCTTATGTGTCCTCCTCCTATCTTGTCTTGTCTCGTAGACTCACTCTTATGGAATGAGAGTTTAGGGGTATGATTTAGCATCTTAAAACTTTTTCTAATATATTTTTACATTTTGTATAATTATTATGTTAAAAAATATAAAAATACATTTTTAAAACACAATTTATATATATATAATAAATGACTTAGTAACATTTACGTAATTGAACAATAATTACTCTGATCATGAAATATTATTTTTCCATGTGAATTTCTTGTCAATCAATATAAGAATTTCCTCAGAGTTTTCATATTAAATATCATTATTCAAAATAAAATAACATATTTCATTGATAATTGTTCAAATGAAATAATATCTTTTAATCATAATGAAAGTGGTTATAAAGTTTTAATTACTTAATGCATTAATAAAGCTATAAAGTTAAGTCACCCAAAACCAATTACTATGACCAGAGCCATGGAGTTTAGCTCGAGCTATGAAAAAAACAAGAAGATTTATACAATAATATTTTAAACATTTGAAAGACTCATTGTTCATGATCTAATAACGTTAATATTAATATGTGATGAATCCACGTTGTGAGGAAGCTGTGAATAATATACTCAACGTGATTTGTTTTGCAAAATTAATAATCCAATTTTATCCAATTCAATCAAAAAAAAAAATTGTTTTGAGCTGATTTTACTATGGAGTCACTATTCATTCTCAAAAAGAAATCCTTTAGTTCTCTTATAGAAAAAAAGGAGAAGTATAAAATTCTTATAATGTTTTTACTCATAATAATATATAATTTAAATTAAAAAATAAAAATAAATTCTTACTCTCTCTGTTACAAAAAAGAAAAGAATTATATTATTAATTTAATATAATTTTTTTAAATAATAAAGTATAACATATTTATTATAAGATTAAATGCATAAATTTATATTTATTTTTTAATTTATGTTATAAATTATTATTATTAGTAAAAGTATATAAAAATTTTACATTAAAAGTGAATTTCTTTATTAGAAAATTTTTGAAAACTAAATTTTTTTATGTGAGATAATATATTTAAAAATATATATACACTAAAATATATCAAAAAAAATTTTGAGAGAATGAATAAATAAATAAATAAATAAAAAGGAACTATATCCCTGTGTCATCGATCTAATGGAAAACCAGCCTTTTCTTATTTTTCTTATTTATAGTTTGTCGACAAAAGGCGACTTTTTTTTTTTTTTTGGTAGACAATTTTTTTTAATCTTTTTTTGGCAGTCAAAAAGAGGATGATATAGGGCTATTCTGGGAATTTCGTGGGCTAGGACGGCTGGGAAAGGGACTGTTAATGGGCAGTTATGGAAATTCGCACGCTGACAGTTGCAGCGGGTTTTGTACTGGGTTGACATAAAGCTGCGACTTTGGTCCCGTTGGAGTTTGGGTACTTGTGATTTGCGAAGCCCCACCCCATGGTGATGGCGCGTGATTTCCCGTTACCGAAGGAGACTTCTCATTGTGATTTGACATTTTTGGATACGAAGAATTGGTCAAATGGACCCTTTTTATTTTTTTGGGGAGTTCTCTTTTTTGGATTTTTGTAATTAATAAGGGTTAGTCACATTCCCTTCTTCCAAGTTTGGCAAAATTACGAATTCAAGACTAAAATAGCATGCATTTTGAATTTGAAGGAGTAAAAAAATCATTTGCTGAAACGTAAAGAATGTTTTACACTATTGACACTTATCGAAAAGACCAAACAGGATTTTGTGGATGTTGTGGAATGAGTTCGAACAAGAAGTTGTGAGTTTCAAAAAGTGGTGGCAGAATGTTTGCTATAACAAAAAAGAACATTTGTGGCAAGAAAAAGCTCAATTTACTGTATATATTTTGTGAATGTTGTGAAAGTTGTGAAAGATAAAGAATCTATAGATTTTTGGATAAGAATAAAAGGAAGAAAAGATACTGGTGGACTTGGCAATAGAATAGTAGATGGAATATGAGGAAGCAAGTATAAGGGAGAGAGTTTAGTAGTTAGGAACGTTACATAACTGTTGAGTAGTTACATAGCAAAAGGAGTTGGAATCCAAGCAGAAATTGAGGTGGTAAAGGTAACCAATTCTTGTATAGAGAAGTTGCAGTTACCACTTTAAACTGGAGAAATTTTTTATGTGTAATTAGGTTTGGTTTTGGTCCTAAGGGGTTTAGCAGGAACAACATTGTTAATTGCTAAGTGAATGACAAATATGTTAGATAAGAAAGAAAAGATGTTGAGAATAGCTAACTTTACCCTTAATTGATTACAAGAGTTAAGGAAAGTCCAGTTTTTGGACCATTAGTTGTAATTGTTAATTTTCTGAAAAAAGTTAATATAACTATCGCTTTTGAAAAAAAAAAAACTATATCTAAGTTTTAAAGGAAACCCAAGAGATGGGGTTTGGTTTTTCTTTACCAGGCTCTGTTTGGATTGTGCCATTGTGGTTTATTTTAAAATGTGTGAAAATTTGATGAGAATTTTTTGTAAGAAAGATATTTTAGAGGGAAAATAAAAAGTATACGAGGAGATTTTTTTTTTTTAATTATGTGAGAAGAATTTGAGAGAGAAATTTGAATCTTAAATTTTAAAATAAAAAATAAAAAATGTTTTATTTATTTTGTGAAAAAAAAAATTTTTCTTGTAAATAAAACTTACTCCTAACGTAGCATTTGAGTTTTGAATCTCAATTCTACACCCATAATGCTCTACCAAGTGACCTCTGTCATTTTGATTTCCATTCACATTCTCAACAACCCCGAGCAATCACTCCTTTACCCTTTATCCACCACCATCACCAAACCATTTTTATTGTTATTCTTTTACTTCTCCCTCCGTCTAAAAAAAATAAATTCATTTTAATTTTTTTTTAAAAAAGTACAATTTTGTTGTGAAACTCTTATATTATTTTTACTAATAATACTAATAATAATGTATAACTCAAATTAAAAAATAAAAATAAAATATAAATTCATACATTTAATAGAGCATTAAGTGTGTTGTCCCTTGTAATTTGAAAAAAGTTGTACGAAATCAAAAGTTAACTCTTTTTTAGAACAAAAAATAGTATTATATATTTTCTGAACCTTAATTTTTATTCTCCTTATATATTTCTCAATTTCATTTTCTTAAGAATATCATCTTTCAAAAATGATTCAATGTCATTACTTTTTAGGGTAAATTACTTTTACCACCCCCGAGGTTCGTGTAAATTACCAATTGAACCCCGAGATCTAGTAAATTACCAATTCTCCTCAAACCTTAACTCAACGGAACAGTTAAAAAAATTAAAATTTGGACAAAAATATCCCTCAGACTCCAGTTATTAATTTGTATAAAAAAATATTTATAACTGATATTTATCCTAAAAATAAAAATAAAAATTATAAATATTCATTTGTATCAAAGTTAGCATATGTAGGAAGAAAATAGAAATAGAAAGTTGACTTATATTAAAAAATTCAAATTAATTGAAAAATAAAAAGTAAATCTATCAATGAAGAAAGGAAGTATGATATGAAAATTTCTAAAATTTATTTCATAATCAAATTCACCAAACCAACAAAAATAAAAATACATATATTTCTCTTTTTTTTCATACAAACCATACTTTTTTTTTCCGTTGATAGATTTGTTTTTTACTTTTCAATTAATTTGAATTTTTTGATACAAATTAACATTCTACTTCTATTTTCTTTCGGCATACTCTGTCTTTGATATAAATGAATATGTATAATTTTTACTTTTATTTTTAAGGTAAGTGTCAATTATAAGTATTTTTTTATACAAATTAATAATTGGAGTATGAGGGGTATTTTTATCCAAATTTTAATTTTTTTTACTGTTCCATTACTGTTAATAACGGAGTCAAGGTTCAGGGAGATATTGGTAGTTTTACCAAATCTCAGGATGCAATTGGTAATTTACACGAACATTGAAGGTGGTAAATGTAATTTACCCTATTTTTTATCACTTACTTTTTATTCAATTAAACATTGTATCATTATTAAATGCTTTGTATAATTTTACGAGTGAAAACAATTAATCTAAGCATTCCCTCTAGTGCTGCTTTATTATGGCTAAAAATGGTAGTAATTTAAGAATCATGTACTCCCTCTGTTTTAAAAAAAAAATTCATTTTTTATTTGGTATAACTTTTTTTAACTTACAAAGTACGATACACTTAATACATAATTAAATGTATAATTTTATATTTTTATCCTTATTTTTTAATTTGAGTTATACATTGTTATCATTAGTAAAGGTAATATAAGAATTTCACCTCAAAAGTTGACTTTTTTTTGGGATATATATTTTTTTTCAAATTGGACTCTTTTTTTTCAGACGAAATGAGTATTTTTTTTAATTTAGTGAAAGAAAAATAGACAACTAGTATTTCATCACCTAAATTTATGGAAAAAAAAGAAAATATGAAAAGAATAAATGATAGTAGCAAAGAATAAAAACTTTAGATTTTATAGCTTATTTGAATTATCTACTATCTATTTATATTTTATTTCAAAGAATATATACAATGAGAAAAATAATTTAAAAGATAAAATATAAAATTTAAGAAAAATAAAAATAAATAAAATGACATTTTGGAACTTATGGTTTCATTTAATAACTTACTTATATTTGTAGGGTTAAATATAATGTAAAACTTATGATAGAAGAGTACTTTGAAATTTTAATATAACTTTTTTGTCAATGTCAGCAAACTATTAGTAGATAGGGGTTTGGTTATTCATTAAATGTTTGCACTGTCTTGGGAATTATTAGTAATAAAATAACAGGAACTAATTAGTAATTTTGTCAGGCATAGAGAGAAGGGGATGTAATTAATCCAATTAATAAAACATTAAATCCAACTTTTTACAAGGAAAAATGAGTTGATCCGTAGATTAAATTCAAAAACAGTTTTTTTTATATATATTTTTCCAGAATAACTTAAAAATTAAAAGAATGTCTTAAAAATTATTTCTCGTATGGTGATTAAGTTTTCAACGTTTAGATAATTTCGTGACTTTCCTCGTTATCGAACCAATAAAAATAGATCAAATATTGACATTAATTATAACCAAAAAAAAAATAAAATCTACAAGTGATCAATTTTGTAAAGGGGTATTAAAAATTAGGCTGCATTTGGATAGGTATTTTCCATTTGCAAATAAGAAAATTCTCAAACAAAAACAAATTATCCAAACACATTTTTATTTCAAAATTTAAAATTTAAATTTTTCTACTCAAATTCCTCTCACATAATTTTAAAAAATTTTCTTTCCCTCCAAAATACTTTTTCTATAAACATGTTATTGTGTTGTTTTTTTTTAAGAAATCATAATATTTAATCTAACTTCTTTTTTTTTTATCCAAAACAAACTGATTATATTAACGTTGGAATGCCCAAGTTAACATATTACATAGAGGGTTTATAGAAAGACTAGCATTAAATGGACTGGCCCTAACACAACTAATCTAAATCCTGTAGGAGTTGGTTAAGGTAAAACTCTGTTTAAACGGGATCGGCATAATCTTAATATAGTGGGACTGGTACCTCCTAACTATCAACTAGCTAATAGAATAAAAAGCCTAACTTATAGTATCGGAATTTAATTACTGATAAAATGTTGAGGTTTTACATAATTTCTAATATTCTATTAAGTCAATCTGGCTTCCTGCCTTCGAACACAATGCATTCCCACATCTTCTTCCTCAATATATTCTCGCTGTTCCCAAAACTAACTTTCTTTTTGTTTTTCGCTTTGTTGGTAGTACCAAAACCAACTCGTTTTCTCATCTTGGAACTACCAATGATGGGAAACATGCAATCAAAATCCAAAAGTTTTTTCCCCCCTTCTTCGTTCCTTAAAAAACAAAAAAAGAAAAAAAAAGAAGAGAGTAACTTGTTTTGTATTAATATTTTTTCTAAAACAATGATACTAATTTTTCATAGTGAAAAATTATAATAACTAATGTAACATTTAAAAGACAAAAACTTTATCTTTTATTATTTCACATTTTTTAAAGAATGCGATAAATTATTTTTATTTTTTTCAAATATTACATTAATCATTATATTTTTTTTTACTATAAAAAATCACTTCAATTGGTATTACTACAAAACAATAGTAATTATAGCCTAGTGTTGATTACGTCATGTGATAATGGGTGCACAATATGACCTTAAATTTTTTATATTGGTCCTGAAATTTGATGTGAGAACCAACATTCAATAAGAGTTTTAAAAGTTTAACTAATTTTGAAGAGGCAAAATTTAATTTGGGCACGCAGCATCCAATTTAAATAGTTCCATATTAAAACTTTCCATTCGCTACATTAGCTAGCTTATGCTGTAACATTTGGGGAAAAAGTAGAAGACAAATTTATTACACTAGGAGAATAATAAAGGAAATCCATTAGTAACATATAAGACAAGGTTTGATAAGATGTGAAAATATTTTATGCATCTATTGAATATTCAAGATGATGGCTTATTCTCTTTGGTTAAGTCTCATGGAAAAGTCGAACTCATTTTGACCAAAAAAAGTGAAATATTTTTCCCATGCCTAATTAGGGTAATGAACCAAAGCTCTGCTTTGGTCCACCACTAGGGTACCTTCAACGGCGGAAAAAAAGATTCGTATAGTTCTGCCCTGTAAGCTGTAAGCTGTAAGGGCAGTTCCTTTTTTTCTTGAATCTTTTTTCCCTAGCAAGCGTAGCTAGAATACCTCTTGGGAAAAGAAAGCATTTCCGGTTAAGGGAATCACCGGATAATTTCTGAATAAGGCTAGGGCTTGGCCGCAAAAAAGCAAAAGAAAGTATCTTACATAAAGGACAAACAGCCCATTTTTCATTATAGTTGAAGATTAAACATACAATCAAATAAAAAGTGAGTCATATTCTAAGAGTCTAGTACTGGTACTCATTCCTTGAAGTGAGGAAAAGCCCGTAATTCTGTTCAATACTACTTTACTAAAACGTTTTTTCCTCTTTTATCCTATCATAAGGCCTCCATTAATAGAACGGCAGAATGAAAAATAAATTCTAGTCATTTATGCAACTGTTAATAGATTCTGTGATTAACTGTCACTAAACAAAATTTCTCAATATGAGAGGGCTATTCCAAATTGTTGCCTTAATTTTAATATATAAATTTGTATTATTTTTGGTTTGTAATTCACCAATCTCAAAGTTTCATTTTGATCTATTGCTTCTCTTTTCATTTGGGCCAAGTTACGAGTGCTTGGTCTCCTTAGCAAAACCACGACCAAGGAAGTGGGCATGCCGGGGTAGCTCTTCCAAGTGCATGCATTGAATGCAATCTTGTCTTTTTCATCTGCACTAGGTGGAGAATAGGTAGAAAAGACAAGGGGAGCAAGATGAATGAACTGCATTAGTTTTGTTGGAAGTATGGCATCCCGCCTCGCCAAAAGGGTTCCCAAACAAAGAAAAAGCTGCGTGTCGCACTCATGAAGGTCGTAGATGCTATAATTCGATTTTGAAATTAGAGAATTAGCCCTCTAAGATAAGGACTAATTTGATGACATATTTCAAATGTCAAGTGTCTTTATAAGAGCTAACTCAAAGAACAAGTAAATGGTACTGCCTTATCCAATTTCCAAGAGGAAATTTAAGGTAGAGTGTGTTAAAAAGTTTTGGTTTTAAGAGCATTCACAGTAGTCCCTTTTAAAGCCATGTTAAGATCATGTCAAATTAGTGTCACATCATCTTAAAGTCTAGCCTTTACTATTTATACATCCATCATAAAAAAATTACCCATGCTAATGGTCTTATCTTCAAATCCACATCATCAATTTCTCTCTCATCTATCTTCTTTTTTACTATTTATTTAATATATTTAATACCTCTTATTTAAATTAATAATTATTTAAAATATTATCTATTTTTCATTTATCAAATTCAACATATATTAATAATACAACTTATAATTTGTTCTTATCACATATTAAATAATTAAAAACAATTAATGGAAAATAATTTTACATTACATTAAAATTAAAATTTAATAATACACTTAAAACATGAAATTAAGTACTCGTAATTAAACATAAAATACTTAAAAATTAAACATTCAACACTAAAACATAATAAACATAACTTAAATTAATACACTTGAAACATAAAACATAGGGTATGACAATGTAATAAATAAATTACTACTACATTATAAAAATTCGCTAAGCTTATGAAACTTTTTTTTTCAACGTCTGATAAATTTTCTTCTCCACAATTTGCAAAAGTAAGCCAAGTTTGAAACTTTTGATCACGTTTCTTCTCTTCTCGAGCAATTCTTTTTAATTCCATTTTTTGTTCTCGAGCAATTCTTTCCATGTCAATTTTTTCTTGACGCAATTCTTTCCAATTCCTTTTTTTTTCTTGTTGAGCAATTCTATCATTCTCCAGTCTTTCCCTCTCTAAAGAATCTTCTCCCTTTTGATCTCTATCTTCTCTTGATAGACAATGCTCAAATGCTCAATTTGAGGATTTTGTGAAAATGATTGTTGGCCAACCTTCTGTTTTCCCTTACTTTTAACACTTTTCACACCTATTTGGCGTTTTATAGAACTAATAGCAGTGTCTTCTAAATTAATTTGAACATCTTTGCCAATTGGAGGCGGTGGGTTGACGAAATCATCATTTGTGCATGATCTCTTCTCGCTACTAGTGGTGTTTGGTGTTTCGGAAGTATTTGAATCATCACATGATAGATTCGAATTAGGCACGACACACCCAATAATGGATTCCCACTTGGGATAAGCCCTCAACAACTTCCAATGCTCAATAAATTAGAACTTATTACCCTTATTTGAATGCTCTCATATGGTCAGTGTGTCCGAATCACATCTTCATCATTCATTTCGCTTCTTTTTCTCCTTTGCGCCTCTGCTAGAAATTCAACCCATTTTGACACAGTTATAGCAATTCTCCTCCATCAAGCTCTAACCTAATCCAAATTTCTAGAATTGTGAAAGTATATCTTTCCATATCATAGAGCTCTTTTGAGATGTACCTATTTGCGAATTGGTTGTGGTGTTAATATATGCGGAAATCAGAGAAGTGCTTTCATTAATTGACCAAGTGACTTTCTTTCCGTCTCCATAGGCATCTTCATTGTAACATTGATAATGAAAATTATCAATATTTGTAGCATTTCCACGATTTTGTTGAGGCATGAAATTAGGCATCATGTATTGTTGAACCCCCAGAGATGCAAACATTTGCAGGATCATTGGGAAAATTCGTTGAAAATTGAGTTAGATTTTGCGAAAATTGGGTAGAATTTTGAGCATTAGGAGCAAATTGACCAAAATGATATGGTGGTTGAGATGAACTTTGAGAAATTTGGGTTCCAAATAGTGGATAATCATACAAATTTGGAGGGTTATTTGGATGGAATTGATTATTTCCAATATTTCTTGAAAGATCTATTTTTTTGGAAGAGAAGAGAGATTTTGAGAGAGTTTGGGATATGATACAAAAACAATGAAAACTATATGGTTTATATGCACATTTTCACATTTGGGGATAATGGAGCATAATGTTGACAATACTTGAATTATTTATATCAATTTTTTCGATAATGGAGCATGATGTTGACAATATTTGAATTATTTGTACAATTTTTTTCGATTATGAAGTATGATGTTGACAATACTCGAATGATTTGTACATATTTTTTCAATAATGGAGCATAATGTTGACAATACTTGAATTATTTGTACATATTTTTTGATAATGGAGCATGATGTTAACAATACTTGAATTATTTGTATCGATTTTTTCAATAATGGAGCATAATGTTGACTATACTTGAATTACTTGTACATATTTTTTCGATAATGGAGCATGATGTTGACAACATGTGCATTACATAAATACATCATAAATTTAAATTCATCATGGTATTTTTTTATATCATTTAGGATGTTTAATTTGAACTCAAACTTTACTATATTTAATAATTAAGATAATAATAAATTTATTTTTTCCTTAATTCTTCTATAAAATTCAAAATTATTTTACAATTAAAACCATTAAAAAAATTTAGCATTCTTTATCAATTAATTACAAAAAATTCTCCTTCATTTAGACAAGCATGATTATTTCTTTAATTTTGTAATCCATTTTGCAACAAAATTATTTGTGTTTTTTTAACTATGAACAGATATAATTTTTAATCATCACATTTGAGTAATTTCATACAAAATTATATTTAAAAAAAATTCACCAAATTTTTGTAATTATTAAATAAGTATATATAATTTTACATTATATTAAAATTAAAATTTAATATTACATTTAAGAATATCATATTTTGCACTAAAAATGGACAAAGTGTATGTTAATTTATAGAAAAAAATATTTTCTATCCGTTGGTTTTTTTTTTTAAAAAAAAAAGGTGAAATGACCGTTGCAAACAAGTGTTTAGTTTGCAACAGTCGTTTGATGTGGTGCGCATCCATTGACGCCAAATGGCGTCGTTTTGACACACAAAAAAAGAGAAAAAAAAAATAAAGGTCATTCATCAATGTGTTCTAGGGAGAGGCCGTGACAAACAGCCATGGGCTTTGCAAGGCATGACCTTGCAAAAACGGCCAGCCCCAAAAGGGGTTGGTGTGGATGCTCTAAGTTACAACATCAAGTGTCACGCGAAAGGACTGTTGATGTGGCGTGGCTTTCCATAAATGGCCAGTCCCAAAAGGGGTGGGAGTGGATGCTTTTAGTTACAGCATCAAGTGTCATGCGAAAGGACTACTAATGTGGTGTGGCTTTGCAGAAACAGCCAACCCCAAAAAAGATTGGTGTGAATGCTCTAAGTTATAGCATCAAGTGTCACGGAAAAAGACTGCTCGAAACGAATAAAGGCTCTCTTAGAGACCTTTATTCTTAGGAAGGACAACTACAAATAGCAAGAAGGTGATTATTCTCAAGTCAACTAAGCTCATGGAAACTCGCCATTAACTCACCCCGGGCTCACTTGGCTGCTCAATATCCTTCTTGTGGGCAAATTAGGCTCTTCTATTCCGAGAAAAGAACCTATTGATTCATTTGCACCCCTTCTTTTTTAAATGGCCATTGATTTCAAGAACGTCCCTAACATATATGACCATTGATTTCAAATTCTCCTTCCTGGATTTTAACTCATGTGTATAATATGTATGATCCAAATTATTCTCATAAAGATTGATGTGACATCCATATGGTGAAATGATATTAGATAAGAAATTTTACTAATTTTTTTGCAACCTCACTCTAAAGTTATACATGTTTGTCCTTTTTATAAGTAAATTTTTAAATAAGTAATTGTACCCATATTTTATTTTTGAACCACCCTACACTATTACATAATTGTTGCATATTATAGTTGGTAAAATTCGAACTCTTAACTTTTAGAATAGATGTCTTCATTAAAAAAAAATGATTTTATTGCATTTGTCAAAAATTTGGAGGAAAAGAATTATCATAATATAACGAGCTAATCTTTCATTACTAACCAATTTCCTATATAACATATCAAATAAGTTTGAGTCCAGTGACATGACATCATTGGGTTTTTTTTTTTAAATATTAGTTATTTTACCAAATAAAATGGATAGAAAGAGTAAATAAAAAAATCTAATTAAGTTTTTAGATTTTTTTTCCTGATAATTATATATAATAGTAGGTTCATGAATGATGTTGTTGAGATTTATTATATTCAATTTTAAATGATCAAATAACATAAACTCATATACTTTATCATCACCATACATTTTCTTCTAATTAGAAAGGTATCCCTTTGAAATACGAACTGCATGCTGTTGTTTGATTCTTGTGCAATGAAAACTCCTTTCGTCCAATGGAAATTTTCTGCTAGTTCTTTCAGTCAATTCTAAATTTTGTATTACGAGATGACTTGCATTATAATACTTTATTCAATGAACTTTTTTTTTTTTTAATACTGAAATGAAAAATTATAATATTGAGGTAAATAGAAATTTGTTCATAATAGAAGAAATTTTAACACTTAATTTTAATGCTAATGGCTTGCGACTAAAATCTTAGTTATTGTACAATAACCTTTGAGGCCATTTCTTTTCTTTAGAAAAAACACAAAAAAGCCAATTATTTAAACATTGAAAATACTAATTAATTTTAACTTTTAGAAGTTGTGATCTCATGGTGGTTGCATATACCATAATAACGATATGCCTAAAAATGTACATCATTTTTATCAATAATACCGCCTCCGTTCCTAAAAATATAACACATTTAATATACAATTAAATGTATAAATTTTTATTTTTATTTTTGTTATTTAATATGGGTTACACATTATCATTATTAGTAAGGATAATAAAAAAGTAAACTTTCTTTGGAACAAAAAAAAGGATTTTTTTTTTAGAGAGAGGGAGTAATATACTTTTATAGAGGAAAAACGACTCATATATGCTAAAATTTTCGGCAAAAAAAAAAGAAAAAATCATCCAGACATCGTCAAATAACTAGAAAAGTAAAAACAATGTAAGTGGATGGCAAATAGTAAATGATCTGAGAAATATAATCAATGGACAGTAGTTTTGGTCTTATTAGTTTAGTTAAAAAAATAAATTTAATTAGTGAATTTAAGAAATTAGCATATGTGAAGTTAAAATTTTAGTCGCATAACTTAAAAAAATCAAAAATTTGCATAATTGAGTCAGTCTATGGCGTCCATAATTAGTACTTCCAACTTCTACCATTGAAATAAAAATTAAGATGCAATCTCGAATACATGGCATGCATGATACTATATTAATTATCATTTTCTAAAATAAATCCATTTGGAAATTCATAAACAAAACAAATGCTTCTATCTGTGAAAAGAAAATAGTCAGAATCCAATAATTTCATTATCAACCAAGTTGAATAGTTAATAAAACAAAATGTTTCTTAGTTTGTAGTTATCATTTTAAATTTTGATCATTTTTTGGTATGTTAAAAGAAAAAATGGTTCACTCTATATCTTTGTTTTTAGAAGAAAATCCTCATTACGAAGGTGAAACTCCCTGCAGGCCAAACTCCTACAATATTTTAGTGAAAAATCTGCTCCATGTGAGGTTTAAACTTACATTACAGGAAAATTTTTCCCCACGTCACCCCAAACTTACTAACTAGCCTATGCCCCTGGAGGTGGTTTCACTCTATATCTATTACTAGAAAAGGGAGAGTTGGTGTTTCTTTTATCATCAAAGTTTCCTCAAGCTACACGTTACTCTTTGATACAAATCTAATTTTGTGAAAATTTGAAACATTTTTGCACTGAATGTTAGTATATTAATTCACTTTAAAAGTTTTTTTTTTCTTTATTTTCAAGGTAAAAAAATTATTAGTAGTTGTTTAAACTTTATTTTCAAATGCAATTAATTGTAAAAATCTAAAAGTAATCAAAGTGTTATTTTATTTTATTTTTATACTTGGGATTTTAATTCATATTACCATATAAATTTTGTAATTCACATATGTACACCTATTTCTTTTATATATATTCTTAAATTTTTAATTTTTAATATTAAAAAATGTACTCAATAATATATATTAAAAATTATGAAAATAAACATTAAAAACAACTTAATTTGCTAACTATTTGTCACTTTAAAATTTTTAATTGAAAAATATAAATTCTAATTCAAAATATTATTTTAAATGGTTAATATATAATTGTCTACATAAATTATAAATATTATGATCATAAATAATTAGCATATTTATGCATTAAAAAAAAGTCATACTCTATGTTCACATATTCTTATTAAGTATGTTATAACTCTTACCTTCACGCAATTAAAGTTATTTGAGATTCTCCTAGTTTTTCTTAAAGTTGTCACACTTTTAGATCAAAATTTAATAAGTTTCTCTTGATTATTTTCTTGTTTTATGTTGAGTATATCTCGATTGCGTTTTAAAATATATTTTTATATTTTTAAATATAATAATTATAAAATAAAAAATATATTAAAAAATATAAAAATACCCAATTCTGATAAAAGCAATTCAAATCCAGCAGTCTTGATTTGCAAAAGGCATTAAAAAACAGTGCACAAAAAATTTGGTAAATCGAGGGATTTTATGCTGATTAGCCGTTGAACAAGATCGGCTCAAAGTGGGAAAATAGTAAAATACATAAAGGATAAAGAAGGCTGTTCGCATGATCTGCTTCTTCCAAGAGCATCTGATTCTGCAGTACACATTTTTCTCTGCTGGGCGAAGCGATCCACTTAATTGTACACCGTATACTTTGGCGTTGCACTGAATTTCTGATGGCCCTTAATCAGTTTATTCACGGCATCCAGAAAGTCCTTTTCAGTGACAGTGTTCCTCCTTGCTCGAATGGCATGACATTCCAAAGGCCACATGGCCCCTTTTGGGATACGACCATGTACGCTTGTTTTTATTTTTTATTTTATGCTTTTTGTAATGCAAAAACAACATTGTTTGGTGTCAAAATGACACCAAATGATGTCGTTATTATTATTTTTTTTTTTAAAAAAAAATTTGCATTCGCCTGTCAGTTGTAGACTTGACACGTGTCCAATGGACGCGCACCACATGTAATGTCCGTTGCAAATTAATATTTGGTTTACAAAGGTCATTTCGTATTTTTTTTTAAAAAAACAAAAATCACAACGAGTAAAAAATATTTTTCTCTATAAATTGACATGCATTTTGCTTATTTTTTGGTACAAAATATGATATTTTTAAATATAATATTAAATTTTAATTTTAATATAATATAAAATTATTTATACATATTTAATATTTAAAATTTTTTGATGAACTTTTTTAAAATATAATTTTATATGGAATTACTCAAATGTGATGATTAAAAATTATATATATTCATATTTAAAAAACACAAATAATTTTGTTGCAAAATGGATTACAAAATTAAAGAAATAATCACGTTTGTCTAAATGAAGAAGAATTTTTAGTAATTAATTAATAAAGAATGCTAAATTTTTTTAATTATTTTAATTGTAAAATAATTTTGAATTTTGTAGAAGAATTAAAGAAACAATAAATTTATTATTATGTTAATTATTAAATATAATAAAATTTGAGTTCAAATTAAACATCCTAAATAATATAAAAAATACCATGATGAATTTAAATTTATGATGAATTTTAAATAATGCATGTGTTGTCAACATCATGCTTCATTATCAAAAAAATTAGTACAAATAATTTAAGTGTTGCCAACATTATGCTCTATTATTAAAAAAAATTAGTACAAATAATTCATGTGTTATCAACATCATGCTTCATTATCGAAAAAATCAATGTAAATAATTCAAGTGTTGTTAACATCATGCTTCATTATCGAAAAAATCGGTACAAATAATTCAACTGTGAATGTGGAGAATACAGAACGGCTGTTAAGAAGCAAAAGAAGGCATAGGCGAAAAGAAAATCCTGATCGTCGTCCCGATAAGAATCGAGAAGCTGGTCATATCCGCATTTGGGATGATTATTTTGCCGAACGTCTTATCTACGATGACAGGCAGTTCAGAATTCGTTTCAGAATGGATAGAAGTCTCTTTTTACGTATAGTTGAAGGGTTACAAATTCTTCACTACTTTCAACATCCTAATGCAATTAGTGGAATGGGTTTCACAACTTTACAAAAATGCACAGTTGTATTACGAATGTTAATCTACGGAAGTTCTACAAATTCAATCGATGAGTACTTGCGCATTAGTGCAAGTACATCTAGACAGTGCATTTTCAATTTCTATCAAGGCATTATTGATGTGTTTGGTACTGAATACTTGGGAAGGTCAACCGTAGTAGATATGAGAATGCTATTGCATATTGGAGAAATCCATGAATTTCCAGGCATGATTGGAAACATTGACTGCATGCATTGGGAGTGGAAAAATTGTCTAGCGACATTGAAAGGAATGTATCAAGGGCATGATGACGTAGTTACATTGATACTTGAGATTGTAGCTTCCCAAGACTTATGAATTTCGTATGCATTTTTCGGTACTCCAGGTTTGTGTAATGATCTTAATGTGCTTTATCGTTCTTCTATGTTTGATGATGTATTATATGGTAGGACACCGCTCGTTCAATATACAGTTAATGGTCATCAATACGATATGGGATATTACCTAACGGATGATATATCTAAAATGGGCATCATTCATCCAATCAATCCCAGTACCACAAACAAATAAATATAAACTGTTTTCCCAATGCCAAAAAATTGCTCGCAAAGATGTTGAGCGGGCATTTGGAGTGCTGCAAACATGTTGGAAGATAATTAAAAATCTGACACTCGCATGGGATAAGGATATATTGCACCGTATCATGAATGCATGTATTATAATGCACAACATGATTGTCGAGGATGAACGAAGTAACGATCAACATTATGTTGATTCTTCACATCTGCAAATTCCACAACAAACGGCGTTTCGGTTTCTTGTTAGTAATTGGTCTTTTTGAATTTAGAATAAATATCTAATCAATGTGGGATTCGACCTCTCACTGAGCGGAGAAGGATTATTTTTGGTGGTTTCGACACCCATCAACTACACTGCAATACCCGACGGGGAGATTTCCAGATATGAGAAATTATTTTATTAAAAGGGATCAACTTTGCAACAGAAATGTCCAATACGTTGAAAACTGTCTTAATTGAGTACATATGGCAGCGTTTTGGTAAAAATGACGTATAATTATGGAAGCAATGTGTAGTTTATTATATTTTAGTGTTGATTGTTTAATTTTTAAGTATTTTATATTTAATTACAAGTATTTAATTTCATGTTTTAAGTGTACTATTAAATTTTAATTTTAACGTAATGTAAATTTATTTTCCATTAATTGTTTTTAATTATTTAATATATGATAAGAACATATTATAAGTTGTATTATTAATATATATTGAATTCGATAAATGAAAAATATATAATATTTTAAATAAGAAGTATTAAATAAATAGTGAAAAAGAATAGAGAGGAGAGAAAAATTGGTGATGTGGATAATAAGACCAGGCAATTAACGTGGGCAATTTTTTGATGATAGATGTCTGAATAGTAAAGGCGAGACTTTAAGTTGATGTGGCGCTGATATGGTGTTGATGTGGCGTGGCGTAGCCTTAGCCTGGATGTTTTTGGGGCTGCTGTGGATGCCCTTATATCCGCCACTGCCAAATATTTTCAAGAAAATAATCTAGTGTTGTACTCTCTCGGTTCTTAAAAAAAAAAAGAAATATATACTTTTGCATCTTTATCATTATTTTTTAATTTGAGTTATGCATTATAATTGATAGTAAAAATAATATAAAAATTTCACAATAAAAGTGGACTCTTTTTTTTAATAAAAAAATTTTGAAACTGAATTTTTTTTTATATGAAGGAAATATTACATACCATTCATCTTATAATTAACTTGGTTTGTTGGAGGCTGTATATTGTAAAAATCTAATTGAAGTGCAAACCGATTAAGTTAAGTAGTTAGGGGTTGACTGGTCAGACCCGTCGTAAAAAATAAATAACATTATTATAATGTAATAAATAAAAAGTAATTATAAATATATTAATATTAGTATACAAATATATTAAAAATAAGTTATTTAATTTTTTTTTAACGTAGCTAAATTTAAATTAAGTATAAATTGCATGAAGTCCCAAATGTATGATTGAATAATTTCACAAAAAATAGTATAAAACATGTTTTAGGTAAAGAATTTGCTAAAATTATAAGAAAGCTCTTCTAAAATTTTTTGAGATATCAAATTTAAAAAAATTAAAAAATTTTATTGTGAAAATTTAAAATATTCACATAAAAAACATTAAAAATGAGTTTTATAAAAACATGGGATCAAATTATAATTTTTAAAAGTTAAATTTTGCTTTAAAAAAGAGTTCAAAACTTGGTCAAATCCAAATCAATTCCAATTTTGACCGGTCAAATTAGGGTTTGATTGAGTTTTCTAAAGAAAAGTTTTTACGAAACTCGAACCGAGTATAGACCTGATCTGACCAGTCGAACCGGTTCAGATTTAACAACGTGGGTTGGAGGAGCCACATGAAGTGGGCAACTTTCCCCTAGTACTTTTGTAAATTGCACATATGAGATGGGCTGAAAAACGGCTATAAAAATTATGTAATACTAAAAATAAACGAGAAAGATAAAATAGAAAAAGAATTAAAACGTATAAATTTTGAATCTTTTTCATCCATGGCGAGAAATGTACTTCACTTCTTTCTAAATAAGAGTTAACTTTCAAAATTTTTCTTTATCCCATAAGAAGAGTATGCTTTTAAATAAAAGTAAATGAAATTTCTATCTTAGCAGGTGTTTGGAACATGGGTTTGGAAAGGAATGACCAAATTTTGGACGTTTAGTACATTGTCCATGGGTTTACAGAATCCTTTGGCCATGGGTTTACACAAAACCACCTCCCCCTGGTTTTGGCTAAACCCATCAGGAGGGGTTTCAAATGAGCTAAAAAACGACGTCGTTTTGAGTTAAAAAGACTCAAAACGACGCCGTTTTGAAGCAAAAAAAAATAAATTCGGCACTGACAAGTGTGTGACGCGCGCCCAATGGGCGTGCACCACATGTCAAGGGGGTTGCAAACCCTCCCCAAAATTTGTAACCCCTATTTTACCTATTTTTTTTAAAACAAATTTTACTAAATTGTAAAAAATATTTTTTTTTTACAAATTGACATGCACTTTGACTATTTTTGAACAAGATATAATTTGTTAAATATCATATAATGTAAAATAATAATATTTTTGTTATAATTTTAATATAAAATTTATTAATAAATTTATTAATATTAATATTAAAATTTAATTTTAATATAAAATCTATTCTATTCCATTACAAAATAATACCAAACAACATAATTATTATCATTCCATTCTATTCCAAACATTTCATTTTATTAAATCCATTCCATTCCTAAACCCATCTTTTATACCAAGCGCCCCTTTAGTCTTACAAATAATGATAATGTAAGACTAAAAGTGAAAAATAAAGGTAAAAATACAAAATTATATATTTAATGTAGTAATTATGTTGTGCTTTATAATTAAAAAAAGTTATATTCCATCAAAAGTATATATATATTTTTTTAAAGAATGGGGGAGTAAATTTCTTAACTAATTGTACTTTTAAAATAAATAAAGAGTACTAATAACAGAAAATAGAGTGATATCATCACTGTCATTATCAAAAATCAATTGTTAAACTGCCAAAATTTCATGACCACCATGCCATGGTTAAAAGAATTGAAGGGATAAAAGTACACAAAGATTTCAACTTTATTTTTTAAACGCAGTTAAGACCAAATAGAACACAAAACTCACGAGTTTTTAAAAAAAAAATTAAAAAATTAAATAAATTTAAATTAATAAAAATTTATATATTTATTATAGTTTTATAAAAAGTATAAAAAAAAAAAAAAAAAAAAAAAAATCAAAAAAAAAAAAAAAAAAAAAAAAAAAAAAAAAAAAAAAAAACTTCTCTCTCTTTCTTCTCTTTTCTCTGCTCTTTGGCTCTTTTTTGCAATCTTTTTTTTCATTTTTTTTTCTCCTTCTAAATCACATTTCCTCTCCCTCAATCCTAGCCCAGTTTTTTTTTTTTTTTTCTCCCGTTAAATCACATTCCCTCCTCCCCCCCACCCCTCCCCCCCCCTTTTTTCTTTTTTTTTTTTTTTTTTTTTCTTTTCCAACCCCCCCCCCCCCCCCCCCCCTTCCCTTGTTGGGCCTCCCCCCTCCCCAAAATTCCTCTCCTCCTAAAAAAATTGTAAATTAAAAATTAAATATTGTTTATTGTTAAAAAGTTTTCTATTATTATTAAATCAATATCAAAAAAAAAAAAAAATAAAAAAAAAAAAAGCCAAGCCAAAAAAAAAAAAAAAAAAAAAAAAAAAATAAAAAAAAAAAAAAAAAGTTTTTTTCTCCGCTTCTTTTTCTCTCTTTCTTGCCTTGCTTTCTCTAATTTTTTTTTTTTTTTTCCCCCCCAAATCCAAATCCTCCCTCCCTCCAATATTTTTCTTTTTTTTTTTTTTCTCCTCTCCCCGTTCTCCTTCCCCCCTCCCCTCCTCCCCCCACCCCTTTCTTTTTTTTTTTTTTTTTTCTTTTTTTTTTTTTCTCCCCCCCCCCCCCCGCCCCTCCCCCTTGTTGGGCCCTCCCACTCTCCTCCCAAAATCAATCCTCCTTCCTCTCTCCCCCCATTCCCGCGCCCCCCTAGCCCAACAAAATTACTTGTCAATTCCCTCCCCCCCCAATCCAGTCGCCCATGGGTGACATCATAGAATTGTGGGTATTTCAAATGTCATAGAAAGTGTAATCATGTGGATTCACATTCTTTCTGGGTTGTCTAAAGAGATTCAAGTAAAATGATTTAACGATTGGGGTTTGCATAATTTTCTATTTTTCTGTATGGGGTTGTTTTGGATGGTTTACATAATTTTCTCCATGGGGTTTGCATGATTCTTTCTAGTTGTTTTGGAAGGAGATAAGAAGGAGATAAGATGCTAGGTTGAATAAACTATTTTTTTTAAAAAAAAGTTGAAGTCCATATTGAGGATATCTCATTATTGACTTTAGTATTTTGAGAACTTTTCCCACATTATCAATATTTAAATTTTTTTTTTAAAAAAAACAATATTCTCTCAATTGACTCCAAAACTCACTGTCTCTAAATTTGGAGGAAATTTAGAAACATGGTGAACCTTGGGCAATGATTTCTTGAAGATAAATGCTATTAGTCATTCAAACCACAAGAACATATAACAGAATCATAATACAAATGGGTACATTTTTCCTTGACTAGATCTATTCATCTCATTACTTGGAAATGTCTAAATAGTAAAAGAAGTTGAGTTACTTGTACAAAAACAATGAATTTAATATTGTTAAGTGAGAAATATGTCCATTGATGTAGCACAAGGTTGTGTATGGAACGTCATTTTGATTTTTATTTTCACCACACACATGCTTTCTGATGTGTAATATGTTGTATATCCATATTTCCTAAAAAATATGTTTTGAAATTAATTTCAAAATACATTTTGCCTACAAAAAATAAAACACTAAAATACACTTATTGTTTACTCTTTTCTTTTCACATTTTAAAATTTTAACTATCACTTCTATAATATTTTAGTTGAAAACAAGTTTTAATATTTTTAATTCATAAACATTTCAATTAAAAACATATATTTAAAATTGTAATTCATACAGTATTTCAATTTAAATCCAAACTATTAATTAAAATAATATTTCAAATTGCATTTCCATACATCGCTAAACTTCATGGCCAAAATATCGTATGAAAGAGTAAATTCCCAAGCACATTCCCAAAGCCCATCAGGACCAGTTTCTTCCTACAAAAGACAAGCTACTGGGCTCAGTTAAGGCCAGAGTTTTAAATTCTGAATTATGCACGATATCTTTTAATTATTTTTGGGTTAGAATTATGAACCCCATATATTAACATTGGAGGAATAGCATAGAAAATCATTAATTTTTTTCTAGTACAGAGATAATTTTATTTTATGGTAGTCAACACAACTAAAATATTTTGGACTTGAATGAAATAAAATAGAAACAAGAATTCATGTAATTTTTGCCCTAAAAATAATTCAAGCCATCTAAAAATAGCAAATGGCCCATTTTGTTCATGGTGCAAGAACTAGGCCCAATAAATCCATAAAGTGTGGAAAGCAAAAGCAACCCATTCAATTTTGTATAAAGTGTGAAAAATCTTCAACATGTGAACGAATATGATGACAAACAAAAGACTTCCTTTTACTAGAATAAGAGAAAATTCTCTGGGTAGTAAAATATTTTACACATTACTCGCACTAAATAAGATGATGTTGTTAGAAGCAATTAAAAAGAAATTGTTAGAGAAATTGTTGGGGAGATTTTCACACATTGAGAGTTCAATTAGAGCAGTTCAATAAATAGCAAGAGCTCACATGGGCCTAAAAATTTAAACTAGCGGGTTTTGAATTCTTACCATTCACTAAATGTTTTAGTTTTTTTTCATTTTTCAATGGAAAAATAGTCCAACATTACAATATTCTAGTTTTTCTTAATTTTTAGAAATTGTTGTGGAGGTTTTCACACATGGGGAATCCAACTAAAGTGGTTTATTAAGTAATAGGAATCCAGGCGAGTCTAATAATTTAAACTAATGGGTTTTGGATTCTTGCCACTTATTAAGTGTTCTAACTTTCTTTAATTTTCCAATGGAAAAGTAATCTAAAATTCCAGTGTTCTAGTTTTTCTTAATTTTTAGAAAATGTTAGAAAGGTTTTCACTTTCACACATGGAAAGTCCAATTAAAGCAGTTTAATAAGTAGTAGTAGAAACCCACGTGAGTTTAAAAGTTTAAACTAATGGATTTTGGATTCTTACCGCTTATTAAGTGTTCTAATTTTTTTTTTAATTTTCCAATGGTAGCCTCTTATTAAGTGTTTTAGTTTTTCTTAATTTTCTAATGAAAAAGTAGTAATTTTTAGAAATTGTTGGGGAGGTTTTCACATAGGAAGTCCAATTAGAGTGGCTTAATAAGTAGTAGGAGCTTACGTAAGTCTAAAAATTTAAGCTAATGGGTTTTGAATTCTTGTCATTTATTAAGTATTCTAGTTTTTCTTAATTTTTCAAAAAAAAAAGTAGTCCAACATTCCGCTTTTGATATTGCTCGTTGGGGAGGTTTTCACACATAAGAGTCCAACTAGAACGACCCAATACATAATGGGAACCTATATGAATTTAAAAGTTTAAGTTAGTAGGTTTGAGGTTTTCACACATAAGAGTCCAACTAGAACGACCCAATACATAATGGGAACCTATATGAATTTAAAAGTTTAAGTTAGTAGGTTTTTGGTCTTTATCACTTATATATATATTACAATGTGATTAAATTATTACACTAAAAATAAGGGTGGTACAAATATGTAGAATATTTTCTTCTTGTGGGGATAAAATTTTTAGCAATTTCTTTCTACTTGAAGCATGGTATATGACATGATCCTTTTTATAATTTCTTTTTTATAGCGTTTATATTATCCATTTCTAAGTGTATTATTGGAATGAGAAATTCAGTTCGTAACAAGAGAAAAAATTGAACTATTTTTCAATAATAATAATAATATTTATAGTATTAGTAATAATAATTATTATTATCATTATTCTAATAGTAGTCAAAATTAAAAGTAACTTCTCTCCCCCGAATAAGCACTATTTGTTTATTTTTCAAATAAATAAGTTTTCATAAATCTATAGTACACCTATCTTTAATATGTAGCAAAACTTTGGCTTGAATTATATAACTAACCCCATAGCCAACGTCAATTAACTTGAATAGTATTCATCAGTTATATGCATAATTGCATCTGTTTGTTCTAGCTTTCAAATATTTATGTTTTATATTTTTAAAAGGTGCTTTTTAAAATAATATTTTATGAATAAAATGCAAAAAATTGTAAAAGATTTAAAGACTCTAAAATTATCTCAGGATAATATATCGAAACTTAAGAAATTATTTTTGTCAACTTAATCTATATGAAAATGTGTCCACTAGGGGCACACAGATCAATTGATTACTTCATACATAAATCAATTTACTTCCTATATAGAGGGAGGAGGGTAAAGGGAGACTCAAACTCGTAGTGGTAATTGTAGAATTGCCTGAAGCAAGATTAATCAAAGAATAAATTATATTTTTAGATCCTTTGTATATCATCATAAAATTTTTCTAGTGTCACACATTTTAAGATATTTTTTTGGTCCCTTCAATTTGGGATTTGCCTCAACATAAATCCCTAATTTTTCAATCTTCCTTTAAACCAACATAATTTCATACTCGATGGATTAAATTTAGTAAGTTTGGAAAATTAGAAAAACATACTGATATTTGCAAAGTTTGGTACAAGTAATGCAAAGATGTTAATATTTCCAAAATATACCAATATAATGCATGTTTAATTTTTGGGAGCCATACTTGCATGGCTTTGGTCCCTCATGGCTCTATGTAAGCATTGTTCTATGTTAGCATATATCTTGTATCTTGTAACATAACTTACAAAATGCAGATTAAAATGAATTGAAATGACTGAATTGAAAACTTGGTACGAATTAGGGCTGACTTAATTAGGTGTGAATGATTAAGTTTAACGTTAATAACTTTTTGAATGAGATTGCGCCATACTATCTTCGGCTTCAAGGTAATCCATACAAAGCTCTCTTTTGAATATTTCAGATTATAGTGGGCATTCATTCGTTTTCGTTAATGGACATCGCCACCGTTTGGAATAAATGTATTGGATTATATTGGAATTTTTTTTAAAAAAAAGTAAGATTTTATGTTTGATTAAGAGGGTATAATTTAATACAACATATTTAATACACCAATTAAATATATAATTTTACATTATTATTATTATAATATAATTTTACATTTTTATTATTATTAATATATAATTTTATATTTATATTTATATTTTTTAATTTTGAGTATTCACTATTATTATTAATAATGATATTTTAAAATTTTAGTTAGAAAGTGGACTCTTTTTTTGAGATAGAAAGAGTAAAATTTTTTGAGTTAGTAATTTGTTCAACTCAAAATAATGGGACCAATTCATTTAGCGTTGCAAATAATTCTAGTTGATGTGCAAGATTATTTTTATTTTTAGTAGTCATATAATGTAATTATTTCTGTTAGCTGTACTTTAATTACACGTTTTTTTATCCCAATAAAAAGGTCACTTTTATTTGAGTATAAATTTTTATTAGGTGTAAGTTATAACACAATTGATGCATTTTTAAATGTGTAATTTTTAATTTTTATCTTTATTTTTTAATTTTAAATTAATATTTAATCATTATTGAATTAGGGTTCTATAAAATTTTCATTTAATTATGAACTCTTTTTTTAAGACAATAAATTTTTTTAAAGTAATTTTTTTTTCCCTAAGGGATGAATAGAGTATAATATTTTTTTTTTGGAGTCAAATTTGTACTTATAGAAAATCAACTTCCTATGTATTGAGTGCTTGCTTAATGAATAAATGATGTCAAATTGTTGCCTTTAGTCCAGCAGTTTGTGGATGCTCTTGTTTTACATTTGTTAAAAATTAGGCATTGACATTATATGTTTATTTCTATAAACAAAATTTTATTCGTACTGATTTCAATTCGTGCTGATCTATTTCTTCATTATTTATATCATGTACTACTTCAACTCTTTTTGATAATATACCACGTAACATTTGTACAACATATATAATTTTATGATAAAAAGTATAAATTTAATGAAACAAATTATGCACAAATTACAGCCAAAATTATTATTCTCTTTTTTAATTGATTTACTGCACTAAAATTAATAATGTAACCGTTGTACTTGGTATTTAGACGTGATCATGATCTCTTTAAAGCATGCTTATGAATTGTTAAAATGAAAAAAATATTAGGTGTAGCTGCTCTACTATATAAAAGTGGTGGGACAGAGTATTAACAATTTAGGGGTTAAAATTGTTATTTTCTTTTGGGGTAAATTATATCTACTTATCTTAAGATTTGACATAATCATTTGCTTCCTAAAATTTGAAAATATTACGATTTTCTCATTTGACAATCTAAAAGTTAGTTTTTCGTAATATGATTTGTGAAATGACTAAAAAACTAGAAAAAAAATGTGATAGTGTTATCAAAGTATAGAAAAAATGAACTAAAACATTTATTTGAAAGGGATATGCATTAAATCTAACTATAAGTAGTATTATAATTAAAATCTAACATAAAAAGGTGAATTAAATTCTATTTTTGTCTGGTTTATTAGTCAATTCATGAATTACGTAACAAAAAACGAACTTCTAAATGGACAAAAGAGAAAATCGTAATATTCTCAAACTTTAAGGTAATTAATAATAGAGTAATGATACAGATAGTGACAAATCATAGTGACTTTGTATGGTGACTAACGTGGCAATCATGAAAAGACAAAATCATCCCTCTATCTTCATTACAAAACACAAAATAATGAGAAATAATTTTGTCTTTTCATGATTGCCACGTTAGTCACTATACAAAGTCATTATAATTTGTCACTATTTCAATCATTACTCTTAATAATAATGCCAAATTTTAAGGAAAAGCTATGGAGTAAAAAGCCAACTGAAACAAAAGTAGCACTGATTTTTAATTAAATTTGAAGGTTGATGTCTTGGGGATAGGATTAGATAGCCAACACAAAATCCCAAACATTAATTTCCATCAGAAAAGCAAAATTATGTTATGCAAAGTAACAAAGGTTGAAGCTAACTAAAGTTGAAGTTAGATTGGCAGAATTTGAAAATATATTCTGGGGAAAAAAAATGGAAATGTTCCAATTGCAGAATTGCCTTAGCCCTCTTTGTCCATGTGTCCCAATTTGTTTTGATGGATAATAAACCTCACATTATTGATCTCTTTTAATGAAAGGAAAAAGATAATTTAGGATAATATTAGGACACACTTGTCTCATAAAAGAAAAACACTTTGCACCCACAACAGATCCAAATAAATTTTACAAAAACAATTGAGAAACAAAAAGAAAGGGGGAAAAGGCATTGAAATATACATGTACATGCGCATGTGCATTTCCAAGATGCTATGATGATTCTCAAGATAGGACAGGAATTCAAAATGTAATAAATAACAAAGATAAAGTTAGATTCCATATGCCTGCCTATACCCCAATCCTCAAAAGCCCCTACTCCTCCACAGTGCCCCCAATCCCAGAAGCATAAATGGATTAAATCCACAAAGAAAAGTAGCCCAGTGGTCACTTTCTTAGAACATGCATGGTGATATGGATGGTGTGCACCACTCCCACATGCTATAGGAAGAAAAATGAATACTAACATGCATTGTATGTATGTCACAGCTTTCGGATTAGGAATGATGATAATGCTTGGAAAAAAATGCAAGCCCGGATAATTAATTGGTAGATCTGCTTAATCTGGTCACGTTCTCTCTATCTTAGCCACATGCCATGCATGTTGTCACGTAGCTTTTGATAATGTGATATTTTGAGGAAAATTAATATCTTCTCGTTGAAATAAAAAAATATTCTATGCATTTATTGCTTTACGTAAAATTAGAGAGAACAACCCACAGATATAATAGGGGCCAAAAAAAAAAATTATAATTAATTTATTACAGTAAAGATAAAGATACAACATATGTAAACAATATTTTTCTGGTTGAAATTGTGTGAATAATCAACAATATATCATCCTTACACTTTAAGAAATAGTGAGTTATACAATCACTATACAGCTAGTTATGCTTAGTTGTTTATTTTTCATAGTTATGAACGTGAAAACTAGAAAACCTTTTTATTTAGGGCGTGAGCACCAGAAGGGTTTTAAAAATTAAATATATTCTCGCTTTATGTATGACAAAATTTATCATTTATTTTAGGAGAGGTTATTTACATGCCCTCTCTTCTATCTAAGTTATAACCTTTCTTATTAATAAAAGAACCAAATCTGCCAACTATGTGATAGCTATTTTCTTAAAAAAAAAAAAAAAAAAAGCTATACATGTGTCTTACTATATTTTCCTAAATAAAAAAAGACATATTACAAAAAAAAATTCTTAACTAAGAAGAAATTATTCAATATGAGAATTGTTAAGAGATAATAATAGTTTTTTTTTTCTCAATTAGTGAGGTTCGAAGTGATAAAGCATTTAACCAATTATTGCTGGAAGTACTACCTTTTCTATATGTGATTTCTGAAATGATAAAAAGTTAATTTTTCTTAATCACAAAAATAAAACATTCAAAAAAAAATTTATTTCAAAATTTAAAATTTAAATTCCCACTAAAATTCTTTTTACCTTATTTAAAAAAAAAAATCCTCAAATCTACTTTTTCAATTTACTTTTTCTTACGAAAAATTCTCATCAAAATTTTTACACGCTCTAATACAAAATTTTCAAATATAACTCAATCCAAATTTGTCTTACAAACAGAGTTTGTTTACTCATTCACTAATTCAATTATTGGAACGGAAGAAGTACGAATCCAATGCGAACGGTTAGTTATTCACGACAATTGGATATTAGAAAAACAAGATCCCAATCATTGTAACCAACGAGAAAATATTCTATGCATTTATTACACCAGATAAGATTATGTAGTTACAAACAATTAGAAAAATAGTTTATAAATTAGGGGAACCACCCATGTACATAATAGGAAAGCAAAAAATAGAAATTATATAATTCATTTACTACACTAAAGATAAGAATGTAATAGATATATGGAATTTTTTTTTTTTTGCATAACTAATATAAGATGAGATTCACAATCCGAACATCAAACAGAAACAATTGTCTGTCCAAATTGAAAATGTAAATATGTTGTTTTGGGATGTGTGCAATTGTTTTAAAGTACTATACAATTAGCTTGGTTCATGGTTTTATTATTCTTTTATTATAACATTCTGATCTTAATGTTATCTAGCATTTGTTTATTAGTTTGTGAGAATAAAATCCTCAATCATTGTCCAATGACATCTTGATTAAAATAAC
Organism: Gynochthodes officinalis; assembly: GCA_020080225.1. Classification (NCBI taxonomy): domain Eukaryota; kingdom Viridiplantae; phylum Streptophyta; class Magnoliopsida; order Gentianales; family Rubiaceae; genus Gynochthodes; species Gynochthodes officinalis. The sequence continues at coordinate 2,983,050 of CM034625.1, read as the reverse complement.
AAGCGCAAATTACATCTATCTCTCTTGAAATTTAATTTTATTATTAATTATCCCTTCAAATTTAGAAACATTACAATTTTCTTCTTTGATCATTTAAAATTAATTTTTCGTTATATAACTCATGAAATGACGCAAAAATATGAGTATAACATGTTTTTAATGTATAAAAAATGAATTAAAAATATGGCTTGATGAGCGCAAATAAGAAATCAGAAGTAAGAAAACTAATATATCTTTCTTATCTTTAATATACGTTAAATGTAATTATAAGTAATATTAAAATACAAATCTAACATTAAAAAAAAAAAGTGAACTAAACTTCGTTTTTGCTTATTTTTGTTTAGTCATTTTATGAATTATATAACTAAAGACTAATTTGTAAATAATTAGAAAGAGAGATGGTAATATTTTTAAACTTCAAAAGGTGATTAGGAAAGAAATTAAATCTCGGTAAAGATTGATCTTATTTATCCAAATAACAGCTAACACGAATACATTATTGGAATGGCATGACATGACCTCAACAGGCAAGAACCACAAATTCTGTGGGCAAGTTTCAGATTTGGTGGCAAGAACGAATGAACTGAAACAAAAACCATTAAAAAATTTGGCTGAAATCTGGGAAATTATTTTGATTTGTTAGCCAGTTTTAATTGATGTGGAAATACAGTCCCATGCATGTGATGGTCTCAAAAATGATTGGTCCACAATCAGCCTCAGATGGAATGACTGCTACAGGATGTCAAGATCAACATTGCTTCCCAACTGGAACTTGCAGGAATAAATTGATTGATTAGCAGTTTAGCACAACAATGTTCATCGACCTGATCAATGGACACCAATAGCCCATTTGAGTGCAAATGTATACATATATATTTTTTTATTTTTGAAGAATCTCATCTTAGCCGATACGCGGCATAGGCCAATAATTCAAATCCTTCGACTATCCAACCTAAATTCAATGGCAATCACATTTTTTTCCTTTTTTCCAATTTTACTGCTCATCTATTGGGCCACATTTATAATACGCCTTCGTCTCAAAAAAAAATATATATATAATTTTTTAAAATTATAAAATATAATATATTTAATATTTTTTTTATTTTTAACTTTTAATTTAGTTTGTACATTGTTATCATTAATAAAAGTAATATAAGAGTTTTATTTCAAAAATGATAATTTTTTTTAGAAAAAAAATATTTTTAAATTAAACTTTTTTTTTTTAAATAGAAAGAATATATTTTATATCTCATTTTATAGACAGTCGAATTTGTGATTAGATTTCCACATCTCCGATCATCCATTAACAACTCCACATGAAATTTGAAAGCAATCTAAATATTTCAGCTATAAAAAAAAAGAAAAAGAAAATAGACGAGTTGTCTTCAAGTGTTTATTTTCCCTCGGTTGATAGTTTAGGAGGATCTGTTTTACCTATAATGAAAAACGAACTTGTCTCATATATGGATTATTTCTTTTCAAAATACACAAGCCCTTTCTCATGATATCTGCGACATCAAATAAATATTAACTATATTTTCTATATTTTTATTTTTTATTTAGCAAGCTCAATTTTTATTTTTTATTTAGCGAATCAATCGAATAAAAATTGCATATTTTTAACCCTCTGAATAGGGCAGGACATATTATAAATTATAACTTTACACTTTTATTCTTAAAGCATTATGACTGTATTATTTTACGTAATACAATTATTATCCTTAATTTCATCTCTTTTGATATCAGCCCGAGGCTGTTTAACTAAATTATAAAGACTACGCACTTTTGAATCAAATGAGGCTATATTTATACTACAAACCAGTCACCTGTTTTGTCACCAAAAAAATGGTCAGGATGTTGAGTTTTTCCCTTAAATTTATTTTCCAATTCTAAATTCATGGTTTTTCTTGGACTGTATTTCCAAAATAATTGCTAATAAATGCTAGTGTCGTGGCCTTCCCTGTATGATGTGCTCCCTGAGGCTACAACTTTGTCCCAAAAATTAATGGAATCCTTCACAATGGTCATCACTGTTCCACCACAATTTTTGTGCTCTGTCTTTGATTTGTCGACGCTCTGTCTGCTTATTCTGATCCTGTTTAATGCATGCTCTCAATGTGCAATGAACTTAATTCGAAAGGGAGAATACGGATGACATGAAACCACAAAATTTGGGTGATTCCAATATAGTAATGCTTCATATGGGTGTTAACCAAACAAAATAAGTAATGGTTTCTGACTAGATATGGAATCAATCCTAAATGCAATTTTTAGGTCCAAATATATCCCACACATATTCAAGGCGGCAAACCAATTTTTATTACATATGACCAAATAGCGATCGAGTCAATTTTAGTTATTCTGTTGTTTGTGTGTTTGACAAGGGTGGAATTTGCTAGTGAAAGTTTAGCTATATTTTAAAACACATTTTTTAAAATAATAGTTGTAAAATAGAAGATGCAATAAAAACTGAAAAAGTGTATTGAAAAAGAAAAAAAATGTATTTTAAAAATCTGTTCATACAGATTGTGAATGTTTTCTTGTTTGCCTAATTTATTTTTAGAGAGTGGAGACTAAGGGTTAAACTCGAAATTAATGAACAAATCATCCTTCCCCAAAGTCATTTGTTTTGTTTCCCCTCTTGTTGTTGCCATTTGTAGCAGAAGAATGGGATGAGTTAAACTAAATATTATGCACATTAATTCCGGAGCAAGGGAATTAAAATAAGAATAGATAAACTTGTCGCTACTTTTTACTCAATTTGTCTAACAAATTTACATTTTTTATCCATAAATTACTCACCCTCTACCATTTTATATAGTATTATAATTGCATGCAATATTTTGTCGATGAGTTGTGGTTCATTTACCGACAGATAGTTTGCTTCTTCCTGGATTTATCACGGCGTTATTGACCAAATAGATTCCATTTTGAAAATTGAGATATTGTAAAAGTGAATATTCGGGGTAATTAATGCTAGGCAAGGGAGGAAGACCGGAAGAGGGGACCTGTAAAAGTGCAAAGCAGTAAAGTCGGTTGGCCCTCCTCTAAATTTTTCAAAGCCTCTTAAATATGTGTATGATATCAATACTTTGATTTATAAATTTCTTACATTTTTCTTCACATATATCTATCTAGCTACTATATTAATTATAGGCATAGATTCAAATTTCATGAAGTTTGGTATTTCGTTTTATAATCTTTAATTTATTAGCTTCATGTATTTTAGAGGGAAGCCTACATCAAGAATAAATATTTTAATTATACATTTATTACATTTTTATTTTTAATATAGCAGTCTAATTACAAAAGTAAAAAAATATTTTTTACTTGTTTATTGCTATTTAAAGACAAACAGTTCTTTTAATTATTTTTAACTATATTATCTTACGTGATGTGACGAATCTATATAATATTTTCTCATACGCCACGATTATGAGTAAGTATATTTTAAACTTCCATATGTCCTATGATCACGTTGGGACTTTTATAATTGCCATTTTTGGAAGCTTAAACTTCTAGACCATCCAATAAAGAAAAAAAAAACTATTGACATTAAATTAAAAATTGCAACCCTTCACTTTTGTGCAATGTTGTTCCTGGTTAAAAAAAAAATTTCTAAAATACGATAAACTTTTTTTTTTGGGGGGTTCTACCTTATCTTGGGATTGAACAACTACAAAACTAATTTAGTGATTTTTTTTTCTTTGCGTCCTTTATCCAAACTCGGAAAAGAAAAAGGCCAATCAAGTAGTACTACTCTCTTATGTTTCTTTGGAAGCCATTCTTATGATCTTGTTGCACAATTAAGGGAAAGATATTATTTCATTGATACATAAGTTCATAACACACATTATAATTGAAACCTTATGTTGTGACTTGTAAGTCACTCGTTGATCTATTTGACTAAATTGGCTCAGCCAACAATCTTTCAACTCAATTATTTTGTTTAATTATGATTAAGTAGGATCCTCAAGCTTTGGACTCTCTGTTTACAGGTCACTAAGATCTTTGTACTCAATATCATGATTTTAAATTTATTTAGTTAATATTTTCTAAGGAGCAAAAACTATCATTTTAAGTCTTTGATCATAACCTCAAAGTTTGTGATACAACTAATATTTTTTTCCAAACGAGAATGCGATCATAAACAGAGATTAGTTGTTATAGATGAGTAACATACACACCTTCAATTGAATAGCATACATAGAGGAAGTCATTTCTACATTCTGTAGTTGAACAGGGAATAAATTTTAGACTCTCATCACTTGACATTTCAACACATCATTCATAGCTTAATATCTCGTTGTGATGAAATTGAAACTCCACTGAATGTTAACTAAAAGCGGTAACTGAAAGGGAGATTGAAAGCTGTATGATAGGAAATAGCTGAATAAGAAGGCCTAATTAAGATGGAGATTAGATCATCATGACCTGTAAGACAGGAAATTTGATTTACAATTTGAGTGAACATCCGGATGCCTCTTTGCCTAAATCTCATTGGGAGAACATTTAAGAAAGCTGAAGATAATGAATGGCTCAAGAAATTAAAACCCTTTACAATGAGAAAATATTTCATGCATTCGCTGCATCAATTCAGAGAAAAAACTTATTTATATATGAGGGTCAAAAAAAATTATGTGATTGATTTACTATACTAAAAATAAGAATACATCGAATACATGATATATTTCTTAGATTATGAATTATTTATAATGTTGATAAAGAAATTTAGGAAGTAAATAGGAAATCTTCAAGAGATGGCAATTATCTAGTATCAGTGGAAAAATCAATGACATTTATAATGAGGGTCACTTTTTGATTCACAATTCAAGGTATATAGTATGAGAATATGATTTATCAATTTATCAGGATTATAAATCACTTATCAGGCATTCAATAGACACCTTTCAACTCAGATTTTTTTTATGATCCACCTTAAGTTAATTACTTCTTATCACATACAATACTCGTAACAAAGCAAAACCCTTCCACCAACAAAAACCCTTTCCACCGACGTCGAACAATTACCCAAAATCAAGAGGCGGAAAAATTTTCAGCCAGGGCAAATCAATTTTGGAAAGCAAAGCCGAGCCCAACGAGGCAGTGCGGTGAAAGTAGCACGAAGAACTGCATTGTTATCTATAGGAAGGGGTCTCACGCCTTTCGTGTGTGTGTGTGTCTGTGAGAGAGAGAGGGTGAGGTGAGGATTGAGCAACTGGCTACGGGTGTTAGGTGTTTCTCAAGGTGGGCGTTTTCACATGGTTTTGGAGTATTGTTCATACCACTTTTTATTTTCGTAGTTGGCACACAAGTAAGCCTTTGCCTACCATCTTCCATGTTTTGTCCACAGTTTAGTTACAGTAGCTGGATTGTTTTGGCGCTTTTGTTAGATTTTGAAAGTTTGAAATGAGTACTGAAATGACCTTGTTTGTTTTCTCTGTGTTTTGTTCCTTCGTTAGGTGAATCTAGAAGAGTCTCGCTTTGGGAAAGGCTTTGCTTCCAAAATCGATTTGCCCTGCTGAGCAATTTTTCGCCTCTTGATTTTGGGTAATCGTTCAACTTTCGTGGAAGGGGTTTTAGTTGGTGGAAGGGTTTTTTTTTGTTACGAGTATTATGTGTGGTGAGGAGCAATTAATTCAAGGTAGATCGTAAAAAAAATTTGAGTTGGAAGGCGTCTATTGAATGTTTAATAAGTGATTTATTAAGATAATTCTGAAAAATCATATTCTCATACAGTATAGTAAGATAATTATTCGATTAAGTAGCAACAGGCAACATGCAGTGCAACATGCAACATGCGAGATTTCAATGTTGCGTGCAACATTTTGATACAATCTATCTATACTATCAAATAAACAAGATTTCATTTCACTAACATGTCATGAATGAACTCGACAATGATGATACGTGTTCAAGTTCATATAGTCTTCATATTCTAAACAACACAATTTGCATCCCGGGTTGCTTGGTTTTTTTTTCTTTTTTTTTTCCCCAATAATTCGAGTAGATTATAATGTCAGATTGAAGAAACTCCTTGAACTCTAATATTACCAAAAAAAAAAAAACATTTCATATATTTATTGTTTCTTTACTTTTAGTGCAATAATCTAACCACATTCCTTATATGTGAACACATTGTCCTTATTCATTATTTCTGATTATATCATTTGACGTGGTTTAACCAACAAAACATATTCGAGCCATGATCACGTTAATTATGACTACTAATAGTAAGCTAAACAAAAGTTTCCCTATAGGGGAAATGATATTGTTGTGTTATTAATCAAATTGATTGGTTACTACTTTTGTGGGTTAAAATTACTGTTCGTTGTTGAGTCATTATCACCAAAGCAATCATGATCAACTAACATGGGGGTGCCTATATTTGAACCCCAGCTTTCCCTCCTCAACAAAGACCTTCACGTTAGTTTTGTCTCAAGCTTTGCAAAAGTGGAGAATTACTTTTGAACATTCATCATCTTCGTCGTCGTCGTTGTTCAATCCCTCCGATCCTTAATCAATGGCTAAAATTACTTCAAGAGAAAAATCAAAGGGGCTGCTCATAATCCCATGAACTTAGATTAGAACTGCTACGTGAGGTGGACAGTGGAAATGTCCATGTGATGATAACATCAATAGCTTTCGAGAAGCGTGGGACCTTTAACAGGAAGTCAGATAATTGACGGATAATACGCCTCTATCAGGGCCATGTGTTAGTCACTTATGAGGTGGCGGTTCTGCCATGTCAACATTTGGCTCACGGGCATTTCTTCGGTTTTCAATTTGCGGCGATCTTCGCGGTTCCCAAAATTCTCCATTTTTTTGGCCTTTTTGTCTTCTCTCTCGCTTGTCAAAAAACAGCAACTACAATAGTAACCATTCCTCCGTCTTAAACAAAATTCACTTAAAGTTAATTTTTTAAATTATCAAATATAATATATTTAATAAAATTTTATATTTTTATCTCTATTTTTTAATTATAATTATACATAATTATTATTAATAAAAATATTTTAAAATTTTATTTCAAAAGTAAATTTTTTTTTTAAAATAGAAAAAGTAATAATAGATTGAGTGATTATAAATTTTTCTCAATTTCACTCCCACTAGTATATATAATAGTAAAATATGTTTTAAAAAAATAACACACACAACCCTTTTGGTTGTTTTGGTGAAATATATATGTACTTTCTAAGTAGGATTTTAAAATAATTGAGGTGCTTGTCAAGAATCGCTATCGGTTCTATTATAGAAAAAAAAATAAAAAATCCCTATTTTTAATGGAATGTTTCGGTATTGAAAATTGAACAATGTGAAGGTGGGTTGGACCCATGTACTCACGTTTTGCTTTGAATTATTGAACAAAAGCATGTGCCACTTAAGATTCTAGGGGCTAACTCTACAACGTCATTTTCTTGAATTTAATGAAGTCATTGGATAGAGTCACAAGACAAATTAACAAAATGAGAAAAGTTGAAAAAACAAATGTTGCCCCCATATTTTCCCTTACCCTTACATGGGTCTTTTTTTTTTTTTTTTTTTAAGGTTAAATTCCATGATTCATGCATACAAAGAATTGATTTTTTCCCTTTATGAGGACTGATTGATTATCTTATGTTAAAAATGTTACTGTATATCACAACATCATCTTTCCTTGACTTGGCCATTCTTTTCAAATGTTTAGCTGGCAAAATTACAACTTCCGTGCGCGTTAATTTCACAAGTATAATCAACATTTATCTTGTTCGTAGATATTTTTTGTTTATTGATAAAAAGGCAAAAAGACAAATAATTGTGTTTGGTTGCTTTTTTTACAAGGTAAATAAATGGGAGATGCTAAGGGTCCCATGAAATCCTTAGGTTTATTGTGATTATTGAATGTAAAAGATATGAGTAAAGGTAGATTCATTCATAATCATTTGAATTGTTCCCTGTTTGTTACTATAGCTAACATTTTTTTTTTCTTTTTGGTGATATCATAGTTTTTGTTTTTTTTGACAATGTATTATACTATTACAAATGTATTTTTTTTTACTTTATTATAAAGTGTTCTTATACTATATGTCTCAGTCGATAGATGAGCCTCCCACTAAAAAGAAAAAAAGACGAGAGGAAAAGAATGTTAAAGATAAGGTTCCAACCCTTATCATTTTGAACCTAACATGAGTTGGCTCACTTGTGATATCATAGTTGATAATCAAAAGAGATCGAATTCATATTCTGTTGTATTTCCAGTAGGGCTGCTTAAATGAAAAATTCAAATCCGATGCGATTTGACTGAATTTGTATTTCACAAGTTGTGTCCTGAAACCGACCCGTATAACCGTATCTAGATTGGTTTGGTTTGATTGTGAATATCTGTAAAATAATATACAGACAAGATATTCGTTCGATTCAATCTGAACAAAAATACTGTCTGTGTTATATATTATCTGAAACAACCCGATTGAAAAAACATTCAATTAGGTTTAGTAGTTACGAGGGCCATTCATTTTTCCTCACAAAATCGCGATATTTGCATAATCAATTTGATCTGTTTTGAAATCGTTTTGTAATTAAAAATGAACAGCTCTAAACACGACAAACCTAATTGAATGTTTGAGTAGAGAAAAATATTAGAACCTACCATTTGTGTTGGTCAAAATTCTAATGTTTAATGAATTTAAAATTATTTTTTTTTACATAATATTCATTATTTTTAAGGGAAGTCGGTAAGTTTAATTTTTCTTAACTAAAATTGGCTGACTTCTATGACTACTTTTACTAATGAAAATAAAAATAATAATAATGGCGAAGAATGACGACCTTAACTAATCAGCCAGCGACAGAAGCCATTTGATTCGTGGATGAGAAAGAGCATGACCAATGAAATGGAAAGCATATACACTGTAAAGTACCCAAGTCCCCCACCACAGCCCCAACCAACTAAAGTAGGAATAGACGAGCAATAACGATCAAAGGCACAAAGTGTCGGTGCTTATCCCTTGTAATTACTCACCTTGGCTGTCCCTAATTAATAATAGCAGAATCAGCTAATTGACTACATTGATATTGTTAATGAAGGCATTTTGTGCCATTGGCATTGAAGACGTAGGACAAATGTGGTCCTATTCAAATTGGTTATTATTATTATTATTATTTCATGTAGTTGCAAATGGGACATTACAATAAGCCATGCAATTGGCCAAACTATAATGCAACATCAGTCTCATGGTGGATTAATTTTTTTTTAATTAATTCGGTCTAGTCAAAATTGGTCACTAATTCAGTAATTTAAAATTTGATCTAGGTATATTACTTCTTTAATTTGCAAGACATATAATATCAGATGTTAATAATTTAACACAGACAATTTAAAACTCTATAAAATCTCGTAAGTGATAGTTTATCGAATTAATTAGTTTAGAAGTGATTTTACATTAGGAGCTATTAATTAGCTGGCCAAGAAATAGAAAACATTGAATTATTGGTTTTGGTATAAAATCTTAACATTTGCAATTTGAAATTCAACAAAAGCAAAGCACTATAAGTCTAAAATTTCAGCTCTTAAGTAGTTCATTTGTTGTATATTTCATCTTTTAGGGTAAACTAAGAATAGAATAAAAATTACAGTATATACTTCGCAAAACATATATAGTATATACCAAAAAGTTGTTCATTTATTGTAACATGAATAAGAAAGTACAGAACATGTAGTATATCTTTGTTTTTAGGGGAAAGTCCCTATTGCGAAGGCAACACTCCCCCCACCTGTACCAGAGGCCCCTTAGCCAGGCGAGATGTAAATCGAGATATATACACGAGTTAGTAGAGGCATGAGGGAGAGAGCCAACAGGCCAAACCCCAGGACAGACCCCCACAATATTTCAACGGAAAATCTATCCCACAAGAGGTTCAAACCTGCATTGCCAGAGGATTTCTCCCCACATCACCTCAAGTTTACTAATTCGCCTATGCCCTTAGGGGCAGAACATGTAGTATATCTTCTTTGGCAAGGAGGGGATTGAGGGAGCAAAACAAAAACATGTTTGTGGAGAATTAGTTGAGTGGCTTGCTTAATTTGTTGCTTTATGTTACATCATTATGCATTTGGAATTGCACTATTGGCATCATATTGTCACGCAACAATAAAATTACATTCTTTGCGGAGAAGATATTGGGTGCAAATGTTATACAAGATAAATATCATTGAGTGAGAATAATTTTATAATAAAAGTGTAAATTTAGTAATCAAAATATGTACAAAACGATGGGGCTAAAATTATTATTTTCTTTCTTCATTAATTTGTTACACTAAAATTAAGAATGCAACTTGGTATTCAATATTTAGTCCTCTTTTAGAGTCAATCCACCAAATATTTCTTAATCAACTCTTCATGGGATAAAGTATAGGCTTTAAAGCGCAATTAGTAGTCGTCAAAAAAGGGCTTTAAAGCCATTTTAAATTAAATATATGCTGTTCATGAGCAGTTCTAATGATCTTAACAACACATTTTGTACTAATTAATTAAGATCAATAAAACAAAGTCATAATTTATATTAAAAGCTTAATATTTAATTGTTTAGTAATTAATTCTTGGTCTTCACAGATATTCTATTCTTCTTTTTCTTTTTTTTCCTTCCTCCCATTTCCCTTTTTGAAAGCACTTGGATGCTTCTCCATCCTCGCCTTGATTTGTCGGAAAGTTCAAAAGGGTTTATCAAAACTCATCTTTAGTCTTCGGTTCTAAGTTTGAAAGATGAGTAGGGATATGGTAAGGATTGAGGGCACTCAAATTGGTCCCCAAAAGTCCATGAGTGTATTTTATCTTTAGCAAATCAGAAAATTTTAGAACTTTCGAAGTTCTATTTTTTTTTCCATAAAAAAGAAAAAAAAACTCCAAACCAACCTTAATTGGGGTTCTTGTAAACCCAATAGGGATTCTTTCTTGCAATCTAGATAACTTTTAAGATTTGTCTTTTTAATACACACACAAACAAATAAGTGAGACTCACTATTAGGAGAAAATTTTTCACACATTTGCTTTACAAAGTAAAATTGGATAATAAAAAATAATTAGAAAATAGACTATAATTTAAGAGGACTACCTGTTTACATAATGTACTAAAAACAAAAATACAAACCATAAATACAATATTTTTTCCACTATTATTAATCTTGATCCAAATATGTATATCCTTTCTTATCCTCAAAATTTAATTGCCAACATCATCTCCAACCACTCTTAGCTTCACATTGATCTCGTATTAATTAGTTAATTAGGATAAGCAAACTAATGAGATCCCAATATTGTTGAGCAATGAGTGAAAAATTTTAATGTATGAGTTTAGATCATTGTCTCTTTATATAAATATCATGTTAATCGTTATAAAAATTTATTATAATTTTTTACTATAAATATTATTATCATTTAAGAATATAAAAATGATGAAAACATAAATGTGAAAAAATGCATCATTCATGGCGGTGGCTTTAATGCATGCCAAGAGAGAGGTGAGTTGTGATCAAAGGCCTTTTCCAATTTTCTTTGGTTCTAGGTGGGGTTAATGCTCGAGAAAGAGACCAAAAACCAACGAACAAAAGAAAGGGTTTGGAAATTTCAACAATTATCACTATCAGCTGACTTGCCTAACGGCAAAAACTACCACAGTGGAATCTCCGTAAAACCAGTAATCACGAGGGGGCGTGTGTCCCCACATGTTTAGTTTAATCACGCCTCCTTGCCCGGCTTTTTTCCCCCTTTAAAACCCCTCCCAACTCCTCCATTTTTCCCCCAACTCTCTCCTCCATCCACAATTCTCACTGTCCCACTGAATCACATTGTGAGAAAAACCGAAACAATGGCCATCCCTTCAAAATTCTCCCTCATTTTCTTCAGTTTCTGTATTCTAATCCCATCCCTCATTGCCTCCTCTTCCCCTGTTCAAGACCCTGAATTGGTTGTGCAAGAAGTACAAAGGTACATTACATTGCATTATTCCACTATGTGTGGACTGTGTGTTCCACTTCAATTGAAAGCAATGGTGCCAAATTTTGGGAAAATTGATACTTCTTCTCAGCTTTGTTCATTAATTTGTGTAATCTGTAACATTGTTTTTTTGGTGGTTAATGCAGGAGCATTCAGAATGCTACAAGAGCTAGGAGGAATTTGGGCTTCCTTTCCTGTGGTACCGGAAATCCCATCGATGATTGCTGGCGATGCGAGCCCAATTGGGAGAGCAACCGCCAGAGGCTTGCAGATTGCGCCATTGGATTTGGGAAGAATGCTGTTGGTGGTAGAGATGGCAAAATTTACCTGGTTACGGATTCCAGCGACGATGATGTCGTGAACCCGAAGCCGGGGACGCTCCGGTATGCCGTCATCCAAGAAGAGCCATTGTGGATCATTTTTGCTCGTGATATGGTGATCAAATTGAAGGAGGAGTTGATCATGAACTCGTTCAAAACCATCGATGGCAGAGGCGCGAGTGTGCATATCGCCGGTGGTCCATGCATCACAATACAGTATGTGACCAATATTATTATTCATGGAATTAATATTCATGATTGTCAGCAAGGGGGGAATGCTAATGTGAGGAGCTCCCCCACTCACTATGGGTGGAGGACTATATCGGATGGTGACGGTGTTTCTATTTTTGGTGGGAGTCATGTTTGGGTGGACCATTGTTCCTTGTCCAACTGCCACGATGGGCTGGTCGATGCAATCCAAGGGTCCACGGCTATCACGATTTCGAACAATTACATGACTCACCATGATAAAGTTATGCTTTTGGGACACAGTGATACTTACTTTCAGGACAAAAATATGCAAGTTACGATTGCCTTTAATCACTTTGGAGAAGGGCTTGTTCAAAGAATGCCAAGGTACAGTAATCGTAAAAATTTGAAATATAGATATACTTTTTTGAAGAAAATAATGAGAGTTTTGAAGAGAATAATAATAAAAGAAAGAACCCTTTTAGTGAATTTGGTTTTTGGTTGATGCAGATGCAGGCATGGCTACTTTCATGTGGTGAACAATGACTACACTCACTGGGAAATGTATGCAATTGGAGGGAGTGCTTCACCTACAATTAACAGTCAAGGGAACAGATTTCTTGCTCCAGATGATACGACCAAAAAGGAGGTAGGAACTAAAGTCTTTAAACTGGTAACTTGTCATTATAATCGACAGAGTAATTTTTTTTCTTGTTTTGTTTTGTTTAATACCATGACCTTTATTTCATTTTCATGATGTTAACATCAAAGGGCAAAAGACTCAAGAATCACTGTTCTCAGCACATGCATACATTAACTAAAATAACTGTTTTCTTCTTTCATACTACTTCTAGAAGTGTACTGTCTTTTTGTACCATCTTTATTCTCATTATCAAAGGTGGTTGAGTGATAATTTAGTTCTTTTAATGCCACGTTCATGAACTTTGTTACTTTTGGCACTTGACAATGAACTGCATGAAATTTTCACAGGTGACAAAATATGAGGATGCCCCAGAGACAGAGTGGAAAAATTGGAATTGGAGGTCAGAGGGAGACCTTATGTTGAATGGTGCATTTTTCACACCGTCAGGAGCAGGAGCATCATCAAGCTATGCAAAGGCATCAAGCTTGAGTGCTAGGCCATCTTCACTGGTTGCTTCTCTCACCACAGGTGCTGGTGCCCTTAGCTGCAAAAAGGGTTCTCGTTGCTGATCATAACCTAGCTGTTTATGCATTAAGATTCAAGACTAGGACTCTATGTTTCTCCTCTGGTCTTGCTCAGCTTTTTAGATTTACTACAAGTCAAAACAAGAATATGAAGAAAAGAACAAAGAGGGAGTCAAAGAAATGCCCAAGAAGTCTAGATTATAGTGCTAGGATTACTTTCTTGGTTTTTCTTCCCTCTTGGAATTAATTTTTTTATCCTTTTTCACTTTTTACATTATTTTACTTTTGTCTCCTTTCCTTTTGACGTCATTGTCAAAAACCAACCTCTGGCCTGTTACTCTCTCAACCATTAGTTGGGAGTTCATGATGGACTTCTGATAATGGTATTGAAGAAAAGCAAGAGCAGAAGTGTTGATATACATATATTTCAATTAATGTGCTTCAATATATATTAGTATCTCTTATCTCTCTTTTTCTTTCACACACACACACACAAGCCAAGAGGGCTCTTGGATGTTTATGCCATTCTATGATGTGATATGTTGCCAAATGCAAACCTAACAATTTGGAGGAAAAAAAAAATCAATATTTCAACTTCTATACCTAGTGTTGACGGCAAACTTAGCTATGATGAGATGTTACAATTTCCAAAATCTAATGGCAGTGATTATAATTTTCAAAATCTAATACTTGTGGCAAAACTTAACCACAATTTAGAATATATTGACTTCATTTTATGACACATTGTGCTTCAGAAAGTATGAAATTTTTCAAGAAGACTAATGCAAGAAATTATTGGAATTTTTCTAGTATTTTAGCTTTGAATGAGGAAGATTGTATCTATGACTATTCAAAGTATTAATGATGTAGTCCCATGTGTGCTAGATAATTAAATTATAGTTACAAAAGTTTGGACACATCTTTTTAAAATGTGGTGGCGTCACAATTTGATAGCAGCTTGGCTTATTGTATGTTTTATTTTGGGATGTTGATAATTAAACTCTCCTGTGGATGATCAATATCCACAAAACACGCACAATAAATTAACATATCTAGAATGAAATTCCCTTTTAATATTTAATCAGTAAAAATTAAAACTGACTTGCTGCAGAATCTATAAATGTTCCTAAAAACTTGTAACCACTAAAGGTTGATAAAGGAATCAACACGAAAGCAAGTAAAGTCCAAAAGACCAACCAACACAAATTCAAACAAAGACAAAGTGCAAATCTTCAAGAAATTACCAACCAATTTGAATTCATGAGGTGAGCATAGGGAAGGGGGAAAAAATGCAATATCAACTTCAACTAGGCAACTACTACTTTGGTTCAGAATTAAACCAAGCATTCCAATTACAGCATCACAAAAAGCTCATCTTGGAGAATTTTGTGAATGACTTTTGCTAGATTACATATATAAGGAATCTTGAACAGCCTCCTAGTTTTACCTTTCTTGTTGAATGGTCATTATTATTTCTGCTTTCTTTGACCTAGATTCTCATGTTCAATGGGCACATTAATTTCAACCACCAAATCTCCTCCACCTTTTCGTTTTTAACCAGAAATAGTAGCATCTTAACTAAAACACTGCACCTTATTTCTTTATCCTTTTCTTTTTGTTTTTTTCCCTAAAATTTCTAGGATCACGGAATGCCTTCCAATGTAAGTCAAAAACTCTTACATTTATTTCTTTTATTCGTAAAGTAATTAATGATGCAAAAACATCTTTCCACAATTGTGATTGACGTAAATTTCACATGCTTCTAAATAATGAAATTGATGTGAAAAGATGGTTGTCCAATAATTAATGTGAACATATTTTCACTAAATAATCATTTCTTTTTTCTTTTTTCTGGGAAGATCTAGGATCAAATAACATGTGTTTTCACTCAAGAATACAAAAGAGAGAGAGAGAAAAAAAAAAGAAGCAGTACTAACTACTCATATTATTGTCAATTATGCTTTCTAGTTTTACCCCAAGTAAATAACCATCTCATATGGGCAATGCGTATGCAAGAACCGGCCACCACATAGTGCTGTACAGTGTACACCCTTAAGAATATTGAATGAGGGAGCGGAATATAAGTGATTTTGATGGGACGAAAAGAGGCAAAAGGCTTGCACATGTACTGATCATTTTAATTGTAGCTATCACATTCGGGGGCCAAATTGGTTACAGCTGCATCTTTGACAAACCGGCATCCACACAATATTCAGTAGAGATTCAAGGCTATAGAAATCAGATATATAAGCATAAAGTTGCATTGATTGCGTGTCTACTTCTTAAACAATGTTGGCCCTAGATGCTACGCTTTTCCTTTGAGCTTCTTGTAAAATGAAATTTAAAATTGTTAAAAATGAATTTTCAATAAAGACTTTAAAGAGAAAAGACAACTTAAAGTGTGCATGTATTGTATTTCAAAACACATTTTTTTATTTTAAAATAAAAGTAGTGATTGTAGATAAAAAATATATTATAAAACGCAAAAATATTTTTAAAATGCCAAAAATGCGTTTCAAAATTACAATCTATATACGTTTCTAATTGTTATATTTCACTAAAAAAAATGACAAGTGAGGAATGGCATAATATATTTTAGAAACAAGAAATAAAGACTTTTAACAGCTCTTAACAAGTTAATTCATATGGTTTCTATTTTCTTTGAAATAGTAGTTCGAGAAATATCGTTAACATTTAACTCAAACATTTTTCTCTCTTCCTTTTTTTAATAGTATTAGAAGTTTTCGAAATCTAAACTTTTTAACTCTAACATTTTCTATTTAATAACCCAACTCAACTCTCCCCTAACTCATTAGGCCTTCTATTGCATTCATTGATGAGGGGGCAAGGCAAAGTTATGTTTTTTATAATCTCTTGGTCTTTCTAATGATACTCTAATGTTGGATATTAAGTGCAAACCTATTCATAAACCGGCAATTAAGCTTATGATTGAACTGCTGTCAAGAGGGTTTTAAATGCTCAGCATGTTTAACTTAAATAATCAAACATTTCCGCACTTGTAAAACAAACCAAGTCATGTCCATCTATAGCTTAATTTTGTATCAACAAAGATCAAGATGGGGTATGCACATAAATAATTCAACCATGTGGACGCCAACAAGCAAAAAATTGACATAATTGGATCACAAGACTAATAGGAATGAGATTTTGATTTTGATTTTTGAGGGCAATGTTCCGCAAAACACGCCTAATCACGTGGATCAAACTTAAATTGGGACACAATCATTCTCAATAGTGATATTGAAATATCTTTGTTACGGCAAATATCTTTAATTAGGTCCGCCATGTTGCCAATTTTTCGATGAACAGTACACCAGAGGCGAAATTCGGTACGAAAACGGTGCGACTTCACACTGTTTTCATTTTATTTTTTTTAAGTGTCTACTACAACTTTTGTAACGCGTTCTTCCCGGCGTGCGGTAGTAGTTTGATTCAAACTATTTAATGTTTTCTAGTGGTAATAGTTTGGTTCAAACTATTCAACGTCTGCCAATTTTCAGAAATCATCACAAAAGGTATAGGACAAGAGATAGAAATGTTGGCGTTCAGTTTCTTTCACCATATGCAATTTTGGGATTTCTACTGAAGACAATACTTTAATTAGTAGTTGGTTATAATTTTGGCGTCCTAAGTTGTCTAGTGGTCTCTTTTGTTTGTTGTCTTGTGTGGCCTTTTTACCGCTTGTCAGGCTTTATGACCCTTTGTGGTCCTCTTTAACCCTAGTGGTCCTTTGTTTTTGTGGGTTTGGTCAAATGCCAACGTCACAAAGCTTATTTAGCCCTTTTGTGGTTATGTCCTTTAGCAATTTGCCCTATTAATACACTATCATTTTTAGAGAAAAAAAAAATCTTTAATTAGGTCATCAAAGGCAAGACATATATATGCGCTAGTTAATTAAATAAAATAAAGGTAACTCACATTAGCAAATCAATGACATTGGTCCACTATTCTTCCCTACTAGGATCACAAATAGTCCCCTAATTCGTTCTTTTAAAAAACATTAGATCTTTTTTAAGCTTTTTGAAATCTGATTAGAAAAAATGTTTGCTGAGGGATTTTTTTGGGTAGTAAAAAAAATACTAATAATACCTTGCGCATCTAATTTTTTAGTCTAAATCTATACTTTTTTGATATGCAAAAGTATTATAAAGTGATCAACTCTCATATATCCACATCTTTTTTATTGATCATTGTCCAAATTCTTAACTATGCCAAAAAAAATAATTGGTCAAACTCTTTTTTGACAATACAAAAAATCAAAAGATGATAGGGCAAAAGTCTTTAGTGTCTCCTCGAACTAAGAATTGGGATCTCGTACATTAGATGATATATTTTTCTATTAAAGGCAATCCTTATTGTCATGGATTGAGAAGCTATAATTGTTAGAATCTATATTTCTTAGAATCTAATAGATATGCTCATCTAATGGCTTGCCAATTGGGACAGGAAAAGCTAATATCTTCCTTGATGACAACAATATAACAAAAGAGATATGGCAACCAAAACCTATGTTGGCGAATTATATACTCAGTTTATTAGGCAACCTTTACGAAGATTATCAATTTTCTTTCATTCCAAAAGAATACAATATTTTTAGTACTAGGTTAGGAAACTTCCTCCTAAGTACCCATGTGATCATAATTGGCGCTCAAATCTTCCCTGCTAGTTATGCAATTAGACTAGAGGAAATGAACAGCAAGTTGGCTGATGTATAATGTCAGTTTTTTTCATCCTAATGAGATTCTACTATTTTGTTTATGGGGAAGAAAAAAGACACTGCCTATTGTGTAACAAAAGTCTGTGTAAAACATCCTGAGTAAAAGAGATAAATTAGTACATTTATAAAAAATGATGATCAAAAGGTTAAAATGCATTCATGCATACTTTCTTATGACAAATTAGTCCAAAAATTCTGACAATCACTAGTCTATTTTTGTTGAAGAGATAACACATAACAAACTTATCTAAAGCGCGCCAATAAATAATGTCTATTGTTTGACAACAGTCTATGTAAAACATCTTGAGCAAAAGAGACAAATTAGTCCTAAAATGATGATGAAAAATTCAAAATGCATTCATTCATATTTTCTTATGATAAACTAGTCCTAAAATTCGAAGAACCGCTAGTTTATTTATGTTGGGGGGATAATAGGGGAAGCCTCATGTTGAGTATCCATGAACTCCATAAATCATGCTTTATTGAGTAGTACAACTCATTGTGGTACTATTTGTTGGCAGATAACACATGGGGAATTCAACTACAACAAAACAATAAATAATAAGGGAATAACTTGAATTCAAAAGTTTTAAATTAATGTGTTTTGGATTCTTCAGACTTATTAAGTATTCTAATTTACTTTGTTTTTCCAATATGGAATAATATTGATGAATTCAACAATTTTTTTGGGGAAAAAAAACTTTAATTAAAGCCATTTCTTTCTCATCATTAGTCCTAAAAATTCTAACAACTAGTTCGATTTCTCTTTTGCAAAATCAAAATCTTTAATTGAAGACATTTTTTTGTCATCACAGGAGAACAATGACCATCAATGTCAAATCTAATTGGCATTAAGTAGAGCTATATAAAGTGATCCAATATCTTATTAGTGAGTCTTTTGAAAACCTATAGTACAATGATTAACTACTTTTGTTTTGTTTTGTTTTTTATGTTTTGGTGGCGTTGGGGCTTGTTGTGGTGTTGGTGTTTGGTTTGTGGGGGAAGGAAATCCTGTTTAATTTCAGATACTGAGCATAAAACTAGTAATTTACTAGAGCTTCAACATATGCATAACACTAAAATAACATAGACTGGGTTGGGCTTCTCAGAGTGTGGCTGTTAGAATCCAAGTAATTGCCCTTTGCAGTTTACTCATAGTGTCATCGATGGGTGATTTTCTGCGTCCTTTTGTGGATGGGTGATTCTCTTTCCCTTCTTGGTGAATTTGACAATGCGACAAGCTGAACAATTACATCAGCTCCCGGAATTGCCTTCACACATAAGTAAATTCTTGGCCATTAGTTGCACTTATGATCAGCGTCACGTCGCTTAAAACTGTCTTCCCTTTGACGTGAATCTTGTCCAGAGTAAGGCATTTTAATGAAGGGGATTAAATCATGGGTTTGGGACAATGATTCACCTCATCCGTGCACTGTGTTGTTGTTTCCTAACAAGGCTGTGGCTCTTATGTTCTTATTCATGATGCTTGCAACGACCTGTGAGAATCCATGAAGCTACATTTGACAAGGAAGCTTCTTCTCTCGTACATTATAAGGCTCAACAAATCCCCTCTACCATTGCAAGAAAGGCACCTATTTCAACAATATCATTACAGAAAGAAACTACAGTGGAACTGTCATCTCTCGTGGCAGCGAAATGGAAATTAAGCACCTTAACAGTATTTTGTCTATGTATGAAGTCCGTGACAAATTCTACTGTTACGAATCTGCCACTGCAGGCTTCCAGCGGGATTGAATCTGCTGTCCCGGATGCTGTTAATGAAATACACTTTCTCAAAATTCCATTTTAGTTGCACTGTCTTATGTTATTTTATTGAATTGCCCAAAATTGGCCAAATTCCTTGGGCCAATGAGCTTCTTACATTAGCTTTTTTTTAGAGATGTTAACCTTAACTAATTAATTTGTATAACACAGCAGGTTTTATATCTATAGACAAATTGGATTTTGAACGTTAGATGTCTTTTACATCCAGCTATAACAATAAGGGAAAAAAAAAGTAAATGGCAGTTTCAAAAAGTGTATTTCTACGTCAAAAAAGCATATTCGTAAAAATATTTGGAAAAGGGTGGATAAAATGTGTCATTTTGTTGTTTTTGCTTCAAGAGGTTTCATTGTTGTTTCCTGAGACATAGCTAGAGAGGAAGTAAGGACGCAAATCAGAGAGGTAAAAAAACAAGCAAGCCATGTTCACATAATAACTAAGATTGATTCTCTGATTCATCGAAGCACATAGAACAACGACATGGAGCTGTGCATCTCAGTCTGTGATTTCAGCAGTGGAAATTTCGTAACACTGGACCAAAAAAATGGGATTGTTGTCTTTGGCTTGATTTAGGTGGGGATGATTGTTTTTTCCTCAAGTCAAGTTTGGCTTTCTTAGAAGTCCAAGACTAAAATTTAGAGGGCTCGTAGAACCTAGGAGGTGCTCTTACTATAAAGGAAAAAGATTGAAGTTCAAAGGTAACTACCATTGTCTTCATCATTTCAAGTGAGTGAATTACAGCACTGAATACCCTCGGGTGCCCGTTGCATTTCATCGTTCTCCAACAGCACTATATTATATTTGAATTTTAATAAATATATTATTTATATATATATTAGTAAATATATTAGTTATATATATATATATTAGTAAATATATTAATTATAATTATATATATTATGTTATTAACATTAATTAAAATTTTAATTTATTATTAATATTTCTTAATTATTAGTACATGATGTTTATATTAAAATTATATTAATTAAATTTTTAATTATCACATTTGAGTATTAGTTATTATTTACTATTAGTTTATTATTATTTCTTTATTAGTTATGAATTATTATGTATTTACTCTTATCTTTTTCACTATAACATGTTATTAATATCACTAGTTTATTGTTAATGTGATGCATTGTAAAGTTCAAAAAAATGATGATTTTGATTTGTTATTTTAATCCAAATTATATTTAACATTTTTATGGTGTAATATTTTAGAAATTTTTGTTATATTTTAATTGTATACTTAATTTGGACTTTATAATTTGTTAGTTGTTACATTTGTATATTATAATATTTTTGAATTGATTTTAATTATTATTGTAGAATTAAAAATATTAAAAATTAATTTTTTTTTTAATTTAAAACGGAGGCCCATTGAGACACTCGTGAGAGAATGGGACCAGGCAGGGCGGTGCAGGGGGGCGAGGGGAACGAAACGTCCCATGACAGTCTCGTTGCCATTCATAGCACTGAGGTAAATAAAATAATTATTGAAAAAAGATTAAAGGGTAAATTTATCTATACATAAAATTTTATTAACCAATAGGGTTTTTTTTTTTTTTGTAATTTTACCAAATCTTAAGTGGTTAGATGTCATAAGTTTGACTTGTCAATAAAAGTATTTATAATTTTATTAAACAATACTACAATAGGGTTCATTTTGTAATTTTGTTAAACTTTGTTGGAGGTGAGTGAAAGTGGAATAATTAGTAATAAAACTAAATATCAGGGAAGATAGATGCAATATATCTTATAAATTTTTCTTATTGTATTGAGTTTTCTTCTTTTACTTGGTTTTACCTTTGGTCCATGTTGTCCTTCGTGTTATTTATTTTGCAATTGGCTTTGACATAATCATTGAGAAAAATAGTAAGATTCACAATAATTATACTGACTTTAACTTAATTGGCAATCATGCCACAAGTTAATCACTAATGTGGCCTACGCCTCTTTATTAGGTGTTTATTATATGTCACCATAGAAAAGTCAATATTATATCATGATTTTGCTTGTTTTCTTAAAAATATCAAATTCGCATTTTCCATTGGTCAACTTATATAATATGGAAAACATTCGTAATTTTTAATATATTCCTTTTCCCAAAAAAAAAAAAAAAACCTCTTTTGGATTAGCCAACGTAAAAAAATCTCACTAAAGAATTTTTATATAGGATTTGTTGTCACAAACGCCTGAAAGCATTTCTCTAGTTAGGGAGCTATCTGCAATTTGGCAAAATTTTGGGAGGGTAAGTCACAATTATTTTGATAACAGGACAGGTTATCTATAATAGAATAGGGGTATATATACAAGAGGAAATGAGGCATTTAATACAGGGGCTAAACAAATGTTGCAGATGAGAATGAATAATGGGTTGAATAGTTAGAATTCAGTGGTATATAAGAAGTGATCAGAAATTAAGATCTTCTTAATTACAAATTGTAGCTCATTTATGCAATACTTTTACAGTTTATAAGGGGTAAAAAACAACGCGAGACAAAATTATTGCAAAATTGACTTTGCTAGCACTTTATATAGGAAGGAAAATTGGTATTAGACTAATATTATTCCGTTCTAAAAAAAAAAAGTATATTTTTAAAAAAAAAAATTTTAAAAAAAATTTACCTTCAAACAAAATTTTTAAAATATACTTACTAATAATAATTGTGCATATTCACAATTAAAAAGTAAAGATAAACATATAAAATTATACATTTAGTTGATGTATTAAATATATTGTACCAAATAACTAATAAAAAGTGGTATTTAAACCAAAGTCGACTCTTTTTTCGGGACAGAAGAAAGTAATACCTTTTTTATACATAAACACAATACTTTAAACTAAAAAAAGAAAAAATGACATGATTTAATTTCCCATTATTCATTTGAATAAAGAAATATGGTTCTTCATTTATAATTTGTAAGGTTGGTTTCGATTATCATCATCACCTAAAGCTTTTCACTTAATTTTTAGCCACCCCTACTTAAATACAGGGTCATGAATTAGAGGAAATAGACAATTATTAGAAGGGTGTTGTTCCAGCAATAATTAGCATTAGGGATTTAGACTACCTATTGATAAACAAACAATGTCATCGTGTAATGAAACTCCAATTGCTAAGTCGTGGATTAACTGACGGTTATTCTGTTAAACCACTATTATAAACAAGGGTTGTGGTTCCCGAGTTGGAAACATAGTTTTCAGAATTACGATCTTATTCTATCGATTCTATGATTTTATGATCTAAATTTACTAAAATAATCCCGATGTTAATTACTTTATTATATAAATAAAATATAATTAAATTTATTCATAAAAAATTTATATCTAAGTAAAATTAAGATTTATCATTATATAAATAATTTAATTAGTTTAAGCTTACTTTTCTTAGCTTTTAACAATAAATAAGTAAATTGATCATAAATACTATTCGACTCCGACAATAACTGAAATATTTAAAAAATCATATAAAATGTTATAAAAAATAAGAATTGAACTAAAATATTTACTTATAAACTCTACATGAATTATATATATTTATTCATATATTAATTAATAATTCTTTTAAAATAATTTATAAATTATATTTTCTTATTTTTTCTAAAATCTTACGATTTTACTATCTAATCTTACCAATTGGATTCTACTATCATAAATCAATTTTGTATAAGATCCTGATCCTATAACTATGGTTGGAAATGAGAATGGACTCCCCTTAATCGTCTTCTTCTCACTTTCCTTTGTTCTGTTCTCTCTTATTTTTTTCCTTCTATTTTAATCCTTTCTGGTTTTTTTATTCTACGATTTTCTGCAATTTATCTTTTTGTCAGCTGCCCTGACATACAGAAGGGAAAAAATACATTGCAAGCCCATTCAAAAAGTTTCACGAAACTGGCGCCCAAATGATGTGTCTTTGTGGGCTTCAGAAGAATTTTTATTTCAGGCCCATTAAGTTGCAGAAAGGCAACTCGACAAATTCTTGCCAGGAATAAAGCAGTTAGAAGGTCCATTGGAGAATACAGCATTTGGGTAATCAAATGAAGAAAGCCTGGCCTCCTGGTGTAATTGGCCCTGACCTGTTTATAGATTTTGTTGTGTAAATGAACTAATATGTTTGGTGAACAATTCGTGAACAAATTCGATTACCATTTATGTTTGTTTATTAAGGTAAACGAACAATAAAAGAGCACATTTAACTGTTCGTTTAATAAACGAATACGAATATGAACAGACATGTGTTCGATTTGTTTATGTTCACGAACAAGTTCGTTTAGTGTTCGTGAACAAATTCATTTAAAGTTCGTTTATTGCTCGTTTAAAGTTCGTTTAAAATTCGTTTATTGTTCATGAACAAGTTTGTTTAATGTTATTATGTTTTTGTTTATTGGAATGGTCAAATGGGATATAACTGTCTTTTCTTGGATGATGGATAGAATGTTATTATGTTTTTGTTTATTGGAATAATCAAATGGGATGCTACTGTTTGTTGGAATGTTTAATTTATTATGTTTATTACTTTCTTATTATACGAGAATGTTTAATGGTCAAATTGGAATGATTATGGAAGTAATGTTAACCGTTCACGAACTGTTTGTTTAATATTTGCGAACGTGTTCGTTTTCTCATTCTCAAATGTGCTTGTTTACTCATTTGTCAACGTGTTTGTTTACTCATTTGTCAACGTGTTTGTTTACTCATTTGGGAACATGTTCGTTTAATGTGTTAAAAAACATGTTCACGAATAATTCATAAACACTTAACGAACACTAATAAACGAACATGAACAATCTAAAAAATAAACGAACAGTAAATGAACAAGACTCATTCGTTTATGTTCGGTTCGTTTAGCCCTTTCTTTTAACGGGATTTATGTGTTGGTTCAAAAGCAATAAAAATTAATTCCTTAAAAGACTGAAAGGATTCTAATTCATTAGAGAAAATGAGGATACTTAGTAGAGCACACACTCAATAATAAAAGTTCAAGTGGACTTGAACAATCATGAAATTTGCCAACTTTGCAAATTTTGTTATTTAAATAAGCGAGTATATATGTATTTTATTCTACAACATACAATAGGCAAATTTACTTTTCAAACCACTCTAGATTCACAGTGATTTTAACTGATTATTGATTGGAAATGAATTTGATTCATCTTATAACCTCAAATCATTTAAAAATTTTAATATTGCTATCCACCCATATTTTTATTACTCACGTCACTGATCATATTCATGTATAATGACATCTAGATTGATCTTAATATTTATCTCTCATAATTTGCGAAGATACTAGTTGAATACTAGAGTTGAAAGTTTGAATTGTGTCTACAACCATGCACAAGGTTTAAATTCAATAACTTAATATTCATCTCATTTAATTTTGTATGCCCTCAAGGGAATAATTGAAAAAGGCTTCTACAAAATTAATTTTTTCACAAATTGTTTGACATTACTTTGTATCTTAGATAAGAGGGAAAAATACCCAGTAATGTTGCATGATTTAATTCATGATATAATGTGCTTTATGGGATCATTTCACCAATGTACTTTCACTAAAGTTGCTAGATGACTAGTTAAAAAATCTCATCACTGATAGTGTTCAATTTAACTAATCTGATCTGATTACAACTTAGATTATTTGTGTCGTAATGTTGTAGTAAGACAGCAGTTTTGATGATGATTTGATTTGAAAGAAACCTTTGGTTGTGATGTCATATGGTCTCCACTGTAAACCTGTAACTATAAAAGAAGTTCCTATTACTTTAATCTGAGTACAAAACATCAAAGCCATCAAAATCCTTGGAGTCTATTCTACTTTTGGTGAGTTATACTTTGGTCTATAATTTTCCAAAAAGGCAATAAAGAAGTCGCATATCTCGAATCATAATCAATTGGCACTTCATCATTCAATTCTATCACAAATTTCTTGTCCACAATTTCTAATATTTCAAAGACTTTTTGAAACTTTAATGCTGATTTTAACATTAAATATGTAGAATTCCATCGAGTTTCCATATCCAAACTAGGCTTGCCTCCACTTTCTATCATTTCTATTTCAACATAAGATTTCAATTGTCGACTCCTAAATAGAGAAGATCTCACATATTTAACGGCTGCTTTAATGTGATTAAAATTTCTAAGACCAGCTTTCACAATTAAGTTCAAAACACGTGTAGCATATCTCATATGCAAATGATCCCATTCAAAATTGTTTATTTCCAACTATTTAACCTCCTTTTCAAATACTGTAAATCAGTGTCATTTGAACTAGCATTATCTATGGTTACTGTAAGGACTCTGTCAATGCTTCATTCTAATAAACATCTTTCTATTGTTTTGCCTATTAAATCTCCACTATGATTGGCAATTGGTAAAAAATTATTTATTTTTTTATGTAACTTTCAATTGTCATCAATAAAATGAGCAATTAAATACAAGTAATCAATATTTTGAATCGATCTTCACAAATCTATTGTTAGACACACTTGAAGTCAAATTTTCAAAAAATTGTTTCAATTTTCTCTTTTCATTTAAAAAGAGTTTGTAACAATTCCTTGTTATAGTAGCACGTGAAAAAATATCAAAATTTGGCTGCATTTCATGTCAAAAACTACGAAATTCCTCTTTTTCAACATGACTAAAAGGCAATTCATTAATCATTATCATTATAACCAATACCCTCCTACATCTTTCTTGATCAAATATAGGTACTAGAGATTTTATTTCCACCACTTTCATTTTTTTGTATGACTTATAGAAAGAAGACTTCCCACATTTAATTAAATAATTAGCTAAAGAACTAGTACCCATATTACTTGGATAAAATGGCACAATCTGACAATAAACACACGATGATCTTCACTCATTTTTAGACAGACCTTCAAAAATGTTATAGTGATTCCAAACCCATGATTTACGATTTTTAGATTTACTCTTACTTTGGATATTACTTCTACCCTTTTGAGTGCTTGAAGTTTGATATCTTGTACGAATTGCAAATTGCTCACTACTCTCAACCGTCATACAAATATCATCCCCAATGCTTGACATCTAAAACAAAATAGGCACAAAATAGGTAGCCAATTGAAATAAAAATAAGCCAGCAAGTAATTTAAATAAGTAAATAATATTGATGACAAAATCTTGTACATTAATTGAAAGTCGTATTCTATTCCTCTAGAATTAATATAAAGCTTAGATAAATCTACAATAGTTAGGTGCAAGTATGATATATATGACTCAGCATAATATATATCATAATGTGTCGCTTTTGAGATAGAGATTTGTATAGTAAATATTTTTATTTTCTCTTGAAAGAATTGAATTGCTATAAAGAACCACTGCTTTCTGAACTCAGAATTTCGAATTTCTGAACTTTGATTTCTAAGCACCACCACCACCCAACACTCCCCGGTCCCTCCTTCCAAAATCCTACCTACTTAAAATCTTCAACTCTTCTTTTCCTTCTATACTATACTATAATTACTATTACTATTACTATTAATCCCATTTTCCCTTCCCTGCAGGTTCAGTAGCATCTGAGTGAACTAAAGAAGTGATAGTTCAACTTAATTATAACAGCCCAGTGTAGCATAGCATCGGCCATTCATTAAGCAATCACAGCATAGTGCAGAAGCCAATCTATCAATTTAAAGCAAGGAGTTAAGTTGCTTCAGCATAACTCTCTACATAAACATTTGAAAATATTATCAAAGCAAACCCTGCAACGATATGCAAAGATAAGTTTAACAAGAGAAAACAGTATGAGTATTAGCAACTCAGCAAACATCGTTCTCCAACATTCTGACCAAACATCAAACATAACAACTTCCTCACTCAATCTTTCCTAATTTCTAACACTCTCAAATAGCTGGAACCCATTTTGCAACTCTTTCCGTCTTGAAGATGCAGATTGTCAATGTTAAACTTAGAGATAGTCTTGCCACTCTATTGATTAATTTAACAGAACTGACTAGACATCATCTCAATGATTGAGCTAAGAATCATGTATATGCATAAATAATCAAATTCATAACCAATCAAAACCTAGCCCAAGCTCAAATCAAGACACACTACCAGCTAAGAATCATGTGTAGGCATAAAACAAAAAGGGATTGTTTACGTTGTACGGCTGTAAAGGCTTAAGGTACTAATGTCATGGGTTCTTTAAACAACTAAGGAGCTACATAAAATTCCCAATCAAATGAAGATGGAAAAAAAAAAGAGATACATAGCGTCATATGTCTATGTATCCTTGATTGCCTATATTTTGAGTGATCTCGTATCAAATCCCATGACTTGTGGGATACGAGTTACGACCAAGCCTGCACAGTATCTTGTATCGGTAAGTAATTGATTGTGCTCTTACCTTTGGCCTCTTAGTTTAAAAAACGTGGCATTTCCATTGACATTTATGGCCAAAAAAAAGCAAGCCACACACTCAAAATCTCAGCCTTATCTACCTAGTACGTAATGATCAATAGTCTAAATTGCAGTCCATTGCTTCAGTTCAGTCTATTCTATCCCTTGACTCCATCGCTCTCATACACCATTATTTAAGTTTAAGGGCAGTCATCACTAGTCATCGCTGGAAAAAAAGGCCCAATCTCCTGTCTCATTTCCTACAAGATTTTTTTTGCCGCTCTTATCCTAAGTACTCTTGGTTGCTACTTACGAGTACTGTACTTCCTCTTATATGAGTCATACTTGCTACTTCTTCCTCCGGTACTTGAGTCCATTTTCAGGATATTATACAAACTTGCAATAAAATTATCACCTCATCTTATCCTGTGGTATAGTACTAGTAAATGGCAGATGTCCTTCTAACATCTCTTGCATTTTTATGGACCTTTCATATGTCTAAGCGTTCCCGTAGCCAATTCTTGAAGTCCGCTCGTCCTTTGGGCGATTTTTGATTTTCTGTAGCATATTTAATATACGTTGTATTTTCATTTGGATTTACAAAAACAGTTTCCTGTACGTCACAACAAATAATTCCAGAAAAAAAGAAAAAAGCATTTACATCCCGAACAAACGTCATATGCTTTCTTTTCAATGCGGCTAGTCCTAATTATAATCAGGGTATGTAATAAGTGATTAAGAACAGAAACCTAAAGGAAAGAATTCCTTAATATATGGTGATGATGATTAATTTTTTTCACTTCAATTTTCTGTCTATGTCAATGGTGGCGGCAGCTTCTTCTTTAGAGAGAGTACTAATTTTATAATTAGAAGGAGCAGGAGCAGGAGCAGCAACATCGTTGAGTTTGGGAAGATGATGATGAAGAAATTCCAGTTGGTCGGCACCATAGACTTTGCGCTTGTAGGGCTCCAAATCTGTGTATTTGAGGTAGGGGCTACTTTCCAAAGCCGGCAATGTTAATGTTGTTCCTTGCCTGCCTTGCTGCGGCTGATGCTGATCATTATTGGATTGTTCATCCAAATGCCCTCTAATTTGTCCCTCAACAACCCATACATTATCATCATCATTAGCAGGACGTCCTAATTGCATTTGGCTGTTAGACATTTTCTGTAATTGATCCTACCTGAGAGATAGATGATAGTGTGTCTGGCTATACATGGATCCCAGAAACAACTTACCAACCAGTGAGTATTAATTAATACTCTCTTCTCTACATGCAATGCAATGCCAACCAGTGCGTCCTATATGATTGATGATCCGCATTAACCGAACATCCTACACTCCAACACACACTTTGCCTTTTACTTTCTAACTAACCTCCGCAATTTTCATGTCTATTAATAAACACTCATTTTGCAATCAAAACACTTGTGAGTGGATCTAATTACTAGTACTTGGCAACCATCTCGGTATGCCAATCACAGAATAACAGATTCATAGTTTTTAAACTTTCTTTATATTTCTATCTAATCTAAAAAGTAAAGTTAACAAATACTGCCGCAACTTATAGAAGTGCACAAATATGTTACCAGAATAACATATTACCAGAATAACATATTCATAGAATAATTCAATTTTGGACATCCCTAATGACTTAGAGGTGAAAATCTTGTAATTTGTCTTAATGAATGGAAATGATCATAGTAGTTTAAAAAAAAAAAATTCTAAAGATAGAATTAAAAGTCGTAATAGTCTCTAAATCCATGGACAAGGTTTAAATTCTCCCATTATAAGAAAATCACTAATATTGCTCATGATTTATAATAAGCTTTGAAATTATATATTTGAATAGGAATAATATTGTTAAAGTTGAAAAAGCTATTACAAAACACAGAAAATGTCAAGTTTAAATAATGTTTCATATAGCTACTAGGATAATGGGATGTTTAAAAGTGTACAAAACTTGATGCTAACTTGAATATAATTTGTTGCTGTAATTAATAAATTGAAAAATGTTTTGCATAATAGATTAAAATGCATAATCTTTTGACGTCAGAAATAGATAATGTAAAAACACAACAAATTTAAAAAATTACCACAAAGTAAGAAAACATTTGAAAATACTTCCCATTGGAAAGTTATGATCTAGACAATATGAGATTGCCAGGATTGCCAGGATTGCCAGAATCATAAGCTCTGGAGAGTAGCTAAAGAGCGTCTATGTCCAAGAAAATAGTAACTCGGTGCATAAATCAAATGAGTTGATGATGTTTTTCTGAATTTTGGGCAAATGTCACTTTTCTCCCTTGTATTTTTCGAAAAGACAGTTTTTTCTTTCATGATTTTAAGATTTTAACTTTCTCTCTTAAGTTAACAGAAGATGTTAATTCTAACGGAAACGTTATACAACATTCATATTAGCCTTAAATAGCATAATACCTATACTGACCTTATTTTATTTTTTTTTCCTCTTTCTTTTACTAATTCTTTTAGAATCTTCGACAATTTTAATCTCCAATGTTAGAGGATCTGACAATTTTAGTCCTTAAAGTTTTTAGATTGACAAATCTAATGCTTATAGTTTCAATTTGTAACAATTTAAATATAACTAACGGAAAATGATAAAAACTTAACCATGTGAGCATATGGGACTTATATTTATATAATATTTTTAATAGTTTTAGTCCCCCGATGTTTAAAACCTTAAAACTTTAAGTTCTCGATATTTAAAAATTTAACAGTTTTAGTCCTCAAATAATTTAAGTGAACAAATTTATTTATATAATTTCAATTTGTGAAAATAAAAAAATGGCCTCATTAGCTTAAAAAATTAGGAAGAGTAAATAAACATATATTTGTTTTATTTTTTAAATTATTATGGGTAATAAAAAATCAAGTAAATTTTTTGTTCCATATTTTTCATTTTTTTTAATGATACTGATTCAAAAAAATAAAAATAAATGTATGTTAATTTACCCTTACTATTCTTTTAAGGTAATAAGGTCAAAACTTTTTAATTGTTGCAAATTGAAACTCTAAAAATTAGATTTGTTTATTTAAATTATTTAGAAATTAAAACTATCAAACTTTTAAATATCAAGAATTAAAATTGTCAAAAATATTCTATTAAATGTGGACACCATATATTCCAACGATTAAGTTTTTAACTTTTTCAATTATCTATCTTTAAATTGTTACAAGTTAAAGCTATAAGGACGAAATTTGTCAACTTAAAAATTTTAAAAAGTAAAACTATTAGACCCCCACACATTGAGGACTAAAAGTATCAAAAACTTATTCTTTTAATAATAACCTTTTTTTTTCCTTTTAACAAACTTGATTTTTCTTCTACTTTTTTTTCCTGCAATTGTAGTTCTGTAACTTTTGTCCCAATTTACTTTTTATTAGTTAATATTATATTTTAATTGAAATTGTTACTATTAATTTGATTAATTAAAATTAATAAATTAATTTTATTTAGTTTTAAAATATATAAGATTGGTTAGTTGTTAATGAAGTAACTCCGTTAAACCTATCATTTTAGATCAAAATTAATTTTTTTAAGAGAGAGAAGAGGATAGTGCCAGCTAGCACTCAAAAAAAAAAATCTTTTTTTCCAAACATGTTGTAAAAATAAAAATTATAGTGTTGTTTTTTCGCACCTTCCTGAGGTGCGAAATTTTTGGAGCCGTTGCCTTGCCCTGGGCCTTTCCTTGTGCGGGTGATTTGCAGTGCGATTTAGGTTTGATTTGCACTTATATCGTACAGTAATTTTTTTTTTTTTTTTTTTTAGGAATGCATACGACTTGGGTTGCGGTTTCATATGTGCCTGCGGTCGTAGTTTGCCAGGCCGTCTATTCAGTGCTCTGCAGTGATAGGATGCATGTTGAACTATGCAACGGTTGCAATTTTGTGGAATTGGCTCCAGCGGTGTCGGATGTGAGCTAGGAACCACCAACGTGCGTTCAGTTTCTCTCATCTCATGCCATTTGAGGTACCCAATGGAGCCACCAGCTTTAGTCGTTAGCAGTAGCTTAGCTTAGTTTTTGTCCCTACGTTGTAGGGTGTCGTGTCCTCTTCGGAGGTGCTTTTGTTTGTTTTAGTTCGTATTGTTCTTTTTTCCGATTTCATCGGACGTCCTCCTCTTTCACAGAGGTGCTGTCTTCATGGGTTAGGTTGCAACCAACGCCATGAAACTCATTTAGCCTTTCGGCTATCTTTGTACAGTTCCATTTTGCACTTTCAATACAATTACTATCGTTTCAGGAAAAAAAAAACATGTTGTAAAAAACCGGACTGGTCCGTCCGAGAAGGAACTAACATGAGTTCGATATGATTTTTATTTTAAAATCAAATTTTAAAAATACGATCAAACCTTAGTTTAACCAGTTAAATTATGATTGATCGAGTTTGATCAAGGCAAAACTTTCATTTTTACTTAAAAATTTTTAATTTTTAATTTTTAAAAATTATATTTTAACACTATTTTTTTATGAAACCTTTTTTTTTACTTATAGAGTTTTTAATTTTTTTAAAATTAAATATCTTAAATATTTATATAACAGAATTCTTACTTAAAATATTTTACCATTTTTAAAAATTATAAAAATATTTTAAAAATTATATTTTAACACTAATTATATTTTACCATTTTTAATATACTCTTTACTTAAAATATTTTTTATACCATCTTTTCACAAAAATTATTCAATTGCACATATAGAATTTCATACACTTGTACTAAATATAAACTTAACTACACTACAAAAACTAAATAATTTATTTCTAATACATTTATGTATTAATATTACAATTTTTATAATTAATTTATATTTATCATATCATAATAATATCATCCAATTTTTTTATTATTGGTTCGACCATTTGATTATGACCCCTTAATTTCATCGCTTCACACTTCTAGCCAATTCTGACATCATTGCAAAAACGAGATTCTTTTACGGTTATCCACAGCAGCCCCAGAAATAGTTAGGCTAAGATCACGCCACATCAACTTAAGGCCTGGCTTCTACTATTCACACATCTATCATCAAAAAATTGCCCATGCTAATGGCCTGGCCTTAAAATCCACATCTCCAGTTTCTCTCTCCTTTATTTTCTTTTCCACTATTTATTTAATATATTTAATACTTCTTATTTAAATTAATAATTAAATAAAATATTATCTATTTTTCATTTATCAAATTCAATATATATTAATAATACAACTTATAATTTTTATTTATCATATATGAAATAATTAAAAACAATTAATGGAAAATAATTTTAAATGACATTAAAATTAAATTTTAATAATACACTTAAAACATGAAAGTAAATACTTGTAATTAAACATAAAATAGTTAAAAATTAAACATTCAACACTAAAACATAATAAATTACACATTGCTTTCATGATTATATGTCATTTCCATTAAAACGCTGCCATATGTGCTCAATCAAGTCATTTTTCAACTCATTGTAGACATTTCTATTGCGAAGTTGATCCTTGTTAATAAAAGAATTGCTCATGTCAGGAAATCTTCCTATCTGAAATTGCAGTGTAGTATTATCTCATCCCACTCTGTTGTTACTTTTTGGTTGCTCCGCAATGAATGCTAAAATATCAACGTAATGTTGATAGTTAATTTATTCATCCTCGACAATCATGTTACGCATTATAATACATGCATTCATGATACGATGCAATATATCCTTATCTTATGCGAGTGCCGAATTTTTAATTATCTGCCAGCGTGCTTGCAGCACTCCAAATGCCTACTCAACATCTTTACGGAGTAGCTTCTTGGCATTGAGAAAACAGTTTATGTTTATTTCTTTGTGGTACTGGGATTGATTGGATGAATGCTGCCCATTTTGGATATATACCATCCGTTAGGTAGTATCCCATATCATATTGATGGCCATTAACCGTATATTAAATAGCCGGTGTCATACCATGCAATACATCATCAAACATAGGGGAACAATAAAGCACATTAAGATCATTATACGAACCTAAAGTACCGAGAAATGCATGCCAAATCTATAAGTCTTGGAAAGCTACACCATCATGCCCTTGATGCATCCCCTTTAATGCCGCTAGACAATTTTTCCACTCCTAATGCATGCAGTCAATGCTTCCAATCATGCCCGGGAATTCACGGATTTCTCCAATATGCAATAGCCTTCGCATATCTATTGGGATTGGCCTCCTTAGGTATTCAACACCAAACACATCAATAATGCCTTGACAGAAATTGAAAATCCACTGTCTAGACGTACTTGCACTAATGCGCAAGTACTCATCGATTGAATCAGCAGAACTTTTGCAGGCTAACATTCGTAATGCAACTGTGCATTTTTGTAAAGCTGTGAAACCCATTCTACCAGTTGCATTAGGACGTTGTTAAAAGTAGTGAAGATTTTGTAGCCCTTCCACTATACGTAAGAAGAAATTTCTATCTATTCTGAAACGAATTCTGAACTGCCTATCATCGTAGATAGGACGTTCGGCAAAATAGTCATCCCAAAGGCGGATATGACCAGCTTCCCAATCCCTATCAAGACAATGATCGGAATCTTCATTTCATCTATGCCTTCTTCTACTCCTCAATGGTCGTTCTGTATTCTCCACATTCACACTATGAGCATTCAAGATTTGAACACAAGTTTCTTCGAATACGCGATCTATTTCTGCATCAAACCAGTCGCTTTGGTCAAATGCATGATACTGATTTTGTGAGGATGACATTTTTAGCTAATTTGAGTTCAAAGCGTTTTTTGATATGATGTAAAAACTATGAAAACTATATGGTTTATACACACGTTTTCATATTTGGTAATATTGGAGTATGATGTTGACAACACATGAATTATTTATACCGATTTTTTTGATAATTGAACATGATGTTGACAACACTTAAATTATTTGTACCAATATTTTCGATGATGGAGCATGATGTTGACAACACATAAATTATTTGTGCTAATTTTTTTGATAATAGAGCATGATGTTGACAACAATTGAATTATTTGTATCGATTTTTTTGATAATGGAGCATGATGTTGACAACACATGCATTATTTAAAATTCATCATGGTATTTTTTATATCATTTAGGATTTTTAATTTGAACTCAAATTTTACTATATTTAATAATTAACACAATAATAGATTTATTGTTTCTTTAATTCTTCTGTAAAATTCAAAATTATTTGACAATTAAAATGATTTAAAAAAATTTAGCATTCTTTATCAATTAATTATAAAAAATTCTTCTTCATTTAGACAAACGTGATTATTTCTTTAATTTTGTAATCCATTTTGCAACAAAGTTATTTGTGTTTTTTAATTATGAATAGATATAATTTTTAATCATCACATCTTAATATTTTTCATACAAAATTATATTTAAAAAATTCACCAAATTTTTTGTAATTATTAAATAACTATAAATAATTTTATGTTATATTAAAATTAAAATTAAATATTATATTTAAGAATATCAGATTTTGCACAAAAAATATGCAAAATGTATGTCAATTTATAAAAAAAAATATTTTATGCTTGTTGGTGATTTTTGTTTTTTTTTTTTTTAAAAAAGGTCAAATAACCGTTACAAACCAGTGTTTGGTTTGTAACAGACATCACACATGGCGCGCACCCATTGAGCACGCGTCACGTATTGCGCCTGTCAGTTATAGATTTTTTAAAAATAAAAAACGACGCCGTTTGGTTTCATTTTGATACCAAACGACGTTGTTGTTGAGCTGGAAAAAGCAAGAAAAAAAAAACACGACCGTTCATGGTCGTGTTTTGCGAAGAGGCCGTGTCAAATGGCCTTTCACTCTGAACGACCATGCCATATCAGTATTTCTGCTTATGTGGAGTGGTCTTGCAAAAACGATCATACAAATAAAGGGCTAGTGGCCTTGCAGAAACGGCCAAACAAAAAAAAAAGGACTAATGTGGATGCTCTAATGAGAGAGAAGAGAAAAAAAAAAACAGGTGATGGCCGAAACTTATTATTGGTGGCACCAAAAGATAAAAGGTGGCCATTTGGTGTGAGATTAGAGATCTGATCAACGGCGAGATCGAGTTTTAGCCATTGACCAAATTTCAAGGTCAAAGCGAATAATTAGAACAACTAGAATTCAGACTATAGAACATCAAAATTTCATCCAACTAATTCATAGGTTTTTTTTTTAAATAACTTCAGAGCCATTTTTCTTTAACCTGTTTAACAAAGCTAGACATGGAAGATGGAATCATGGAAGAGATAGAATATACAGTCTAAAGCAATAACTCTTTGTTGCAATATTTGACACGAAGATTGCACCAAATTCAGGTATACTTCCTACTTGATCAGCTTTCTTCGTTGACCAAAAGCTACTTTATTTTGAATATTTTTATAAGTTTCCAAATTTTGACCCAAAAAAAAACACTAATAAAATTAGAGTGGTGGGCAATGTACAACTCAGTATATTGGAATCGAAATATCTGAATCTTTCAAAATGAGTAGAGAGAGGAGAAGTTAGTCGTTGACCTTGTAGTATTTGAATGGATGAAATTTTAAACTGTTAACAATAAGAGATGAGGTAATTTCTACGATCTATAGTGATTAATTTTTGACCTTTTGATACAACAATTAAAATAGTTATTTTGAAACTTAGGTTCAGGTAGAGTTTTAAAAATGTTATTGCCATTTGATAATTTTATAAATGTTAATTTTTTAAAAAGTAAATATAACTAGGGGTGCAAGAAAAAAATAAACCGTTCACAATGGTGGGACAACAAAAACCACCCATTCTGCAAAAGAGTTGGCTATTATTATTATTATTATTATAAATTATGGATTCTTGCCATTGTCATATCTTGTTCCGGCTGCAGTCTAAAATCAGATTTGGTGTAACAGCCTTGTGTTTTGGCGGTCGAGGCGGTGGGTGAAGAGAAGAATCACTGAATGGATTAAAAAAAACGAGAGTGAGAGATGAGAAGGGTCAAATGAGAATTTAATGGGCGTATAATATACTTTTCGTTAGGGTTAACATTTTCGTTAGCTTTCATACACTCAACATAAATGTTTCAACGATTTACAATTGATATCTGAAATTATCCTTCAGTTAACAAACTGATTTATCTTTTTTTTAATGATAAATAATTATATTCTTACACTCCCTTCTCTACTTAATGTTGTAATTGTATCTTGAATGCTAAAATCCAAATGATAAAATAATTAAATTGTTAAAGTTTGAATGTTCAAAATTTAATTTTGAGTGTCTGAATTAGAATGCTAAACCAATTAATACTATTTGATAAACATTTGATTTGAGTACTAAATTGTTAAAATAGCATTATTTTGCCCTTGTATTGATTTTTTAAAATTATATGTACAAATATTCATTTTTTTAAAAATTAAGCATCACATTTTATTCATGAAAAATATATAAAAATAGAATATATCAAAATTAATTTTTTGATACAAGAATAAATTAAAAAAATAAACTAATTGAAATTTATTTAATCTTTTTACAACCCCAAGAAAAATGAAAAATAACATTTTGAAAATATGCGTTAAGGAAAAAAAATAAAAATAAAAAATAGAGAAGAGAGTCATGTAAACAGGACTATTTACAGTTAGAGAAAAAATAAATCAGTCTATACAAAAATGTAACAAAAGAGGGTAAATTTGGGAGTTAAATATAAATTGTGAAAAATCTTTACGGACAACATTAAATTGATTTTTACTATTTAAATAATTAAGTGAATTGAAATTTTGTTATTAAATAATTCAAAAACTAAAATTTGTTAATCTATTAATTTTCAACAATAATTCAGGTTATCAAGTATATCCTTAACTATCTCTTTTCTTCCCCCTCATAATACATCTTTACAAAAATGTTTTTTTTTTTCATTTTTTTTATTTGCAAGGATGTTCAATAAATATTAATTAATTTTATTTTCCTTTTTTATTTTGCATGTAAAACATTAATTTTGATGAAAAATATTTAATACTTAATTATGAAAATTAATATTTTACACACATAGTTACAAAATTATTTTTTATATATGATTACAAAAAAGATTAATAAAAAAGTAAATGATACAATTTTATCAATTCACCATTCGATTCAATATACTTGTCGAACAATATAATTGGTTCTGTATTCAAACTTAAGTATTTAAATTTTAAATATTCAAGCTATAACAATTTAAGTATTTTAGATTTCATACACTTCAAATTAAATTTTAATAATATAAACTTTAACAATTTAACTATTTCAATATTTAAATTTCTATATTGAACATTTGGCATTCAGTTTTATCAAATCTATACTAAATTAAAAGAAAAATTTGTCCTTCCGTAGTATATATATAT
This sequence comes from Gynochthodes officinalis, assembly GCA_020080225.1. Classification (NCBI taxonomy): domain Eukaryota; kingdom Viridiplantae; phylum Streptophyta; class Magnoliopsida; order Gentianales; family Rubiaceae; genus Gynochthodes; species Gynochthodes officinalis. The sequence goes on along the minus strand of CM034625.1, from coordinate 2,944,134 downwards.
GAGATAATATATTAAAATGTCATGAACTTAGGGGCTTGTAACTATTTTGACCCCACCTTTCAATTTTAACAATACTATATCTAAACTTTATAATTTGTAACAATAATGACCTCGGTCAAAATTGATGATGTGGCAGTCAGCTGGTCAACCCAGTCAGCCATTAAAGTTGGAAAAAAGACAAAAAAACCTTCCGATATAAAGCATATAGTTTAAAATTCTAACATAAATTTTTAAAAAGACAAAAAAACAAAATTTAAAGACAAAAATTTAATAAAATTATTTACACTATATAATAAATTTTTTTAAATAAAAAAATAAAATTTAAAGATGAAAATTTAATAAAATTTAGAGACAAAAATGATAAAAAAAAGTTAAGGTTAAAAAACAAAGTATCTATAAAAAAAAATTTTGAAGTTAAAAAAAATTATTATATAATAATTTTTTGTCTGTTTGCATTAAAATTTTTAACAAAATTTTACATAATTTTATTAAATTTTTTCTTTTAAAAAGTTAATAAAAAAATTAAACTATATCAATTTTTTGTCATTTATGTCTTTAAATTTTACTAAATTTTCATCTTTAATTTTTTTTAGTTTAATTTTTTTATTATATAGTGTAAATAATTTAATTAAAATTTTGTCTTTAAATTTTGTCTTTTTTGTCTTTTTAAAAATTTATTTTAGAATTTTAAACTATATGCTTTATATCGGAGGGTTTTTTTGTCTTTTTTTCCAACTTTAATAGCTGATTGGGTTGACCAGCTGACTGCCACGTCATCAATTTTCACTGAGGCCATTATTGTTACAAATTGTAAAGTTCAGCTATCGTATTATTAAAATTAAAAGGCCGAGTCAAAACCGTTACAAGAATTTAAGTTCGAGACATTTTAATATATCATCCTATATGGATAAGAACGAGAGTAATTCATTAGTGGACTTGGCGAGTCCACGGCCAAGTCTCTCTGTGGACATATGGATATGGTTGTTAGCGGAAACGGAATTCTTCGCCTAAAGAGCTTTGGCTTTATCGTATCACTTCGGCAAACCTTGTGCGAAAAACTGCATTCGTTTTTTGGTCATTTTCACCCTTTGCAACAATATATACATTACAATCGAGAAACAATACCGTCTTACAGTTCCAAACAAATGGGTGATTTGGCAGAGCCTGTTGTCTCTTTCGTTCTCGAAAATATTGGCAAACTATTGGTAAAAGAAACCCAATTTCTAGTAGGTGTGAGTGAGGAAGCTGAGCAGCTTCAATCAAAGCTGAAGCTCTTGTTGTCACTGTTAAGAGATGTTGATTCAAGACAACAGGAGGCTGCTGTGCTTCGGGAGTGGATCTCTCAAAGCAAAGATGTTGCTTATGATGCTGAAAATACACTAGAATCATTTGCCTTCAGAGTTGCATCCAGACGAGGAAAAGGCCTTGCTCATTTCTTGAAGAGATGCTCTTGTATTCTGAGTGAATGCTATGCGCGTCACAGGGTAGGATTAGAGATCCAAAATCTTCATACCAGAATCTCTAAGGTTACCGAAAATTTTCAAGAATATGGGATCAAAAATACAGTGGAGGGGGAAAGTCCAAGTTCAAAGCAACAACAATTGATGAGGCGAACTTATTCTCATGTTGAAGGTGAGGATTTTGTTGGATTGGAAAATGATGTGGAGATGCTGGTGCAGCATTTGACTAATGAACAGGAGGTAAGTCCCTATAGTGTTGTCTCCATCTACGGGATGGGCGGCTTAGGAAAGTCCATAATTGATAGAAAAGTGTACAAACACCCAAATGTGAGGTATCATTTTGGTGCTTATGCCTGGTTTTGCGTATCACAACAGTGGAAAACCAAAGATATCTTACAAGGTTTATTGCTAGACATAATTCCAGAGAATAGAGAAGAAATTTTGAAATGGACAGAGGATGAGCTGGTTGGACATCTTTATAGGATTCAGCAAAGCAAAAGATGTTTGATAGTTCTTGATGACATTTGGTCCACAAATGCTTGGGAATGTATGAAACATGCCTTCCCAACTGCAGAGAGATCAAGAAGCAAAATATTGCTTACCACTCGGAATAGAGATGTGGCGATCCACATAGAGCCAAATGGTATCCACCATAAACCTCGACTCCTAAGCAATGATGAAAGTTGGGAGCTACTTCAAAAGAAAGCTTTAAGGGGACGTGGTATGTCTTTTGACTTTAATGTTACTTATGAATTCTATTGTTAGCATTTATTTTGTCATGGCTTTAGATGCATACAATTCCTATGTGCTCACTTACTTTTAATGCAGTTGAAGATTTAATTTGAGAGAAAAATGAGTAACGAAAGATCTATATAAGGTGACTTGTTTATGTCAAGACAAGTAACACAAAATGAGAAAATTTTAGCCAGCTTTGAAGAAATCAAAGATAACAATCTATATTCCCTCTCCATGTGTCTAACTTAAAAGATTTATTAAGCCCTCTGGTTTATGGTTGAATGATTGACTCTATTAATGCTTCCAATTTTCTTGTATTGAAATTTAGAAATTAACCTCTGTCACTCAAATCATTCGTAGACCTCTAAAAAAGTACTACCACATTTGATACAATGGATTGAAAAAACTATAAAGCTTCACAGCTTTCATACTTAAAACCTTGACCCTTTCTTTCTTTTTATCCTCAATACCTTTGAACTTGCACTAGCAACAAAGTTTTCATGGCTTGCTTCTCTCTATTTTTAATCTTGTGAGCGATACAATAATACCCTTCTTTGGCAAGACCTTTGTACAACCTTATTCGATGTTTGTGTCAAAATTTGATCATAAGCGTGTCATTCATTCATTTGTAGGCTTAGAAGATATCCATAAATTTGAAGAGTTAGGAAAGGAAATGGTTAAACGTTGTGGGGGACTTCCATTAGCAGTTGTTGTTCTTGGAGGAATTCTAGCTACAAAAGAGTTAAATGAGTGGAAATTTGTCTGCCAAAACATCAAATCATTGTTTGGAAAGGGTGAAAGCATTGGACAACGAGGAGAACTTGAGAAGATATTAGCTTTAAGTTACAATGATTTGCCATACCACTTAAAGCCATGTTTCCTCTATTTAAGCATATATCCTGAGGATTGCGATATCAATACAGAGGAATTGTATCAACTGTGGATGGCTGAAGGAATGGTTTCAGAAGAACATCGAAATCAAGGAGAATCAATGATGGATGTCTCTGAACGTTACTTGGGTGAGTTAGTAAAACGTTGCATGATCCAGGTGAGTTTAAAGGAGGGACCTATACTTCGAAAATTCAAATGTCGACTTCATGACCTTATGAGAGATATGTGCTTGGCCAAGGCAAGAGATGAAAATTTTCTGAAAGTTGTCGATTATCGACAAGGAAATAACCCGGAGTTAGTGGACACAGTTTCTTCAGGACCTAAATGTCATAGAATTGCCATCTTTTTGAATGATGAAAATATATCCAAATACGTTCCCCCACCCAGAGAAGCTATCAAGCATGTTCGGTCCATGACGTTTCGCCAATTGGAAGAATATTCTGGTGATAGACGTATGGCAAGTACTAAATTTAACAACTTCAAGATGCTTAGAGCTTTGACTATTGAGAGGATGTGCCTATGTAATGGACATACCTACTGTGAGAGCTTTCGCATCCTTAACCAAATATTGAAGTTAGAAACCGGTAAGCTCATCCACCTGCGTTATCTTAGTCTGAGGAATTCTGAGATTATGATGCTGCCTTCATCCTTAGGCAACTTGGAACATTTGGAAACCCTTGATTTACGTGGTTGTGACATATTATTGGTGATAAGAAATGTTCTATGGAAGATGAAAAATTTAAAGCATCTGTATTTTAATTATGAACATGTTTTTACTGAAATATGTTGTAAGCTCCGACTGCTTGGCTTGACTAAACTAGAGATATTGGAAAACTTCAGTTCAACACTTTGTGAAATTAAAGATTTACGCAATTTGAGTAATGTTCAGGTGCTAAAAGCATTGAAAATACGGTTAGAGAATGATTGTGAAGAAATCATCAATTTTATCTCAGATTTACAAAGCTTAAAGCAGGCAAGTCTGTTTCTTTCAATGAGTGATGATTTTCGCAAATCAGAAAAATGGTTGGCTCTTCTAGAAAAGCTGCTTAGCAGCAAACTGTGTCACTTGTATCTGGAGGGTTATTTAGGAGTGTTGCCAGAGTACAAATCCCACTTCTTCTAAAACTTGGTAGAATTGGAACTTTGTGGCTCTCATCTTGAGTTGATCGGAACACTGGAAAAGCTGCCAAATTTGGAGTCTCTCTGGTTGAGGGATGATGCCTTTGTTGGAACAGAGATTATTTGCTCTAGCGCCGGGTTTCCTCAACTCAGATTTCTTTTACTCAATGGTTTGCGTTATTTGAGGGAATGGAGGGTGGAAAATGGAGCCATGGCCAATCTTTCTTGTCTTAGAATTGAGCATTGCGAGCGTCTAAAGATGATTCCAGATGGTCTACGATTTATGAAGAAGCTCAAAGAATTGGCGATAAGAGGCATGCTCCCAAGATTTTGTGATGGGATTAGGACTATCAATGGTGAAGAAGGAGAAGATTTCCACAAAGTGAGTCATGTACCTTCCATTGTGGTAGCAGAAATCCTCTAAAAAAGTTGTCGGCAACTTCAATTCGGAATTTCGCTGGAAAAAGAAATAAGGTACGTACATGATTTTTTGTTCCTTATTGCAGTGTATCTTCCTGGTTCTTAGAACAATAGAACTATATATATATTGATCATGTGAAAACCCACACAGGCGTTCATGTATTAAAGAAAAGTCTGGTTACGACATTGTAGGTGCCAAATGCATCGCATTATTTTCACCCCTTTATTTTCGGATATTCTGGCATGCGTTTTCTCCTGTACACAATGCTATGCTCACTTTTGCCTTGGTGATGTTTCCAGTTGTGCCATTGTAATTTGAAGAAGAGAGGTTTTGGTGTGGAAGTAATACAGAGAGAAATTTGAGACTTTAATATTAATTTTTGTGTTGTGTGTTATGTGTTTTTTCAGTGATACAGTATCTCTCTTCTACGGTATTTGTACAGTATATTACCCTTTTGCTACAGTACTTTGTCAGCTTTTTTTATTGTTTTCCTACACACTATTATGGAATGGGAGAACTTTGATAGAATAAGACCTTCCTTGATGAAATAAAACCTTGTCTGTTCAAAAACTTTTGATGGAATAAGACTCTTAAATACTACTAAGGTTGGCTCCATTATTCCATAGGGTTAATGTTTTCAAGACAAAGCTGTTTTTGCACTTCTAATTGGATTTAATTTTACCTTTACATATGTGAGTTTATAAGTAATTTTGAGCTTACAACCATTGACAGAATGAATCCCTTTCTATATTTTCAAACAACTTTGATATATATATAATATGTTATTTAACTAAAACAGTAAACTATAGATGCTCTATTATGTGCCAAGTCAACACATATTCTAATACATTCAAATCTTTCTAGCACTATATATGTTACCCGTCCAAATGCATTGATCATTTTATTGTTAAATAAATAGAAAAATATTAAAAAATAATAAAATAGTTCAATTTTTTCTATTTTAAAGAAATTCATTAGAAGAAAAAAATATTAATTGTGTTATAATAGAGAAAATTGCTAATAGTTGAACATATATATATATATATGTATGTATATATATATAAAATTTATCAGGATCATCCTGATACATCACTTATAAGGCATCCAATAATTGCCTGACAATTCAGATTTTTTTTACGATCCACCTTAAATTAATTACTCCTCACCACATATAATACTTGTAATAAAAACCCCTTCCACCCACAAAAACCTCTTCTACCAAACTTGAACGATGACCCAAAATCAAGATTCAAGAGGCGGAAAATTGCTAAGTTAGGGCAAATCAATTTTGGCAGCAAAGCCGAGCCCAACAAGGTGGTGCGGTGGAAGTAGCACGGAGACGGAAAATTGCTAAGCCAAGGCAAATCGATTTCAGTAACAAAACTGAGCCCAACAAGACAGTACGGTGGAAGTAGCACGAAGTCGAACGAAGCACTGGTGCAGTGGAAATAGCACGAAGTCCTGCCATTTGAGATTGAAGGTCACTCTGACAAATCTGCGGACTTTGTTAGATACTTATTATCTTGAAAAGCAAATCTAATGTCTATTTTCGCTGGATACTTATTATCTTGTAAAGGTTAGCTGCTTTCTTTTGATAGATTAATCTTCTGTAATCATCTGTTGGCATTTATATCACCTTAAATTTCAATAGCGAACCTGATATGCTTGACCTCCCAGTTCACAACATGCTTGGCGTGTTTGAGTCCTCAAATGAGGAACTTACATATTGCTAAATAGTTGGAGCTTGCTTTTTTATCCTTTCAAAGTTGTAGAAAGAGATCATGACAAACCAGATACAACAGGAGGGCAATATGAGCTAATAAAAAGTCCTGGGCTTTGATATCTGCGGTTTACTGATGATTAATTGATACATTTTTCACGATCCTAAAGGACGGTAAGTATTAAACTAATTAGCACCATTACACCTCAATTTATCTGATACAATGATACTATCTACTAAAAGGATGCCTGCGAAGAGCTTTGGAATTATAGAAGCTTGATTAATTGACAAAGAAAAGTATACTATTGAACAACAGCAAGGAAGAGGAACAGGGGTTCTTGGGCAATGACTCTTCAATAATTTTCTGTCTCCGTGCTACTTCCACCACACCACCTCGTTGGGCTTGGCTTTACTACTGAAATCGATTCGCCCTAGCTTAGTAATTTTTCGCCTTTTGAATCTTTATTTTGGGTAATCGGGTTTGATAGAAGAGGGTTTTGTTGGTGGAAGGGGTTTTTGTTACAAGCATTGTATGTGGTGAGGAGTAATTAACTTAAGGTGGATTATAAAAAAAAATTTGAGTTGTCAAGCAATTATTAGATGCCAGACAAGTGATTTATCAGGATAATCCTTATAAATCATATATATATATATATGATTACAAATACTTTTAAAAACTCTGAGATTTCATCAATAATGTTATAAAAGTGATAATCTATAGTACGCATTATTAATTATAAAGACTCAAAGATAAACATGGCACCCTTTTTTTTATGCGTAAATTTTAAATAAAAAAAAGATTTTTTTATGAGTAAAGTTTAAACTAAGAAAGATAAAGATTAAGAAAGAATGCAATGCACTTGTGAGAAGAGCAAAATGTAAGAAATTAATAGTAATAGTAAGGAGATTGGAAAAAAAAAATTCTCTAAAACAACAAGTAATAAATCTTATGTGAATTTGGTAGGGAATAAATTTTAAAAACTTACTAACTGATAGAGTTTAATTTATATATATCTTTTGTTAATAATTTTCATGATATTTGATTGATTTTATGATGAATTTAATGAATTTGGTTATTTTGTTGTAGATGTTGAAAGTAGATGTTTGAAGAAATAGGGGTTTAAAAGCTGAAAATTAGAGCAAAAACCAGAAGACTTCTAGTTATTAGGCGTGACCATGCCTAAAGTAATGTTGGGTTGGACGAATTTTTGATCAAGAAGAAGAATATATGCACGAGATTTTCATCAAGAAAAGGAAATTATGAGCTGTCAAATTGAAGAAGGAAAACGAATATTGCAGCCAAGATTTAGGAAACAAATCTTTTATTTAGGAGTAATTATCCTATTCTTGTTATATTTTCCTTTTTGAATAGAATTTAGTTTTAGTAACCTTTTAGAATTAAGATACTTATCAAACTTTTAGAAAACAACTTGGGTTATAAAATAAAACTCTAGAGCTGCAAAGAAAATATATATACAGCCACCTCCTCTCCTCAATATATCGTTTTCTCCCCTATCATATTTTATTCTCTTTTCTTCTTTTTACTTTTCTATCATGTCTAGAAACTAAATCTATACTTTAGTTGAAGGACAATTGAATGCAAGTTCTACAACAATTGTGAGACTTATTGTTTTTAATGTTTTTATAAATTCATGGATATTTGTTTATTTATTGTAATTTATTATTTTATAATTGTGTTGTTTAATTGGATAATTTTCGTCATTATTTGATTGACAGTATAATCTACTGCTAACTAGGACGTCAAGGTTTGATTGTTTTAGTGACATAGCAATTGGCATAATTATTGCTTAGTAAGTTATTTAATTGTGTCAATGGATAAACAATTTAATTGAAACAACCATAGTGTGAGTATGTTTGTTAGAATTGGGTTTCTCTGATTCTTAATGCTGTGAGTAAATTGAATTCTATGATGATACCTAAGTTATTTACCAACAAGAGAACTGATTGAGGGTCTCTTAATTGCTGACAAAATAAGGAGAAATTGATTGCTTGGTGGTACTAAGTGACTATAACCAATTTATTTGTGAATTTATGAGATTAACCTTGTGTCAACGATTAATTGAATGAACTAATTCTAAAATTATTCCTTTGACTATGTCTTGTTAATTATTGAATTTTACCACTTTAAATTCTGCATTAATTATTACATTTAGTCTTAATTTATTATTTTGCATTTTTCATTTTTAGTATTGTCTAAAAACAACCTCCAATTATTTAGTTGAAAGGTAAATTCACTATTCCCTGAGAAGACGACCAAACTCCAACTAAACTACAGAAGGTTTGAGAGTTGGAATTATTTTTTTGGTGGTTTAATGACACACCACTAACAAAATGAACTTGACCCGAATACCTCCAAACGATAGAAAACTTCAACCCCTAGTTTAGTAAAGAACTAAGAATCTTGATATGATCAATGGAAGCATGATGCCACAATTTAGTCGTTCAAGCTACAAGGATAAACATTAATAAATTCAAATTTTGAGGAGAGAACAAAAGTAAGGACAAGTATTACATGTTTTGTTAATTAAATTATCAATCCATTACAAAAGTGTGAGACACAACCTCTTTATACATTTACAAGCCTTATTTCAAATTAACTAGAAAAAGGAAATAACTATAAAGAACAAAAAAAGGCCCAATTTAAATCCTAAAATTTTAGTAGGCCGAAAACAAGGTTAGACTATGACAGACCCAATAAGGCCCAATCATACCTTTTAAAAAGGCCTAAAAATTTAAAATATAAATAATTCAAATAATAATAAATAAGCTAGTGGATTGGACCAAATTACAAATATTTCAAATTACAACTTGAAATAAACATAAATACATTTGGATCTAATTAATTAAATTTGCCCTATTAAACCCACTTAAAACTTGAATTGAATTCACTTGATTCATCCATCAATAAAAATAGAATATGTATTTTGGATCTTATCAAAAATCAATAGTAAGGAAATAAAAAAAACATATATCTTTTCAATGGAAGACGGGGAAAAAGTGCTAATCTCATATGTCACAACTTGATTTATTCAATGCCAAAAAAAATTTGGCAAAAAAAAAAAAGCAATTTGCTTTTATTTTTTATTCACCTGAAAAAAAAAGTGTCAGTTTTGTTGGATGACTATTATAACATGACATGAAAGATAAATAAGATAAAAAAAATTATTTAAATTTATAAACATATTGATTCCTACAATTAGGGTTATGAATTTTTGGTTATAAACTTATCTTGGTCATTCTAAGTTTCTAAATTAATTTGAGTGTCAGAAAATCTATATTGTGAATAATTTCAGAATATATTTTATCGGAAAGTAAATGTAGAGTTCTCAAATCAAATATTTTGTCTTGAACCAGATAGTGGAATATAATTTTATCAAATTGGTGATAATGCGAAATAATCTCACATCCGAAGAGAGTTAACGAAATGTCTAGTTTATAGGAAAAACACTCATACGAGATGCCTTTTTAAAAAATAAAATAAAAAAAAAACCAAAAACCCATTGGATTAGTAGACAATTCCTGGCAAGAGTACATGAATTAATCCTTACCTCATCAATTGGCATCGTCCTAGGAAAACTAGTGAACACCGCAAGATCCTACCTTAACTAATGGGCTAGTAATGCGATCAAATAATCCTACATCAAATGAAAATTAAGAAAGTATCTAACTTATAACAAGTGGAGTCATCCTGCTCATGCAAAACCCTTTAGAGTTTAATTTTAATTTGATACAATTTTTTAAATTATAAAATGTAACACATTTAATACATTATTTTTATATTTATACTTATTTTTTAATTTGAATTATATATTGTCATAATTAATAAAATTGACATACAAATTTCACACAAAAAGTAAAAATTCCATTTTCAAAACCAAGAAATTTTTAAAATTTACTCCTTTTTTTTTAAGACAGTGGGAAGGAGGGAGTAGTTTGACAAGAAAAATGGCAAATTTCACCCAAAAAAAAAAAAAGAAAGAATAAAATCTAACTAAAATACAAATCTATATTGAAGGAAAAGAGCCAGTGGCACGATGTTTAGAGCCTTAAGTGCCCATGCGAGAGGACGCAGACAAATTGTCACAACATTATTTGTAATAGTGTAGGGTCTTCACTTTGTAATAATTTAGGTCCCTCCCTTCCCCATTTCCTCCATTGTAATAGTGTAGGTCCTCAATGCAACAATTATTCTTTAAAAAAAAAAATCTATATTGAAGGGCTGAAATTCCAAAAGAACCGAACCAGTTATAAACTGCCTTAGAAACGAACAAGACTCTCTTCATTTCGGCCGCCAGCTCCACTCCCCGAAGGTCGCCACCGCCCAACTTGCCAGCCCCTTAATTAAAGTATTAGCAATTCAGTTAAAGAATAGTATTTATTAAGGGTGGGGTTGTACTTTGTAGTTGCAAGCAACAAAATTATTTAGGGTCAAAGGGAAATGCAACCAACCATTATTATATAGTAATTAATATTTCGTTTGGACTAAGCCACTAATTAAGGTAACCAAAGCTCCTAATTAAGGTTTAATTATTTTACATGACGAGGGAAGTTGCCCAAGAAACATCTCAACCATAGCCATCCAGAACTTCATAATCCACGCGCCGAAAAAGGGCTACGACCATTTTTCATACATTAGCTTGCCTTTTTTTAAAAACTTTTGTGAGGGAATCGTGGCATTCCGCGGCGGACCACCGTGGGTTATGACATCAGGTACGGCTCCGACATATATATTTATTTTAAGGAAGTTTTTTTTAATATTTCAAATAAAATATACAAAAGTAAAAAACTTAAAAAATACAAAATTTCGTTTTTTTTTAACAAGAAAGTCTCGAGTAAAATATCTTTTCGTTTGTTTTTTAATCCTTCTCGCCTTGCCATACTTCCCAACCCTACCCTCTCTCCCACTTTTTCCCGATATGCATAAAGTTTAAAGATTGCACTTAACTTACTTCTCGCCTGGCTCACCGAGGGAAATGGAAAAGGTAATGGAAATGATAGTAGTGGGGAATGATAGTGGGGTCTTTCATTATAATTCTGCTGGTTGGTTTGTGCTGGGGAATGGGAATGATTACTAATAATAGTGGTTGGTTTGTGTTGGGGAATGGAAATGATTATAAATTAATTATAATAATTAGTATTCATTAATTAGTTATTATTAGTTAATTATTTATTATAATATTAAATTAATTAATTATTAATAAAAATATTATTGATTAAATTAATCTTAAGTAATTAATTAATTATAAATTAATTAATATTATAAATTAATTATTTATAAATTAATTAATATTAATTATACATTAATTACAATAATTAATATTAGTAAATGAGAATAATTAATTATTAATTGTAATATTAAATTGTAATATTAAGTAAATGAATGATTAATTAAATTAATCTTAATTAGTTAATTTATTATTACTTAGTAATAATATATTAATTTATATTAATTATAATAATTAATTAATTAATTAGTATTAATTAGTATTAATTATAATAATTAATATTAATTAATTAGTTAATATTAGTTAATTAATTGGTTAGTAATAAATAATAATTAATTAATATTATCAATTAATTATTTATAAACTAATTAATATTAATTATAATAATTACTAGTAATAAATGAAATTAATTAATTATTTAATTTATAACATTAAGTAAATGAATAATTAATTAAATTAATCTTAATTAATTAATTTATTATTTTTTTAATAATAATAATTTAATAATAATTTAATTTATATTAATTAATTAATTAGTTTAAATTAATTAATTAATATTAATTAATTATAATATTAATTAAAAAATACATTCCATTCCCTTACTATCATACCCCCCAATATTGGGGGGTATGAGGATTACCCCATATGGGGTAATCAAAAGTGGCTCCCCATTTCCATTACCCCCAGCCAGGCAGGGGAAATGGAATGATTTCCATTCTTTCATTTCCATTACCCCCTGCCAGGCACCCCATTAATTTTATTACTCCCTCTTTCTCAAAAAAATAGTACAATTTAAATTTTTTTTCTTATTTCAAAAAAAATTCACATTTAAATCAAAAATTTAAAATATCTTTACTAATAATAATGATGATGTATATTCAAAACTAAAAAGTAATAATAAAAATATAAAATTATACATTTAGTTGGTGAATAAAATGTATTGTACGTAATCAAGAGCGGATTTTAATATGGCTTAAGGTGGCAAGTGACCCCTCCCATATGTCAGATTTCTCATTTATAGTAATATTAAAAATTGAATTTAGAGGGTTCCACTTTATATTCTAAAAACCCTTGCCCCTGCACTTGTGTAGAAAAAAAATACTATTTATTAAATCTATTGATGAATAAAATTTTCAAAAAACTTATTTGAATTATCGTCAATTACAATTCTAAAGATTAAAGAAATATTAATTGATTAATAATAAAATAAATATTTATTAACAAAACCTCTATCTCCTTTTGGCTTTCAAACAAAAATCGTTTTTTAAAAAAACACAAATTGGATGAACGATTATATGATGACTTTCATAGAAAATGATGTGTTTGATACAATTAATAATAATGTCATTATGAAACAATTTCAAAAGATGAATTTTCGAAAAATGATTTTGTAATGTATGATTTTACTTCTTTTTCTTTTTTTTTTGTTACAATGTATGACATTACTTTTATACCTCTTTATATTTATCAAATTATTACTTAATTTTCTTTTAAATGTGACCATGTTTTATAATATTTTTGCGTCCACCACTGCACGTAATAACTAATAAAAAATTATATTTTAATCAAAGTAAATTCTTTTTTTGGGATGGAAGAAGTATTTATTTGGTTTTAACAACATAAAGGTCTAACTTATGCAATTGATTGGGCAAAATGTTTTATCCACAGCAGCCTCAAAAGGAAAAACAAAAAAAGAAAGAAAACAGGTAGCCTTGTAGCTGAGTATAACATTTTTTAATTATCAAAAAATTTGTACTCATTTGTTCCAAACAAAAAAAGAGTCTAGTTTTTAAAAAAATATTTTGATTCAAAAAAAAAATCCACTTTAGTTAATTTTTTATATTACATTTACTAATAAGAATGGTATATAATCAAATTAAAAAGTAAGAATAAAAATATAAAAATATAAATTTAATAATATATTAAATATCTTGTACTTTATAATTTTAAAAATATAAAAATATATTAAATCAAAAGTAAACTTTTTTTGAGATGGAGAGAGAATATATTTAATATATTTTATTTTTATTCTTAACCTTTTAACTTTGCAAAATACATCGTCATTATTAAAATATTAGAACGATTTTATTAAAAAATAAACTTTTTTTCTAAAAAGAAACCATTTTTAAAATGGAGGGAGCGTTAAAATTTTCTGAAAATTATGAGTTACTAAAAAAAAAATTTAATCACTCAACATAATTTTGATCCTTGGCATTTTCAAAACTTATTTTTGGTCCTGTCTACTTGTCAGTTAAAATGGTCCCGTGGACATCTCGGTCAAGGGTAAAACCAGAACTTCAAAAGTGAACAATATTGAACAGTCCTGACCATCCCGTTTGGTTCCTCCGCCGCAATCGGGGTCAGCAAGGTCTGTGCACTTGTCAGCAGCGGCCAAATGGCCAACATCCGACTTTCAAAACGAACCCAATAATAGGCTACCGCTCAGAACATTCCCCTCGACACCCACCCCAGCCCCGACCTCGCAATTGATAGCTCTGACGAGGCTGACCCTAGCCTTTGCCTCTCATCAAACGCCCCGGGCAAAGGCCTGCAATCTGACTTGGCTAAATCGCCGCGGTCCACCACAACTCAAAAGTCAAAAACTAAACGAAAGAGAAAACGGGCCTCGCAGGACCCAATTCCGGCTAAACCTGAATTGAAGCACTGTTGTTAGAATTGGACCAGAATGTCGAATTGGTCATATGGAAAGTTACGTCATTATGGTATATTAAATATAAATTAATTAAAAAAATATTAATATTATATAAAAGTATATAATATATAATTTATTTTGTTTTTTAGAGCAATTAAATTTAATTTGATATAAATTATATGAAATGTCAAATGTCAACTTATTAGTTTAATCTTGAAACTATCATTACAAGAAAACTGAATAACCTAGTTCCTAATTCCTATTTCATATCTAACATAATGCTATTTATGCTTGACTTTTAAACGAGTAACACCCAACTCTATTAGGGAAGTATAAAAGTTTCATAAAAAGAAAAAAAGTTCTAAAAAATAAGGCAAAATCAAAAAAAAAATAAAATTGTGCAATCGTACGTCGCCCACATTGCCGCAAAATTTGACCAAGCTCCGCGGAGCACCTTGGCTACAGTTTTTCTATCTATTATTGCCGCCCTTAGTCAACTGCTTAGTCAAACTTAAGTTAATTTCGATTTTTTATCTATCAAACCCTTTTACCAAATTGGTTTTTCTATCCAACCCGGATCCAATCCAAGACCGGTTCCACATCGAATCAGTCCGACGGGCCAATGGGTCCGAGTTTGACAATACGAGTTGAATTCATTCAGTCCATTGACAGGCACAGGTTGAATTGAACTTTTGGGTGTTTAATGTTCATTCCCTGTACTATTTTTTGCATGCTATCTTGTTCAGATCGCAGATTTAGGATATTGTTTGAAAGTTTAGTCAATTTCTTGAAGTTAGTGTTTTCACTATATATGATGACATTAATTTTTGCACAATCTTTTTGCAATTAGTAGGTTTTTTTTCATTATATAGATATTTAAAAGAGTGGCTAGCCATAGACTAGTTAGGTTTGTTCTCAAATGGATAGCAGTTTAGAATTATTATCATATTGTCCTCCTTGGCAATCGTACGAGATCAAGGAGATT
Organism: Gynochthodes officinalis; assembly: GCA_020080225.1. Taxonomy (NCBI): domain Eukaryota; kingdom Viridiplantae; phylum Streptophyta; class Magnoliopsida; order Gentianales; family Rubiaceae; genus Gynochthodes; species Gynochthodes officinalis. The sequence goes on along the minus strand of CM034625.1, from coordinate 2,928,904 downwards.
ATTTAGCCTTACTTGGCTAACCATTGTACAGTATTTATTTATTTATGAAATGCAATGACTGATGTTTTAGTTAAAAAAAAAAAAGACAGACACAAGTTGAGAAATTATTTGCACAATTGCCCCAGAAAAATTGGCTACTGCTATTGCTACTGTTGCCGCTGCCACCTTTAGCGGTGGGGAGGGTTTTTTTTTCTTGACTAAGGAACTCACAACCGTTACTAAAGGTATGCACTGGATAAACCTGACTGAAAAAATGTTGATAGAGAATTTGAACACGTGATCTTACAGTCCTATATTTGCTGTTACACCAACTCAGTCACCCCCGAAAGAATTATATTATTTTATTTTATTAATAAAATATTATTGGTGGAAGGGATCGTAACTTGAGAGGTAGGAGGATGGAATGGAAATTTGGAATGGTTGTCCTTTTTGCATTTGTTGGCTGCGTTAAAATTGAACATATATAAAATGTTTGTTTTGTCTTCCAAGTTCCAAGTTCGAAGATTGTGTAAAAATGAGCTGTATCATTTTTTTGGAATGTTGTGTGCATTTTCATAGAATTGACACGTGTCTGCGAGAGGAAGACGTGCTTTTGGTCATCATTTTCTTTTGTCAAAAATAGCGTCTTTTGTATTTTAAAATATATTTTTATAATTTTTAAGATAATAATTATTAAATAAAAAATATATTTTAAAATTATTAACTAAATATAACTTAAAATTATTATTCTTTTCATGTCAAAAGAAAAAAAATTTCACTTTTGATTTGATAATTTTTTTAAAAAATTACAAAATATAACACACTTACTATTAAATATATACTTTTACATTTTTATTCTTATATTTTAATTTAAATTATACATTATCATTATTAGTAAAAATAATACAAAATTTTCACAATAAAAATAAAATTTTTTATGGAACAAATAAATTTTTTTAAATTGAACTCTTTTTTATGATAAAAATAGTACATAGAACAAATGTTGAGAGCGCAACAATTACATTTAATAAAAACAAGTTTTATCCTAAATATGCTTCACTTTTTTTTTCTTTTTTTTGGTTCCTTTTTCCCTTACGCTATAATAACTGTACGTAGTATCACATTATCTAATCGGCCATACAAGAGGTCCTTACAAGCATTGTATTTCCTTGCTTACAGCTCACACACGTTAACGACTTTTGATTATATTCATTGTTATTAATACTTTCATACCCAAAAAAAATTATTAGCTGAAATTTCTATATTATTATTAATAATAAAAATCATGTATAAACCATAATTTAAAAATATAAATATAAAAATAGTATGTTTAATTATATATTAACTGTGTTGCATTTAATATTTTACAAAAATTATACTGAACTAAAAATAGTTTTTTCTTGGGATGAAAGGATGATTAATTTTTTTTAATTGGCCTCAAGTTTCGGAGGGTTTTTTGGTTCAATTATTATTCTTGAAATAACGTAAATCAATATCACTAAACATTAATTTTCCTTGCATATACATGCAAACGCAACTTTAATTATATTTTGAAGATCTTCTATAGAAATTTTTGGTTTTGTTTGGAGTGTGATATATTTGAGAAAAGTTGTATTGTAATGTGTAAAATTTTTTGTGGGTATTTTTTTTGTAGAAAAAGTATTTTGGAAAGAAAAATAATAAGAAAAATTTGTAAAATTTATGTAAGAGGAATTTGAGTGGGAAAATATGAATTTTAAATTTTGAAATAAAAATATATTTGAATATTTTATTTTTATTTGAGAAATGTAAATTTTTGTATTTAAAAATCCTTATCCAAACATCTTATATAATGTACATGGAGTATATTCTACGAATATGATGTCAATTGAACATTTAAGGAGAAAGCGTTGCAACAAAATTCCATGAAAACGGGAAAAGCCAACAAAACATCGCCACCATTACAATTTACAAGCGCCTGATACCACCATTATTGTCCCCATTTACAAATGTTTTTTTTTTTAAATGATAGTTATATTTATAGCTAAATTTACAAAATATACATAGCCTAAACAGTTAAAGGAGCTTTAGGACGTTTGATGGAACCGAATCAATAAAGACAAGCATCTTTTCGAAGGCAAAGGAGGATGCCCGACTAAATTGGGAAAACAAATAATACTAAAGGCTCTAAGGGCCTACAAAATTGACCGCGAAGATTGACAAATGCACCCGACTAAATTGAGATAAATTATGACCAGCCTTACAAATTAAGTTACTGATTCAAACGGCACACCGAAAGACAATGTCATTTAGTCATTTAGTCATTTACAAGTTTATTGATCACGAAACTTAGTACGATGTTATTTTGTAATTAATTTGCTTAAAATTTGTCGATTAAAGTTAAAAATTTACAAATTAAATTATTTTTAATACTTATGTTGAATGTTATCTTTTAATTTATATTAATAGTACTTAAATCTTTTGAATATGTTTTTATCTTAAAAAAAGTTCAGTTTTAAATATTTTTTTATTTCAAAAAAAATTTACTTTTAATATAAAATTTTTGTAATAAATTTATAAATAATGATAATATATAAATTAAATTAAAAAATAAAAATAATCGGACAGCTTTACTACAGAGGACGCTCTTCCACCGCCAGACTTTTTGGCGCAAGCCCGATTCGACGAAGCCAACCGCCGTTACCGCCCCCAGCAGAGCAACCACGAACATTTCGGGAATCAAGAATATTTTCTTAACCTATGGTTGCGGTTGCAGGGACAACATTTTTTTTTTTTTTTTGGGTCAAGGGACACATATTAATATTCTTATATTAATTGAATTTTTGTTTGGAATAAGACACAAATTAAGGTGAACAACTTCCCAAGGTAGGTTAAATTTATTTTATTTGACAAACAAGGGAAGTTGCCCAAGAAACACCTTACCCGTATCCCTCCAAAATCTTTGAATTCACACGCCAAAAAAGAATTACTATTCTTTTATATAATTTATGTTGACAAATTAAATGCACAGTTGTAGACTTGTTGTAGCTTGCTTCTTCTTCTTCTTATTATTCATTTTTTTTAATGAAAAAAAAAATCTTTTTTTATGGAATCTTATCTATTCCGCGGCGGACCACCGTGGTCCATTGCATCAGCTCTTAAACATTATTCATTAGATATTTAAATGTAATTCATATACAATCTAAAAGTTTTTTTAAATTTTTTTACCGTGATTGATGTGGTATTTAATGATAAAATAATATTAAATAATTAAAAATTATTATTTAATAATTTTTATCACATAAACACCACATTAGTCATTAAAATATTTATTCACTTACTAAAATAGCTTTAACAACAAGCACTCCGATAATAATCATCTTAATCAAAGAGCAAAAGAATGAAAAAAAAAAAAAAACCATTTGCCCACTTTCTTTTCATGCTGTTGTTTGTGTGTTTATAGTAAATATTATACACACTCCTTAAAACACGTAAGATAGTATGGTTAAAGATAATTAAGGGGGATAATCTATAATTTAAAGAAAAATTTATTTACATGTAGAGTTAGAAGAGATAAAAACTCATTTTTACTTTATATGATTAGATTTTTGCACTAAAAATAATTTTGCAATCAATGAGTATTTAGCTAAGATTCTCCGTCCCATTAATGAAACAATTTATTTTCACTAAAATTAGAATTTATGTATTTTATGTTGAAATTTAACATTTATTAATGAAATTAATATCGTTTTATTAATGAGACACAATTGATATATATTAGTTGACACAGAAGATCTATAGAAATGTGCGTTTTATTATATGTTTAGATGAGATTTATACCGAGTAAACATTAAGTGTAATAATTGTAATTTTTACCATTTGAATATTTATTAGAGTAATTTAAAATATTTAAAATATAATATCCAAAACGAGAATTTTTTATGAATAGAGTTGAACTACTGCACTTATAATTCTTTTAATACGTAAATTAACTCTGGCCAAATAATACTAAAGATCCAAACTGTGTAATTGATTGGATAAAATGTTCCAATAAGACTATGATAGATAAAATAATCAATCATAATTTTGAATTATCTTCAATCCCAATTCCAATCCCCATTAGTGAAAGTGTGTCATAAGATAAGGGAAAGAGTTATTTATTGGGGTTAGTGTACGTTTGGGGCGGGATGGACGGTGGAGCCATGCGGGGATGCTTTGTCGAAAATCAAACAGACACTTAACATTATTCTCTTAAATAAGGTGCTAATTAGCTGGATTGAGGGGATGGTTGAACCATATTTGCATAAGAGTAATGATAGAGATGGTGATAAATTATAATGATTTTATATAGTAACTCACGTGATAATTAAGAAAAAATATAATTATTCATCTATTTATATTACAAAACACAACAGTCATTATATAAAATTATTATGATTTGTCATTATCTCTAAAGGAAACACCCAAAATCGTTCTCCACATTTCACCGAATAATCTTTTTCATCCTCCATTTTTAAAACAGGAACAAATAGTTTTTCAAATTTCAAGGACCAAAATTTGAAGTAAAATTTCAGAACTAAACGTTCCTGTTTATGAAATCTGAAGGACTAAAAATTCTCGTTTATTTCACAAATAGTACCAAAATTTCAATTTATGAAATTTGAAAAACTATTTGTTCCCGTTTTAAAAGTGAAGGATGAAAAAAATTATTTGCTAAAATGTGAAGAACGATTTTAAGTGTTTCCTTTTATCTCTATTATTACTCTTTGCAGAATTTGTGCAATGAATTTGAATTTCACTAACAACCACATGTTCCCAAAAAAATCGGGAACACGTGAATTTGAAATTAATGCACACCACCATTCGTGTCCCTCACTAATTGGCAAAAAAAGTTGGCATCATTTTCGGATTTTCAAGAAACCACGACTTTGTGCATGGACGTGGATTGGTATTATGCATATTGGTATTGGTTTGAACCGGCCTAATTTGGACGATTAATGCCATTGGGATTCATGAATGAGAGTTAACATATGAAAGTTATAAATTTTGACTTGGAAAAAAGTGAGGGAGAGATAGAAAATTAGGAAGCAGAGGATAGAATGAGAAATGAGGGATAGGAAATGGAATTGACATAAGATATATGAGGAGAAAATAAGATACTCCATCTGTTTTTTTTTTTTTTTTAAATTCACTTTTTGTTAAATATAATTATTTTAATTATTAGTTATAATAATTTTAGTACATCATTAAATGCATAATATTAGAAAAAAATTCAACTCTTTTTTAAAGGAAAAAAAATTTTAAAAATAAGTTTTCTTTTTGAAACGGAGTAAATAGTAAAAGGTTTCTCTCTCCGTCTCCCAATTGTAGTTATATTTCAGAAAATTAATTTATTAATGAAATATGTAATAATTATGTTTTTATGAACTTATAATATAGCGATTAAGTTTGAATTTTGGAAGTGTATTAGTATCAATAAGAGGTTACCTTTCGAATGGGAAAAGTGTGTCTAAATAGTAAAAATGGGTTACATCTAAAATACCAAATCTTTCAATCTTAAAAAATAAAAGAAAGAAAGTTTTATAAAAAGAAAAAATATATTTCTAGGTTCTAAACTTTTTTTTTTAATTGTTATATTTAGCATCAAATTAAAATCTAGCATTATCCATGTCTAATCCTAGTCCAAAAACTAGCATCTTGAAGATTAAAAAATAAGTTTAGAAATGTAAACCAAACAGGTCCTAAAGTTACATAAGGACAAATGTTCAAAACAAAAACCAATTATCTTTAAAGAAAAAAACAAATTTTAGCCTAAATATGCTTCAATTTCTTTCTTCCTTTTCTTTAAAATTATTTTCCTTTACTCCATAACTGTATAATCACATTGTCTAATTGCCAATGCACGAGGTCTATTTTTCTGGTTCAATGTTTGAAAAACTTTTGGTCCATTGTTAGAAGCAAAGCAAGCATTGGATTTTCCTTGCTTTACAGCTTTACACACGTTAACAACTTTTGACTATATACAGTTCTATAATTATATTCATTGTTTGGTTGGCCTTTTTCTTCTAATTACTATTCTTGAAATAACGTGAATCAATATCACAATGAGCATTAATTTCCCTTGAATATCCACGCAAAAGCAACATTAATTATATTATAAAATAATTTGAAGACCTTTTTAGAAATCGACAATTTCTATTATGTTTAGCGTAATCTATACTCTTACACACAATGCACATGGAATATTCTTCGCATAACGTAAATTGCTACCAAATCCCATAAAAAACATCACCACCAACAATAAGAGCCCGCTGCTACAAGCCTACAAATATCTCTCCATTTACGTGCCCAAATTTGTCCACGTATTAAGTTATAAGACGTTTTGGATTATTCACCACTTGATTTATTCTTTTTTTTTCTTTAAAGTTATTTGTAAATAAATCCTAAATCTCGAACCATACACACACAAAAGCAAAGATAAATAGAAATATCAAAAAAAAAAATTCAAATAGTTAACACTAAATTTTATTTTCACTTATTCTACATGGAAAAAAAAAAGTTGAAAGGCCAAGTAAGTTTTTTTTTGTTTTTTTTTTTGGCCAAACGTTGTATATTAACTTTCATAAAAAAGTTAATGAATACATAAAGGATCCATTGAATGACTATCTTTAACTCAACTAACCTAAATGCAATAGGAGTTGGTTAAAACAGAAATTCGATTAAAGGGGACCGACACAACCTGGTAAAATGAGTCCAGTATCTTCTAGCTAACCTAACGTGGTTAAGAGCAACAAAATGAACAAAAGCCCTAGTTTGTACAAGTTGGCCGCTACTGGTACAGCTCCTTAAAGTAGTCACAGAAGAAACTGATCATGCAACTTTACCCCTGTAGTATGGAACCGAACGGATCTAACTCTTATTTCTACACGGACTTATGGCCAAATAAGTAATAAAAGAGTTAAAAACCTAATTACTAAATCAAAACAGTGATTACTAATGTTAATATCAATTTCAACTAAATAAACTTAAAACTCTAATATCTTATTACATTCGTTCCAAAAAATTAATTCAGTTTTAAAAATTTATTTATTAAAAAAATATTTTTACAATAAAATTTTATATTACTTTTATTAATAGTTGCTCAAGTGGCCACTATGATCTAGATGCCATGTAACGTAACAACGATCTTACAATATACGTGGCAAGGCTTTTTTAATTTTAAAAAAAACGTAGAAGGACTGGTGAATCGGATTTGGATGACAAATCGGATACAACAAGCGCCAGAGTCAGGAGCCACATCATCAACATGGCCTTTGCGCTTCCAACAGGTCGTTTATTAAGGCCGTTTTCTGCTCCTTCCCTGTTGTGATTTGTCCCTTTTGCCCCTGGCAGACGACATCGCTGATCCTTATCCATTCCCACCGTCACCAGTGACAGTTTGCCTGGGTCCTATACATCCCCGAGAAAGTAGGCCACGAAGAAATAATTCAAAAGAACGGGGGTAAAATATGGAAGTCAATTAAAAAATAAGGAAAAATCAACTACCCACGCGCTCTGGGAGCTTGTGTTGTAGCGCCTATAAATATGAAATATCCATCCTGGTTTTCGCCTACGTGTATTATTTATTTATTTATTTTTAAAAAATACATGATTAATTGGAGTTTTTTTAAAAAAAAACTCTAATATGTTTTTTCTAAAGAAAAGGACAACATTGGGAAGGGAGATTTTAATTAGAGCATTTTTGTTTTTCAAAAAATAATAAGATTTGAATTTTTATTCTCCGACGAGCTTCACTAATTTTTAATATTGTTTTTGACCTTTGTGTAACTGTTGTCATTTTAATTTTTCTTTTCTAATTTTTAGGTAGAGAGTGTTTATGTAATAGCATGTCTATTTTTTTGTATGGCACTATACAATTTTTACTTAAAAAAATAATTGAATTTTTAACTGCTTATTTATTTTTATATAATAATTTATTATAACATCAAATAAGAAAACATATTTTAAATAAAATTTAATAAATCCCATATTAAAAAATTGTTATCATAATTAATGTTGGATTAAGGAAAATATTTGGTATATCCATCCCCCAAAAAAACAAAAAGTCCATTATTGATTTGTTATAATATTTTTAAGTTACAAGATACAACATATTTAAAACACTGTTAAATTTTTATTTTTTACATTTTTATTTTTACTTTTTAATTTAGATTATACATTATTATTATTAGTAAGAATAATAAAAAATTTTACATTAAAAGTAAACTCTGTTTTGAAACAAATAATTTTTTTTTTTAAGACAGAAAGAGTATTCACTTAATGATTCATCATTACCTGAGGATATTAGTATAGGTTAGCATATGTTAGGTGTACTCATCTAGGTTAAATATACGTATTCAAATGCGTCATTTTAATTGATAAAAAGTATTATATAGTGAAATGAGGAATTAATGTATGATGTACTAATCAGTAACTATAAATTAGTCACGAATATTTTTTTGATATTATTAATGTAAATTTAAATTATAATTTTCTAAAAAATTAATAATATTTGCATTCGTAACCTCAACTCTATCAAATGCGTGCATAGGAAGAAGTTATAATATTATTTACTCCCCATTTTATTTCCTAGCAACTATTAACATTTTTTGAATATTGATTGGAAATTAAAAATCGTATTATTTTATATTTTCTTTACAAAAATATTAAAGTTTCCAGGAAGTGGTTTTTATTTTTTTTCTTTTTTAGGGCGCGCGTAGCCCCAAGTATCAAGGGCGCGTGGGATCATGAGCAAACAGGGGCAAAGGCACTTTTTGTCGTGCGTGGGTAATTCAAGTCGCCTATAAATACCAGAGACGTCTCCTAGAATTTCTCTCATACTCATCGTCATCAACATCATCAGCGTTTTAAACATTTCCTAAAAACTCTCTCAAAGTATCCAAACCAAATATTTGTTAACAAACAAATACATATCCCAAAAATCCAGGATAACAATGAAAGTAAATCAAGCCGTGAACGGTGACGCCAACGCCGGTGTCGGCGAAATGCCACCGGCTGAGGCTGCGGCTGCGGCCGACGTTCACATTGTCACCTCCGTTGGCGTTAAAATTCCCGCCCATTCGAGAATTCTCGTAAGTCCTCAATGATTTTCTCGTGTTTTTACGAAAACTAAATGAGAGAAAATCGTTATGGCATGTGATTGGTTTGGCGTTGGATTGAAAGTTGATGTTTTTGATCGTTTGATTTCATGTGAATTTTGTAATCTTATTCTCAGGTGGCAGCGTCGCCGGTTTTGGAGAGCATACTTGATCGGCCACTTAAGCACCGGAGTTCGGAGAAAACAATTCCGATTCTCGGCGTTCCGTGCGACGCCGTTTCTGTGTTCGTTCAGTTTCTCTACTCCTCCAAGTCAGTACGTTGAACACACGCCCGCCATTATTATTTGATCTTCATTGTGTTTTTGACTGTTAAAATGATCGCATAAAGAAGCAAAATTTTCAGATGTAAAAAGAGAAAAGAAAATGATGATTAAATCCGTCTGAAACATTATTCCATTGCATGGTTTTTAGATTAAATATGTCTGAAATATAAGCCGTCCAATTCCTATCTGTAGAACACGTAGGTCGTTCATTTTTCTTTTTTTAAATTATCTCATTCACCTCTGCAATTCTAAACATTTCCTGATATTCCGGCTGAGCCCTGGTTTAGAACTGGCTGCAGAGGCCAAAATTTGAACCTGGGACCTGCAGCCTTATGGGCTCTGTTTTTGCCAGATCAGACAACCTGGGTTGGATATGGTCCATGGGTGTCTAATTCTTAGCATAAAATTACGAAGTAAAAGAAAAAGTACATTAATTTGGATTTGTGGATTGTGGAATGATGGAATTGACCTTGGATGGTTATTTTATCCAGGTGCAGTGAGGAGCAAATGGAGAAGTACGGGATACATTTGCTGGCTTTATCTCATGTGTATCTGGTGCCGCAGCTGAAACAGAGGTGCATCAAAGGGTTGGCGCAACGGCTGACGATTGAGAATGTGGTGGATGTACTTCAGTTGGCGCGGTTGTGCGATGCGCCTGATCTGTATCTTAAGTGTATGAAACTGCTGTCAACTAATTTCAAGTCTGTTGAGCACACCGAAGGTTGGAATTTCCTACAAGAACATGATCCTTGGCTTGAACTTGATATTTTGCAGTTTATGGACGAAGCTGAATCGGTATAATACTCTTCGTCTTTAACTCTTTTGTTGTGATAGCAGTGAAATTCGTTTGAGTCATGTATTTATTGCTTGAAGGGTATATCTGTTTGTTGAGATTTATTCATGCTATGTTCAGTAAAAGTATATATTCAGGTAAGATTTTCAAGATTCCGGGTCCGCATATGGAAAACTAATTAAGACTGTAATCAATGAATCGAATTATGTGAAAATGTCTGGTTGATAAAAGACATCTAGTAGATCCAAAGCGGAATCCTTTTTACTTGTAAAATTAATGTTTACTGAACTCTATGTCTTTTTCGCTGAGTAATGTTATTTGTTATAATAGAGGAAGAAGAGGACAAGGAAGCAAAGAGAGGCGCAGAGCTTATATTTGCAACTAAGTGATGCCATGGAGTGTTTAGAGCATATATTTACAGAAGGGTGCACAAGTGTTGGACCACATGACATGGAGCCCGGGAAAAAGAAAGAACCATGTAGCAAGTTCTCAACTTGTCAAGGTTTACAGCTTCTAATTAAACATTTCGCTACCTGTAAGAAAAGGGTAAATGGAGGATGCGTGAGATGTAAAAGGATGTGGCAACTTTTGAGATTACACTCCTCAATTTGTGAGCAGTCGGATGAATGCAGAGTTCCCCTTTGCAGGTAATGAAACTTTTCCTGATTAACCGATTCCCCTACTAAATGTTCCATATATCTTTACGATGTGAATTGGGTCCTGTTTCGGTGAATGGACAACTGTCTTGTAGGTCACCTTCTACTTCCTGCTCCTTTGCCGTTTTTAACTGTGATCCGATCACCTTTTGTTCCTTCTTCTTCTTTTTTTTTTGATGGTAGTAACCACATAAACAGTCTATTACGCTTACCATAAATAATGGATTGAAATTCTAGTTGGTTTTTGTGCCTAAGAGTAATCCCTCCTGGCAGAATACTATGAATCTTGCTACAAAGAGTCAATGGAAAGAGAAGCTCCCTTTCAACATTTTTGCCTCTGGAATATAAAATTGCAAAATGAGATGCATTTTGTACACATGCTTTGTGCTGATCTTGTCACTATCGTTGTAATATTTGCCCTTAGAAATATCAGGAGAGAGGATCCAAATTCATAGCAGCCAGAAGATTAGGCACTGAATTTGACAATGATTTATCCCTGTAATCTCATCCTTAGAATGAGGTCCTAAAGCATGTACTAATTTGGCATGTGTTAGTCTGACGAATCTATTTCCTAGTCAACTTTTACTGAGCATCTGATCAGCAACACTGATTTGTATGTTGCAGGCAATTCAAGTTGAAGGTACAACAAGGGAATAGAGGTGAAGATGCCAGATGGAAAATACTGGTGAGAAAGGTAGTGTCTGCAAGAGCATTATCTTCCTTGTCCCTGCCAAAGAGGAAGAGGGAAGACGAGCCAAGAATGAACCCGAATCATCCAGGCATAAGAAGCTTCAGATTATGAAATCAATGTAGAAGGGGAATGTAATTATTTGTGTGTTATGAAGCATTGGTTTTTGATAAGCTAGTGGTGGTATTCTTTGTAAACATAAATGGGGGTAAAACCGTAGAAGTATTGGTTGGTATTCAATAGTGAGTTCATATGTCCTGCTCAGCACCTTGTTTTTTTGTTTGTTGTTTTGCAGTGAAAGTGAAATAGATGAAATCAATAAAAAATCTTTCAAATTTTGTGTATGAAGGCTTGCTTTGATAATGGAGTGATTTTGCTGTTGTCAAAATCAAAAATTTTGTCCATTTTTATTCTATAATGGTGGAGAGATGCATGCATGGTTTCTGGATGGTTTCCTATGTTATAAATTATCAGTAGAATGGGGTCATTGACTACACAAACAGTTGGATTGGACTTGTTCAATAGCTACTACAGTTGAAGTGCAAAAAGTCACTTATGATATTTTTCTTTGTTGTTTCATGTAATACATGCTAAAAGGTTATGATAAAATTACAGACATTGTTCGAATATCTCTTAGGCGTAGTTTGGCTGGCAAGGAATTTGAATTTAGAAAGTCATATATTTTCTTGTTTTTAAATTCTAATGTTTGGCTCAGCTAGAAAAGTAATTATTATTTTTTATTTCAGTTTTAATTTTTTTAGAAAAATAATCAGATTCCTAAAAATAGCAAAATAAGTAAAACATTTCAGAATTCTGAATCATCATTAAAAGTTAATATTTTAATTATTTCTTTTAAGATTTTAGTTAGCTGATTTAATTTCTTTTCTATTCAAAAAAAGTTTATTTTTAATGTAAAATTCTTATATTTTTAATAATAATAATAATAATAATATATATTTTAAATTAACATGTAAGGATAAAAATGTAAAATTATATATTTAATTGTATATTAAATGTGTTATATATTATAATTTTAAAAAAATCATAGTAAATTAAAAGTAAATTATTTTTTTGGACGAAAGTAGTACTAATGTTCACTTTTTTCAAGTTATATTTACTTCAACTATTAAGTGTTAAAATTTTTTTAAAAATACTCTAAAATTTTATTAAAAATAATAAAATTTATATAAAAAATAGAAAATTTAATATAAGATTAATTAGATTGAAAGTATGTTGTAATAGTAATATATGTTAATATAAAGTACAAAATCTATTGCAAGAAGATGTAATGGAAATAACACCAAAAAAAAAAAAATTCATAACAGAGAATCTAACGCGCCCGGTTAAAATCTGCAGTATTTGCTCCACTTTTTGTGACCAACTCCTGGTAGGCTGTTAGCCATTAGTACGCATTTGATCCACTTTTTGTGACCAACTCTTGTTAGCCATTAGTGCGCAATTGGGCTGTTCGCGTCTGGGCCATAGTTGTGTCGTGGAAACTTTAATTGAATAATTATCTAATTATTCTGTTACAAAATTGGTATCACTAAGGAGGTCCTAATGAACCAAGGATTCTCATTTGCAAATGAGAAAATTCTTAAATAAAAATAAATTATTCAAACACATTTTTATTTTCAAATTTAGAATTTAAATTTTTTCACTTAAATTTCTCTCACATAATTTTAAAAAATTTTCTCTTTTATTTTTTTCCTCCAAAATACTTTTTCTATCAACAAATATCCACCAAAATTTTCACATTTCTAATACAACTTTTTTCATTTACAAATAAAATTGCCTTGTCCAAACTGACCCTTAATTTACGCGAACTTACGATTTTTTTTATTGTAGAATTCCACACCATCTAATTAGGCAGAAAAAGAATCTGTAACTTAGATAAAAAGATTAGTTGGATATAGGAGAAAATATTTTTATATATATACATACTTATACTTATTTTTAGGGTAATAATCTAAATAGCAAAAGATAAAAATAAATTTTTAGTTTTTTATTCCTTACATGTAAATAAATTGTCATAGAATCATCTTATAATGTAGTCTGTTTTCTTAATTATTTATGATTACATCATTTTAGATAATGCCAATAAAATATCTCCTCACATATAAGGGATAAAAATAAAAAATTAATTTTACCTTGTACAATTAAATTACCATACCAAAAATAAAAGAGCGACCAATGTGTGAAATACTTTTCCCCATTATCAAAACGTTTGAGAAAGCTATTTTAAATGCTAAATGTGAGGGAAAAAATGACAACATCACCAAACATATCTCTGAGCCAGTTTTTATTCAATTCTGATTTTTTTTAAGGGCCATTTGGCTCTAGATAGAATTGCATTGGTTTAAAATTAAATATATTTTATATAAATTTTAGTTTAAATGTTATAAAAAATATTATAAAATATACATTACAAAAGAGTTGAAATAAGGAAAAAATAATAAAATTAAACCAAATATAATTAAGGAATTATTTAATTTTAAAACAATTCCAATTATTCTCTTAATTTAAATCCACATTATTGCGGGAAAAGGGTTGGTTTATGGTAGTGGATTTTACTTAAAAGAAATCCCAGAAGACGTTATGGGAAATAGCTTTTTCAATTTTTTTTTCTCTACGAGGATATTTTCTTAGAATTGATTTTTCTTTTGTTGTATTTATGAATTTCAAAATTAGTGGAAATGATTTACTGGAAATTCGTTTGCACTTTGCTAGAAAACTCCAAAAATGGAAAGAACCCAACAGGTTTTGTATTTTCGACCAGGACAACCATATACCAGCAATTGTTCGAACTTCGAAAGCATATTTCTCGAATGGTCGTATCAAAATTATTACAAACTGAAAAGATGTTAAGGTTATTATCAGAGGAAGCAAACAAGAAATTCTCTGTCACCTTTTATTTTCCTTACAAAATGAAATGATGTTAAGGTTATTATCAGAGAAAGCAAACAAGAAATTCTCTGTCACCTTTTATTTTCCTTTTTTTATTTTTCACTTTTTTTGGTAAAAAATGTATAGATTTTTCTCTTCTTAGAAATTTTGTCCACATCTTTAGTTGATTGCCGAATTGAAATGTACAAATCGAAATCATTTATTGTAGATTTAATAGATATTAATCAACCAGTTAACAATAATTGTAACTATTAATTCTTTACCTTATATTATATTGAACCAAACAGACAATGTTTCCTTAAAATCTCTTGCATTTTCTATATTTTTTAGAGAAAAAAAAATCATGCACAGGAGTTTCAATCCACAAAATCATTAATTGAAATGATTTGAAAGCTGTCAAACCAGAAAAATATTACATATTTACTGTATCTTTATTTTTAATATAGAAAATCAATTATTTAATTTTTTTTCTCTCTATTGTATACATGGATTGTCCTCTTAATTTATAAACTATTTTCTCTAATTATATTAAGTTGCATAATTTTACATAATACAACGAATGTATGAAAAATTTTCTCGTCAAATCATGTTAATCCTAAAAGAAACAGATCAAATTAGACCAAACATATCACTAAATCAATCAATTTCGTGTTCCACATTTCGTCCAATTGCTCATTGCCGTGCAGATTAGAGTTTTTTCAAATGGCCACAGATTCCATTGTCACTATGAAGTGGGATATGACTACCGGAGGAAGATATTGTTTCGGCACAAATTGGTTTTTTTTTTTTTCTCCAAAGAAGAAGCATTCATTTATAGAAACTTTGTTTCCAAAGTAGTCTGATACAATAATAGTTTTCCCAATTTAGAACCCTCCTTAACTCTACTCATTGGCCAAGGCTTACAATAATTTCCTACTATCCTAAAACAGCTTTCTCAGAATCTAAGTGGCTAAACTAATCTTCCTATTTTTGAAAGTTTACCAAAGCCACTCTTTATTTTAAGTAGCTATCAAAACCTTCCCTCAAGCAACCACTGACCGAATTCACAAAAAACAGTCCTAGTTACACGTTTCTTCCCATGCACATGGCATTATTGAATTCCATCCATTCATCTATAGCCCTATCAACTATGGTCTTTTTCTTCATCCATTCTCCTAAAAACAGCCATGCATTCCTAGCTTTCCGTAACATCCACAATAAATAAACAGTTAGTTGGCTCTTTTCTTGCCCCATGAAAGTCTTTGAGTTGATGCTGACCTGTCGGCACAAATTGTCAGTTTGGAATTGCTGGACAGAGTCCTATTCCTTGTTTGGTTCACGTCAAGTCGTGTAGTAGTTGAGTTGTGACAAAACAAAAGTTGAGCTATAATTCAAGGTTGTATTGGAAGATTCTGAATCATGCATTCGACTTACATATCATGTGATGTCGGAATTTTTGGCATGGCTTGATTGTTAGCATGGGTTTGAGTTTGAGTGTCGTGTTTTATTACTGACCAAGTCATGTTGAACGGTTTAATTTGGTTGGGAAAAAAAAAACCTTATTCCAACCAAATATTGAATCAGAGATATTTAGAACTAAAGTGTGCATATAATGCAAGGAATGTCAAGAGATTTTTTCCCCCTACAAAAGTTACTTCTTTCGTTCTAAAAATAGTTCATTTTCAAAATTTTGTTAATTTGTTAAAAAAAAGTTCATTTTTAAATCAAATTTCTATATTATCCTTATTTATAATAATTACATATGATTCCACACTTAAAAATAATGATAAAAATGAAAAATATATATATTTAATATATTTAAATCAAATACCTATATTATTCTTATTTATAACAATTACATATGATTCCACACTTAAAAGTAATGATAAAAATAATATTTAATAGTGTATTAAATGTATTATCCCTCATAATTAACAAAAAATTATACCTTACTCAAACTGGACTCTTGTTTTTTTAGGACGGAATTATCCTAGTATTAAGTTTGACTACTCTCTCTTTTTTTAATACTCTTTGAGGTTACAATTAATTAGAGCAATATTTGAGGTTATAATTAACCAGGCCAAGTCAGCCACCTAACTCTGCAAATGCACTTAGGGCCAAGAAGGATAGATGTTCGAATCCCCAAATTGTCATCCCCTCCTCTTGTTCTCCTTCATTCTTAGTGGGGGCCTTACGCTTCTAATGAGGATATTTTCACTTCAAACTTAATTAGCATATTTTATTTGATTTTCTCCGTAGTAATTGACCGACTTTCAGATTGACTGAATTTATGTTGAACTCAAATTATTTGCATTTATTCATTTGGTGATAAAATAGGACAATAAAGTCATGAATAGTAGGTTGCAGATATTTGGGTGTGAATTAAGTGGTGAATACTGCAGACACGCCATGGCGACAAACAAGTCCTCTCATTGGTCTGATTCCTCCCCAAAATGGCATCCACAACCGGCGATAATGATGCTTGAACTAATTTAGTAATTCATTTCTTGTCAATTTTTCGGCTGGCCTCATGGTGGGCAATGGTTGAGACAGGCATCTTTTCATCAAGTTGTCTACGTTAAAAAGGATCTAAAGTCGCATAAAAATTACTTTTTTTTTTTTTTTTATAAAAAACGATAGTTATATTAATATTGAAAATTAATACATATACAAATTTGTCCACTAGCCTTAGTTTTCACAGTGAGACTAAGTAAAGCTAACCGAATCATAAAAACGGTATAAGTAAAATCACCTAACTATACTAGTTAAGCGATTGAAAACCCAATTTGTTGACCTTTACGGAAATATCGTAATCGACATATAAAGCTGTCAGATAAAAAATGAAATGCATCCGTCGCCATTATTTGCTCTGCTGTTGACATTGAATTTTCTACTGCCCAAGCTCAGTCCACAAAACCTCCAATAAGGAGGACAAAATTATGAAAAAGAGAGACTATGACCCCTCTTAATAGGAACAAAGGACTACCTAAAAACAAAATAAAAAAAAATCACACCATTTCATGCCTGAGATCACCACACATACAATAACTTTTGTGGAGAGAGAAGCCTTTACGCAAAATTACTTTTCAAACTATGGATTCTATGTTTGAAACTTGGATTTATATGTCATGGGCTAGCCACAATATGCATCACAAATCTTGTCAATTCCATTTTTTATCCGACAATTTTAGCCCCCAAGGACATAGGCGAGTTGGTAAGTTTGAGTTAACGTGGGGAGAAATCCTCTGGTAATGCAGGTTCGAACCTCGTATGGGGTAGATTTTCCGCTGAAATATTGTGAAAGTCTATCCTGGGGTTTGGCCTGTTGACTCTCTCCCTTATGCCTATGCTAACTCGTGCATATCCCTCGATTTATATCCTGCGTGGCTAAGAGGCCTTTGATACAAGTGGGGGGAGTTTTGCTTTCACAAGGGGAATTTTTTCCTAAAAACAAATCTTGTCAATTTAAACTAGAAATAATGATATAAATGAGTATTGTTTTTCCCCGCTTTCATTAATGTTTTATCCGTTCCAGTGTGTATGGATGGCTGCTTTTGGTGCTCGAGACACATCCTCTATAGTAAATGATTTTTTTCATTTTAGGGTTTTCAAGATAGTCCTTAATTACTCAAGTACTAAGTAAGAAGCTACTAAAATGAGGTTTCTTTTGAGTTTAAAGTTAAACTACTTTCAAAATATGTTTGTTATAAATAAAATTAATCATGAAACAGGAGGAGAATTAGGTATTCATTAAGATTTTTAACTATGATTCTTTATATACTTTTCAAAGAATTAACGTACATGCATCTCATCTTCTTTTTTTTAAAATACTTTTTTTAACCTCTAAGTTACACACTAAGTTGTTGAATATTCTATCCATAATAATTGGTATAACTAAGGATAGATTCTCTATTCTAACTAATATATACTAACTGTGTGCTATTAATAAAATGATGTAATTTCATTAATAAATATTAAACTTTAATATAAAATGTATAAACCATAGTTTTAATAAAATTACATTATTTTGTTAATAGAACACGATTGGTACACAATAATTAGGATAGATAATCTCAACTTAGTATAATCAGAAAGGATATAGAGGCAGTTGTATGGTAGATTTATTAGCTGTGACTTGGTTGACTACACATAATTTCCTTTTTTTAGGGAAAGCAATTCCTCTGAGGAACAACTTAAGTGCCGTAGAAATTACTACATTATCTTCATTAATTAATTTATTTGCAATGTTATGGTCATTTTTCTTTTATTTAATTGCATACTATTTCTCTAATACAAACATGTCATTAGCGTGCCTCAATATGTTATCCTTGTTGACCCCTAGCTACCATCCTTATTTCTTGAAGTAATAAGCCATTTGTAGCGTAACTTGATCTGTAAATATTTCATTTTTTAAACCACACGATATTAGGCAAATGTCATTTTTAGAAAATTTTATGGTGATGGCTCCTTAACAAGGGAATAGACCATTTTTGACCTTCTCAACTCTCTTCTAATCCTTTTTATATTATTTAACTTCTTATGCCTTTTTTGAAAAGTTCTTTTGGGTTAGTCCTGTTATGATTGTTAGAATCAGCTACATTAATTATATGAAGCTTTAAATAAAATACTAATCCTCCTTGTTTGTTTTAATAAACTAATACTAGTAAGAAATGAATCTTAAAGCATTTTTGAAGATAAACATGTGATGCTGTCATCCAACTTTGAGTAGTCCCCAAGCAAAAAGTTACCAATGTCACAAGAAATCAACAAATTAATTATTTAAGATTAATTTTTTTTGACAAGAATTATTTAAGATTAATGAGAAATGGATTTAGGTTTTGGTATTAAATTTAGCAATTTCTTTTGGATATCACGTTGTCTGCAAGATCTCTGAAAGACTAGATGAGGAGAAAACCGTATAATGGTATAATCCACAGCTATACAAACATATATGCATATATTTTTTAATCCGATGGTTAAAGTTTTAACTCTTATACAGTTAAATACCAGTTAATATAAGATTTTAAAGCACATATTTTCAAGCAAATGGAATTTTCAAAATCTTATTAACAACTCTAATCATCAAAGCAATAATAAACAACACTAGTTGAGATCCTCCATCTTAGTTAATATATACCAATCATATCTCATTAATAAAATGACGTAATTCATTAAAATTAAGGTTTTTACATTTTACGTTAGAGTTAAGTATTTATTAATGAAATTACATAATTTTATTAATGGGACATTGTGTACATTAGTTGGGATAGCGGATTTATTCTCTAACAACACAAATAAATTTTAACAAGGGACCTAAAAAATTTGGGAAAAAAAAAATTAGGAACGTAGGCTGGTAATTTATGGTACAGCTAAATTTCCAAGGTAGTCTACCAAATCTAGAATGATAGGATTTCTACATCGGAATCTTGAAGGTGAATCATTCTGACAATACTTCTTTCACCAAATTAATTTGCTATATTTGACATCCGCAGTCTTTTGAAGAGTTTCCAGCCAGAAAACTAGGAAAACTTAATTATTGCAATTAGTCAACAAAATTTGGGATACTGATGGAGATCGATAATTTCCAAGGGGAGAGAACTAAAATCAACGGTAAAGCTTTCAACTAATGAAAATTGCCAATTGAAGAAGTTTTATCTAGTTGTGACAAATTTGAAATACTCAACTAGAAATTGAGGCTATGTTTGGATTAAGTTTTATTTGTAAAAAGTTAATTTTTCTTAAACAAAAATAAAATATTCAAACACTTTTTTATTTCAAAATTTATCTCCCAAATTCTTCTCACATAATTTAAAAAAAAATTTCCTTTTATTTTTTATCAAAAATACTTTTTTTACAAAAAAAATTCCACTAAAATTATCACACATTTCAATACAAAAATTTTCAAATAAATCACAATCCAAACATAGCCTTAAGTCGAGAACAGATGTCATGCATTTAAGAAATTTAAGACTGGATGATTCTGAAATTAAATTTCATGGTCAATTCACAAATTCAAAATAGCTGTCGTATTCATTTTCATCTAGTGGTTAAATCACAAACTTTAATACCTCAAGCTCATTTCCCCCCTGTCAAATAGACAAAAATGAGCTCATTTAGAAGCTCATGTTTTCAATGAGATTATATTTTAAATGAGCTTATTTTTTCAAATAGTATTACAAGTGTGTTTAAAGAGTAAAAATATGACTCTTATTTTAGAATAATAATAATAACAAAAATGAAAATGTGATGATGACAATAAAACGGAGGTAATATCAAAGTAGCATTCGTCTACCACATTTGACTATTGAAAAGATACCACAAAAAAATGGAAAGGGGCGTGTAGACTGTTGTGATCATCATTCCAAAGCGGAGAAAAGATGCAGAAACTAATAAAAGGAGAACTTTAACAAGGAATGTTCTTCCCATGCTTCATCTATCATGCGTTTTTTTGTTCTAACAACATAATATGTTGCTTTAAAGTACCTAGGACATTAAGAGTGGTTAAACATGAGGGGTTCATGGACTCATGAACGATTAGTGGGCCTCATAGCAAAATCTTATAGAATATTTTTTGGGCTCTTTTTGGAAAGTCTGCCGAGATCACTGCCATCCATTACTTTAGCTTCTTAATTTTTTTTTTTTTAAAATTTTTTTCTTGGTTTGGGCTGAGATTTTTCTTTTTTCTTTTTTCCCTTCCCAAATACCACAATGCAAAAGCGAGCCAAGCAATTGAGGGACTTTTAGCGCTTGTACAAAAGAGGTTAAAAATTCATGAGGAATAATACACGTAATAACTCTTTATAATGATTTTTTATAGCGACAGATGTGATAAATATGAAAAGTCAAAATTCAATTATTAGACTCCTTAAAATGTTCAACATATTAATGGATAATTTTGTTTTTCCACGCTTGCTACATCAGTTACTATTATTTTTCACTATAAAAAATCACTATAAATATCATTACTCAGAATTCATATATTTAAGACAATATAAGGTCCATGACATGTTTATATTATACAAATGATAGTAACTAATTTAAAAGGATCACATTTCATTCATATCATCAAAAGTGAATCATATTTAAGATAATAAATTTGAATAATAAAATCATAAAATTAAGGGAATTGAATCAAAATTCTGGAAACTATGAGTCTGAACCTTTAAGTAAATGGACTAAATTGAAACCAAGAGGTATAAGAAGGTGACCATCTCGTGTGGTCACTGGGTTTGATTGATTAAAGAGCACTAGTGCTACATTTCCTGGAATCTTGCCACTATAAACCCACCCAAAGTTTATACATATTTCTAAAAGCAAATTAAGAAAGACTGCTTTCAAGGTCGTATAAGTCAAGACTTAAATTCACATTCAGCACCCAATAAAGTCACATCATGTATATATGTTGGAAGACAAGATTTAATGGAAACTACAAGATATGGGTTTAAGTCGTGTTACAATGCTGCTTTCCTTGATGTTTACTTTTTCGTCTAACAGATAATTGTGTGTAAAAGGGTTCTACAATTTTTTTTTTCAATTATCATTATATGCATACTTCAAGTTTCAAATTCCAAAAATAAGAATTTAGAAGTGTCTTTTTAATCGCTATTTCTCTCATCGTAATTTTTTCTATGATATTTATTATATTGGTACTATTTTGATTCAAATATTTTTAGTTTTGGCAGTTTAAAACCTCATCACTAACTATTTACTCTAAAACAATTCGGATCTGCTTTGTATGTATATGTTTGTAGTTGAACGGAATAAATATTTATTTTAGATGGTATAGTGAATATTGGTTTCATGATAAATCAATCAAAATTTTTTTTGGCCTCTCTATTTTGTAATAGCTTTACCCAAAAATATCACAACTTTATCTTTGAATCATAAAGACCGTAATAGAATATTTACTCGGTATCCATAAATTTTCTTGTAGAATATCATAAATTCAAGTATTTGAGAATGGGATTATTAAAACCCTAATCACTCAACTTGTTGAAAAATTTTTGTATGAAGAAAGAAAGATGGGTGAGGTTTTTTTTTTGTTTGTTTGTCAACATATATATTTAATTTCCACTAATATATAAGCCATTAATTGTTTTCATCTTTTAATACATAAGAGAACTTGAAAATCAATCAAATCCTCATTTAAATATGAAAAATAAAATTCTCAACTACTGAATTACCTATACCAATCAAAAAAAAAGAAAAGAAAACAATAATCATTAGGTCTTTTGCAACGCAGCAAGAGATGTTGCATCAAAGCTAGATTGTCGATATGCTTTGCTCTTTTATTTTCAAAGCTAGATTGTCGATGTGATTTGCTCTTTTATTTTCTCCCACACCGTGCAGTTCTTCCTTTCGGCTGCAGGGCACAAAAGTTCTGTAACCCCAAACGTGATTCCTTTTTCAGTGAACTAATAATGGTTCTTTCTCCTTTGTTCCTTTGGGTTTGGTACACAGGTGGCCGAATAATCAAAGTAGGGTTACAATGTTTATCTGACAATGATGGCAAACTTCAGTGGTTTGCCTCAAAACAGGGAGTGGATTTCCTGGATATAAAGGACCCAATCTGTATTGTTCTCTAAACCACTTGGCGTGGTTATAGCATGAGCAAATGAAAGAATCTCCCAGCAAAATAATTCCTATTTGCTCATATGTTGGCAGTTGATGGAGCAGTGCCTTTTCTTTTAAGTAGTGCCTTTTTTTTTTTTGGGCAATTCTATTTTATTGCAAATGTGTATATGTGTCTTACAATGTGGGATAAGGCTCCCACTTTTTAAGTACAATGGAGGAAGGGTGAGGGAAAAAGAAATATAGAGCTCCGACTTTTTAACCAGAAGGGAGGAAAGACGAGAGGAGGGGAATGTCGAACCCCTTATCTTCTTGGCCCCAACAAATGTTGGGTGACCGTTGGGGTAAGTCCAACGGCTTTTAAGTAGTGCTCATGATACAAAAAATATAAATAGATTCTTTCAGTCACCATATGATGGTTATATAGTTTTAAATTTTGAATACTTTAGTAAATTGTTATAGTGAGTAATTGAATTATATTCTGTTGCTATAAAAATAGCTATATGTGCAGCAACATTAAGGACAAAGATTTATTAATCCACTTATGATACATGAACAAGAACAGTTATGCATCATACTAAAATGTATAAGAGTAATGATGTTTACAGTGAAAAATTTTAATGAATTTTCACTGTGGTTGAAGTGACATCCATATGTCAAACTAATATTAGATGATCAGAGTGATTGTTGATTAATAATTCTTGCCAAATAAATTCCACATTAGTCATTGTAAGATTTTACTATAATTTTTCATTGTGTCAATATTATTTTTATATTTTTAGAGTGATTGAGTATGATACACAATTATTCTTGTTCGAACAAGATTAGTTGTGTATGAATGGAAATAATTGTGTACCATACTCAATAACTAAAATTATACATACGAAAACATAGTATATATGGTGAACTACAATAATAATTAAAGAGCTTACGAAGATAAAAGAAATATATGACTACTTCATACATATTGCACTCTATTTTGGGGATGTAGTTTAATCGGTAGGCCTTCACTTTTGCAATTGAATGGTTACAATCACTTGTTGGATATTTAATTATCCACACATTAATACTATGATATTTATATAATTTCTAATCATTAAATACTCAAAGTGATTTATGTTAATCAAGAGAGTACTTTTTTTTCTTCTTCATCTTTTGGAAAAAGATGCAATTTTCATACATGGTTAGAAAATGATGTTCGAAAACGTTTCAGAATTTATCACTGGTGTCCTGCTCTTGGATCACGGAGGGCTGTTGCTGTCAGGAACTCGAAACACTGATTAGGCCTTTGACAATACAAAAGAAGTAAGCCCACGATAATCAGTTCTCCAAATAGTTGGGCTGAGTTTCGGAGGTTTGTTTTTGGGTTCTTGATAAAATTCTGAAAACAGAAAATGTTTTGGGCTAAGGTTTACTCAAGGTGTGTAACGTTGTAAATCAATGGGCTGTTTGGGAGATTGTCGGCCTTGTTATCAACCAACTTATCCATATGTCTTATGTTCGCCGAATGCACCAATGCGCTGTGCTACAT
This sequence comes from Gynochthodes officinalis, assembly GCA_020080225.1. Taxonomy (NCBI): domain Eukaryota; kingdom Viridiplantae; phylum Streptophyta; class Magnoliopsida; order Gentianales; family Rubiaceae; genus Gynochthodes; species Gynochthodes officinalis. Next base: position 2,904,400 of record CM034625.1, on the reverse strand, counting down.
ATATTTTTGGAGATATCTTTCTTCGACCGGCTAAGAACTGTTGACCTCTATTTCGGGTATGGGATTAATCCTCCAAAATTAAGTAGACCTTGCCCCTAGACCTGCATTTGGCAAGAAAACCAGTTGAATCAACCTGATGAGCAAGTATTCCATGTTCAACTCAACTAATTTGATCTTCATGTTAAGCAGCTGCTTTCCCGTTCGAAGCCTAAACAAGGTGTAAAGAGTAGCTAATTGGGTAGCCAAACCACACTAATATTATCTTCAATGAAGTGCTGTTGTGATTGTGTAATATGAAAATGTTACAAAGGGAGTCAGAATTATGACATTGGACTGATAAAGATTTAATATTGTATTTCGGCATTTAGTCCTGTTGTGTCCTTCTTGCCTACATAAATTACATTTATGGGATTTATATCTTCTTACTTGCAAATGGAAAACACTTAATAAAGTTGAACACCAAACAAGAAAATTAAATCACAATAAAAGTAACTAATTCAATATCACCTTTGTTGGTCCATAGATAGAGTTGATGCAGTAGTTTCTTGTGTTGGCCTTGGGGGTGTATTGTTACATTTGAATTGACGAAAGTGTTGGTGTATTAAACTAAATTTATTTAGAAAAATTTATAATTTGATTAGAATTTAGTAATTATTAGTTGAGTTAGATCTGAATTGTTTTAGAAAAATAGATTTTGTGTAGGATTCGATTATCAAATCTTAGTTATTTTAAGTAACAAAAGGTTATATATAAAGGATCTAAAGCTATTAGTTTTTATGAGATTTAGAAAAATAGAAAAAAGGCTTCTAGAAAAATAGAATTTTGTAGAATAAGAGTTTTTTCTTACTTATTGTGATTTTTGAAATATAGGGTTTGTTTATTTTTTTTTATTAGTTTCTAAATAAATTGGTTTGTAATAGTCAGCTATATCAATACATCCCCCACTTATTGCTTCCTTAGATGATACATGAATTCACTACCAAAGTGATGAGAATAACTTACAATTAGGACTTGTAAAATAAATAAATAAAAGACTCTCAAGGCCTTTGGAATTTACATTTCAAATACTCTTTTAAATGCCCAATGACTTGGCAAACAAGAGACTATAGTTGTCTATTGAGTGAAAAAAATAAGGGTTTGTTTGGAGTGTTTATGTATTTGGAAAAAGTTATATTGGAATGTGTAAAAATTTTAGTGGATATTTTTTGATAGAAAAAGTATTTTGAAGGGAAAAATTGGAGGAATTTTTTTTAAAAAAAATTATGTGAGAGGGAATTGAATGAGAAAATTTGAATTTTAAATTTTAAAATAAATATGTATTTGGATAGTTTGTTTTTGTTTGAGAATTTACTTATTTGCAAATAAGAATCACTTGTCCAAACAGACCCTTAGAATATCACAACCAAATAGTCAGTAATATTAATACATACCCTAGCTACTATTTCCTTGAACAATACATGAATTCGCTACTAAAGTGAACCCTAGTTGAGAATTAGTAATATTAATACATCCCTCTTAGATATAGCTTCCTTGAATAATACATGAATTCACTACTAAAGTGAACCCTTGAGTGTGATTAGTTGAGGGATTTGGGGAAAAGTAATAAATAAATAAATAAAATATTAATGTTTGGTAAACAATTATCGTTACCTGAACAGTATTTTTAAATTTTAATTTTTGATATCCTCTTCTTTTTTTTTTTTCAAAACGATAGTCAATTCATTTCAGTAAGAAGTACTGTACAAATGATAGCCAAAAAGGTTAATACTCTCCTAAGACTCACATAAAAGCCCCGAAAGAAAATGCGACGGAAGTAAAACTGCAATCCCATTTGATTTGTAAACTAACCATGTAAGAAACTAATAACTTTTCTATCTAACTATACATGGTAAAGATCAAACAAAAGCAAAAAGATTGCATCGATATTGATGTTTTCAGATATAACGCAAAAGCCGACTTCAACTCCAACTCAAATATCCTCCGTTTCCCGTATTTTGGGTAAGAAAGTGATTGACTAACAATTTTTTTTTTCCATTCATCTAGCAGTTTCCTACATCTCTTTAGATTCTCTCTCACTAAGGAGTGAGGGAAATTTGCATATATAACACCTTTAGACTTCACTTTTTCAAATATAGCAGCGGCCGAAGAATCTTCACAAATATAGCAGGTCAAGGGTATTTGACCAACTGAAATGACCAAAAAGCCTCTCTATTTGGAAAAAAACGTTAGACCAACATTCCCACGTATCTTCTTCATCTGTCTGTAATGGAATTAATCGCCAATTAGCATTCATCCTCCACTGAATCAACAACCCAGCTCACTGAACTCATTATCGTCTATGGCTCAACCACGGCATGCACTTGAAGAACACAAAAAAGGCCGATCGAGTAGCCGGTTTTGGTGAAAATTTGCGTCTACTTTTATATTCGAATTTGCTATCACGAGAGGGTGTGTGTTTGTTTTGCGGCTTCGGTGTCAAGCTGTGTGTTATTTTTTTTTTGTTGAATTGGGTTTGAACGAGAGATTAGTCCATATGTCGAGAATGATGAATATATGTCGAACTATATGATATAAAATGTTGATAATGATGAAGATATGTCGAAATATATATCGATAATGATGAAGATATGCCGAACTATATGTCGAGAATATGATATAAAATGTCGAACTATATGTCAAATGAAATGTCAAAATGTATGTCGAAAAAAATATCGAACTATATGCGTAATTATATTATATGTCGATATATATGTCTGGATTTCATATGTGGGATTGTAGATGTCAATGACATCCACGAAATAAACAATTTCTGTCAAAATAAACAAATGTGTTGTATTGTGCTAATAAATGATGTGCATGGTTGCGTAATTTGGTAATCTTATATACAAACCAAATGTGCTTAAACACATTGTCTTTACGAAACTGAGCCAATAATAATATTGAATAAAAAAGATCACAAAATGTGCATATACAAATTGTCCTTATGGAACTGAGTAAAATCCTATACTGAATAAAGTTAACTCACTCTACAAATTGTCCCTAGAAACGAATGCATTCGAGCAAGTTTGCCGATTATGTTCGCTCCCTCTGTAATGACCACATTTTTTTTAACTTTCTTCTCTCCTGCAGAAGGAATTCTTTTTTGTCTTCCGCTTTCCATTCTTAGCCCTAGGTTCTGGGGGTGATAATTGAATTGATAAAACATCATCGGCCACATTCCAATCCTTAGGGTCACCCATCGGCATAATAGAATCTACATAAGCACTTACAAGTACTTCAGTGTGATACAGTCGCAAGTATAAAGTGTAATAGTCAATTTGTCTGCACCGAGATGCAGTTAGTGCATGAACACAAGGGATTTGATCCATATCAAACACTGGACACGTGCAAGTTTTTTGAAGCAAATCGACCATAGTAGTCCGGTTTGTAATGTCCCGTACAAACCATCTGTGTATATCAACCGATTCAACCACATAGAATTGTACTTCTCTCATTCTGGATGCAATTAGCTCTTCAATGTATGGGGTTGTAAATGTTTTCATTTCACTAGCTGCGGTACGCCGTTCGTGAAACCATCTTTAGAGTGTGTTACAGATGTAATCGACCAAAATATGAATAGTAACTCCCGAGCATCTTTCAATAATGCATTCAGACATTCTGCAATGTTGGTTGTCATTATTGTATAATGTCTCCCACCTGAATGTGCCTTCGACCAACATTCAATCCGAACTTCCCGTAAATACTTCCTTACCCTTGAATTCTGCATTGAAATTTGTGAAAAGAGCTCATTGAATTTAGTAACGGTGTAAGCCTTCGCAACCTTAAAGTATAATGGGATCACGGCATTGTTTTTGAATTTTGCTCTTAGGTTGTTATTTAGATGATAAATACATGCTCCATGATAGGAATCTGGGAACACATTTGCTATGCATTTTGCAATGCTCATACGTCTATTAGAAACAAACACCAATCCATCGGTTTCATTGCCAATTGCAGCTTTTAGCCTTTGTAAAAACCACTCTCACGATGCATCATTTTCAGAATTAGCAATTCCCCAGCTAACAGGATATACTTGGTTGTTACCATCCATGCATGTTGTAACAATTAATGACCCAGGATATCTTTCTTTAAGAAAGCAAGCGTCAACAGCAATAACTGGTCGCATGTGGCTACGAAAGCCATGAATCGAAGCACCAAATGCAAAGAATAAGTACTTGAATTTACCATCTTCGTCACGACTCAGCTTAGTAAAAGTGCCTGGGTTTATTTCTTTCATCACGTGTAAATAGGCTGGCAGTATTCTATATGCACCCTCATAATTGCCTCTTACTTCGTGCAATGCGGATTTCCTTGGGCGCCAAGCCTTGGTGTATGTTATGTTAACCCCAAGCTCCGACCGAACATCTGAAATGATTTCGTTCGGCCTATACGGCCTGCATACGTCTTGGTGCTTGCCATTGATCCATAAACCAATAACTTTGCTGCATGCCTGCCGATTGTCACTATGAACCAACGATGATTGGCATATATGGATGTTGTCATATTTAGTAATCTTCCAAATAGATGAATTCCCAATCGCCAATGCATTCATTCTCCATTTGCAATTAACATCCGTACACCTTAGGTACCAAAACTTGCTATTTGCTCTAAGAACTTTCCACTCGAAAAAAATGTTTAATGACAAGCATTGACATCCTCAAAAACAAGTGATGCCTAGTCTCAAAAACATCTTTCACTATAACATCTACGACTTTTGCTAATTTATTAGGAGCCAACCCACTCGCAAGCGAAGACGTAGTGGCTTTAATGCAATGAATATTTTGTGGGATCGGCCTAACTACAGGCTCCTTGCTTTTTTCTGAGAACATTATTCTTTCATCCTCAACAATGATGGTTTCATTTACCGGCTCATCATCCTCATTGCTTCCTAATTGATCTTCATCCAGTATGCTAACATTGTTCTCATCCATCTATCTTGAATGGATTACATCATTATTCCAAATTGGACTATCAGAGCTCAATAGCTTTATGGGTGAGTTACTGCCACCGTATTCATCTGCATTTGCTGCAACCTCTCGAATTGTAACATAGATAGGTGTCCTGGCATGCTTTATAATCTCATTCATAAAACACTTCACGTGGTAATCATTATTGACAAGAAGGATAGATATATTTGATAAGTACTTTGGTAGGTATTCGATAAGAAGTTTATTTTTTATTCTCGGATCCAAGCCAATGATGCATATGATGTTATTAACTATTTTCGAGAAATTTGCGTCTTCCTTTAACAGTATAGTTTCAACTCTCTTATAATTAATGTATCGATGCTCATTCGACGTTGGATCAATAGTCAATTCTTCTCCATAAAGAACATGAACAAACCATACATTTTGGTTCGCCATACCTTGAAAGTCTGTATGCATCCAACAAAGTCAGAAAACTCTTCAATGGAATCACCTTCATAAAACATACATTTTTTACAACATTACTTCATTTTACCCATTAATGAATCAAACAATGCCCATACAACCCTTGTACGAAATCTCGTTCCTAAACATATATTTTTCCATCCAAATATTCATTTTACCCATGACAAGGTAAATGAATGAAACAATGCCTACAAAACCCTTCAATGAAACCCGCAACCCATTATTTAAAAGAAGAAGACTATAGAAATCTGTGTACCTTTAGATGCCGGATGGCTACAATGCTCCCTTTCACCTTGAGAATATTCAGAGGAGATTCAGACGACGGTCGACAATTTCGTGATATACCCTAGAGTCAAGGTTGTGAACATATGGATTAGCTATATTTGCAATGAAGTCCAAAAAGGCGGAAAAGTGTATACATATTTCTTTTTTGGAATAAATATGAATTAAATAAGTTTCACCGGTCAAAGTACGTATATGTCGAACAAAATGTAGGAAAATGTCGAAATGTATGTCTAACAAAATGTCGGATATAAACGTCGACTACAAGTGTCGATACAACTGTAAAAATGTCGGAACAAATGTAAAAATGTCGAAATAACTATAAGAAACTATGTCAATCCTAAGTAACAAAATGTTGAACAAAATGTCGAAATAACTGTAGAAAACTATAATATGGTGAATTATATGTCTATAATATAAGGAACTAATTATGGTTAATTATATCTCTATAATATTCAAAAAAAATTGGTTACTTTTTATTGGTTTATTGCACAAAAATTAAGAGATTTGACTGCTAAACTAGATACTTAGCTCAATAGAAAGTAGCCTAAATATTGGATAGGCAAAATATGTAAAATTGTTTACTTAATTTTATTAGTTTAATATTGCACAAAAATTAAAAAGTTTTTAATGCTAAACTAAACATTTACTGCAATGGAAACCAGCCTACTAAGATAATATTGGGTGCAATCACAAAATAAAACAATTGGGGTTGAAGTTTTTTATTTTTCTCTCCGACTCTCAACCCAAAAAAAAAAAGATTTAATTTATTTAAAGAAAAAAAGAGAAAACATATGTTAAAAACTTTTAAAAAATATTTTTTAAAAAAATTTTAACTTATATTCACTATTTCCTTAATTGAAAAAAAATACGCTTTTGATTTAATACAGTATTTTTTAATTTATAAAATTTAAAACACATAACGTATTTAAATTATAATTTTTTTATGCTTACTTTTTAAGTTAAATTATACATTTAAAGATAATACAAAAATATCCTAAAAAATACACTTTTTTTTAAAGCAAAAAAAAATATATATATTTAAAACTTAACTATCAATGGTTCAGCCTAGGGAGTAACTTGTGAGTCGGTTAAGATAATCACATTATCCACACCATTGAAGCCATCTTCTATCCTCTTGATAGAGTGCTCATCATCTGCCTCAACCGTCGGAACATTATCTTCATCCTTAGGCCCCTCGGTCTTGGCATCCTTAGGCCCCTCGGTCTTGGCATCTTTAGAAACCCTCTTGCTCATCATCTTAGTCATCTATGCTACCCTCGGCTTTCGCCGTTTCATCATCAATGGCCCCATCTCTTCTTTGTGCAGACTGGCACTGACCATGGCCGAATGAATCTTGAGAATCGGGAGGAAAATGAGGAGAATGTGCTGATGGTTGGATGATTATCAAAGTATGTACATATTCCCACATATTAGAAAGGTCGGTGGTTAAACACTCGACCCTAGTAGTGAGAGCATTTACTTTACCCTCCAAAACAGCCGAATAAGCTCTCTCGATCCCCAGTTTCTCTTTTGACTCCTTCAGTTGCACCTCACACTTTGCAACTCGTGATCTTAGTTCCTCAACTAAGGCCATTCGTTTTTGCTGCCTTTCTGCTTTGCCCTCTGTCTGTTGTTTTGATGTTTCTGCAGCCTCGGTTTCTATGGCTCTATTTTTATAGGACATGTAGAAACTGTCTTCGCCCTTATGTTCGGAGTCATTTTCATTTCTACCAAACTCCTCATGTTCACCAACCACCTCCTCTTCTTCCCAACACAAGAATTTCTGTTGCTCTTCTGGTGTGGGCTTCATTCGGGTCACCTTAACTTTTTGCAATATGTTAAGAATTAATATTCACGTAACTCACATGCTTCGAGTATTCTATATTTGGTTAATAAACATAACATACCTCCCCGTCAATTGTTTTTCTTGGCCAAACTTTTTTCTTTTCTTGATCTTTTCTTTGTGCATTCAACCCTTTCCATCTGAACATTCTGGGCTTGAATCCACTAGTTTCGACCTGCTCAACCATTTTGAACCGTTGGAGATGTAACATTATCTCATATGCGAACACCTAGGATATTGAAAGAAAAATCACCATAAGTAATTATGGGGAGGTAACCATTCTTTAAAAGTATCAATACGCTCAGTAAAATATGTTATTCTTTGTTAAAAAAATTGAACAAATCTTCCAGATTATGGAGTATTCAAGTTAATTTTTGTTTAATAACTTTGTTAGAATAAATGTTATTCTTTCTAAAAATAAATAAATAAATAAATGAATAAAAGTATCAATACGCTCAGTATCAATAGTTGTTGTTTTTATATATGTAGATCGAGATGGCTTGTCCTGCTAGTTTTAAACGACTTCGCAAATTAAAGCTATTATTATTGCTTCAGCAAACAAGAAGTAATATGTTACTTTTTTTATTTGCAATCTACTATATCATCCTTTGTTTTTACCTTTGAAATAAGGTTCGTGCAATCAAAACAAAGGAAGAAAAAGGGTTTGATCGTATGAGATGGATGTTTATATTGTCTATGAACTATGATACCGCATGTATTAGTGAACTTTGTATAGACTAGGCAATATTTAAAATGCTGTGTGATATGGTTTGAGATGTTGGGGATTTAAAACCTACTAGGAATACATCTATAGAAGAGGTTGTAGCAATGTTTATATACACTTTGGCTCACCATAAAAAGAGTAGGACAATTAGCCTACTTTTTCCTCATAGTAGAGAAACTGTGAGCCGGCAATTCTATTAGGTTCTTTAAGCAATTTTAAAATTGCATCATATTTTACTAAAGAAGCTGAAGTCTATTACTCATGATTGTCAAGACGAGAGATGGAAATATTTTTAAGTATTTTAATATTATAATTAAAATATACTACCAATATGAAAGACTTTTCGTATAACAAATTTAAATCCAAGCTGCAAGTACTAATTCATCTTTTTTTTAAAAAAAATAAAATTTGAAGGGTTGTCTAGGAGCCTTAGATAGAACATTAATTAAAATTACATCTCCTAATGAAGATAAGCCTCAATATCGCACAAGAAAAGGATATATTTTAACAAATGTTTTAGAAATTTGTTGTCCAAAGATGCAATTCATATATTTATTGCCTGGTTAGAAGGGTTTCTCGCATGATGATTGCGTGCTTTGAGATGCAATCTATGTCTGAGAGTCCCTTAAGGTAAATTTGGATTATAATATTTAGTTTGCGAAAAATTTTCATTTCTCATTAAGATAAGTTGCCCAACCATAATTTGTTGTTCAATTATGGAGGTTGTTTTTACTTGGTAGACTCTGGATATTGTAATTTAAATGGAATTCTTGCTCCATTTCAAGGGCAACAATATCACCTCAAAGAATTTAATGGTCATTGACTAGAAATTGCAGAGGAGCACTTCAATAGGAAACATTCCAAAGCAAGGAATGTCATTGAGAGATGCTTTGGATTGTTGAAAGGAAGATGGAAAATTCTTGTCTCCCCTTTATTTTTCTCAATTCAAACTAAAGTGAAATTATAATGTCGTGCTGCTTTCTACATAACTTATGAGTTTTTACCCACAAGAGTCAATAATGGAAGAAGAACAAGAGAGTGAGGGAGAAGAAAGTGATGAAGATGATGAAGTGGAATACATTATACATATTAATCCAATTGATAGGGGGTTGGCATTTAAAAATAATTTGGCAACTAATATGTATAACGTTTGGACAACTAGATCTGATTGGCATCACATGGATTAGTAATTTAAGAAATATTTCCTTGAATTGATACTAGAACGATGTGTTGATTTCTTTAGCTATACTAGAAAGGAAAAGAACTTGTATTTGATATTATTAACTTATAAATGTGTTATTATATTACTTTGGAAATGAACACAGCATATTTATTTTATTTTATATTTTTTAGCAAATTTATTTATGTTATATACCATTTCCTTGATAATCTTAACATAAATAGCCGTGTTGTCTCTTAGGAATGAATACATCTACAGTTACCTGTGGGAGGAGAAAGAACAAACAATACTAGAAGGATAAAGAGATTGAAGTTTTGGTTGATGCTTTACAAGAATTAGCTTCCACTCTTTTTATGGAAAGTAGATGGGGGATTTAAGAATAATTATATGGGTAAAGTACACAAAATACTATTGCACAAGATTCCTAATTTTGATAAGGAAGTGGATTCGCACATTGACTCAAAGATCAAATGGCTAAGAAACAAATACAACCAATTTTTGAAATATGCATGCAAAGTGGCTATCAATAGGATGATGTTGAGTATAAGATTAATTGTGAGAATCAATGGTTTGATGAATGGTGCATGGTATGAGCATTTACTTGAAAATCTTATTGGGTCCTTAATATGGTCCAATTTTATCTCTTAATAGTTTTAACTTTTTCTTGCATAGTGTATTTGTTCTAAAGTTGGATTGTGGCTGTATTTTTTATCTTCTAAACTTATTTAAGCTATATTTATTTTTTTCCTTTTTTTTAATGTAGAATCACAAGAATGCAGTTGGATTGTGAAATTTCAAATTTCCCTATTTGCACAAACTGAACTTAGTGTGGGGTAAGGACGGAGCCATAGGAATTAGAGTTGAAGATATAGCTCAAGCGGGTGTTGATGTTAATACCACCAATGATATGACGGTTTGTTCTTCTTTTGACAGTCAAGAAGAATTTGTAATGGTTTCTGGTGCACAAGGATCTTCAGTTGGTTCATCAAGTACTCTTACGTCAAAAAAGCGCAAGAAACTCTCACCAAGAAGGAAAAGTTTTTACAAGAACAAGATACCAGCAACACTTCAACATATTATTGACGTGAGGTTAGACAAATTTATAGCTAAATTTGAGTCAATTTGCAATATAATGGCAGCACAATATACCACAGCCATTAATGCTTTAATTGCAGAGTTTAAACTTGAATCTCCAACAAATGAGAAACTACAAGAGGTCATTAATGAACTTCTTAATAATGGCATATCTCAAATGGATGTTGGTAGGGTTGTTGAAATTTGTTGTAATGATCCAGCCAAAGTTCATGTTATGTTTGCTTTGCCAAATTATTTGAGTAGATCTTATGTGCTTGGGTTTCTCTATCCGTCTTCTAATCCATGAATCAAGTGTTGGAGTATATTTTTTTGGTATATAAGGCTTTTGTAATTAATATAGACTTGGGATGCAATTGATGTTACTTAATCAGGTTATTTTGTATTAGTTGGGCATTTTGTAACTATGATATTATAAACATTGTTTTGTTAACTTGGTTATTATGCATCATTGAACTTGTTTGGATTGTAACTAGTAATGGATGACATATGTATCTTATAATTAACTCATATATTTGAAGTAGAAAGAAGCTTGATATGGGTAGACGCCCTTAAAATTTTTGTGTTGACAAAAATATGGATGTGGAATGCAATTAGCTTCTAAGATTATAGCTTTTGAGATTGGAGAATGGACAAGTTGAAGAATGAAATATTTTCATTTGCAATAAATTATATTGTTTGATACTTTTAAAAGAATTTACTGTTTGATATTTTGAAGAGAATTTTTTTTTTTAAGCTGATGCCATGAGGTTGTGGTACTGTTTATATATACATCAATAGAGATGTCTGATGCCATTACCTTCTAGCAATCTATGTTTGTTAAATATTTCCTGAACCAAGGCTGTGGAAATAATGTTTTGAATACTTGGAATTATTATTAGTATTACTTTTGTTATAATTTTACATTATAATTTAAACATAATTAATAAAAAAATTATAATACATTAGGCATTACAACACAAAATAATAAAATTAACATATTTCATGATTAATGCTATAATTTATATCATAATTTAATAAGTGTTGTATTTAATTTATAATACATTTAGAATTCAAAATAAAAAATCAACTCGATTTTCATTTTTAAAGATTTTGCAAAGCAACCATCATCATTGATAATTATAATTATTTCTAGCACAAATCAAGCAGTACAATTATAATGAAAAAAATTCATTATTATTTTTCAGTATTATCATTTCTATTATTTTTTCCATTCTTCTCAACAAACCAAATGCCCCACTAGTTGAGAATCACTTAGGCTTCGTTTAGATAGTGATTTATTTGAGAAAAGTTGTATTAGAATATGTGAAAATTTTGATGGGTATTTTTTGATAAAAAAAGTATTTTGGAGGGGAAAATAGGAGGAATTTTTTTAAAAAATTATGTGAGAGGAATTTGAGTGAAAAATTTAAATTTTAAATTTTAAAATTTGATTTAAAAATGTGTTTGGATCTATTATTTTTTTAAAAAAAAATTTAACTTTTTGTAAATAAAAACTATGTCCTAATGAAGCATTAGGTCTATAGAAAAAAAAAAGGAGGAAAACTCTCAAGGCCTTAGAATATTACCTTAGGGCACCCACAGCGGGGTTGGCCATGGAGTTGAATGGTCGTGGGGAGTGTTCGTCTGCATGGTCACTCCCCACGATCTAGCCATTATTATTATTATTATTTTTGCTAATTGGGCGTCAAAATGATACCAAATGATGTCATTTTGGTCTAGTGTGTTAGTGCTTGTTAGTGTGTCAGCTTTTTTCTTCTTTTTTTTTTTCGCATTATTTCATTTAAAAAAAAAATTGACGCACGTGTCTGTTGGCCGACGTGGTGTGTGCCCTACCTATTGCAAACCATACAACAGTTTGCAACGGGCATTTTAGCCTTTTAAAAAAAAAAATTTACCAATGGGTAGGAAATATTTTTCTCTATAAATTGATATGCATTTTGTCTATTTTTGGTGCAAAATTTGATATATTTATCTCCCAAACTCCCTAAAAATTTCTCTTTTCTTCCAAAAAAATGGATCATTCAAGAAATGTTGGAAACAATCCATTCTGTCCAAATAACCTTCAAATTTGTATGATTATCTACCATTTGAAACCCAAATTTCTCAAGGTTTATATTAACCACCATCTAATTTTGGTCCTTTTGTTTCTAATGTTCAAAATTTTACCCAATTTTTGCAAAATCTAACTCAATTTTCAACTAATTTTTCCAACAATCCTGCAATGTTTCAATCTCCAGGGTTTCAACTCCACATGATGTCCAATTTCAGGCCTCAACAAAATTGTGGATTTTCTACAAATGTTGATAATTTCCATTATCAAGCTCAAGCTTACAATAAAAATGCCTCCGGAGACGATGTTGACTTTGTGGAACCGAATATCAACCCATCGATCTCGCACATGCAAAACAAGAAAATGTTTTGGTCAATTAATGAAGACACAGCCCTAATTTTTGCATATATTAACATCACAGCCAATTCGCAAATAGGTACATCTCAAAAGAGTTTTACAATGTGGAAGGATATACCATCACAATATAAATCCGCTCGTGAAGACAATACCAACATCAATCTCAGAAATTTGGTTTAGGTTAGATCTCGGTGGAGGAGAATTGACGCAGCTGTGTCAAAATGGGTTGAAATTTTCGCAGAGGTGCAAAGAGGAAAAAAAAGCAGAATGAACGATCAAGATGTGATTTGAAATGCACTAACCATATGGGAGCATTCAAATAAAGGTTCAAAGTTTCAATTTATGTAGTAGTGGAAGTTGTTGAGGGTTTATCCCAAGTGGGAATCCATCATTAGATATCATGTTCCTACTTTGAATGTACCATGTGATGATTCAAATACCCCCGAAACACAAAACACCGCTAGTAACGGGAAGAGATTACGTACAAATGATGATTTTGTCAATCTATTGTCTTCAATTGGCAAAGATTTTCAAATTAATTTAGAAGACATTGCTACTAGACCTGTAAAACGCCCAATGAGTGTGAAAAGAGTTAAAAATAAAGACAAACAGAAGGTCGGCCAACAATCATTTTCGCAAAATCCTCAAATTGACAGGATGAGCAAGGCTTTTCAAGAGAAGATAGAGGTCAAAAGGGATAAGATTGCTTTGGAGAGGGAAAAAATGGAGGATGATAGAATTGAGGTTGAAAAAGGAGAAAATTGTTTTGGAGAGGGAAAAAAATGGAGGAGGATAGAATTGTTCAACATGAAAAAAAAGGAATTAGAAAGAATTACTCATCAACAAAAAATGGAATTAGAAAGTTTTGCTCAAGAATGCCAGAAACATGATCAAAGTTTCAAGCTTGGCTTACTTTTGCAAATCGTGGAGAAGAAAACTTATCAGACACTAAACAAAAAATGTTTCATAAGTTTAGTGAATTTTTAGGGATGGAGTATTAATTTATTTATTATATTGTCCTGCCTTATATTTTATGTTTTAAGTGTATTAATTTAAGTTATATTTATTATGTTTTAGTGTTGAATGTTTATTTTTTAAATATTTTATGTTTAATTTAGAGTATTTATTTTCATGTTTTAAGTGTATTATTAAATTTTAATTTTAATGTAATGTAAAATTATTTTTCATTAATTGTTTTTAATTATTTAATGTATGATAATTAAAACTATAAGTTGTATTATTAATATGAATTTTTTTTGATAATGATTGTGTGAATAGTGAAGGCCAGACCAATTAATGTGGGTAATTTTTTTATGATAGTTATGTGAATAGTAAAGACCAAGTCTTGAGCTGATGTGGCATGGCTTGGCCTGGCCATGGCCAGGGGCTGCTGTGCATGCCCTTAGTAATTTACATTTTAAAGACTCTTTTAAATGCCCAAATACTTCACAACCCAAGGACTATGGTTGGCTATTGGGTCCAAAACAATATATATATATATATATATATATATATATATATATATATATATATATATATATATATATATGAGAATAACATTTATCAGGATCAGTTTGATAAACTCCTTGTCAGGCGTCCAATAATATAAAGACACATAATATTTTTTTTAACTTCCATATTAAGTTTATTAGTTTTAACCACATAGGAATACTTCTAACAAAAATATTTCTTTATGATAATCTCAAAAGTTTCTCCAGAATAAATAAACCCAAAAGCTGAACCATGGGACAGTCGAAAGCCGTACAAAATTGATTGGGACAAAAGAAAAGCCAACGACACCCAAAACTAAAAGGGACAAAATTGCAATAGAAGGGCAAATTGATTTGGGAAGGAACTAAGAGAGTACAAAGGCAACGGCGTAAGGATCTTCTTCTCTATCTTCTACATAGCCTTTGCTTCTCTACTTGAATGAATTTTCAAACCAAGCATGCCATTTTCTTTGTGAGTAGTCATTGACAGTTCTAGTATCGCAAAAATGAGAATAATTCCAAGAGCATAGAAAAGAGCTCCCAAATAATAATTTGCATGGAGCATATCAACATCCATCTATGTTCGTAAATATATATATATATTCTATCTGGAGGTATCCCCACATTCACTAACTAGCTGGTCCTAAACTCCCATCTGCGTGGTAACTCGTGAATGGTGCAGGTCCCAGACTTTATCAGGCTAAGTGACCCACTTGCTAGGCGTGGGACTATTTCTCCAGGACTAGGTAGAGCTCGCCCCAAAGATACCCAGTGACATTCCTACGATTCGACCCCTAGACTTTCTTCTGGTGACTACCTCCAGAGAACTGCTAAGCCAAGCCCTAGAGGACATGTTCATAAAACTATAGTCACAGTGATTGATGCAAGTATGAAAAGCTACACCCAACAAACAGAAAATGTTATCATGACAAAGAAATGTACATAGATGAGATTATTTACTATATTCTGACAATGATGCATGGGTGAAGGAAGATCTAAATGCCAAGCAAATCAGGATGAAGAATAAGGGCAGTGGAGGTATTCATACCAACTTGAACATCATAAGGAAACTTTTGGTTAGGATCATCTTCTACGCAACCTTTGCTTCTCTGCTCGAATGGATTCTCAAACCAAGCATGCCATTGTGGTCAAAGTCATGGGTCGTACTGGTTCTAGAAGACAGGTGACTTAGGTGTGAGTCAAGTTCCTCGATGACCAGAATTGGTTCATCATGAGGAACATCAAGGGACCCGTCAGGGAGGGGGATATTCTCACCCTGCTCCAGTCTGAGAGAAAAACTAGGTGGCTGCGTTGATTCATGTTTGTGAAAGTTCACTTTTCTTGAAGTTCTTGAATTTGACATATTACTGTAACTGCTCCAATGTAATATGAATGCAGTTTTGTGGTTTTGACTTTGTTCATTTATTGGCTGTAACATTTTAGACACTTTGGTGTAGAATTTTTATGGAGTTTTGGGTGAAAAACAGAAATGGAATGCTTTTAATCATCTATGTTGTGTTTTTAATCCTCCAAAAAAAAAAAATTCCAAATCAATTTGTCTCATGACTCAGCTTTTGGGTTTATTTGTTCTGGAGAAACTTTTGAAATTATCATGAAGAAATATTTTTATTAGAAGTATTCTTATGTGGTTAGGACTAATAAACTTAAGATGGAAGTTTAAAAAAATCTTAAGTGTCTTTATATTATTGGGTGCCTGATAAGGAGTTTATCAGAATGATCTTGATAAATGTTTTTCTATATAGTCATGAAAGTCCAGATAGATTACAATTGCAATTTAATATTGTAGACACACTACAAAAAGGGGAAAAAACAGAGGTTGCTAGGAGAATAGCACTATGTGTTGTCTAGGGCAAAAGTGCACTACTAATTGAATTAGGGCAAAAGAACTCAATGATAGGGCATTCTAGAATTTTAGACATCAATTTATGCAAATTAAACATAAATACAAAGTAATTAAACACACAATAAACTCTTTTCAAATAATCCTAATCCAGTGTACCATAATTTGGATCCAATTCAAACATGGATACAAAAGAACCAAAACATCTTTAATCCAGCGTACAATGATCTCTATGCAATTCAAATAACAACACAAGCAATTAAAACATGAAAAATCTTTTTAAAAAACCCTAATTTACCATATCCTAGTCTAGAATCCTCTACTGGCCTTGTGAATCCTTGATTGTCTACATTGCATTAGTGGTCTTTTGGACTTTCATTCCTTGCTATGCTGACTAAAACTATTAGTAAGATTTTGGTATAATTATGCATGTAGCGTTGTTTATAAAAGAGAGGTTGTGTGAATTTGAGGAAATTAGGGTTCCAAATTTTGGATGTTGCGAGCATTAGTTTATAGAATTGGAGAAATCACGAAAGTCTGCTTGTGCTTACTAATATACCCTTGGTAATATTTAGGCATGCAACTCACGTGATTGGTGTTACTAGTTATAAGGCAACAACCACTAAAGAAAGGAATTGTCTTTTTTTTTTATTTTTTATAGAGCAAAAGATTGAAGGATGCATTAAATTTTCTGTTACACTTTTTTGTGCCATTTTTTATTATATATTTTAATAAATTAACAAACTTCTTGTAATTTACACACACATACACACACTATTAGTATCAACTTTCATCTAGTTAATTTTAATATTAAGTTTTCTACTTTTTCGTATCAACTCAAAATTTTAATAAAATTTCATAACATTTTCTATTTTTTTCTAAGATTATAAACAAAAACATGGCATTGATGATTTTGAGGTATTTGTGCTTGTTAGTTGGCTTGATACTATTCATTCAATCATCTATTTAACTGCCCAAAATAGTTAGAAAATACATCATATGGATGTAAGTTTGTATTTTTGAATGGAATACTTGAACACAAAGTATACATTGAGCAACCTGTAGGATTTGTAAAAAATGGTCAAGAAAATAATGTGTACCAATTGAAAGAACTCTTTATGAGTTGAAACGAGCTCTAAGAGTATGATATACTCATATTGATTCTTTCTTTGTAGCATGATATACTCATATTGAAAGAACTCTTTATTTTCAATGTTGTTCTTTTGATCATGTTTTATATGTGAAGTCATTTATTATAGTGTGGTTGTCATCTTATATTTGTATGTCGATGACCTTATATTTATTAATAATAAACCCAAAATAGTCGTAGAATTTAGAGAGGACATAATTCGACAATTTGAAATAATAGACATGGGTCTTATATCACACTTTCTTGGAATTGAAGTTTCGCCAGACTAGTTAAGGTACTTTTATTTGTCAGAAGAAATATGTAAGAATTATTTTGAAGAAATTCAAAATGAATGGTGCAAAACTAATTTTGACCCCAATACTTTAAAAGTTTAGTAGATAATTTGAGATATTTGACAACTATGAGACTTGACATTAATATTATTGTTGCCTTGATTAATATATTTATAGAAAATCCATGTCAGTCTCACTTACATGTAGTTAAGAGAATTTTGAAATACATTAAATGTACTTAAGGTGATGGAATATTTTATTTAAAAGATGATCTTGTTAATTTTTTTGAATTGACTAGTAGTCATTAGGTTGGACATGCTATTGAGAGAAAAAGTACCTCTAGTTATGCATTCTTCATTGGTTCTAGGATTTTTTTCTTGGGGTTTAAAGAAACAACTAGTTATTGCATTGTAGTAACTAACAGTGCCACTCAAACATTATGGTTTAAAAGAATGCTTGATTTTCTTCAACATAAACAAGATGGAATAACTACAATTTTGCATGATAGAACTTCAGTTATAAAGTTGACAAAGAATTCGGTGTTTCATGGTTGAAGCAAGCATATCAACATTAAATTTTACTTCATTTGTGAATTGGTTCAATAAAAAGAAATTGTGATCGATTATTGCAAAACCAAAAATTAAGTTGCTGACATTTTTACCAAAGTATTGAAAAGGAATTCATTTATGAAATTCAAAAAAATATTTGGCATAGAAAGTTATGAAAACTTAGTTTGAGTGAGACAAGATGGTAGAATTAAACTAAATTTTTTAAATAGATTTTGATTTTTGTAATTTTGTAATTATAAATTAGATATATAAATTTCAATTGTTTTGAGTTTTGTTGAATTTTAGGAGTAGAACATATTATTTAGGGTTTTGATACATATATGGAAAAAAAAAAATAGCTTCTGTTTTGTGAGAATAGCTGCAAGCCTTTTGAGAAATAAATGGCTTGTTTGGTTTATATTTTGAAACTTATTTTTATATTAAATAAATTTTTTAATATTATTTAAAAAATATAAAAATATATTTTTAAATTGTAAAATGTATTTTCACTGTGCATACAAGTCCAAATTCCAAAACCACCAATCACAAAATTGATGCGCGGTTTCCTTTGTAAATTTTGTGTGCCTCCAGATTGTGCGCAAGCTTGATTGATAGATTGTTTGATTGACCTATAGGGTCTTTGATAAATTATTGTTTGTGCCTCTTGTGTGTCTGAGTGTCTCTCTCGTCCATTTGACAGTTTTCATTGGTCAAATCAATTTTCTTCAATATTTTGGAGTTGTTTTTGTAGCCTTCGGCCTTGTTCATTCGGCATCTTTATATTTGCTTTCCTGACTTTATTAATTTTGAATTCAACATTTGGTATCATGGTTAAATTGTTGTTTAGTAATTACGATAAAATGAAATATTATTTATTTTTATTTAAATTGTTTTTATAAATAATATTATGTAAAAATGCATATTAAATTGTTTGATTTATTAGTTTAGTTTAAAAAAATTAATAAAAAATATGAATAAAAATACTAAACGTAATATTTATTAATAAAATTATATTATTTTATTAATAAAATATAATTAATACATTTTATGGATTCTCTAATTAAATATCCATGACCAGGGCTCGCGCCTCTATGCATATGATAATGATTGAATATTATATCAAATGTGTGGCTGGATAAATATGTGGTTACTTATTTATACATCATATTAATTATTAACATCTCCTCAAGATTGAATAGAATATAGAAACTATCCTCGAAGTTTCATATAATTAAAAGGGCATACCTAAAATCTCCTTCTAAATGAAATGTCCACGAGGATAATTTAAAATTATAAAAACTATACTTGGGTTGAAATTGTACACTGTTAATATAAATCCACAACTTTAAGATCCAATTTAAATTAATATTAAAAATCCTCTAATAGTAACATTTTATAATATTGATGTCACAATCATAGTATCAAATATAAAAAAAATAGTGATTTAGCAATATCATGTTTTGCGTTTATAAATTGAATATTGAGTATTTTATATTCTTTTTATTTTAAAAAAAAAGTTTACTTTTAATTTGGTAAAATTTTTTTAGTTACAAGATTCAACATATTTAAGACACAATTAAATGTATAATTTTATATTTTTATCTATACTTTTTAGTTTAGATTGTACACTGTTATTATTTATAAAGGTAATATAAGAATTTGACACAAGAAGTGAATTTTTTTCTGGGTCAAATTTTGTTTTTTGAAAGTAAGCTCTTTTTTTAAAATAGAAAAAATATTTATTTTTATTTCAACACAAAAGATATCCTACATTAAGTTTATAAGAGCAAAAACCATAAATTCTATGCGCAAATGAAAATAAAAATTTTACGCCCTCCTTTAATTTTCGTTGTTTAGTAGTGCGGTTACAACCTTCAAAAAAACAAATTAAAAAAAAAGGGCAAAAAAGGAAGGAGATCTCAATAGAAATTTTTAAAAACTTTGTGAAGTTAATTATAATTATCTCACACCTTAGGGTGGTCAATGTAATTGACCCAAATACCTCGAAATTATTACACAAAATACAAAAAAAGATATCCATGCCCAATCTCTATATGAATGAATCTCTTCTCCAATCTTGATGGAAAAATAACAACGTACAATTGAATTGACCAAAACCATGGCTACCAACGAAGGAGAGCAAACCATCAAGTCAACCAACCCAGCATTGGATCCAGATCTGGATGCTCCGATCCAACCGGGTCTTGAACTGGCCCAATTTGCAGCCGGGTGTTTCTGGGGAGTGGAGTTGGCATTCCAGAGACTGGAAGGGGTAGTAAAAACTGAAGTCGGGTATTCCCAGGGCAACGTTCATAACCCCAATTATAAACTGGTTTGCACCGGATCCACCAATCATGCTGAAGTGGTTCGGGTCCATTTCGACCCGAATGTCTGCCCGTATGTTAGTCTACTCTCTCTTTTCTGGTCGCGCCATAATCCGACTACTCTCAATCGCCAGGTGCCAGAATTATTTCTGTTTTCTGTTCTTTTCTTTCTAATTTTAATTTTCCATGATGTTTTTTAGGTTGAAGTAGTATTTTGCTGGGTATCTAATGAAGTACAATTTAAAGAAAAATGTTGGATTCTTTTTATAATATAATGCTTTGGATTTCTTCGCAGTATATTTGTGTTTAAAGTCAAGTGATAAATAGATATTTATTTTTGGTTTTGAAAATAACACCATCCCTTTAATGTATCTTCTTGAGGGCTCTTATATAAAGTTTTGGAACTTAGTTAAATGGGATTACAAAAATTAGCAACGTTGAAATAAATTCTTTGGTTTATTGGAAAAGGGGAATATTTGGCGTGGCTGATACTTTTGGGGGATTTGGATTTGGACCAAGAAATCATTGATCTGAACAGGATCTTAGTTTTTATGACTTCTGCAATCTGCACAAACTTCATTTTTTAATGCTGCCCTGCTACTCATATGATGCTACACTTGTTGAATTCTAAGATTGTTTTTTGCCTGCACAATTTAGAAAACAATACCTTAGAACTTGCGACTGTGCTGCCATGTCCACATTGACTTTGTGTTCCCCCACACCACCCCCCCCCCCCCCTCCCCTGGTGCTGCCCATCAAAGGTTTCTTAGATTTGCACTATAGTTGGAATTCACGAATATTATCAAAACGAAGTCTGATCGAAGGGAATTGGTGAAATGTCATTCTGAATTGTTCCTGTTCCATTGAAATGGTCTTAATTTTAGTGAAACTGCTACCATTAATATCTTATGATGGAAATTCTTGGTCAGATTGGTGAGGGATCATGGTTTGTTGGATTAGTTTTTAGACTTTGGGGTTAAGTTGTCAGTTTCATTTCCATGGATGTGTGGGTTCCACAACTGACTGGTATAACTCTTCAATAAGAAATGCTCATCATGTTCTGTTTCTACCCCAAATTGTCGAGGTCCGATTTATGTGTTTAGTGAAAAGAACAATGGATGTTGGCCTAGGATTCTGTATTGTTAAAAAATAGTAAAGGCATTAGCTCCAGCTCTTAGTAATTTCAAGATCTTACTAAAAAGGAAGTATTTTGGTATAAGGTCCTCGATAGCCATATATATGTTTGGGATCGATTCCATTTTCCTCTTTTCAGATGGTAAATATTTCTCAGAACATGGAGGGTGAATCAAACCCATGTTTTAATTAGATAGATTCATATTTGTCCATCTCATATAGGAGTCACTTTTTGTTGGTTAATTAAATAGATATACACAAATATGTACCATCAATTAAGCATTGAGTACATCAGATGTATACAGATATACTTTTGCAATCGTTTACCTTAGAATTTGGATGGTGTGTGCTTAAGTTGTATCAAGTTGCTCTGCTCGATGATGTTTGTTAGGGTGGTGATGTTGGCACACAATACCGGTCAGGAATATACTATTATAACAAGACCCAGGCTCAGTTAGCACGAGAATCCCTGGAAGAAAAGCAGAAGGAATACAACGACCAAAAGATTGTGACTGAAATTCTTCCTGCAAAGACGTTTTACCGGGCTGAGGAGTACCACCAGCAATACCTGGAGAAGGGCGGAGGCAGAAATAATAAACAATCGGCTGCAAAAGGTTGCACGGACCCAATCCGTTGCTATGGTTGATGCTGTAATTCTTACATTTATGACATTTCCCTATATCCATGAAGTGATGCAGTTCATGAAATATGCTGCAATAACCTGATTAAGCAATGAATAATGTATTTTAATTCTTCTCAATGTTAGGTTTACTGCTCTGACCATCATATATGGTGGTTGTCATTATCAAATGTGAAACCATCATATTTGGCATTTGTGTTGTAACTGAATATTATCTGTTCAATGACAACTCTTTGGTTGGAAAAGAACATTGTTTAATATTTGTTAAACTTGATATGGAATTTTATCCTCTATAATATGCCCAATATGTGATAGATAGCCTTTCGGTAACTCTATCCAAGGACTGGAGCGTAACTGTGGTTTCCAGTCCTACTGAATTTCGAAGATACTTGAAGGATGGGTTTTTTTCTACCATTATTCTCGTCTTGTTGCCACCTGCAAATCCTCCCATACCGTTCTTGCCCTCCAATTCTCCCATCTCTCAAAAGAAGATAGAAGCAATAAAAGGAGCGTTTGAACTTTGAATTGTTCTATTCGGGCAAGGAATGGTTGGTATTTCTCTTAGAAGTCTCCTACAGTTCTCTTTTCGTCTATTAGGTATTACTATAATGGTATCATCCTTTCTGAAATTATTAGTATGAACAGAAATTAATTGTTTTCTAGAAATGATTTTAAAAAATCTAATGCATCAATTGTGTCATGTTTATGACAGTTGATAAGTTATGATTATTTTTATGCATTAATGGCCATTTTACTAGTTCCTGGTCATGAATGATTTTACGATGTCTGTTGTTCTTCAGTGAATTTGATATTGTAAGTTAGGCATGATTTTAAGCCAGCAGTTAATTTTGGCTTATTCATAGGAGTTGCAAAAGTAGTAATTATTTCTAATGAAGGAAAAATGAAGCACAAATACTCATCAATTCCCATTAATCTACAGAGTTGACATCAGTAACATCATGGAATCAATACAAAGTGGTACGCAGTTGAAAACATTTAAGATTTGATGAGAATTGTTACTTGGACATAACAGAAACACAATCTTCAGTTAATAGAGTAAGGAATTTAGGCTGTTCAGAGTTCATCCTTAGTCTTGGATGCATCAGTATCTCCAACAGGATTACTGGAAGATTTCTTGATTGGATAAGAGGGTTCCATGGCTATACCACAAAGTCCTTCTTCATCAGCTATTCCACTCTCCATCCGTATGTAGCCCTTCTCTCCCCATTCAGGTCCCCAAGAATTCCTCACAATCCAGTATTTGGTTCCATCAAGGGTTGTTCCATAGCCTACAATTGCCACCCCATGATCCAGCTCTTTGCCACAATCTCCTGTAAATACCCCCTGACACAGTAGAGAAACACACCTTAGGCTAAACAAGATCAGATAAACAAACTGTTAGCTGCTGCCTCTTCTTCTTCTTCTTCTTCTTCTTTTTTTTAATTTCAAATTATTTGTACAAGAAAAAGGAAAAGAAATGATTAGAATGATCCGACATTTGCAGAGATATAAAGAAGAACCATTAAGATAGTTTTTACTGTGAAAGTTTTAATCAACTTATTTTGAGCAATCGAGAGGAGAACCTCTTTATCTGTAGGTGAGGCATATTACTTGAAAAGATTTACCTCAGAATAAAACTGAAAATCTGAACCTCCAGCATCTATCGCTACAGAAATTATTTGGTTGGCCGCTGCTTTCTGAAGTGCACCCTCATCATTGGGAGGTACATCCTCATATCCATCAATTGACACTACTGGATGGTTTAACTGCAAATTGGATCATCATATGATATTTCATAACTTTCAGGATCAAGAAAAAATGCTGTTTCTTTATACAATTAGTTGAGTTACGACGCAATTTTCCATAATTTACCATGTCCGAATCACAACTGCCATCTTCAGCCTCGTAAGGATAATTTTTCTCCGTTGTTATGCCTCCCTTTTTGCGGATGAACTCGAAAGCTAAATCCATTAGTCCTCCATTGCATCCTTGATTTTCTGTGTTGTCACAATCGATCAGTTCTTGCTCTGACAATGAAACGACCTTCTTTGTTTTGATTGCGTTTATCCCCTCGACTGCAGCAACTGTTGAAAATGCCCAACAACTACCTGTTTTGTACATCATCACCAAAATATATGCATCATAAAAATCAGTGCAATAAACATAGTACATCGATCCCTTTATATGTTCTGAGCCTATTGGCTCTTCTGAAACAAGTGGGATGTAGAGAGAAAGGACAGTGGGTAAGAAAATGAACCCTTTTCTGGGATGGAGTTCGGTTAGTAATGGTATGAAATAAACAGCAGGAAGTTATTCACAATAGTCTTACCACATTGGCCTTGATCCTTTACAGGAGCCACAGCACCTTTCCGCCTCCAATCAACAGAGGGTGGAACATGATCAACATTAGCATACATAAACGAACCACTCTCCTTGCGACTTCCTTGGAGCATCCTGTGGTGCTTGATCTTTGAACCAGCATACAAGCTTCTGAATTCATGGTTAGTCATGTCTGCGAACTTGTTGAGTTTCAATTTATAAGGTTTATCCTTCTTGTTGAAGTGATGAACATAGTGAACGTTTGCTTTAAACACGTTAAATCGCTTCTGTTTCTCGTCGAGACTTGTGGAGACTGTATGATGGCTTCTCCACCTCTCATACATATTTAACAGACTCTCCTCAGTTTCCAACTCCTCCTCATGGTAGTCGAAACTGGCCCCTAGACTAAGGACCAAGGCTAAAGAAAGAGCAATAAGTAAGAACTTCTTCATCTCTATTGTGATCAATTCCAGTAATCAACAATTCTTAACACTTGGATAATAAATGATCAATGCCTTATATAGAGGAGTGATCAAGGAGATAGCAAGAAAAATGGTAGAATGACACAAGCCTACTCCTCGTATAATGGACTTTGATCTTTCCTTATGGGCATAAACTAGCAAACAATGGTAGGGTGTTCAAGTAAGGATGGCATGAGAATGTATTTTATAGATAACATGAATGGGATATACACAAACAGTCTTCACAAGCAAAGGCCCTTTATAGGTGTATTTGCCCTCTAGATTCCAAAACTTTAGTTATTAATTTATCTTCAATTTTTTTAAGCACCTACAACTCTATTTGTACAATGTGGTTATTGTTTACACTCCATCTCTTAATTCATATACTTTTTAGAAACATTTTTTTCTCGTGATTTGGGATCTGATATAATTCAACTGCTAAGGTATTCTTTTTTCGTTCAGAACATTTCAATTGTGACCATCTTAATTTCATCATTTTCTTTCTTGTTTAAAAGAAAAAGGTGAAAAAAAAATTGTGTTCGGATTGGAGCAACTTTAAAAGGGAAGAAGGGGGAAAAAAAGTTAGAAAAGGGGAGTAAAGAGGAGTGTCATTGGCATTGTGTGAACATATGACTTGTTACACATGGGGATGTGTAATGTGTGGTGGATTGGGAGGTCACACACGTTGTTGAGTTGTGTAAGAGAGAAAGTAGAGAGGAATGACGAGGAAGATTTTAGTTAGTTACGTCCGTTAGGCGCTTAATTTCTTCCACGCTTTCTTGCAAGCTAGGGAAACAGGGCTTTATCCATCTGCTGCTGCTGCTGCTGCCGCCTTCCTAGTAAACTAACTGAATTAGAAACCTTTCTTGAAAAGCTTTCCTACGTAGGGGAAGTTAGTAGAATAAGGAAAACAATCGAGGAGATAATATTAATAAAAGTACTAAATAAATAAGTACATAATTAACACCCAATTATTAGCTACCTAAGCAAACAAGCCATGAGTAAACTACTATTAATGTTTTAATTTTTTTTTAGAGTGAATCAAATAAGATTCTGCCTAACTCTTGGAGTCTTGGAATCTAGAGTTATATATAGTGAATGAAGTCGCTTGATAAGTAAGCTAAAGGTAAATTTCATTGGCAACAAGTTTTTCTATTTAAAGAATCTCATGAGTATTGATTCTCAACTCTAAAATAATTGTTGTATTTTGGACAAAGGAAAAGATGTGACAAATTTTAGTTGCCTTGATAACTAAGGTTTGAGTAGAATCAAGTTCTAATTCGTCATGGTATGCCAATGGTGTATTATAATAGAAAATGATGTCATTTTATTTATAATTTAAATAGAACAACATCGATTTATTAAACGTTTTAAAGTGTGACACACTATTAACAACATCGATTTATTAAACGTTTTAAAGTGTGACACACTATTAACATAGACAAAGAATCTCATTATGTTTTGAATGTAAAATATTTCTCTTTATCATACTATGATCGCTATCCATTAAAAAATAAAAGGTTTGAATTAATGGTAAATGTTCCAATTTCATTGGAGCCCCTTATTAGGTATCTTATGCATTTTTAGCTTCTTTTTTTTCTGTCTAAATTGGAACATAAGATCTCTTATGAAATTGGCCTGCTGGAACTTTTGATTTCATTAGAATCCAAAGTAGTAGTTTGTCTACAGAACGTTATCTAATCTCTGAAAGTTTCTTTCCCCGAAAAAACATATTTTATGCAGACTTCGAGGATTCGCCTTTCTTAGCTTAGTGAAGCTCTTCTCTCGTTCTCGAAACGATTCTCCTGCAGATCCCAAAATGTAGGTCTGCAATTGAGGGGTCACCAATGCGTCTTTCCTTTTTGTATTATACGCCTGTTCCCTTGAACTCGCTGGAGGCGAATCCCTCTTTTTTGGCTTTCCATAAGGTTGAGGAGTTCCCCTAAAGAAGAGGATGATAAATTTTGTCATGGCTAGCTTCTTTTTATTTCTAAAATTTGCCATTTTCTGCTTGGTTCAAGAATATATTGTGGAGAAAATGAGAAGGTTTAGACATTGCCTGTGTATTCTTTGATTAGAGACACGCAATTAAACCAAGTTTTAATTAATGAATCATATACGTAGCAAGGTTTGTTCAATAAGCTACTAATTGGGATCTTTTCTTCAAATCATTGTTTACTTTCTTGCTTTATGTCCTAAAACCTGGGCAACTTTGCCAAGAGTGCGTGTTTTGTTTTGGTTTTCCTGAATAAAATTTGAGCAGTTTCCAGGGCTAAGAAAACTTTCTTTTACTGAAAAACATGACACTTATGAAGTTGACAAGGACATATGGCGTGGCCGTAAAGCTTTGATATGTGTGATGTGGTGTTTAATCTCCTTTAACATAAATGCAATCTAATCTAAACATACTGTACATATATTCTGTATATATATATATATATTAATGCACTATTTTAGATAATTAGAGGGAATAATTTATATGGTAAATTACATCTACCTACCTTGAGGTTGGTTTTATTACCAATTGCTTGCTAAGATTTCAAAATATTACGGTCTCTTCCTTTGACCTTCTAAAAGTTAGTTTTTTGTTACATAATTCATGAAATAATAAGTTAGTTTTTTGTTACATAATTCATGAAATAGTAGCTAAAATAATACGCAAAAATATGAATAAGAAGTGTTTTACAAATAAATATAAATGCATTAAAGACATTAACTTGAAAAATATATACATTCAATTTAACTAAAAATAAAATTATGATATAAATTCAACGTAAAAAAGATGAATTAAACTCTATTTTTGCATATGATTTTAGCCATTTCATGAATTATGTGATGAAAGACTAATTTTTAAATGGTCAAAAAAGCAAATCATTATATTTCCAAATCTTAGGGGGCAATTGGTAATAAAGGCAAATCTCAGGAGAAGTAGATGTAATTTACCCTAATTTATAATTTAAAAATATATATATACTATCTACATATAAAGGGACAAAAAAAAATTCATGTAATTAAATCATTGTACTAAAAATAAAAATACAACAAATATAATAAAATAATTTTTACTTTGGCACCCAAAAGTTGAGGATTCTTGAGGACAACTAATTAGCTCATAGGACAATTCTATCCAAAGTGAACTTATTACTTCTTTTTTTTTTTGAAATATTTTGTATTATTATTGGTAGTATTAAGTTTTATATTAGTCACAACACTACTGGTTTTGATTTTATCAAAATAACAATTTGACATTAATGAAGTTGCAATTTAGTACTTGATTTTGGACGTATGAGTAACTTCACACCACGGCAAATATTCTAACACAATTACAAATATTCACGTACAAAATAGATTTCAAAATTATTTTCACACTTTCAATGCAAAAGTTAATTTTAAAAATAGATTTCAAAAAGTTACAACCACGAACTTCATCATTCTTTTTAGACTTAGATATATATATATATATATATATATTGTAGAATATTACGTTACAAGTATATATATTGCAGAATATTACGTTACAAGTATATAATAGAACAGAATGGAGAGAAAGTATATAATAGAGAAAGTAGAAAAACACTAGAGATAGTAGAGAAATTAGAGGAGAAACTCTTATTTCACTTTTCTTCGCCACACCTCCTAATGACCAAACTATGCTCCTATTTATAGGAGAACAATGATGTACCTATCAATGTATTTGAATAAATACATACATTAGAAAGGGATAAATGTTTACATTAGATAAGGATAAATGTTTACATTAGCTAAGAATAAGTGCTTGCATTAGATAGAAATAAGTATATTCATTAGATATGATGAATATACATTGGATAGGGATATGAACAAATATTAGATAGGGATGAATATAATGAATATCCATTCATGTATTTCATAACAATATATATATATATATATATTAGACATTTGTTGTGAACCCAATTTGGAACCTAACCCCTCCCAAATACAATTCTCCTTCCCTCCCTCCCCTGTATTGCGGGCTGCTCATTTGGTCCAATTCACTGGCTCCGTTTGGATTGTGTTGTATTTGAAAATTTTGTATTGGAATGTGTAAAAGTTTTGATGAGAATTTTTTGTATGAAAAAAGTGATATGAAAATGTAAATTGAAGAGAATTTTTTTTTGAAATAATATGAGAAGAATTTTGGAGGGAATTTAAATTTTAAATTTTAAAATAAAAAATTGTTTGAATATTTTATTTTTATAGTTAAAAAAAGTTAACTTTTTGTAAATAAAAATGCTTTCCAAACGGAGTCTCATGAGATATTAGCATTGAGATTTTTTCATTTTGTGTTTACTAAATTGATGTCATGTGTATATGAGAAGAAAATTTTCAAGAGGAATCGATGCACCATATGAGATTGTATAGTTTAGAATAGTCAGAAATTATGTTTTTTAATAGTAAATTACTCAAAAAAGAGGAGACAAAAACATAATTAAACTTCCTAAGGATTAATTGGTTGGCTGGCATTGGAAAGGATAAATGCTAGTGGTCTAATGGACAATGAATGCAGCCTAGAATATCATTGCTGTGGAAGTTGGGAAAGAGTGGACACATTAGTTTATTCTGTCTTCTGTCTGTATATATATATTAGCAATCAAAATTGAATAATACCGAAAGCAATGATAGCGAAGAAAAATAACAAAAGTAAAGCAAGATAGAACAACAATTACTATAATAGAACGTAACAGCACAGTACTTTTTAGCACAAAACAAATAGGATGAAATGGTATAAGGAAGAAGTTTTCTTGACAAGGGTACCCCATCAAAGATACTACTAACGTTGTAACTCTTTGAGTAATGATATTTATAGTAAAGATCTTTAATGACTTTTTTTTTTATAATTGATTTGGTATTTATGTAATAAAAAAATACTGAATTATGAGAGTAATTCTTATTAAGTAACTTTTTCACTCGTGTGTATTATTACTTACTAGAATTGTAGTATGTATAAAAGAGATTTAACCATTTTGATCATTTTTGAACATCTCTCGTAATATCATTTTTGAAACTTTTAAAAATTTGATTATTTCTATATGATTTCTATTGCACTGTCTTACTCTAATTCAATGGGTTTTAAAGAAAAAAATTCTTGATTATTTTATAAACTCAGACTAAATAATTTCAAGATTCTAAATTGTAACCTTAAACAAAAATCTTCACACACTTTAAATCAATTATTATGATGATTTTGAAAGGGATAAAATTCCAAATTAACGTTTTATGGGAAAATAATCATGGATTTTAATTATTACCGTATATCTAAACCTTGTGAATGATTACAGTAAATTAGATGAGTAGACAGTAGTCATTTTGGGCGTGAGGAAATTTCCTTGTTAAAGTTAATTGTGCAACAAAACTTAAAATATATCAACTTCTTTATGACCAAAAAGAAAAAGATACATTTATATCATTGTTGCATGTATTATATAAAAATTATTTGCAAAGTTTAAGGAACCAAAAAACAAAAAAATTGCATATTGACATGTGTTACGGATGAAATGAATAACCCCTGCATACATTTATATCATTCCACAATGTCAAAAGTGTACACAATTTGATTTGAATGAAAATAGTTTCAATGAAAAGTTAGAAACTTATTAAAAAATAAAATAATAATAAATAATTATATATATATTTTTTTTTACTACATCATTTATTATAGTATTTTACTAAAATATCATTATTCATTGGATTTAGCCCTTCCACAATTTTACATTCTCAAAAACTATAATTGAAACTTTTACATAAATATATGCTAAAATATACATTTTGTGGTATCCAAAGATATCTGTTTGTTTGCGTTATGAATTTTGGTACCAACAAAAAAGTTATGTAGGACAATATATTATTTTTTTGCTAATCGCTATGGATATATATGGTTGAATGATTTGTTCTTGTGGACAAATTAATTAATTATGAATTATTTACATTAAGTAATTTATCTTTAGGGCTTTGATTAACATGAACTTTTCTTGCTAACTTATTTGGAAAATTGTTATTTTTATAATTTGTGATTGTATAAAAAGTAATAATAAATTAAGATTTTTTTTTTAAGACTTTCACTCGTCTGAAATTTTCAACAATATAAATTTCTTGGCCAAAATTACTTGTATTAAAAAACAACACACACACACACGCATCCACACCTTTTATTCATATCCTACTCATCCAACTTTTTTTTATTGCGCTTTATTTTATTTTCACGATTACAATTGTTACCTTTGTTATTAAATATTTTTCTTCTATTCAATACTTAAAGTGGCAAATTTAGGTAGTTTGCATTAACCAATTAATTATTCAAATTGAAAAAAGAAAATTTGAAAAAAAATGTTCTTTTTATAAGGTAGGTTGCTCTCTAGATTTATCATCGTTTATACTAGCCTACTATCCATTATATTTTTGTAAGAAATTTTTCCGCAATTCGAATTCATAATCTCACTATCACATGACAATAACTTTTACCACTACACTAAAACTTTCTTTTAAAGTAATGATTTTCTTAATCACAAATATTTAAACAGAACAATTTTTATTTTCTTTCTTTCTTTTCTTTGTTGGAGAGTAATATTATCTTGATCACCAATGTTTGAAAGCAACCAATAACAGTTGGCAAGTTGAAAAGCTCATCTGAGTGAAAAAGGAAATCACATAAAAGTGAACACAAAAATTGCCAAAGTAATCCAAGACTTAGCCTACTGCCTCGTGTCCATCAAATCGAATTACAAAGGCTATAGCCCAAAAAAAGTAATAATATGAATCTTACAAATATGTCTACAACAATGACAAACAATTACACAACAAATGTACCCTGTCCAATAAGTGTTGTATTTTTTCACTTCCAATACAAAAATATCACTTGCATCACCCCAATTGGTGAAGAATCAATTTTTGCAAGGAAAAATCATCTTCCAAACCGTTGGCTTATGCCTCCCTCGAAAAATAGAAACATCCAGGACAAAGATACGAAAATGACATGAAATCAAAACTGCAGTCCTGAATGCAATTCTGTGCTTAAAATTGGAAAGATAAAGACAATTCATTCAACCGAATGACCTTTTCACAAGCTCCATCAATAAGGAAGACTCAACCAATACAAAAACAATGACAAGTTTAAGAAAAGCGCCTGCCAAAGCTGCTACAGGAATTGAGAATGACAACCAAACAAGTGGCCATGCCTGCAGATGATAAAATGCAGAGATCCCTGATGACTAATTGTCTTGATGAAAATGTTGCTATATAGTTTGGATTCTTAATCGGACTACGTGGGTTAGAATTGATAGACCAATAAAACTAAAATATGGGAGATATCATGGATGAGAAGGGGAAGCCAAGATCATTGCGACTGGTTTTTAAGCACGCAGACACACTGGATAAGGTGTTGATGGCACTTGGAACAATTGGTTCTGTTGTAGATGGATCAGCCGTGGCTACGAACATGATAGTGCTTAGCAGCCTAATGAATACATATGGTAGAGGCTCATCTGGAATCACTCCTCATGATGTAAACAAGGTCATTAATCATACCTCAGTTACTAAGCAAAAATAAATAAATAAATGAAAAGCATGCGCATATCACGCCAATGCTCCTCTAGAATATATGTTTACAGCTTTAGCAAATTCAATATTTATGCCTAAATGAAACTAACATAAAATTGTTATTACTAGCTAGAATTCCATGGTTCCAATCTTCTAATCAATGCGCAGTAAGTTGATATCAATTTGCTATGATGCAGTATGCACTTTACCTGCTTTATGTTGCTGTTGCGCTTGGTTCAGGGGCATTTTTAGGTATGCTCTTTATTCTTCTGCATCTTACTGTAAAAAGTTTTGTCCGAAATACAGAATATATACTGTTAAATAAGGCAAAACCCATCAAATTCCTACATCCCAAGTCTGATATATATGTTCTGCTCATGGAACTTTTGAATACAAAATAATATTCGTGGGGATATGGCACTTGTTTCTATTGTACAGTTTGCAAAATTTTTAATCAGATATGCTGTTTCAAAGTTAACTGACAAAATTTATTCTGCCTGATTGTCAATTTTCTTTCGAACTTCTGCGTACTGTTCTGAACGTGTGGTGTTGCCTTTACAACAGAAGGATTCTGTTGGGCACGCACCGCAGAAAGGCAGACATCGCGACTACGCACCAAATATTTAGAAGCTGTCCTACGGCAAGATGTAGGATTTTTTGACATGGTTTATGAAACATCCATGACATCACAAGTGGTCTCGAGTATTTCCACTGACTCACTAACCATACAAGGAGTTCTCAGTGAGAAGGTTTTTGGCCCTAGAACAAATTAAAAACTCCAGGTTAAAATAATTCTATACTTTCATTCTGGATGATTCATGCTTACTACGTTAACATGTGCTGTATTTCAGATTCCAAACTTCATCTCCAATTTGGCAATGTCCACCACTTCTCAAATTGCTGCAATCTACCTTTGCTGGAGATTGGCAATTATTGGCATCCCAGCACTGTTTATGCTTTTTATTCCAGGAATAGTGTATGGGAAGCTTTTAGCTGGTATTGGCAAACAGATACAAGAAGCTTATGCAGTTGCAGGAGGAATAGTTCAGCAGGCATTCTCATCCATCCGGACTGTTTACTCTTATGTAGGAGAAGCGCAGACAGCCAGGAGGTTTTCGGCAGCACTAGAACCTACTTTGAAGCTTGGGATTAAACAAGGACTCCTCAAAGGAATGGCCATTGGCTGCACTGGTCTGATATTTGCAGTTTGGGCACTTGAGAGCTGGTATGGGAGCATTCTGGTCATTGATAAAGGGGTCAAAGGTGGAAATGCTTTCACTTCTGCAGTGAAAAGGAAATCACATAAAAGTGAACACAAAAATTGCCAAAGTAATCCAAGACTTAGCCTACTGCCTCGTGTCCATCAAATCGAATTCCAAAGGCTATAGCCCAAAAAAAGTAATAATATGAATCTTACAAATATGTCTACAACAATGACAAACAATTACACAACAAATGTACCCTGTCCAATAAGTGTTGTATTTTTTCACTTCCAATCCAAAAATATCACTTGCATCACCCCAATTGGTGAAGAATCAATTTTTGCAAGGAAAAATCATCTTCCAAACCGTTGGCTTATGCCTCCCTTGAAAAATAGAAACATCCAGGACAAAGATACGAAAATGACATGAAATCAAAACTGCAGTCCTGAATTCAATTCTGTGCTTAAAATTGGAAAGATAAAGACAATTCATTCAACCGAATGACCTTTTCACAAGCTCCATCAATAAGGAAGACTCAACCAATACAAAAACAATGACAAGTTTAAGAAAAGCGCCAGCCAAAGCTGCTACAGGAATTGAGAATGACAACCAAACAAGTGGCCATGCCTGCAGATGATAAAATGCAGAGATCCCTGATGACTAATTGTCTTGATGAAAATGTTGCTATATAGTTTGGATTCTTAATCGGACTACGTGGGTTAGAATTGATAGACCAATAAAACTAAAATATGGGAGATATCATGGATGAGAAGGGGAAGCCAAGATCATTGCGACTGGTTTTTAAGCACGCAGACACACTGGATAAGGTGTTGATGGCACTTGGAACAATTGGTTCTGTTGTAGATGGATCAGCCGTGGCTACGAACATGATAGTGCTTAGCAGCCTAATGAATACATATGGTAGAGGCTCATCTGGAATCACTCCTCATGATGTAAACAAGGTCATTAATCATACCTCAGTTACTAAGCAAAAATAAATAAATAAATGAAAAGCATGCGCATATCACGCCAATGCTCCTCTAGAATATATGTTTACAGCTTTAGCAAATTCAATATTTATGCCTAAATGAAACTAACATAAAATTGTTATTACTAGCTAGAATTCCATAGTTGCAATCTTCTAATCAATGCGCAGTAAGTTGATATCAATTTGCTATGATGCAGTATGCACTTTACCTGCTTTATGTTGCTGTTGCGCTTGGTTCAGGGGCATTTTTAGGTATGCTCTTTATTCTTCTGCATCTTACCGTAAAAAGTTTTGTCCGAAATACAGAATATATGCTGTTAAATAAGGCAAAACCCATCAAATTCCTACATCCCAAGTCTGATATATATGTTCTGCTCATGGAACTTCTGAATACAAAATAATATTCGTGGGGATATGGCACTTGTTTCTATTGTACAGTTTGCAAAATTTTTAATCAGATATGCTGTTTCAAAGTTAACTGACAAAATTTATTCTGCCTGATTGTCAATTTTCTTTCGAACTTCTGCGTACTGTTCTGAACGTGTGGTGTTGCCTTTACAACAGAAGGATTCTGTTGGGCACGCACCGCAGAAAGGCAGACATCGCGACTACGCACCAAATATTTAGAAGCTGTCCTACGGCAAGATGTAGGATTTTTTGACATGGTTCATGAAACATCCATGACATCACAAGTGGTCTCGAGTATTTCCACTGACTCACTAACCATACAAGGAGTTCTCAGTGAGAAGGTTTTTGGCCCTAGAACAAATTAAAAACTCCAGGTTAAAATAATTCTATACTTTCATTCTGGATGATTCATGCTTACTACGTTAACATGTGCTGTATTTCAGATTCCAAACTTCATCTCCAATTTGGCAATGTCCACCACTTCTCAAATTGCTGCAATCTACCTTTGCTGGAGATTGGCAATTATTGGCATCCCAGCACTGTTTATGCTTTTTATTCCAGGAATAGTGTATGGGAAGCTGTTAGCTGGTATTGGCAAACAGATACAAGAAGCTTATGCAGTTGCAGGAGGAATAGTTCAGCAGGCATTCTCATCCATCCGGACTGTTTACTCTTATGTAGGAGAAGCGCAGACAGCCAGGAGGTTTTCAGCAGCACTAGAACCTACTTTGAAGCTTGGGATTAAACAAGGACTCCTCAAAGGAATGGCCATTGGTTGCACTGGTCTGATATTTGCAGTTTGGGCACTTGAGAGCTGGTATGGGAGCATTCTGGTCATTGATAAAGGGGTCAAAGGTGGAAATGCTTTCACTTCTGCAGTTTGTGTTATCTACGGAGGAGTGTAAGTTTCATAACGCTACTGTTTTTCTCTGATTTCTCTAAATCAAATCAAGCTACATCAAATATGAATAATGATGATGGATATTCTTTAAGAGAGTTCTGGGAAGCATATTAACAATAATACCTTTCAAACAACGTTTGCCCGAAATCATTCAGTGAACCAGAACAATCATTTATGCAATTCTTGCTAAAGGGGTGAACTGCATTTTTTTTTCCTGAGGATATGTTGTATGTTCATAAGAACTGTACTTTTTAGGAAAACATGATATGGAATTTAAAATTTGTTAATAAGCTTTGGATAAGATTTAAATGGTGTTGAGAAAGTGATCAATATTTAATGAACATTACTCCCGTGATTTTTAATTAAACTTTGAAATCAGGCTTCAAATCCAGATGGATTCCACATGCAAGGAAAATAAAAAATAGAATAACAACAACACCACCATTTTGAATGATTCGCCACACACAAACTGCACACAGTACCCGCTACATAACCTTCCCCCATGCTTGTTACAGTTTTATGAACATCTTTTCAATGATAATTTTTTATCTGTCAGGATTCTGAAAAGTATTCTTCCTTGGGGAATATCAGCCACGCCTTTCCAATGATATGATTACCATGTCCAATGTTGATTTCTTTTACATTACAGTATTGACAACAAGAAAAGTGGAAACTATAGTACAATTGCTGCGGGAAATGAACAATAAACTGTGCAAGACAATGATTATGGACAAACAAAAGCTACTTGATGAGCAAAAATGTTAATAATAAATATTAATGTGGTAAAAATAACTTCTGCTTAATTTTCTAGCTGTTTGTACAGTAGAAGATATTAACAGATATTTTAATAACCTTGCAGTGCTCTTGGGAGTTCTCTGGTAAATATCAAGTACTTTGCAGAAGCAAAAATTGCTGCTGCTAGCGTTTTTGAAATGATTGAACGAATCCCAAGCATAGACTCTAAAGATCGGAAAGGTGAAACCATTGAGAATGTGAAAGGTGAATTGGAGTTCAAAGACATTGACTTCGCATACCCATCTAGACCAGAAACCTTAGTACTAACAAAGTTCAATCTCAAGGTGATACCACGCCAAACTGTTGGATTGGTCGGTGGGAGTGGGTCAGGAAAATCAACAGTGATCAATTTGCTCGAAAGATTCTATGATCCCCTTGAAGGAGAAGTACTATTAGATGGGATTAATGTGAAGTCCTTGCAACTGAAATGGTTGCGGAAGCAAATGGCATTGGTTAGTCAAGATCCTATACTTTTTGCAACATCAATCAAGGATAACATTTTATTCGGAAAAGAGGATGCATCAGATGAAGAGATTATTGAAGCAGCTAAAGCTGCCAATGCACATGAGTTCATAACGCAACTACCAAATGGCTATAACACTCAGGTAGGTGCGAAATTCATAGGCATTTTTTTCATTTTCTTGGGCATGCGGATTTGTTTACCAAGTAATTTCTCAGGTGCAAGAATTTTGATCTTTTTCAGGTGGGTCAACTAGGAACTCAGATGTCAGAAGGGCAGAAGCAGAGGATTTCCATCGCAAGAGCATTGCTTGTGGACCCTAGAATCTTGCTGCTTGATGAAGCAACAAGTTCCCTGGATTCACAGTCTGAGAAAGCTGTTCAGGACGCTCTGAATCAGGCTTCACAAGGACGCACGACTCTAGTGGTTGCCCATCGTTTTTCTGCTCTGCGCACTGCGGATGCAATTGCTGTCATTCAGTCAGGAAAAGTCGTAGAATTAGGTTCTCATGATGAACTTGTCCAAAATAAGAATGGACCATACTCAATGATGGTGCGTCAACAGAAGAAACCAATGCATGACGAAGTAATGTACACACCTACTGAAGCTGAAGACCACATTGCCTCAACTAGGGACGCATGCACTCCCACTAAAGGAACAACGAACTCTCCAGCTCATTCAGTTTTTCATCATGAGGAGCAAACTTATCAACAAGGGACAGATGAACAATACTCTCCGCCAACTATATTAGAAATGTTAAAAATGACTGCACCTGAATGGAAATCAACCCTGTTTGGAAGCCTTGGTGCATTTTGCTTTGGATTATTACACCCAATCCACTCATTCTGCCTGGGGGCATTGATATCTGTTTATTTCATTAATGACCACAATGAAATCAAGTCACAAACAAGAAAATATTGCTTTGTTTTCGTAGGCATTTCAGTCTGTGCTTTCATCTCTAATATCATGCAGCATTACCACTTTGGAATCATGGGGGAGAATCTGACAAAAAGAGTTAGAGAGGTATGCTTATCAAAGATCCTGACTTTTGAGACTCAGTGGTTTGATCATGAAGACAATAATACTGGTGCATTGTGCTCAAGATTAGCAAAAGATGCAACCTTTGTAAGATCTCTTCTTGCAGATCGTTTGGCATTTCTCATACAATCAATTTCTGGATTAACTTTGTCAGTAATTTTCTCTCTGCTATTGTCCTGGAGACTTGCTCTTGTAGCTATTGCAATGCAGCCAGTTATTATTGGCACCTTTTATCTGAAGGAAATGATGATGACCCACACGTCCAAGAAAATTTTGAAGTCACATAACAGAAGTAGTGGGTTAGCAAGTGAAGCTGTAGTTAACCATAGGATCATTACAGCGTTTTACTCACAGGAAAGGATCATGAAATTGTTTGAAACAGCACAAAAAGCCCCCAGGACAGAGAGTCACAAGCAATCTTGGTATGCTGCTCTGGGACTATTCACCTCCCAGTTTCTTGGAGCAACAAATATGGCAATAATATTATGGTATGGAGGTAAACTTCTTCTTCATGGAGATATAGCTTTCAAGCACATTTTCCAGACATTTTTCATTGTGATGGCAATGGGAAAAGTTATAGGCGACAGTGGAAGCATGACTAGGGATCTATCAAAAGGAACAAATGCATTAAAGTCAATCTTCATCATTTTAAGAAGAAAAAGCAAGATGGAGCCCAATGATCAAGATGCCATTATTCCTGCTGGAGTAAGTGGGAAAATAGAACTAAAAGATGTTGAATTCTTTTATCCAACAAGACCAAAACAAATGATCTTGAAGAATCTGTGCATAAAAATTGAAGCAGGGGAAGTTGTTGCCTTAGTTGGTCAAAGTGGCTCAGGAAAATCAACAATCATCAGAATGATTGAAAGATTCTATGATCCATCAAAAGGGTCAGTTGAAATAGATGGAACTGATATAAGATTGTATAATCTTAGAGCTTTAAGGGCACAAATTGCATGGGTAGGACAGGACCCAAGTCTTTTTGCAGGAACAATCTATGAAAATATTGCCTATGGAACAGAGAGTGCAACTGAAGCAGAGGTTATAAAGGCTGCAACTCTTGCAAATGCTCATGAATTTATAAGGTTTATTCCTAGTTTTTAATTCCCTCAATAGTGTTTCTCATTTTAACTTTTCTGGTCAATCATTTTTGCCTTTATTTGTTCATGCACATGATCAACAGCTCAATGCAAGATGGTTATGGAACTTACTGTGGAGAAAGAGGAGTACAGCTATCAGGAGGACAAAAGCAAAGGATAGCACTTGCTCGTGCACTGTTGAAGAATCCCCCCATCTTATTACTGGATGAGGCAACAAGTGCATTAGACCTTAAATCAGAGAATCTTGTCCAAGATGCCCTTGAGAAGACCATGATTGGTAGGACGTGTGTAATTGTAGCTCATCGATTATCCACAATTCAAAAGTCAAACAAAATCTCAGTGGTTGATAGTGGTAGGATCATAGAAGAGGGGTCTAATGATGAGCTACTTGCAAAAGGAGAAAATGGTGCCTATTATACACTAGTCAAACTCCAGCGCCAGGCTGCGGTCAATTAAGAAACCACAAAGCCATGGTGAAGGTGAGGAAGGATTCTTGCAAATCAACTAGACTAGAGGAAGAGAAGATAGTTTGCTTTGGATTGTCTGCCAGGTGCATATCTTTTTTTTATTATATCACATTCTTCAGCCATGATATGTAAAGTTCATCAGAAGCAACAAAACATACCAAAGAACCATACCAGGTATAGATTCCTCTTGGTGAAATTGATCCCTACTTGGTGCTATATATGTATTCTTTAAGTTCCTACCTGGTATTATAACTTCTCTTCGTTTCTCCTATGCCATTGGCATCTTTTACAAGCAGATCATGAGACTTATCCCAAGCAGTCAAATTTAAAAAATCTGCACCTTCATTAACCTAGCACTTAACCATCCATTTTTATGTCAAAAGCAATCCTAGCTTGCTGCTCCGTGGGTCTATACAAACATTATAACGCCCAAGTTCATGGAAAGACCAAGTAAAGACATGAAAAGAAATGGCAAAAGAGATCAGGATTCTGGCTAATTAAATGACTCACCCAAGGAAGCAGCAGTTTTCTGGTTATCCAATGTAGCAGATACAGGATCACTGAAGCGATTGAAAGAAAAATAGTAGTAGTTAGGGCAGTCCTCAAGGACAAGAATCTTAAAAGTACCAAAAACATAAAATTTGGCTTGGGTAATTTCTAACTTGTCATACCTTGACAAAATCTTCAGAAGCAAAAACCTGTTAGACAAGTATCTTATACAGCGAGGTGACTTTAGGTACAGATAACATACTAAAATCAGTAATTGATCTCTCAACAAGTTAAAAGTACGAAAAGAAGGCTGAAACACAACATGGGAAAAAAATGAAGAGCTTTAGAGATGCATCACAGAAATTAAATTATATGAACAAAGACTGAAATAATCATTTCCATTATGTTATCAAACCAGAGAGAGAGAAACACAATCATACCAAGTGCCACTAATGCTACAGAAAATTAACATTCGGCCTTTTTCCCACCTAAATAACAACAAAAATGTAGTACACTAGAAAAATATTCTGTCTGACTCAACGTCTCTTCAAAGCAGCACGATTATGCAACTCCAACAACTGCTCCAGAGACGCCAACACCCATCTATCATCTATCTGAGCAAACACTTTTTGATTAAGGGAATCAATAATAATGTTAATGCTACCAAACCCATAAATCTGATGACCATCTTGCATTCTGCCAGGCTTTGGTTTGAACAGCAAACCATTCTGCTGCGCATGCACTTCAATAACTTCTTTCAAGCTCATCTCAAACCCACCATTTCCTTGCACACGAGGTCCATTGCCTAAACCAACAGGGCCACGTTCATGAGCCTGAGTGGCTGCTTTTTCAAACTGCCTTTCCTCGACTTTCTTTTGGTAAGATATATGCTCCCCCAAGCCAGGTTGTACAACTTTCATGCCTTCAACAGCTTGGTTCATCATGGCAAGGCCACCATGAAGTCGAGATCGAATGTGTTCATTAGCTAAAAGCTCTGCAGGAAGAAGGTCCTTCCACCCCAAATACCATTTCCTCACTTCCTCAAAATTTGGGTTCGAATTCAACCAATGATGCAATACGCCATACCATTTTGTAAAGAATACCTCCAGTATAACAATCATGTGATGAATGGGAATAGTAGTAGCCCAAGTCCGAACCCAATAGAATTGATCAAGAATCTGATTTGCTGGATTTATTTGGAACTCTTGCATGACAGTTA
This sequence comes from Gynochthodes officinalis, assembly GCA_020080225.1. Lineage (NCBI taxonomy): Eukaryota > Viridiplantae > Streptophyta > Magnoliopsida > Gentianales > Rubiaceae > Gynochthodes > Gynochthodes officinalis. The sequence continues at coordinate 2,862,617 of CM034625.1, read as the reverse complement.
ATAACTTTGGAACTATATACCGGACCATAAGTTTATCCCAACTGGTGGAATCAAACACAGTCTTCCAAGGCGAAAGAATGTAGTATGCTGACATATCACTGGGATGCCATGCATGGAGAACACTTTCCAATCTATCACGGATGGTTTGGTAGCATGGCTCCAGCTTGTTTCCCAATAGTGGTAGCCATGGATGAACCCATGAATGGATTGGTATTGTTTCCTGACGAGGATCCCATGACTCTACAGCAGCCGATATTTTTGGCATGATAATGCTGTCTAAAATAATCTGAAGGACAACAGGTGGCAGAAGCTTTTCCCAAGAATCTAGAAACCGCAGCATTGGCTCAGGATCTCTTGCCTGCCAAGTATTCGTTCCAGAAATTCTTACAGCAGGAAACACAACTTCCATAATCAGTTGTGAGTATGGGGATGTGGTACCAAAGAAATTCATAGAGTCTTCTTGCAGAAGGGACTTCCACTGGGATACTATTTCTCGACCATGTATTGGGTTCTGAAGAGGGTTCCAACCCTGAAATACTCTAATAAAAAGCGGAAGAGCATATGCACATGCAATGCATGATAAATTGCAAAGCTTATAATCATCTCCATATTTTTTCTGCATATCCGAAAATGACTTCGCAAGAGATTCCAAAGTCAGTGTTCCCATAGAGCTCTCCTCTCCAATCTGCTCCATTATGCTGATTATTTCTTGCATGTTATCAAGCTGCTGCTTCTGCTTGGACAATTCAGCTTGGAGTTTATCTTTCTCTTGCTGTAAACTGACAACAGTCTCCCTCTCATTTCTTAAGTCTCTATCAATTTTCTGTATGTCAAGTTCAGCTAAATCCAGAATCAGTTTGACATTGTGCTGAAGTTCAGGCATAGGTACATCATTTTCCCTTGCTACATCCTCTGCATTCAAATTTTCCAAGTTTGTCAAGACACGAACTTGAGGACCCCTCATGTCAAAAACTTTCTGCACGCGTTCAAGGCTCTGTTCTTGCTTCTTTGCCAACAACTCTTCAGCCGTGATATAAACCTTCTTAACTCGTGCTTTCTTGGACCAGAGTTTCTCCTTTGAGAGACCCTCAGCAGGCTGCACAGCACGAGGCACAGAATTCTCTTCTTGTTTCTTCAAAGCTGGCTTGGTCTCTTCATAGTCATTGAAGCCCATGCCCATGTTCTTAGGCCGCAACTTAGCCTCAATTGGAGCCACAATCCCTTGCTTATTTTTACCCAAGCCTCCTCCTTTGTAACCCATCTTTTCTAACAGGTACATACCAATTCCCTTGGTATGCCTCTCAAACAACCCCACATCACCTGACTCAGGATCTTTCCTCCCCATTTGGGAAGACTTCCTTGCTTGCGTGGACTTCTCCTTTTTTCTCTCACGTCGCAATTCAGCTCCTTCTTTAATTTTTTTCCCAAATGCACTCGGCATGAATTCATCCTCCTCATTTTGATAACTATTATCCTCCTCCAAAATAGTCCTGGAAGAAGAACCAGCCCCAAAACCAAGCCCAGCTGGCATTTTATCAACCTCCTCGTCATCTACCTGCTCCTCTTCCTTGGCATTTTGATCAATCTCTTGACTAGGCATTACAGTACCCGTCGAAACAAAATTAACAGGCTTTGAAAAGTCAGCTCTCCCAAAATGATCTCTATCCTTCCTCCGTTTCTTTGAAGATCCTAAACCCTCATAATCAGAATCACTACTATCCCCAGCAAAAACCCCATATAATACATCATCTCTCGTTTGAGTTCGTTTTTCTTTCCGTTTTCCATAATAAAACTCCCCATCAATCCATTGCCCGTCCTCAAAATCCTTATCCATCCCGAACGTCTCCATTTCTTGATCTTCGTCCATTTTTTTTTAGCGACTCTGACAGTAAATAAACAAAACCCGTAACTAAACCATGATACTTATTCAGCAAAAGTAAAAACCCAAAGAAACATAAAAACCAGAATCAAAAGACTGATATACTAATCCACAGGGGGGAAAATTAACTCGATAAATTACAAAATTTTGAAAAGAGAAAGAACAATCGAAATATGCCTAAGCAAATTTACACTAAGAAAACAAATATTCAAAATATCAGAAATTTTAAAAGTTCCCAAAAATAATTCACAGCAACGACAGAAAGGACACAGAGGGAAAAAAAAGAACACCACGTTTTTACCCAAAAAACCTCTCAATGCTTAACAACCCCGAACATATTCCACATAAAACAGAAAAAGAAAAAAACGAACAAAAACTGTAAAGTATACCTCGAAAAGATTGATATTTTATGGTGGCGATGGATGATTACGGCTTCCGGCAAAAGTAAATTATCAATGGTGGGTTCGGCGGTGATGCAAATGAACTCCTACCCCCATGGGAGCTCTGCGAGTGCTTCGTGCCGGTGCCCTAATTTCTGCACAGAGCAATGTCAGGGGCGATGGTCGACGATTTTAAAAATAAAAAATTGCATATTTTTAATGTAATTATAAAATAAAATATTTTCGTAATACGATGGCGTTTTAAGTAAAGTCGGTCACTGGTTAAAATATTGGGCCACAATATGGGTCTCTCTGTCACAATCGGGGAATAATTTTTACACTTTCGGGGAAAGGAGATCAGTGATTAGTTGATTAATGTAAACTCTTTTTGTGAAAATTTTCCTCTTTTTGTTTTTTTATTTGGATTCTCGAATGGAAAATTCAGATCCAATTCGAACCGAATTTATTATCCATGGCTTACGGGTCTCAATCAAAACCAATCTATATAATATAACCCACATCCATCGAATTCGATTTCGGATATCCATAAAGTAATATAATTGAATATAGTGCGGGTTTCATTAGCTTTTGATTGCATTTATTTTTTTTTTTCGCTCTTTTTGGCTTTGCTGCTCGTCGCGCGTTAGCTTTTATATTCTATTACCAAGGATATGCTAAATCCTGCTCCTCGCCTTCCGCATATCAGCAGCGCTGCGCGGCTCTATCTTACTCTTTATCACTTTCAAACTAATCAATCCCAATTAAAATGCAGTTATACATGATTTATCTGATTTGACCAATTTGAAATTTTCAAACCAAGTCAAAACGATTTTATGGATACTATAATTTGCCGATAAAAATGAATGGTCTACTTTTTTCACATTTTTTTAAATTCTCTTTTTTTCCTTCTCATTTTGTTTCCCCGTAACTCCACAATATAGACTCTGAATTTCACCTAAAATTCAAGAATTATTTGATAATTGTAGATATGGGTGGCAATTAATTGAAAATTTAATGGGTAGAAAATTATTGGGAATATGTAATTAAATGTCAGAATAATAGTTTAGTCAATGGTGTTGTTTTGTTATGTACTTGTAGCAAAAGTTAGTAATCACGTAGTCGATTTTGACAATTGTTAGGAACCTTTCTCTGCAACTGCAATGCTTGCCTGGTTGTATAAAATGGGTAGTGCTGTAAGCTGTGGGGTAGTTTTTTTTGGGGTACAATGTTTTCCTTTCCTTGCTAGTTCTCTCTCGTTCCTAACTGTTTCTTCCCTCATCTGTACTGCTCCTTCTTTTCTTTCTATTCTGAATCTAAAACCCCTTGCTGCTCTCTTTATCTGCATTTTCTTTCTTCTCTTATCTCATTATTCTAGATATTTGTTACAAATTGGTATTAGAGACTTGTTCCTCTGCTTGTGGGTGAAGAAATGGTGGAAGGGAGGAGGTTTAAGGCACTGGAGGACCAAATAAAGAAGAATTAGGCTAGGATCGAGGAAGTTTCCATTGAAGCAAGAAGGCAAATCAAGGAAGCAACCAAGGACCTAGGATCGCAGTTAGACGCCAAGCTAGAGGCTTACGCTTCAAGCATGGATGCCAAAATAGATAGGATCTATAAGCTTCTGGCCAACCAGAAAAATGCTACATAGGAAGAAGAGACATCTATGGAAGAGACACCATTTCTACCTACACCTATTAGGGTTCCTAAGAACACTCCAGTAGTTGATGAACCAGGAGAACACTTTTGCAACACAAATGGTAAGTCAAGTTCTCTACATTTTCCCAAAGTTGATCTGCCTAAGTTTACTGGAGAGAAACCTAAAGAATGGATTAGGAAGTGTAATGAATTATTTTCTATTTATCAAGTGAGTGAATCTCAAAAGATTGACATGGGTGAACCTTATTTAGAAGGAAAGGTAGAGATTTGGTTCCAAATTTTTAAGTTAGTATGGGGACAAGTTTCCTGGGTAAAGTTTTCAGATGCTTTAATAAGGCGGCTTGGGGAAGATTCTTTGGGTGTTAGTGAAATTGAAACTGAATCTCAAGATGATGTTCTTAGTGAAAGTGAGAGTGTGGATGTGGTGGTGGAAATTCCAAACCAACTTATTGATCTAATGAACAATGATAGTCTGAAATTAGGAAAAGTTGAATACTTGGCCCTTGATGAAACTGATCAAATGATTATGCTTGTTGTCAAGTTGGAGGAAGAAGTGGTCAGTCTTGCTAAGGTTAAGACTTTATATAATGCTAGTGATTGTGCACAAACTGACTCTGAGAACAATATAAAGTAGGTAATTGGTGAGTCTGTTGTTAGGCAACAGGTTGAGAAACCTTTGATTCCTTTACATACTTTGAAGGATGGGAATTATTTAAGTTCAAAAAGGCTTATTACTTCAGGCAACAAAAAGGGGTTCCCTAATGCTGGGGATGGATTTTTAAAGGATCAATTTTCTGAAGTTAACATAGTATTATCTCCCAGGTAAACACTAAATGCAGGGGTAGAATCATTGTCCGTAAAAAGGAGTTTTGGTGCAGAAGCTGAGATGTGTTCGTATTCAGATGCTATTACTCTGCATGATCTCTTGAAAAGTGTTGCATGTTTTCTTATGGGCATGGTGTACTAGTTGGAATTCTGCAACCGAACAAGTCCTCTAATGTCAAATATGAGGTATAGCACACTTTTCATCATAATTTCAAACCCCTTCCACTTAATTCCAATTCTCTTTCCTCAGTCACATTTTTCCCAAATCAGAAAACCCAAATGAGTTGTATGATCAGAGCTCAATGCATAGGAGTAGAGGATTTTTTTTGCAGTGCTACATCACCTCCTCCCGCGGCCTCTTTTATTTATGGGAATCTTGTCTATCTTCCCTATTTCAGGACCCAACCAATTGTATCCCTAATAGTAGCAGCGGTGTTTTTCTGCAAAAATGGTGGGAAGGTTGGTGTTTTGGTTGTGTTTTGAGGAGAAGGGATGTGGAAACAATTGAGTGAAGATGGATTGATGGTGTTTTTCCAGAAAATGGGATAGGCTTTGTAGAGATTTCTTGCTGAAGGCTGTGAAGTTCCGTGTGCAAATTCAAATGGGAATTACAAGGAAATTCTTTGGCAAAGGATCACCATTAAGTCCTAACAAAAATATGCTACGGTTAAAGGCTGAGCATTCAGGGCCTAAGTCTCTTTTTTCGCTTTCTGTTTTGGGGCAGGAAAATGGAAATTCAGCTGAGGTTTCGACCCCTCCTAAGCCACCTCGAAAGGTTCCTAAGAAGCCCAATAAGGTTCTTGATTTGCCAACACTTCAAGATGACTTCTACTTGAACTTAGTTGATTTGTCATCTCAAAACGTCCTTGCCGTCGGCTTGGGAACTTGTGTCTATTTATGGAGTGCCTCCAACAGTAAGGTAACAAAGCTGTACGACTTGGGACCTAATGATGGTGTCTACTCTATTCAGTGGACCCGGGAAGGTTTATTCATTTCAATGGCACAAATCTTGGACAAGTTCAAGTTTGGGATGGAACTCAGTGCAAAAGAATCAGAACCTTGAGTGGGCATCAAACAAGAATTGGAGTTTTAGCATGGAATTCATGCATATTATCTTCGGGAAGCAGAGATCGGAACATACTACTACATGATCTTCGAGTCCCAAATGATTTCATAAGCAAGCTTTCTGGCCACAAGTCTAAGGTATGTGGGCTGAAGTGGTCTCATGATGATCGGGAACTCGCATCAGGAGGAAATGACAATTAGCTTTTGGTCTGGAATCAACACTCTCAACAACTGATTTGGAGACTAACTGAACACACTACTGTAGTAAAGGCAATATCCTGGTCTCCTCACCAGAGCGGGCTTCTTGCTTCTAGAGGTGGAACTACTGATAGGTGCATTTGTTTCTGGAATACTACTAATGGCAATCAATTAAATAGTGTGGATACAGGAAGCCAGTGGATCCTTAAGCTCACATCAAATTCAATCAAAGGAGACAAGGGGGCTGTTGACCTGCAAGCAATCAATTTCGAGAGTTTTATTGAAGATGAAGGAATAGAGCTTTAAGATTATGAAGTCACCGAAGAGGGAAATTCCAACACTTCACATTCACAATTCATTAAAGAGGCTCTTCTGATTTTGGTTCTTGGGTTGCTAAAAACATTACGAAAGCTGAATGAAGATCAAGACCAAGTTAATGCGATCTGGAATTTTCCCTTTGTTTATGAAACATGTCTTGGTTTCATTTCCAGAAGGGTAAAGGATACTGTTGTACTTCTAGAGATGTTTTTGTGGGAGCAAACATTGTAAAACAAGCGTGGCTACTCCATGGGGCAGTCTCAATTGCATTTAGTTCAATTCTTAAAGTGACAGCACTTAGAAAATTTTTCTTAGGTTAAACTTTGGCCTAGATTTTCTGCGTAGTAGCATGAAAGATCAAAGTTGCCATGTGAAAGATACAGTTGCAAGGGTGCTTAGCAATGTGGTTGAGTTGTTGCACACATCAGCTACTGGAATTGCTGTACTGGTCATTTCTAGTCTCCAACAAATTGAAAGGACTTTGTTGAAAGGTATTAAGGATGTTTTACAGCTAGTTGAGAAGGCCATTTGGAGCATTTATTTCTTGACTCAAAGGTTCTTTTTCTATGAAACTTTGAATGTGATTATTAAGGACTCCAACCTTGTTGAGATATCTGCAAGCATAACACAATTTGTTCTTAAAATTATGACCGAGTGGGGACAAGCTTCAGTGGGTAGCTCACTCAATGGTTGATGGCTTGGGAGGGCATGAATCCAAATGAGTTCCTTGGAAGAATTTGGAGATTATTGAGAAACAATTTCCAAAGTTCAAAGCATGAGCCAGATTCCAATCAATTCAGTTTTTTTAGCTACACTTTAGACAGGCAGTTTTTTTGTGGAGCAACAATTCCTTTTGTTCAAACCTTGAGGACAAGACTTGTTTTAAGAGGAAAGGAGTGTCAAAATAATAGTTTAGTCAACGGTGTCATTTTGTTATTTGCTTGCAGTAAAAGTTAGTAACCATGTAGTCGATTTTGGCAATTGTTAGGAACCTTCCTCTGCAACTGCAATGCTTGCTTGATTGTATAAAACGAGCAGTGCTGTGAGCTGAGGGGTAGTTTTTTTTGGCTTACAATGTTTTCCTTTCCTTACTAGTTCTCTCTCATTCCCAACTGTTTCTTCTCTCATCTGTACTCCTCATTCTTTTTCTTTCTATTCTGAATCTAAAACCCCTTGCTGCTCTCTTTATCTACATTTTCTTTCTTCTTTGATCTCATTATTCTGGATATTTGTTACATTAAATACCCATTAATTTTAAATATTGGGTGGAATTGGTAAATAATGAAAATTTTCAATTAAATGCTATTATTGGGTTTCAATGGGATCCCACCTAATTACTCAATAAATTCCTAACAAAAAACTACTAAATGTTCCTAATTAAATCCCATTAAATTAATATTTTTTATTAACTTATCATTAATCATCGATTATTCAACATTATCCAATAATTACCCATTTAACTATTCCTATTGGGATGCATGAACATCCCATAACTCACCCAATAAATTTTCATCCCAATAACATCCTAGTCATTTATTTCCAATGGGTATGAGAAACTCAATAACTTCAATTCCACTAGATTCCCATTAGAATCATAAAAATATTACTAGCTTTAATTATAGAAAAATATGACAAATTAGATATTAGAGTAGGATTTCTTACGAAAATTGATAAAAGAAGGTTAATGGAACTCCTTTCCTTTCAAATCTCTTAAAAAGTAGATTAGGAAATATGATATCAAAATAGTCGAATTCAATGAGACCGTTCAAAAGCCATGTTAGCTAGTAAAGATGTAACGAGGCAATATGTAAATACATTGGATGTTTGTCAAAGAAAGTAAAAACAATGATCTTCCTAGATTTTTGAAGCCTATATTAGTTCCTCAACAATTTACCAAGCGTTTAGTATAAACTGTAGGTTTAGGAATGGAATAAATTTGATAGAATGAAGGTTTGGAATGGAATGGAATGATAGTAATTATGCTGTTTGGTATTATTTTTGATAATTAAATGAATTTGAAAAACATTGTTTAGTTACAGAAGGGAATGAAATCAAAATTTTGTTTAAGAATTTGATATCTAATTTGATTAAACTCGTTCCTTCTTTGTTTGTGTAAGAATTTGATATCAAATTTGAAAATATCTACACAAGCATATACAAAAATATATAGATAAAACAAGGTTTTGATTTTACTTGAAGTTAAAATTTGTGAGGAAAAAAATGATTCTGGAAATTAAGCTTGAAAACAAATTGGTTTGAAAAAACAAATTGGCTTGAAATGATTCAGGAAATTGGTTATGTTGAAATCAGTCACCCAAAACCCAACACCCCCTCCCCCAATGGGTTTGAACAAAACTTACACTTACTGCTTTTAATCCATTCCAAACCTATAAACTAAACATTAGTTTTTTATTCCATTCCTATCTAAACCCACTAACCGAACACCACCTTAGAATCATATTACCATATATTTCATTGAGAGGCAACCCATGTATGAGACGCATGATGCCCTTTTTGATATTGTTGTTTAATTAACAAAATTTGCCCATTTCATTGTTTCTTTCCCGTCCAATTTCAACAGTCAAGTTTTTTTGGACAGTGCGTTCAAGTTTCATAGGTTACTAGCTTCCTTGTTACTGAAAAACCTTTACAAGCATATTCTACAAAGGCCTTATCTAAATAAGAATAAATTGGTCAATATTTGTGTATGAAACTTCAAAAAAAAAAAAAAATAGTCTCTTTGAAATGAAATGCTTATAATATTTTTACTAATAATAATTATATTATATGGTATATAATTAAAAAATAAGAATAAAAATACAATATTATGCATTTAATGTTATATCAAATATATTATATTTAACAACTGAAAAAAATTTGTTTTAACCAAAAGTGGATTGAAGGACTAATCTTTTCTTTAGAAAAATAAAAATAAAAAATAGGCTTCAACGTTTACAAAAGTAAATAATATCTACTCCCGTCCTAAAAAAAATCTGCTTTATTTTATGTATGGCTTTTTATTAATTATTAAATATAATATATTTAAATACATTTAATGTACTATTAAATGTATAATTTTACTTCTTTATCATGACTTTTTACTTATGGGTGTACATAATTATTATTATAAAAATATTTTAACAATTTGGCTTAAAAAGTGGACTCTTTTTTTTTCGAATAAGGAAAAATTTTAAAAGTAACTCTTGTTTTGAAAGTAATTTTTTTTATTTGAAATAGAGGAAGTAGTCTTTTCTAACTTTTTCATTTATAAATGTATTAAATATCATCACGTGTAAATTACATGATATATTTTTTAGGGTAAAAATAACCATCCAACTAAAGACCAGACGTATAAGAATAAGAATACAATATTGTGCATTTAATGTTATATCAAATATATTATATTTAATAACTAAAAAAATTGTTTTAACCAAAAGTGGATTGAAGGACTAATCTTTTCTTTAGAAAAAAAAAATAAAAAATAGGTTTCAACGTTTACAAAAGTAAATAATATATACTTTCGTCCTAAAAAAAATTCACTTTATTTTATGTACGGTTTTTTATTAATTATTAAATATAACATATTTAAATACATTTAATGTACTATTAAATGTATAATTTTACTTCTTTATCATGACTTTTTACTTATGGGTGTACATAATGATTATTATAAAAATATTTTAACAATTTGGCTTAAAAAGTGGACTTTTTTTTTTTTTTTGAAATAAGGAAAATTTTTTAAAGTAACTCTTGTTTCGAAAGTATTTTTTTTTTTATTTGAAAGGAGGTAGTCTTTTCTAACTTTTTCATTTATAAATGTTTAAATATCATCACATGTAAATTACATGATATATTTTTTAGGGTAAAAATAACCATCCAACTAAAGACCAGACGTAGTTTGCAAATAAATTTTGAGGGTTGGTATTTGGTAACCTCAAATTTGCTGCCATAGAAATGAACAAGAACAAATTAATTTTAGCTAATGTTATGAAGATATGGATTATATGGTTCAAACTCTTAACCCGCTTTATCATTCCAAGTAATAAAAAGCTTTATTACAGATAATGTAGATACTTGTAAACTTCAAAACTTCAAAACTTCAAACACCCACAAGGCCTAAAGTTGGCAAGCGTTTAGTGCCTCGTTATCACCAGCTCCAACCACCCTCAAACCAGCTCCCAAAAGGGGGGAAAAAATGGACATCGTAAAGAATTGTTAGCTTAATCACAGTAATGAGTTTTAAGCAATCAAAACAAATCAGATATACAAGGGAAAGAAGCCATCATTTTGCAGATGCACCTCAGTTATTTACAAATGAAAGAACCTCCAACACGACCTGAGAGACTATGCTGTAAGAGCTCCTTTAATGTAATTTACAATGGAATCTTTTATGAATGAGCGTTGATCATTAAGAATATATACCCAAAGAACAAGATTTTCCTAATATCACTTAGGGAATAAGAAAATTAACCACCTGATATTATCTATCAAGCGCATGAACAACTAACCATCAGCTACTCCTGTATGAAAATAATCTTCACACTATCATGACCATATACAAATAGTACCAGTCCTATCAGATGTAGCTAGAGGTTTTCCACTTTCACTCCAAGTACAAGAGAGAACTGGAGCTGTGTGTTCCTTAAGCGTGCTTACAATTTTAGCATTTGACGTTGACCAAACATGAACAGATCCATCTGCAGATCCAGCAGCAATGTAATTTTCATCTGAACTTAGACAAGATCTGCTCCAATTGGTTGCAACTTTATTGCCATCCTCTCTGAATGTGCCACAAACTTCAAACGTCCGCATATCAAATAAATTGTGCACATTGTCCCTCCCACTAGTCAACAGCAAATTACCACTCCGAGATATACATAAGGATGTCACAGCACTTGAATGTGCAGCAATTTCATTCAGTTGTTTACCAGTTCGAAGTTCCCACAGCCTGAGATTTCCATCTACATGACCTGAACAAATGGTTTGCCCATCCATGCTAATACAAATGGCATTGCATTTGCTGGGCCAAATAATTGTATTCTCACAATAACCCTTGTTCAGATCCCAAAGTTTAATGGTATGATCATAAGCTGCACTCACGACATAGCGACTTGAAACTTTACTTACATCTACAGCACATACTTTGTCTGTATGACCTGTCAGTGTATGTTTTACTCTGCCAGACTCTACATCCCACACATACAAGTTATTTGAACCACTAGCTGCTATTAGGATGTTGCCGTCATTGCTGATAGAAAGATCAAGAATAGAACCAAAACAACCGTTAAAAGTGCGTATCAGGCTACCTGTATTTATATCCCACATTTTCACTCCCTGGTCCTGACCTCCACTAACCAATTTTGTAGAATTATACTCAAACACTATGGCAGCACATCCACCACGATGTGCAGGGATCCTTTGTTTGCATATGTTGGGAATAGTATTCTCAACATAGAACTCAGCACCCTCTTCACTTAGGCGTACCACACCATCTACTTGTTGACGGGCCAGCTGTACTATATTACTAGTCTTGATCTGGTCCAGCATATCTTCATACATAGCATTGACCTAAGAAAACAAATATGAATGAATGATGTTCAAAATATTAGTACATACCACCACATGATGGGCATCCATCTTCGTAATCTTAGCACAAAGAATTTGACTATTCTATCCAATTCCATTGTTCCAAGCATGCACAAGATTTCCTTGACTAGTGTTTAAACGAAAATTAGTTTTACATACATTCTGCTTGTAAAAGTACAGCAAATACAGATTTATTCATGGAACTTACTAGTAATAATTTGGAATACATTTTCAAGGATGGAAGGGCTGAGGTCTACCAGCAGATTGAACTCAATTGTGGTTTTCATTTTTCCTTTTTTCCGTACAAATAGTCCAAGTAGCTGACAGGTTATACAAAACAGTACTGAAAATACAGTTATGAGAAAACAGATAAAGTACCTCATTAAGCCGTTCAGCATCCTGCATCTTCTGTGCCATCAATTGATCAATGAATCTCTTATTTTCTGTTTGCAAATTGTCAGCTGTAACAGTTGCTATTTCAAGTTGTTTTTTAATGTCATGGTGCTCACTGATCATGACTTCTAGAGCTTTAGTTTTTTCTTCCAAGAGTGTACTCAAACGAGTACATTCATCCCTGCAGTTTAAGAAAAGTCATAACCTTAAATCCACAACCTTCATCCCTTCACATGGAAAACTGGTATATATCTAATAACACTGACCAAAGAAAATCTACTAAGCCTGACAGATAAAAGACCTTGCTTGGGCAAGTTGATTCTGTAGATCAGCGATAAGGGCTTCTTTCTCTTGAACTGAACTTTTTGCAGCTCTGGATTCAGATACTTCCACAACAAGCTGCCCTGATAATCGAGCTTGAGCTTTGTAACATTGCTGAAGCTCCGATTCAAGATTTTCAGCTTTCTCTTTCCATTCTAAGCCCTTTTGCGCAGAATATCAATGGAAATCAATCCAGATATCCAATATCCAATGAAAATACCAAAAATATATATATGTTGACTAAACACTTCCCATCCAGTTTTAAACAACTACCTGACCAATCCAAACTTAAACAAACAATGATGAGCAATTATAAACAAGGACAAAGCTTTCAATTAAGACAAACACTATAAATGAACATATGAAGAAGAAACGAGGATTATCAGAATATTTATATTATCATACAACGTGATAAACCAACAACTTATTTTTCAAATCTAAAGTAATGTCAAGTACTCAAGTTTAAAGAAAATTCTAGCCCACAATGGGCCCAAAAGCTTCGCTGCTGTATTTCAACTTAAAAAATTATAAAAAATAATAATAAAAGAATATAAGCAAAGTAAAATATCAGATCAAATCCTTTTGATGAGCTAATAGACCTGTATGAGTCTATCAGGAATAAATAAACTCTAAAGCATAAAGCTTGCACATTCTTCACTACTTTTGATATTTGCCCTGATGCTCATACTCTCGGAAGTATTAAGTTTCTAAACAAATTACTACTTCTAAACCATTAAATGAGACATACCAAACACTGACATTAATCTTTTATCTCATTTTTCTTTTCTTTCTTTTTGGTCATTGATTAACACTCTAACAATAACCAGGGAAATAAATATATCTTTGCATTCCAAATTCTTCATAGAAACATAAAACTATGGATTATTACTATAATAACGCTATAACGTTAAAGTTTCTACGGCAAGTAACTGAAGATCAAAAATAGCAGTGAGGAAAAAGGGATCATCACATGTTTTTAACCACTTAAAGCTAACGTCTCTTTTCAGCAATGAACACCAAAAGGTGTATCTGACTAAATAGGCATTATAAAGGGAAAAACAGTACCATTCTCCTGATATTGTATACTCAATGTATGAGCATTCAGTGCGCAATGCAAGATATTGAAATCAATTAAAAGGAACAAACTCTCGTCTTATAATTAACAACCAAGAAAGAAAAACAAGTCTCCGCAGTACAATCAAAGTTAACCAGACTAATGAGAATCCCAGAAACCCACACGAAAAATCAAATAAAATTACTATTTTCTACAAGTAATCTCAAAATGGGGAGGTGGGTTTTGTACCTGAGAAAGAATAGGCCTAGAGAGAGCAATAATAGCTGGGGCATGAGCCCCTTCTTCCACTTTATGCCGTTTTCGAAGCGCTCTAAGTGCGTGTTTTATTGCTTCCTTTGCAATTTCCTCTTGAGACCTACAACAAATTTCCATCAAACCCCAAAAAAAAAAAAAAAATCTAAGTCAATAAAATCTCGCAAACTATAACCTGGGCATATGATCTTAACATGAATCCAAAACCAAAAAAGAAAAAGGTAAAAAAAAGGAAGAAAATAAATCATGGGTTCGATTGTACTTACATTTTAGCGGGTAATTTGATTGTTTCTCTGAGGAGTGGAGGTTTTGTGGGGGGTTCGGATTTGGGAGGAAAGAATTTATGGAGGCAACGATGATGATTACTTTGCAGAGTGGAAATTTGATTTGCTTGGGAATTTGAGGGAAAGGGTGGAGATTTGCCAGAGGCGCTGAACCGGGGAAAAGCCGGGGCTGTAAATTTGTAGACTTTCAGGGCGATCACTCAAATGTCGGGAGTTGCCTATGGATGTATCCTCTTTTCACGCTTTTCCTTTATGAATTAATCACGCTTTCTGTTAATGGCTGGGTTGGTATTCTCATAAAGATTGACGTGGCGATTATCAAGCAAAATAATATCAAATTATCAAAATAATTATTATTTAACAGTTTCTAGCATATATAAATTAGAGTAATTAAACAATAATAAAATTTAAAATATTTTCAAAAGGATTAGATCAAGTGATAAAGTGTTAATAATTTATCTATTTACAAAAAAAATAGTTTATTTCTTCTCATTTCTTCCTCCTTGAATTTCTCTCTTTCTTTCTCTAATTCGTTGAAGGGATGTGAGGGAGAGAAGTAGGGATTTAAAGACATTCTAAATTAACAATTTTTAGGAGTATTAAAAAATCAATGATATGATCCTATCCGAATTTAAATCGGATCAGTTTTTATCCTATTTGATCTGTTTTGGTTTTTCCTCTTTTTTTTCTCTCTTACTTTCATTTTCATATAAAATGTGAGATAACCTAACTTATGTTTAAAATTAATAGTTTCATGTTAAAAAATTATCTATTTTTATATAAAGATAATAAATAAATTTTCTGCAAATATTTTAATTTGTGTATTTTTCATGTAAATTAATTTGCGTATTTTCATATATATTTTTAAATTTATTTTGTCACAAATTAACTAATTTTAATTAAATAATTATTTGAATTATCAAAAACAATACTAAGTTATATTTTATAACTAATGTTAGTTATTTTTGGAAAAAAAAATTATAATTTTTTCATTTGAATCAAAATGATCTAATCCTATCCAATTCGTTTTTTATTTGATTCGAACCGGTAGATCAATCTGATCTAAAAATCAAAATGAATACCTCTAATAGTTTTCAACAATCTGTACTGTTGTTTTATACTAGTAGAAATATAAAGGAAATCCAACCAAAAAGATTCATCACAGTTAGGGGCGGCAATTCGTAACATGATACGAATCTAATACGTAATTAACTAGTACAGATCCACCTCTTAACAGGCAAGTCATACACGAATAACACGAAAAATAAATAGGTCGTATTCAAGTCGACCTGTTCAACCCGTGGGTCAACTTATTAACCCGTTTATTCACCATTCATAAAGAAGTTCATTGTGGTTTAGTGATAAACATTTTTGTTCCTCTACTTAAGGTCTTGTGTTCAAATCTCTTAGCACCATTTTCGTTAAATAGGTCCCAAAAAAATAAACAACTAATCACAATCCCACGTTAAATTGGTCCCAAAAAAATAAACAGCTAATCACAGTCCCACCGCAGCAAAATAATTGCACTTGCTAATCTTTGTTAAATAGGTCTTATAGGTCTTTTTGTGTCGTGTTATCTGAGAAAATTAGATATTGATTTATGTTTTTGCTTTTTACTTATGAGGATCAACAACCAAAAAGGCCTTATTATTCCTACATGTTCCATTAGTAACATTTTCTGCAAGATGTGTATGATTTTCTAAGGTAAAAGCGCTCCTGACTAATTCGAAACAAAAATAAATAGAAACAGAGTTCCAATAAAAGGAACCCAAGGGCCATATTCTTCTCCAATTTGAGTTTTACTGATATCTCGAATAAATTCAAGAACATATTCGATTTCGTGTCGTGTTATCCAAAAAAATAAACAGTTAATCACAGTCCCACCACAGCAAAATAATTGCACTTGCTGATCTTTAAAATGGAGCACAGAATGAATTATTATCCTCATTCTTTAAAGGATATTTGGTGACAATGGGAAATCAATTAATCTATTAATGATTAATATCAGTTTCGGCCAGTGATTGGGGTTAATCATAAATACATAATGCTCTCTAAGAATAATGCTCCAAAGACAATGCCATCATTATAATTTGATATAATTAATTGTACTTTCACAATTATTTCACAATCATTGCACTTTATTTTATTTTTATTGAAATGGTTAGGGATATAGAAAAATTAAGAAGAGGAGCAAGCACAAGGCAAAAATATTTTCAGGTTACAATAGTACTTATTTCTATTATGACATATTGATATATTTAATTATTTAATTTTTTTTAATTTTGCGGATAGTAATGGATATTAAAAATCTAACTTTGGAATTTGCAATGTTTTGCATATTTCTACAATCTTTTCATTGGTGGTGAATGTTGATGAAATATTTCAAAGTTTCATTTTTAAACTTTCAGAACATTTTTCAAGTCTTGAAGAAATTTTTTAATTTTATTAATTTATTTAGATGCTTATAACATATAATTTGATACTATAATTGGAATAATGTAAACTTTTTTATTTTTCTATTTATATATATATGTATATATATATATATATTATCACTATATATTCTGCTAATTAATTAATTAGTAAAATTATTTGTTCAATTTGTGACACTATTTTTTATTGCAAAAAATATTATTATCTTTTGCAACATGTATTGTTTAAAATTGCCTTGCGAATATGCAACATTTTGTGTTATTGAAGTTTAGTGCTGTAATATTGAAGCTCTTTTCAATAATTATGACAAAAATAAATATCGTAAGATATGTCACAATAACAATGTAACCCTAAAAATACTAACGCCAAATATGTCACCTAAGACTATACGGCAATATATAAGCAAACGCAATGTAGTGCCACAAATAAATATGCGGCATTATACATAGTCACATACAAACTATCGCAAGTAGTTATGACATTCTATAAAATGACGTAAAATTGTGTCGCAATTCATTATGCGTCATTAAATATAGTGACAATAAATACGTCGCAAATTACTACGGGGCATTACATGTAATGTCTAAAAATATACGGCATCAAACATGTTGCTGCATTGGCTACCAATACAATTGGGGCCAAGGGAGGTTGAGGGTTCAAACCCCTCCTCTAACTTCCCCCTCCCCTTGTCCCTCAGACCTTTTGATTTTGGGAGCAATGTGTAAGACACATCTTTGTAATTGTAATAATTTCATTAGTATAGGATCATGATTGTAATAGAAATCTCGCAAGGTGACACATGATTTTGGAAGCAATGTGTGAGACACATCTTTGTAATAATTTCATTAGTATAGGATTAATTTCATTAGTATAGGATCATGATTGTAATAGAAATCTCGCAAGGTGTGAGACACATCTTTGTAATAGTTTCATTAGTATAGGATCATGATTGTAATAGAAATCTAGCAATGTGTAAGACACATTTTTGTAATAATTTCATTAGTATAGGACTACGACTGTAATGGAAATAAGAGTAATGTAATACATATTGAGATTTAAAAAAAAAAAAAAAACATGTTGCCGCAAAATGTGTCGCAATTAAAATACCTCTCTCCCAAGTTTCAACTGCCAACCAGAAGCATCAAAAGTAGAAACAATCATGATGTGGCATAAAGCTACTTCAATAACTTGGAAACTTGAAGTAGCAGGCTTAAAGATCAGGCATTCCCATTCCAGTTTTAGGGTCATATGTCCTTTCCAATACTACATCCGTTGGAGTATCCTTGGGACCAGCTGCAGAGAAGAGATGAAAAAGATATGCCAGATAAACAAACAATGTCCAAAGAGAAATACTTGGTCATATCCAAAAGGTTGCGCAATTGAGCTAAACCTACGTTTTGTTTTTGAAGAAAACAATGATTCAATATCGAGAACATTTCAAGGAGTATAGCCAACAGCTACAACATTGCAAATGGCGATACACCCACAGAAATTATACTTCTCAATAATATTTTTCAATAAATATAGAAACCTCAACCCACATCTAAAGTGACCAAAATTTCTAA
This sequence comes from Gynochthodes officinalis, assembly GCA_020080225.1. NCBI lineage: Eukaryota > Viridiplantae > Streptophyta > Magnoliopsida > Gentianales > Rubiaceae > Gynochthodes > Gynochthodes officinalis. Next base: position 2,844,387 of record CM034625.1, on the reverse strand, counting down.
AACCATCGGTTCTCTATTTTTCTAAAAGTATAATCGGAACTAAATCATAAAAAAGGCAGTTGCAGTTAAATTCTAAAACTATCGATTCACATTCACGGTTGGTTCCCGATTTGGTTATGGTCCCACATCCGATTATGGAAAAAATATAAAATAGAATGGAATGATAATAATTATAATTTTGTAATGGAATGGAATAGATTTTATATTAAAATTATAATAAAACAGTATTTTACCTTATATGATATTTAACAAATTATATCTTGTTCAAAAAAAAATATTTTCTATAAATTAGTAAATTTGTTTTTAAAAAAAGATGGGTTTTGGAAAAGGAGGAGGTGGTTTTTGGTTAAAGCGTCTTCTAAATTTAAAAGTTACAAAGAAAATGTAACTTAAACTTAAAAAAGTATACAAAAAATTTATAATTAGAATTAAAAATGAATGTGATAGCAGAGTATATTTTACTTTGAAAGTTATAAACTTTGTTGTGGGAAAAAAAAATTAGACTTAAAACTGTGCACAAAATATAATTTAGACTTAGAAAAAAATAATATAACTTGCACTTAGAATTAAAAATTAAAGTAAGAAAAGAATATATTTTATTTATATTGTGAAAATTGTAAACTTTTTATCTAAGAAAATATAAATTAGACTTAGAAGTTGTAAAAGAAATATAATTTAGACTTAGAGAAAAAACAAAACTTGCACTTCAAATTAAAAATAAAAGTGAGAAAATAGAAATTTTTTTTTAAAAAAAAAATTCATGGTTTCGAATCGGAACCAAACCACAGGTTCTAGTTTGGTGCTTCAAAATGTAGAACTGGAGCTGGACCTGATGGTTCTTGGAGATGTCATTCACGGTTCCCGTTCGCGCCATGTTTACCCACATCGTCCCTTTCTTTTCTCTTTAATGGCGGAAAATAGGATCAAAGATTTATGTTCACCAAATTGGGAACCAACCATGAATCGACAGTTTTAGAACTGAACTGCAACTACCCCCCTACATGATTCAGTTCCGATTATACCTTTAGGAGAACTGAAAACCGACAGTTCTAAAACCTTTGGTCACTCTCTAAATGTGGGTTGAAGTTTCTGTTTTTATTGAAAACATTATTGAGAAGTATAATTTCTGTGGGTGTATCGCCATTTGCCATGTTGCAGCTGTTGGCTATACTCCTTGAAATGTTCTCGATATAGAATCTCTATTGATTTCTTCAAAAACAAAACGTAGGTTTAGCTCAATTGCGGAACCTTTTGGTTATGACCAAGTATTTCTCTTTGGACATTGTTTGTTTATCTGGCATATCTTTTTAATCTCTTCTCTGCAGCTGGTCCCCAGGATACTCCAACGGATGTAGTATTGGAAAGGACATATGACCCTAAAACTGGAATGGGAATGCCTGATCTTTAAGCCTGCTGCTTCAAGTTTCCAAGACATTGAAGTGCCTTTATGCCACATGATGATTGTTTCTACTTTCGATGCTTCTGGTTGGCAGTTGAAACTTGGGAGAGAGGTATTTTAATTGCTACGTTTTGGTGTTTGTTTTTGAGAGGGATTGGAGTCTTCTAGCGAGATAGGGGGCTGCTCGAACTAAAGGTTGCTTTTTCACTGAAAATAAAAACTTGAGGAACTGCTCTATGTATTGACGGGAATCATGTTATTTGAGATGAGTAGTAGTGTCATCTAATCTACTAGGCACTTGTACACATTGAGGCAGTTGTTCTCATGCATTTCTACCATCTAGAATTAGCCCCCAAGTCTCCCAAGAACACAAGCTGTCCATTCAATTAAAGAAAGGAGTTATCAAATGATGTTTAAAATGCTTCATTGATCAACAGAAGTTTAGTATAAAGTAAGAGTACAGAAAAGAAAGTGGAACTTCTGTTTCCTAATGAAGCTGGTATTAACATGAACAAGACAATGTCACAATTGTCAAGAGATTAACATTGGATAGCACACATTTTTTGCAATTTGGAAACTACCAGTCATTCTATTCAGTTCTCTAAAGAGAAGATGCTATGAAATGATCAAGAAGTTTAGGACGCTTCATTGATTCGGAGAAGTGCAGCAGTCGAAAGTAAAAGTACAAACAATATAGTGGAACATCTGTTTCCTGACAGACATTTCAGAATTCTCAACAGAAGAACATTGTAGAACAGACATTTTTATGCAATTTGGGAATTTGGGACTCAAATGCATTCCCCAAAACAGTTCGATCTCTATTATATGCATACATCTTCCGTGTAGCATCAAATTTGACCAACTCTGACATCTGAGTCGCAGCCAAGCATGCATAGCGAACTGGGGCAACTGCAAGGAGCACAATGGTTGTCACTTTAAGGCAAAATGTAGGCACACAATACACACAGGAAAAGGATGATATAGGCTTTTAGTAATATTAATGAATTGTATCAAGTAAGCTTAAAAATTTGAAGACACATAATCAAGCAGTATATGTCATAGAACAGCATTGCTGTTATCTGTTTTTTTGACTCATGGACTTGTTGAACTGAACTTCCTTAAAATTGATGACTGTTTGTAGCCACAATCCTTCGCCTAGGGGACTATTAAGAAATAAATACTTCAAAGGAATGGCCGAAGGATATCATTTCAAGGAGATCATTAGATCAAAGATGGTTTGCCAGCCAACTAAGAGATTATGGGTTCAACATGCTATTGATCAAAGCTGCTCTATCTCTAACATGAATCACATGAAAGTTAGGTGGAAAGCCATCAAAACTAATGACTTCAGAGGGGAGACACTGGTTTAGTTTAATTGTTTGAAGCCTGAAAATCCAAATGAGTGAAATGCTAATGCAAGAATAGCTGTTATGGAAGTTTGACTTTGCAGACTAGAGGGTCGTTACCTTCAGAGATGGCAGTTGTGCTTCTCTGGTACCTATTGAATGGTACAAAAAATATATTTCAGAAACCACAAATTAAATGGAGAAGATACTTGTTGACTATGGTTCTTACGCATATGATAAGGAATGAACAAACTCTTGTATTTCATCTGCTGAAAAACCTGTCTCATCTATCAGAATATGGTAATGAGTAGGCCTTGCAGTTCCCTGAAATTTGAACAGAAATAATTCATTTCATCAGATGTGTTATTATAACAATTAAAGAATGGAAAAAGAAATAGTAGCAAATGTACCATTAAACGTCCACCTTGTTTTTCTATAACACTTACCATTCTAGATATATGTGGAACCAAGAAGAAATTGTTACATCGCCGATCACAAATCTTTTTGTCTATGACAGTTCCTGCAATACAACAAACTATAATAAATAGATGCTTATGGATGGGTTCTAATTCATACTTGTTTAAAGAGCTGGAAGTTCACCAGGAGGAACGTTGTCGTTGGAAGAAGCCTTGATGAATTTTGTGTGATGTGATCTTTGTGATACAATGAAAGTGAACTTCGGGCACCAAGTCTCATCAAGGAATTTGCAGGCCTGCCGAAGTTGGAAGTTGGGGAGAAGATACATGTGTGACATTTACAGGGAAAAGCATGATTAAATTATAGCTAATCTACAGACAGCCTCTTGCACACAACAAACCTTGAAAATTTGGTCCAGTTCAATATTTAACAGCTGATTGAATTGTGAAGTGCTTAATCCATTCCTGAAGAGAATAAAGTTGCACTTAATACCATTAGTACCACAACTAGCCACTATAATTCTTGTATGGTTTTCCACTACAGCACATGGATATATTATGCTTAATTTTTGTTTGGAAATTCTTTTAGAGACTAGCTAAGTCCACCTACGGAGAAGAATTATAAAAGATTTTATAAAAGAACGCAGATCATGTTGTTTTGTCTTGCGCACCTGAATATGATGATCTGTTCAGGTTTTGTATGTCCTGAACTTGCATAGAATTCCAAAAGCAGCTCCCTTGCAAGGAAAAAGAACAAGAATAGACTACATTGATAACTCATAATTTTACTTCAGATTTTCAAATTTAGACCTGAGATAGAGTAATCAGTTTTATTTCCAACTGAAAAGGCTCAAATCCTATAATCCACACTCTGCATAAAAGGTCAAGAAGAAAGCATGGCCCTTTACTTTCCATTCATTTTTGTGAGCAAGCGTACTTATTTTGAAAATGTAAGAAAAGAAAATTTCTACCTGATTATTCCCTTGTCCTCCTGTTCTGACACTTGTCTAAAAAGTGAATGTATTATCTGATCTTTCCAAGGTTGAGTACAGACAGATGCTCTATAATAGGAAATGGATGGCCATCGTCTAGAGCCAACCACCTAACATAGCAAAATTAAGCAATTTTTAATTAAACTGCTAAAAATTACACCTTCAAGTTAGTAGATGATGGAACTTACTGCAGCAATGGAAGTTATATCAGAATGTTCATACGCACAAGGCATGTAATCCATCCCCAGAATCATTGTAGGAACCTTAGATACACAAGGAATGGATCTTGTCATTTCAGGTTTTAATGAAGAATTCAAGCCACCAAGCTGTAAGAAACCAATGTGTTTCAATGAGAGAGATTAACTGATGCAATTTCAACATAAACTATCCAGAGAAGAGAGGTACTTTAGCATTAATCTTCAAAATAACATGGCCCAGATAACTGTCATCAACTCTCGTTTTTGCAAGGCATTGATTTGGAACGCCAAGCTCTGTCAGACTCTTCCATTTCCATGCACCTTAAAACGTAAGTTTCAATTTTGTAGTTAGATATAACATTTAAAAGAAATTTGGAGGTCAAATGATGTTCAGAAACAAACCATATAAAGGACTGAAACGCTTCCCAATCAAGCAAAGAATGAAATGGAGGGGATCCTTGTGCATTTTTGAGCTTATTTGCTCACACATCTTCTCCACTCTAACATGTGGCTGTTTCTTTTTGTATTTGGGATTCTCTTCCAAAACACAGATTGGAGCATTGAATATCTACAAAATTGGAAATGACATGAGATCTCCTATGTGTGAGGAACATCAGGTAAAACTTTTGGAAAGTGTTGTATGAACGGAGAAGGAGCTTACAAGTCCTTTCTTGCTACCAACTTTTGCCAACTCTTTACATAAACTTTGGATGTCATGCTGACTAGAGAAATTAACCACAGCCCAGCATTCAACTCTTTTTGGAACCACGAACCCCTATGTGAAGTGTGAATCACGTTTTAGAATGAATAATATAAATGGTGCATAATGATGTGTATTTATATATTACCTTGTCTCGGAAGCTCCAGGTGGCATTTCTAGGAAGTAGGTCCTCCCCATTTCCCACTTTCAACTGTAATATCAATATCAAACCATCACTGTTATTTCAAGGCTTAATGAAACCCCAAGGGTCAGTTATAATAAACTTGTAAAAGTGGAAATCTGGAAAAACAGTCATAATACCCTGGGTGCTGATAATACACGACCTTCAACTTGGGTGAGATGATTACTGATGGAAAGTCCGCAAGTACGCAACATTGAATCATCATTATAGTTATTGCTCTTCAGTTCCTGTCAAAGAGCTATACTTCAGAAGTGATCACGTTAAGAGCTTTACAATTCTGCGTTTTGCTAAGAGAAACTGCAGTGATCATGTTCAGAAGTTTCGCCTACATTTGTCAAAACAGGAGAAAGATCTTCTGGCTTTAGGCTTGATTTCTCAGTCAGTAGAATCCTTTGGTGGGTGGCTAATGCTTTTTTGTAACGTTGCAAAGAAATCAGTGAACAAAGCTGAAAAATCACATATGTTAGTATTTAACACTAAGGAGGCATTACCTCATGCGGCATTGCTTAACCAAACTGGAGAAAACAAATAGAAGATAATGATATTACCTCAATTGGGAAATAAATTGGATGACATGGTGGGCCAACATCGATGCATGGAAAATCTACAGAGTAACCTAATGGAATGCTGAGCATTTTAACAAAATAGTCATGTACTGTCACATCAATTGTTTGGCTGACACCATCTTGCTTACTTGCTCCACTGAATCTCTTGCAAAACCTTTAAATTGTTGTTGTGATTAGAACATGCATCAAGGGAAAGAACAGCACAATTTTTCTAGCTTATATTAGGTATGTGATGGAAGTTCAACTTACTTCTGGTGCTTGCACAACTCCTTACTCAGTCCAGTGACTTTATATTCTTGTTTTCTGTGTGAAACGGTTATCTTCAAATTCTTTAATACTCGTTTAGCCTTGTGCAAAATTAAGAGAAATTATATCAATGAGGTTCACCAACAAGTGGGATCAAATATAGCAGAAAAAGCTTTTTTTTCCTTTTTTAACCTGCAACCAGTCAATTTTGAAGGGATCACTTGCATTTTGGTGACCTATGAGAAAATCGATCACTGGCCCAGGTTTAATTGTTGTTGTAGTAGATACGTCTGCCATGGGAAAAAAAAATCAGCAAGAATGGAACATACTCTGAAACCAGCAAGCAAAAGGTATATTACCAAAGTTCAGAAATAATCCACCCTGGACAGCCTGAAACCTTGAACTGAAACCTCTACACCCAAGGATGCCACCACCCAAGTCCGCGAAATTCTTAGGATCATTTGAGAAGTATGACTGGTGGAGAAGAAGACAGTCCCTAAACAGAAAGCTCAGTCAGAATGGCAATAATTCAGGGATTAAGTACGTAAAAGACATTCGACCAAATACTTTTTGGCCGCATGTTGCCGTAAAACTGTATCAAAAACAGTCAGCCCTTCATGAGTTTCTGGCACTCGTTCAGTTATTGCATCAGCAATGCCCCTGGTAGAGATTGGTGAGACAAAGCTTATGTGTATCCTAAATGTTTTGGCAGAAGAATTAAGCCTTTGCCGCTTTTGATCACTTTCACAGGGAATCCCTGAGCCACTAAGATCATCACCTGCAACAATTCTGAAATAAAGAAGAAACTAGCACATATAAACAACAACGATTCAGGGTAGCAAATTATTGAAAATAACATATTCCAAAGATAACCTTTTACCTTTTGAGTGAGATAGCATTAAGCACCACCACAAAATCTAGCTTACTGTTTGGGAGAGAACCAACAGTATAGAAGCTATTGCATCCATCATAAGCAAATGACCTCCCAGCTAGTTCTGATTTATATGTCGCATGGAGTTTAGCTATCACCTTTCTTCTGACTTTTTCACTGCCAACAGGCTGCCCATTATCATGTAAGACAGAAATCTGTATAAAAAGAAAAGAACAAAGTTTTAGTTCTGTAAATCCCTTTACTGAAACCAAAATACAGAAAGGGAAGGAGTTTGTTTACATCATAGTGGTACAAAGCAGGAACTTTATCAATGATAGAGACTTTAAAATAATTTGCTAACAGCAATATTTTCTGCCCTTTGTACCCTGAGCAAGGCCTGGTCATCAACACGCCTCTCTTGTTGAAGATTTGGACCCTCCCGAGTTCCTTTTGTGGTTTGACTTGCATGTGAACTTCATCAGAATGCTTTTTAGTGGATGGCACAGCACAATGCTCTGACACTTCTTCAGGCTTCATTTTCAGTATCTACAGCACATAAGGAGAACATCAAATGTTGATAAACTCCATATAGACGTTGAGGAGAGTTTTCAGTTTGTGCTTGTGACTTGTGATGTGAGTTTTTGATAGTCTCTTAAGTTATAACTCAATACAGCTCTGTAACCCCAACATCAGAAATCAAGACATGCAAAGTGCATGAAAAATGCGTGTTAATAGAATATATAAACCATGGCAGCAAGTTTTTCTCCCTGTATTCTTTTGTGTGTGTGCACGCAAAGAATTCAACTTCCCATGCAAAGCCCATATATCAATGGAGAACAAAAAGCCGCAATATTTAACTCTTATACTTAATGCATCTCAGAGGATGAAAGATCCTTCAGAAAATCATAGAAGCACGCAACTGTTGTCACAGTGTCAAAATGATTGAGCACATTTGCACAAGGCTATAAAATTTGCAATGATAATCAATATAATGAGAGAAAGTTAAAATCCAAATTCATTCTTGACTAATCCAGATCAGGGATTCAAATAACTGCAACACAAGGAAAAAAGTTCCTTTGAATGGGTACAAATTAAGATTACTCTTACCAATGTTTGTGTTCAGTAGAGTAAGAGAAGCCTTCAACTCTTGCAGATGTTGTCTTGGTTATTTGTTTCTCCTAGCTAGAAGGTAAAGTCAGGAGAATGTTCATGTCTACTGAAGTGAAACCATGATTTCCCACTTGCAAATGCAGTCTTTGTTTGTGGTCCAGGAATAACTCATGCAAAAGACATTTTGGAACTTGGCAGGAAAAGTACATAGAACATTCCTGTTTTCTATACGAAGGCAGAAGAATCTTGTCCATATGCCAAAATATGAGCTTACGCTAGTACAAAACTACAAATGTTTTGAGTTTGTGGAGATTCTTGCTCAGCTAAATCATCCATGACCAGAAATATCAAGTACTTGTAAGTCTAATACTTTACAAATTTCTCAGAATTTCTAAAATGTAGTTTAGAACCTTACATGCAGATAGACATTATTCTTGTGTTAATATGTGCACGATTGTTTTATTTTTCTCCTCAGATGAAACAACACCCAAATAAATGATTGAACAAATGCTGTTGAAGAGAGTTGTTTATAACGTCAGTTTCTTAAACTTTGGGGCTATCAATGGAAATTTGAACATGCCCAGATTCTTTTTTTCAGAAAACAACACCTTGGTCAATCTCAACACCCTTTAATTTCCATGTTTGGGTAATTCCATTCATTTTTTGTATACCATGTCCATGCAAATTTTAGTTCTTCCCTTCAACATTTCAGTCCTAGATTGTATTCATCACATGGAAACAAATCTGCACTAGAATTGCTAGAAGAAACCCTAAATTTCATGCTATAGACACCCAAGATGACAACAGTCAACAGCTTCTCTGGAACATTAAACTAATGGATCAGACGACATAATCAAAATCATAAGCAACAAACACGAAAAATGATATGATCCCTTGAAATATTATTGTATACAAGCACCAAAATAAGTGAACACAAACACACAAAAATAGATTAATTTCCTAGCTTCTCCCATTCTCATTCCAAATCAATCCAATGAAGAACAAATTCTGAGGGGGGTAAAGGTTCACCCAGCTCCTATGCTTTCTAACCAATCTACACTCTTCCTTGCTCTCTCTAGTTGTATATCAATGCTCATCCGAGACTTATCAAAATACTCTACACTCCTCCGAGATCTCTCCATGTGGTTGAAGGATACTCTCAACTTTGATAACTTGTCATCATTTGTATGCCTATTTTCGAAAAATCTTACTTTTTCTGCTTTATCCATGCTTCGTCTTGGTATCTCCCTTCGATCAATGCTTTTCCTTGGAGCCTCAAAGGAATCACTCTTCCTGGAATTCTCAAGGCTGTCTACACTTCTTCTGATGTTCCTTTGGGAGAGTCTTTCAACATTGGTTACAAACTTCTTTAAATGCCTAATATATTCTGGAAATAGTTCCAGGTTACAGTGATTTCCTCCCTTGAGCCATAATGGCTCATATTTTTCTTGGCACAGTTCCCAGAGCTGTTTGCCATGAGAGCAGTCAACAACTTCATCAGAAGTGCCCTGCAGAATTGAGTCAGAAGAATACAAGTCAAAAAGACAAAAAATGGGGCAACCCGGTGCATGGAAGAAGTCAATCGGACAATACCTAGAATTTTGGGAACAGGAAAATACAGTTTGCTTAGGAGTAACACTATTGGATATAGAATGAAATCTTGAATGTTACTGCAAATTTTGTTAATAGATGTGTTATTGGATTCATAAATGCCAAGGGCCAACCCTAAGCGAGCATAAGAATCAGAATATCCTAACAATCTTTTGATATAAAGTTGAGAATCCTAATAGCATCAGTAAATTAAATATTTATGAGGACATGAATTAAATCCAAACAGCAGATTTCTTCCATTAACTAACTATAATCTCAGCTTTAGTCAATTTACCCATTTACCTCCATTTTCTGCCACATTGGGTAAATATAATTCAAATTTCAAACAGGCTCTAGCCTTCCTGATTAAGTTTCATATGCACTTCTATTGTAGTCTGATGATCATCATCATCTTAATATTTAAAGTTAGAATGCCATCAAACCTGAAAGTCAATATTTTAATGTGCTTGGCCCACATGAAAATACATAGGATTGCATGACTATCCCCTTGAGCAAGATGAGGAAAGTACTTTATTGGCGACAGCATCTCCACCAAAAGACCATGTCAAAAGTTGCTTTGGTCAAATGAAATTGCAAATTAATTAGAACTGGATACTTACATGAATGATCAGAACAGGACACTTCACCAATGGGATTTTGTCAATATTCTGCATGGCATCAGTAAAAGTATGTTTAGAGACAGGATAAGTGAAAAATATTTGTGTGTGAAAATGCAGATATTCAGGCGCTGGGAGCTTTTGATGACAGTATGTGTACCAGGGCCAACAATAACTTTTGTATCATCAAAATGAGATTGGAAGCAGCAGAAATCAATTTTATTACCTTGTAGATGTCAAACCAGTATGTGCGCTTCACAGGATACATAACTCTCAGGCCAGATAGGATAGGACTATGAAGAACAACAGCCTTAAGTTGCGGTAAACGTGCAGCAAGATCCGAGGTAGGACCACTTCCAACGGATTGGCCATAAAGGATGATGTCTTCCTGTTTAGCACCATAGCTGTCTTCAAGACACTTATAAGCAGCTTCAATATCTGCATAAGTATTGTGCTCACTTGGCTGCAAAAGTGACACACATGAACTTCAGTGGATGCTGTCAGTCATTTGATCACTTAAAGAGAGAGTGCCAGATATTTCCATGACAAACTTTTTAGCTGCTGGTTACCTTTCCAGTTGATTGCCCATAGCCAGAGTAGTCATACCTGCATAATTTTAATATTTTTCAGATCAACAAAGACCTATACTCATCTATTTCCCCAAGCAGTAATTACATACAGGAGAACATCTTTAAACAAATAAGAATAATCAGCTCAACAATGCTGGATCCGTAAAGAAGAAGGAAAGCCAACAAGATTCTAGTTTTTCTAATTCCAAGACAATGATCATTAAGCCATGAAGTAAGGCTATTCTTTATTGCATCTCTTTGGATCATAGGACTGGAAAACAACAAACAAAAGCCCAAACAGAATGCCAAAGCAGTAAACTTATGGAAGGACTCGGGAAAATTTCAACAAACTAATGACAAATTTGTAAACAAGGAAGCATATTAAACAAAACATGAAAACAGTTTACAAATCTGAAGATCAAAGCAGTAGATATGAGACTATATGCTTCGAGATTTATAATGCAGCAATATATTCTTCAAGATTGCTAATATCTTAAAAATCCGGAAATAAGATTTCCTCAGTCACAAATAAGATTCTATCACATGAAAAAAAACTTCTTAGTTTCATCATCACTATGTCAATTTAACAATGACTACCAAAGAGATAGGCATCGCTTTTCTTGAAACAAAAATAAAATTACATTTTATTATTGTTTTGCAGTTGGTAGGCAAGAGGATTCAAACCCACACCCTCTTAGTTACCAACCCCTCCTACTATCACACTTCCCTTGCATCGCTTCCCTTCCCCAACAACACCCCCCCACCCCAAAAACTCCTTTGGTTTTTTGGCATCACATTCTTCAATCGTTGATTCAAGATTCCACTAGCTGGAACAGTGCAGAAAGTGACCCTTCGGATGACCCAGTATGGCAGAAAGTAACACTTCCCAGTTATCCACAAACAGTCAAAAAACCACCAGAATTCTCCACCTCAAAGCCTACTGTTTATATTATTAATTCACAAATTCCTAATCACAAGTTCATTATGTATACACATACATATGTATATATGCACCAATAATTTACACTTGGAATCTGTCACTAAAATGTAGAAAAAAGGGGATAAATATGAAGTTTCCTTCATCTTTTGACCTTTATTTATAGGCCAAATTCAGATTTATTCTATCGCAATCACATTTTTCAATCAATAGCCTAAAAGTAATAACCTTTGTAAATGGTCCAACATTGAAAACCAAAAAGCAGTTAATAAACAAAGTTTAACAAGAATAACCTTCAGAGATAAGGAAAAAAACGGACATAACATACAAAAATGAGATCTGTAACACAGACTTGAAAAGATAGCACTACCACCTTGTAAGTGTAAGGAACCATAAACGAAATTAAAATGATTAAGATTTCATCCTCAAAATCCCCTCGCTCCACTTCCTCTCCCCTGCCCATTCTCCACTCCCCACTCCCCACTCCCCGCTCCAAAACCAGGATTTAAAAAAAGAGTTGAAACGACAGCAAATTTTAAATTCCAGAAAAGGGGGTTTTCATTAGAAAGACGACTACTTCCACAAACTATGGCATATCCAATACAAGAAAAAATATCAACTTTTACATATCATCACGGAAATTAAATTCAACATTGAGAACATGTGTGTGTGTGCGGGCGCGCGCATTAGGCATACCCCATAAGATTGACTCTGAGGTGAATGCTAAGCTCAACAAAGAGCTCATACATCTGCCCAATATCAGCCGCATTTCCATGAGAATAAAGCACAGTAGTTGAAGCCATTGGGTATCTTATATAAATTGCTACAATTTCATTCCCTCGCCTCGTGGGCAGCTTCAAAATATCCACATTTTCTCTATGAGTAAAAGGGTGGATAAGCAAGAGCCCAGTTTGTTCATCCTTAACTATCTTATATGTTGGTGGGCTTGGTGGGAAAAATGCTAACTTCGCCGCCATTGAGGATGTCACCCCTCCCATCTCTCCTTTCTCTTCTCCACCTTTTCACCAAGGGCTCTGTGTGCCTCGAATTGAATTTGAACTGTCTTTCCTCAACGTTTTGGCCCGAATTTGTGCCCCAGAAAAGTGAAGATGGTGAAGGATTGGTGACTGGAAACTGAGGAATGGGGAGAGATTTGATGGCTGGTTTCCTTTGGTTTTAGTGTTCATGAGAAGATGGGGTTGACAACTTTTGACATGTGCCAGAGTCGGACGGGTACAGCCAAATTGGATTGTACTTGGTGCTCTTATGATTGTACATCAAAGCTTTTGGGTTGCTAATCTTGGGTTGAGAAAGAAAATTAAAAAAATAAATGATTCTAGAGTTTTAATTTTGAAAAATTTTTAAATTAGGGAAAATGGATAAAATGTTATTTCTGTTTTGCTTTGATTTTATCGAAGAAAAATTTTAGGAAGAAAACTAAGCTAGGGTTTGTAGGAGAGTAAATATTGTACTCGGAAACTTGTAATACACAAGAATCACAAGATGATACAATTTTTGTAATTTAATACTCCATTATCTTTTTTAAGTCTATTTTCAAAATATTTATTTATTTTAAAAAAAGTCCATTTTTTAAAACGGAATTACTCTAATGTTCTTACTAAAATTCACCCTGTTCTAAAAAAAGTTAATTTCAAAAATTTTCTTTATTTTGAAAAAAACAAATTTTGTATAAAATTCTTATATTATTATTAATAATAATATATGACTCAAATTAAAATATGAAAATAAAAATATAAAATTATATATATAATAATATATTAAATATGCTGTACCTCATAACTTAAAAAAATATAAATAAGAAATAGACTCTTTGTCTTATATAGAGAGAGTAATAATTATATATAGTCATAATTAAACAATAATGATAAATATATAAATGAGGTGGGCGAGTGTTTCACTAGACAACGGTGGGTAATTAATTGGATTAATTATTTGACCCACAAAACTTTTAATTCATTCTAATTTGCCCCCAACAAAAAAATATATATATAAATGGATGAATTAATTTCTACATTAATGGGTTTACAGCAAAATGACTCTAACATAAATACACTTCACTCTATATATTTAATGAGGCAATATTAATAACTATAAATGCACCGCTTATTATGGTCAGTTTGTTGATTCATTAGGGGGGAAAATAAAATTATAGTAGAAAATAATCTGAGGTGAAAAAATATATTAAGAATATTTTTTTTTATCTATTTATTGCATTAATGTGAAAATGCAGTAATTTTTCTAATTTTTTTTTTCAAATTTAGAGCAGGAGAAATTCTTTTTTATCGTTTTATTTTACTGTATTTTTTGCAGCAAAATGTGATTTGTTTGATATGTCAATACATCTTCATCAATCCCCATCAACCAAATAACAAATAGATAAATCTTCGATATGTCAATTCTAAACATAATTCTGTGACCCCAAAAATATGGTAGTTTGATCCTGTAGAACATTTACACTGTAAAGATCACAAAATCATGGATTATTGATGTTTATAGGATAGTTCTTTTCTCCAGAAAAAACAGAAAGGGAAAATAAATAAATAAAAATATGAAGAAAATTTGTGCCTTTTCTTGTTTGGGGAAAACTTTTTCGGAGCCAAAGATAATTACATTGATACAAGGCATATTTTGAATTTGAAAAATCAAAAAGATTGGTTTTTACAATAAATAAATAAAGAAAAAAATTCAAAACTAATGAATATGTTATCTTACTTTTACCTCTCTTCAAATTTGACTTTATTACTAATTACACTTTAAGATTTGAAAATATTACGATCCCTCATTTGACCATTTTAAAAGTTAATTTTTTATTAGATAATTTATGAAATAACTAATAAATGAAGTAAAAGAAAATTTTAATTAGCCTTTTTCGTGTGAAATTTATATTATAATACTATTTATTATTACGTTTAATGTATACTCATTTCGAATAAATGTTATTAATTCATTTCTTATATATTTTGAAAACATTTTATACTCACGTTTTTACTTAATTTTTTAGTTATTTTATAAATTATGTAACAAAAAATTAATTTTTAAATTGTTAAAATAAAAAGAATAATTAGTAATAAAATCAAAATTTGAAAAAAGTAAATATAATTTGCCTTTTTTCAATTATCCTTTATGCTTAAATGTTTTCCTCTCCCCCCTCAATCTTTGGCTTGGATAGTAATGACTTGAGTTATTTATCTAAATATTGATTCAAAAAAAATTAAATAAATATTATTTTTTTTTTCATTTTCTATGGAAATCGGTTTTTGAAAAACCGACTTCAAAGTTGGTTTTTCAAAAATCGATTTCCTTACAATTATTTTTAATTAACATTTATTTTGATTAAAACTAGTTAATTAGTTTTTGAACCATATTTTATTTTAACAAATTCGAAAAGAATGTTATTCAGAGCTAAATTCTTCATAATCGATATTCTGCATATCCACTTCAATTTAGTATTATTGTTTAAAAGTTTTTGATTAAAACTACTAGTTAATTAGTTTTTGTACCATATATTAGTAATTTTTTTAAAAAAAATAATGTAACTTTGAACAATAATTTTGCAATAATTTATTGTGTATTATTACGAGTTTTTTCCCAAAAAAATTATATAAAAAATATAAATTAAATTTAACATATTATTGAAAAATTATTTTATTTTTAAAGAAATCGATTTTTGAGATATCGACTTTAAAATCGATATTAGGGATATCAACTTTAAAAATTGCTATTCCAGATAACCACTTTGAAGTCGAAATCCTAGATATCGACTTCAGACAATTTATGAAAAAGAAAACTTAGCCCTAAACCCTCTAAACTCTAAACCCTAAAAACTTAACTCTCAACCCTCAACCCTCAACCCTCGACCTTCAACCCTAAACCCTAAAACCTAATCCTTAAACCTAAAAACCCTAAACTTGCCGCCCCTCCCTCTCCACTGGTATTTAAATCTTCCACTGGTGGATCATCAGGCTCTGTTTTCCCTTATAGCACAGCGTCTGCTTCAATCTCATCTTCACAATCTCTCTTTGGTTCACAACTAGTTTTTGGTAGTTCTGCTCCTTCTTTTACATCTGCAGCAGGAAATAATGATAAAGTAAATACAAAAGACAGCATGGCTGAGGATTCCGTCAAATTATCCATGAAGTTTTTTCCATTGATAATTCCCCAGGGTACACTGGAGGTTTTTCCAAAAGTGAAGAATGGAGTTTTAGAGAAACCGCCGAAGCTTTCGCCCAAGTCGTGGAAAGCTTATGATGGCTGGCTCTCAGAATTTAAAGTGGGACTCATAGCCTCATAGGTTCTAGTATTTTGATTCTTTCCCATGCTTGTACGGCTTACTATATGAAATGATGTGAAAAATCTTTGCATGGAAAAGCAAAACCAGTCAAAATATGTAAAAGTATATGGATAGCAGTAGAGTTAATTTGCATAATATTGTTTTTTTAATAAAAAATGAAATAAACATTGATTTATTTTACTTCAAGTCGATATCCATGATAGCAACTGCACTATTTTATGAATGACTCCCAAATTAGCAATATTTATTTTTTTTAAATAAACAATATTCAAAAATTTCACTCGTATTAATACAGATAATTTTATTTATATTTTTTGGAAATGTATAAGAGAATGTTAAATTAAAAATAATATAATTATATTTGTTTATTTCGTAAGAAGACATATAAAATTTTCGTATATGTTTTTTACAATTTTGTTGTTTAATAATATTAGGGATCCCACCTTAGACCATTATAAATGGCATATTTAGGAAATCAACTTCTTATGGCAATTTAGATTAGATTACCTCTCAAGCCATAACATGTATTTTTTTCGATAATAACATTTGGAATGAGTGAGGAGATTTCACTTAATTAATAAAGTTATAGGAAAAATTTTTAAGTTTCAACAAGTGACAAAAAAGGAAAAAAAATTAATCAAGTCCCACAAGAAGGCTGTCTAATATTCCTATGTGGCTGTCGCATAGGGGGTTGGGGTTAGGATTGAGACTGTGGGTTGTCATCCGTCTCCAGTGCGTTTAGGTCAAAAGGAATTGATTCATCCATACGTGATTGTGGACGAAGACGCCTTCGACGTCGCTCATAGACCAAATTGTAATGAGATATTTGAGATGATGTACTAGCGCGGCTTTGCGATAAAAGGTCCATCTCAGGTGTCTCTTCATATGGCTCATCGGGCTGATGAAGAAACATACTAGTGATCAAAATCCGATCATCCTCATCAACATTGCGACGGCGGGAAGTAGACGAACGTTCGGACATAGATGGACGACCAGAAGTAGATAGACGTCCCGAAGTAGATGGCCGGCCGGACGTAGACGTAGAGGGACGCGCATGCGATGGTTGAAATTCACCTTGAAAACTTGCACGTGGCATCTGCATCTGCGATTGTTGAAATTCACCTTGAAAACTTGCACGTGGCATCTGTAGACGGCGATTCTCCCCAACCATTGTCATAGTACAGTTGGACACGTCATATACATTTCCCAATCGAGATTTGGTATCCACCTCGACATTGGTGAAATCGCGGGCCAAATCATTCACTTGCTCCCAACATTCACCCTGCATATAAAAAGTGCTTAGCCATAACATTTCTATACATCGGTGAATATGAACACTTTAAAAGTTATATACATACCCAATACGAGACAATCGATGCGGTTGGGCGCATACCTTGGTCTGGTCGATGCGTGAGATTACCGATAAGATTCCAAGAAATCTGTCGATACCAAATCATGTATTCCGAGAAATAATGCATATGACCAGTTGCAGGCCTGGAGTCACAATCCGATCCATTCGGCTGTTCCACGCATGAACGTAAGCTGCATGCAGTGACATCCAATTCACTCCCGTCCTGCCCCGACGATCCACTTGATGCAACCTCATATCCGTGTCTATGGTCGGAGAGATTGTCTGAATATAGCCAAACTACCGCATAACCTGCCTTAGTAAATGTAGTTCAACTACATCAAAGTTGAGCAGAGGCACGGCTACACACCAAATAGCACGGCCAAATAAGCAGTATTCAGGCAACTCATACAAGTCGTCACCATCTTGATACGGTTGCCAAATAAACTGTGAAAGAAAGAAGGTTAACAATCATCAGTGTTTGAACTAAACTTAGTTGTAATTGTAACGAGCCAATAGTTTCAAAACAGTAATTATTTATCTATTTACGTCCTCCTCGGCCATATAGTCTAGCCGATCCCGATACATACGCAACACATGGCATCCGACATTTTCAAAACTCAGACTCGTGTTCCATCTGAAATGAATCAATATATGAGCATATAGAGGATCAGACACAATTTAAAATAAATCAAATATGCCATGGCAAAAATTAAACCGGTAAATATGTACACACATGCTCTTGGTCCGAAAGGCATGCCGGAGTAGCCATATCGATGAGGGTCTCTGACATTTCGGTGTTGGGGTCTTATTCGCGGTAATCTCTCCCAGTCCCACACCTGCAATAAGCCCATAGGTCCACATATGCCGGCCGTATCTCCCATTGTCGTCCGACATAACGCCCTATATAATGATGCTAGTAAGGCGCTACCCCAACTATACCCCGATGCCGTCGCTATATCCCTCAGTAGAGGTAGGCACATCAATTTGACCTTCGTACCTGACTTATCCCCCATGATCGACCTTATCATTTGCATGATCCGGCATCTGGCATGCTGTACCATCTGCTCATATGAGGTTTCATCTAGTAAAGGACGTGCCCGGATATGCATTGCGATACTCCTCAATTTCAACCGATCTCCGTCGAAATGGTTGAGGGCCGACATGTAACCCAACAGCTCATAACATATAGTCTGTCACTCCTCAATCGTATGATTCGAATCTTCTCCAATCACCGGTTCTCCGTCGATCCGTAAACCTCATAGTGCCACGACATCTTGTAACGTCACGGTGGCTTCACCAACTGGAAGGTAGAATGTGTGCATCTCCTACCACCATCTCTCCACCAATGCTGTAATCAATGCCCAGTCAACTTGTATACATCCTGCCATGTATACACCATTACGGCCCACTTCGTAAAATAAATCAACTACCCTAATATCGAGTGGCCCAACTTTCCACACGTCCACATCTGCCCTGTACACTTTCAAAGGCTCCATTTCTGAATTGTCCCAAACGAGCTCCGATCGATGACTGGCTTGAAGCATGAGAACATCCAGCCGTTGTGGCCTAGGGGATATATCGGCGAATGTGGATGAAGTGCTCGCAAACTCCATAACCTGAATATATGATTCACAATTTTACTACATTATTTGTAAAATCCATTGACGATTGCAAATAGAACATGCGAAAGTTTCGTCATGAGTCCCTTTGGCATATGTAAAAAAAACAACTACATTAACACACAACGTCTTGCCACGTCCATTCAAACACCCCAAAGAATTAATAATATCAATGGACACATATTGGAGATTGCGTAATTCACATGCGAAAACAAGCTCATGAGTCCATTTTGTATCTTTGTAAAAACAGACACAACATAAAACACAAAACGATCCAAAGAATAAAATGAAACACCGAATGACCTAAATAATAATAATTGATATACCAATATCACAAAATAGTTTTTATTACACATCAGCATTCATAGGTTCATAGCTGCCCTATCTCTAAGCCTCTCCATGTTAAGGCATGCCTTCTTATTATGCCCAAGTACTCCACATGCCTCACACCTCTGATTTTGTTCTTGATCGATTTCATTCCTTATCCGGGTGGATTTTGGACGGCCCAGACGGTCGTTGAGTCTTGCCGTATTGGTGACCAGATGAAAATGTGCTGGTGGCCAATAGTCCTGGTGAGGCATAGGGTAGAAATAGTTGAATAGGTTTGCACCATTTTTTCCACTTTATATACACCATCCACGAGTGCCAAAGCGACCCGTCCCATTTGAGCGTAAACTTTTTGTGCGTGGGAGTACGGAATCTTGTAAATTTCAAATTTCCCACACGTGCATGATCGGTTGTTAAGGTATACCGTATGTACGTTCCCTCCTTTATCACTATAAACCCCTGTCGTGACTTGGTATCAGCCTTCTTCCCTCACAAAGGCCGTCACCTGGTGATATTTGGACTTGTGCTCGCTCCGAAGGAACTTTTCTTGCACGTTTGTCGGCCACGGATTCTGATCAGCAACATGTTTGTGGCCTTCGGTGCGGTGCGAGTCAAAGTATTTAACCAATTAGTAAAAAGTCGCACGCACGTAAGCTGTAATTAGCAATTTTCTGGCACCTTTCAAGACTCTATTGAACGATTCGGAACTGTTCGTTGTCATTATGCTATATCAGAAACCACCATCATAGCATAGTGCCATTTCTCGAGTGGAATATCCATCAACCATTTATGGCTTTCTTCATCCAATGACCGCATGAATTCCATTATCTGAGCAAATTTGCACGGTTGGTGTGCAGTAGCAGCGCGATGCATCAATTCAGTCAAAGTATTATTCTTGAATCGCTGACTAAAGTTAGCTTTGACATGCCGCAGGCAAAACCGGTGGTGAACCATTGGTGGTTGTAATGCAGGATTGTTCTCAACGGCTCGCAAAATTCCCCAAGCTCGATCCGAAATCAAACAAATTCCCTCGCAACTATGAATCACGTGACGAGATAAATGATACAAAAACCAGGACCAATTTGCTAAACTTTCCTCGTCAACAATTGCAAAAGCTAAAGGAAGAATATGGCCAACTGCATCAGCACCTACTGCAATAAGGATCTTTTCCTTGTATTTCCCGTATTGAAAAGTGCTATCGATTGTAATGACGGGACGACAGTGTTGAAAACCATCAATACAAGGCCTAAATGCCCAAAATACCGAACCAAATATGTTGTAATTTCCAATACTATTTTCCGTGTGCTGCCATTCAATAACGGTGCCAGGATTAAAAGACTGAAGGGCAAGTAAGAACTTCGGTAATATGGTGTACGACGTCTCCCAATTACCATATACCAGTTCAATGGCTTTTCTTCTCCCCAACCATGCCTTCTTTTATGAAATGTTAACTCCAAATGAGCGCACATCTTCAACTATGTCGAGGACCTTGTATGAAGCATTTTCCTTAATATTGTTCCGAGCCATTCGGCCAACCATCCCATAATCTAAATTTGGGTGGTTCTCTGGCTGTATCTCGGGGAAGCATGTGTGTTTCAAATGCATATTTGTGATCTCCCAAAATGTATGTTTCTTTCTGAACGTTGCTCGAACCTTCCATAAACAATTCTTGTCCGCATAACAAAGACATCGGACAAACCAGCTAGTAGGAGTACTTTCATACACTTTGAAGTACCTGTGCGCACGAATGGACCAACATTTAACTGCATGTTGCACCCCTTCTTTGATACGGAAAACCATTCCAACTTCTAGTTCTAAAGTTCGATCATCAACCCAAACGGGTCGGCGATAGTCATCGGACTGGTCGATCATAGAAATCTTTCGATCACCGATGTCCGTGTAGAAGGGAATATCATCGACAACGGTATCCAAGTGGGAAACATCAATCGGTGGATGCGAAATCTCTCCTTCCTGATGGCCACCACCCTCGCCCTTCTCCTCTTCACTATCTTCCAATGATTCTGAACCCCTATCTATCCATACATGTAGGGGATCATAGGGAATGCTTACATCTTGACATGTGGTCCCTAGTGTGAACGTATCGGCTGTTTGGGCAATTGGTTTGGGCTTAGGCAGCTCTTCGACGAAAGTTGTACGACTTGACCCCTCATTATAATTACCCCCACTTGTACCCTCATTAAATTGTCTACAACTTGGGCCTTCATTGTAATTGCCCCCAAATGGTTCGACATTAAAGGTAACATGACTTGGACCTTCTTCCAAATTGGCCCTACTTAGACTCTCGCCAAAGGGGCCACAACTAGGATTCTCGGGGACAAAATAAGGTTACGAAAAAGACGCATCATTCGATATGAAAGCACCATAAGTAAACGATTGATCATTAAGAAGCCCTTCTCCCTCTCTACTTTGTAGAAGTTGTGTGAATGACCCAACATTTGTTTGGGGAACTACTGACATATTGTCCCCAGAACAAAAGGGATCTAGGCCGGATTCGTAACTTATGTACAATTCAACCGCATTAAGACTCGGACATGTGGTTGGAATACACAACATCTCCCTCACTGTATCATCATCATCCACTGGAACTGGTATGTATGTTATTGAATTACCAGCGCTGCTAAGAGGATAACTGCACATTAATTTCATCCTAACTTGGCTTCTATCCAATCCAGTAGCCCGATGCAATTTTCTCAAAAGTTCGGACATGCTAATATTTTGATCAACAGTAATAAATCGTTTTGGCAAATTACTGTATTCGGAGCTGTTCGGGCCACTAACTATTTCTCCATCTCAGTATAACACAAGCCTCACTCGATTCTTGCCCATTTCTATATTGTGTATGCCATCAATAATAACATAAAACTTACATTAATATAGGGCTCAAAATTATTGAAGAAATAGGCATAGAAAAATTTATGGAATTACTCCCACAACAAAAAAATTAACCAACTAACATTTTGACATCCATTTAAAACCAAACATTCTCCCAACAGCACAAAGCCTTATATTCATCAAATCCAACCACAATCCTTTAATCATTATCAACAACACCCCTATTCATAACTTATCATTCCAACAATAGCAAACTCATTGACTAAAATGCCACATGAATCCAAAACAAGGCAAAACAATCCAAAACAATCCAACTCAATCCAAGTCATCACCTCACAAAAATAACCAACTAACATTTCACATCCATTCATAACTAAACATTTTCCCAACAACATGAACCATTATATTCATCAAATCCAACCACAATCCTTTCATTGTCATCATGAACACCACTATTTGGAACTTATTATTCCAATAAGAGCAAACTCATTGAATCAAATAAAATTCCAAATAAATCCAAAACAATCCAAAACGATCCAAATCACAACCCAACAAGAGTAACCAACTAACATTTTCACATCCATTCATAACCAAACATTTTCCCAACAACATAAAGCATTATATTCATCAAATCCAACCATAATCCTTTATTCATTACCATGAACACCCCTATTCACAACTTATCCTTCCAATAATAGCAAACTCATTGGTTAAAATCCAAAACAATCCAAAACGGTCTAAAACAATCCAAAACGATCCAAGACAATCCAAAATGATCCAAATCACAACCCAACAAGAGTAACCAACTAACATTTTCACATCCATTCATAACCAAACATTTTCTCAGCAACATAAAGCATTATATTCGTCAAATCCAATCACAATCCTTTCATTATCATCATCAACACCACTATTTGGAACTAATTATTCCAATAAGAGCAAACTCATTGAATAAAATTCCAAATCAATCCAAATAAAGCCAAATCACGCCTAGACAAAAGTAAACAACCAACCATTTTGCTGGTTTGTACGTCCAAACAATATTCACAATTATATTCAACAAATCTAATATAAATTCTTTGTTCGGCATCATCAGCAGTACTATTCACAACGTATTATTCCAATAATAGCAAACTCAATAAAAATCAGTCCAAATCACCACCTCACACAAGTAAACAACTAATATTTTTCCATACATTCATAACCTAATATTTTCCCAACAACATAAAGTATTATATTCATCAAATCCGACCAGCATTTTTTAACTTACAGCATCAACTCCACTATTCAACACTTACTATTCCAATAATTGGCAATTCAGTGAATGAAATTAATAATCAATCCTAATCATTCCAAATAAAAAAATCACCATACTTTATTCACAACAAAATTTCCACCATCAATTCAAATAATTCTATCAATAATTAACAACTTTTGAAACAAAATTAACGTCAAATCACAATCATAATATATAAATTGTTTACCTTCGTCGGTTACTTCGATCCTCGAAAATGTTCTTCGCTCAACTTATTTTCCTTTTCACTACAAATAAAGTTTTTATCAATATAGGATAACTAATTAACAGATTTTAAGTCATAAAATTGAACATACAAATTTAACATAAAAGTAAACATACAAGTTAAACATAAAATTTAACATATAAAATATAATTTAACTTACAAATGTAACATACAATTTGAAATATAAAAAAAATTGAACATAAAATTTAACATATAAAATAACATACAAATTTAACAAACAAATTAAACATAAAATTGAACATACAAATTTAACATAAAATTAAACATACAAATTAAGCACACAAATTAAACATAAAATTTAACATATAAAATATAATTTAACTTACAAATGTAACATAAAATTT
Organism: Gynochthodes officinalis; assembly: GCA_020080225.1. Classification (NCBI taxonomy): domain Eukaryota; kingdom Viridiplantae; phylum Streptophyta; class Magnoliopsida; order Gentianales; family Rubiaceae; genus Gynochthodes; species Gynochthodes officinalis. The sequence goes on along the minus strand of CM034625.1, from coordinate 2,820,282 downwards.
AAAATATAAAAAACAATTGAACATAAAATTTCACATATAAAATAACATACAAATTTAACAAACAATTTAAACGTAAAATTGAACATACAAATTTGACATAAAATTAAACATATAAAATCTAATTTAACTTACAAATGTAACGTCAAATTTAAAATATAAAAAACAATTGAATATAAAATTTAACATATAAAATAACATACAAATTTAACAAACAAATTAAACATAAAATTGAACATACAAATTTAACATTCAAATTTAACATTAAATTTAACATACAAATTTAACATATAAAATAAATTTTAACATATAACATATAAAATAACATACAAATGTAACACAAAATTTAACATATAAAGCCACATACAAATTTAACATCAAATTTTAACATATAAAACAACATAAAAATTTAACATAGAAATTGTAAAAAATAAATAGTAATTCACCTTATAACAAAAAAATAGGGCAAGAACTTGAGTGTTGTATTTTTTTTTTTCAGTTGGAGGCTCCATGGGAGGGGGGGGGGGGGGGAGGTGCAAGGGGGCTGGATTTGGGACAAAGAAAAAAATTGAGTGCAGAAAGCGGAAGAGGAAGTTTGGCATCGGAAATGGGAAGAAAAGAAAGAAGAAGGAAGAAAAGGGGAAAGGAGGAAAAAAAGAAAGGAAAAAGCGGGGCTGGCCGATTTGAAAAATCGATTTCAGCACAAAAGTAAAAAAAAAATTAATATTTATTTATTATCTTTTTTTGAATCAATATTTGGAGAAATAACTCGTAATGACTTAATGAGTATGGTCCATGGTGTGAAAATTGTGCAATGCATTAAAAATCATTATGGATATGGCAGTGGAGAGACCATGAAGCGACAAAGACTAATCGGCGTCACCCATCCATTGTGGGCGTGCTAATCAGCTCACTCACAATTTCGGTGAATTTTGCAATCTATTCATATACCAATGTTGTACAACGCAACGCATGCTATTATTGCTATTGCGGTTTTAGCTGTGTTTTTTTTTAATATATTTATATTTTTTTTGTATTCGATGAAATATGATAATTAAGTATATTGGTATAAATCAAATCAACTATCACATCGTTAAATCAAATAAATTAATTGGCTATTAGAAGTTAATATGTTAGACTATTCTTTAGATTTTTAGCTATTAGGCCACTAGTTAAATCAAACAAATAGGCAGTTAGACCATCTTTCTATCTTTTTATATTAGATATGAGTAAATGATATTTACAATAATTTTTTTTAATAAATATTCACGTGATAACAAAATACTAAATCATGAAAGTGATTGTTATTAAATGATTTTTTTTCTTTTTTTTTTGTTAAATGTTACATCAGTTATTGAAAATTTTCAATATGATTTTTTTACTACGTGTCTTGTTACTTGTCAACCATTTTTTTCTTATATATAAACCTTTGAGGGGGAAAAAAACCTCCTATATGTAAACCTTATTATAGCCTAGTTTAAATGATTTCAAACTCATTATTTTATTTTTTTTGGACTAAGGAATCCGCAATCCTTATTAAGGGTGTGCATTGTGTAAACTCCATTCTTGTGTAATAATTCGCAAACTACACAGGAAATCCAAACCGCACAGCGCACAGAAGATCCAAACCGCACTGGACAAGTTCTGTGTGACGGGCTCGATTGAGAAGGTGTGGACAAAAAATTTAAACTCGTAACCTTATGATTCCGTGCTTACTGTCACACCATCTCAGCCACCACCAAATGGAAGATTTCAAACTCATTATTCTTTCTCTATGTTCTCATTTTAGTTCAGTACTGGTTTAGAAATATGGGCGTATACAGCCTTAGGCACGCTCGCATTTCACGCTTTTTCCTTTTGGCATATTCAGTTGGACTCATCTTTCATGTGAGATTGTCCTGTCTAATCATAAACTGAAATGAATTAGACAACGTTAAATATTTTTTGCCTAATCTTTCACTTTATCTATTCTTGCCCCATCACCAACACCAACTGAACTAAATTACAAAACGCTAGTATTATCTGCCATTTCTTTGTCAAAGTCAAGCTAACTGTAAAAGATAAATGCTTAATTTGTACGAACTTAAGAGCATAAGTATATTAATAATTTTTGCTAGATAATAACCCTTTTTTGCTTTCTTACCCAATTGGTTATGTGTGAAAGAAGATATAAAGATGAATTGCAATTGCAGTAATTTTCTGGTCTGCACATTCTAAATTGCTAACTTTTTATGCTATCCATGTCTCCTTATTCTCGAGATCAAGAAAACAAATGAGATGAAAAATTAATTAACCTGATGATCAGATCCCAAAAAAGAAATCGAAGAGTTTGTTTGTTTGCTTGTGAGAATTGAAATTAGTTTATAATTAGATATTTTTTTTATTATATTTAATTAAGTTTTATAATTTTTTATATTATTCATATCTCGTTATTCTTGATATCACGAAACCAAATGAGATAAAAAATATATATATATATATATATGAATTAACCCTAATGATCAAATCCCAAAAAAGAAACCAAAGAGTCCATTTGCTTTTTTGTTAGAATTTGTTCAAATTAAATATATTTTTCATAACTTTTAATTTTAATTTTATAGTTTATTTACATAATTTAAAGATATTATAAAATAAACATTATAAATGAAGTGAAATGAAAAAAATAATAAAACTTAACTAAATATAATAAAAAAATTATCTAATTATAAATCAATTTCAATTGAACCAAACAATTTTTTTTTAAAAAAAAAGATTATATATATAAAGATTAAAGTAACCAAATGCTTTGGTGATCTCACTTTGAGTTTCCAATGTAGTAGCTAAGCTACATTTTGTCCGTCTAGGACATTGTTAATTAATCCTAGAGAATAACAACGCACAGCTATGCATGAATTATGCCACAATGAGTACTAATATCAAAGCTTAATTAGTTTATACTCAATATGGTCAATCATATCATGGTATAGTGACATATGTACTGGTTTACAGCTATAAAAGTTGAGATTGCAGCTTGGGATGAGTGTGTGGGATCATATTATTTGAGAGCTCACATGGCACTTTAGAATAATGGTTCTTCTGCCTAGGCATATAAGGTATATATGTTTGTTTGGACTTTGGAGGGATCATTTGGATGATACCTATTTGCTTGGTAATCATATAAGTTATATTATATGCTTGATCATTTGCCATCTTTAGCATAATGACTTTGATTAGGATATATTGCCAAAGAAAAATGTGGAAGAGTGGAATGGAAAATTTTTGTATTAGTTTTCTTCTTCAGTTTTCCTTGTAACAATTAATATTAAGATATCTGATTTCACCTAAAACGATGAAAAAATGTGAAAAATTTTGACTTTTTATTTTTAAATCAAGATGCAGTTAATAAAGTGAAAATTTAATATTTCAATTAATTAAGCCTGCCAAAATGGTTGATTTAATTTTTATTTTTTCAACGAAAGAGTTCATATGTTATGCACACAAAAATGGCATAGGCACATATCATACATTGACTTTATTGCGAACCAACCGACTCAACGATCTTGGCCTAGCCAAGTTGGCCATCCAAAAATGTTGAGGCCAAATGGTCAAGGGTTTAAACTCCATTTTTGACATCTCCTTCCCCTCATCCCCCCGACATCTAGATATGGGAGTCTCACCCCACAATATATAAGGTACATTCTCTTGTAATAGAAAAATTGATGTAATATAATAGAATTCTTTGAAAAAAAAAAAAAACTCAACCATCTAAATTGGAGAGATCTTGCTCTATTTTTTGAGGATATTTTTCTTCCATCTTAATTTGGTCCATAAAAGTATTATAGAAAGTTATAATTTGGGATGAAGAAAACAAAACAATCAAACAAACAAAATACTCAAAGTAACAACCAGCTACAAGAATTTTGGGTGCATTTGGATTATATTTTAAGAGATATTTTTATATTTTTTAATACAATTTTATAACATTTTCAATATATCTTTTATCTTATAATCATTATCTTAAAATGGTTACGAATGCATTTTGAGATGCAATCTACACACACCATGTGAGAAGTGAACATACATAGTGTATCATTTAGTGTAATAGCAAGCATAACTCAAAAAGTACAATAAGGGAAGATCCAAAATCTAAGTCTAAGAGAAGCTTTAAAATACAAACCATGCAAGAAAAAAAATGAAGTCCAAGAAGGTAGAATAAGCGTGATGAGTTAGTGAGGCTGAGTCCCCACAATTGATGCCAGTTGCTTTGCACATGAGGACATAAGAATGTAGGGAGTATGTCTGTGAAGTTGATGACACTTTCCTTGAAGCAAAAGAATTGGCCACATGTTTCCTTCTTTGATGTCCTAAACAAATTGGATTAATGTAATGTTAATTAGAGGATAATTAGCCACATAAAATGCACAAAACATGTTCCTCAAGAGCTGGAAAAGTAAGTGATGGTTGATTTGAATAGTAGAAAGTAGAGAGAACTAATGAGAAAATTAACTATCATGAGCTGTCTTAGCTCTTAATTACGTACATCATCATTTAACAGTTCTTAATGGAAAATTAATTAGTTACATAATCAGCTTATATCCCTGGCCCCTCCTTTCCAATTTGTTGTGAGCTGACGGCCCGATGGGCCGGCATGGAAAGTTTTGTTGAATGGGTGAGAGGATAATTTAAGCTTTGAATGTCAGGGTATTTATTATCCAACAATTTTGTGTTTCTACGAGCCCATTTGAGTTTTGGTCTATTAAGGGTTGGGGCCTTCTAAAGCTTGATTCTTCAAAATGCATTTCCCTTCTTTTTTCTTTTTTCTTTTTTCTTTTAAATTTATTTATATACACTCTCCGTTTTGAAAAACTGAATTTACTTTTGATTGGATCCAAATTTTATTTTTTTTCTAATTTTAAAGAATAACACACTTACCATAGTGTTAAATATGAAATGTTCTATTTTTATCCTCATTGTTTCATGGTAGGCCATAAATAGTATTATTAATAAAAATAATATAAAAATTTTATTCTAAAGCAGATTTTTTTGTTCTTAAGACAAAGAAAGTATATATTTTTTTCAAAACAGAGAAAATATTTTTTCATCATTAAAATTTATTTATATGATAGCAGTTATATTCATAGGGATGTGCATAGATAGGTTTTTTTTTTTTTTTTTTTGAATTTTCAGTTTGTTCAATTTGAAATTTTTTGAAACGTAATTTAAAAATCGAACCAAATTCGGTTTAATTCGAATTTAAACCAATCAAATTCGGAACTCAGCTTTTAATTTGAATTCTAATTTGGTTGAATTAATTGAATTCGGTTTTTTTTTGGTTTAATTATTCATTTTTATAATTTTTATATTTTTCTAATAAATCACTTTTATCCTTACTATACTAATATCCTTCTTCCAATTTTAATATTTCAATAACTACCAATATCATTATCTTGCAATTATTCTTCTAGACTTATGAATTATAATTTTTTTTAGCATATTTAGCAATTAAACAAAACTATAATCACATTGTTCTAAAATCACATTATTATTAGATTATTCTATTTTACAATATAATAAAATTTTTAATTATCATTTTTCAATATTAGTTATTATTTATTATTAGTTTAAAACCATTTCTCTATTAATTATAAATTATTATTTATTCACTCTTATTTTTTCATTATAGTATATTATTAGTTCTTATTTTTTTTAGATTTGAATTATGTTATTTGGTTATGTAAAATTTATGTGTTTTATTAGATTATTTTAATTGTTAAAATTATGTAATTTATTTTGTTTAATAATTTTAATTAAGTTTTAGTTTAATTTTTTATTATTGTATCATTTAAATTTTCGCTACTAGTCTGCTACCATGGTAAGAGCAGAAATAAAGGTGATCCCTTCATCACATTATCTAATTTTCATTGCTACTTGGTGGCAGTATGTGAAAGAGTGGAAATAGGGGTTGGTCCCTTCATAATATTATGCAGCCATACATGAAGGGAAAATTGTGCAAATTCAGCAATAGCACTAATAAATAATAGAACAACACACAAAAATAACGAATAAATAATTAATTTCATTATTCAAAATCGAGTTATTCGATATTATTCCGAAATTCACAGTTGCTAGTCATCAAAAAAATCCCAAAATTAGTAATAATTAACCAACAGTTAGAAAAGCTTTTTGACAAGCATTTTCTTCAAGAGGTCGTGTAAACTAAAATCCTATTAATAGATAGGAACATACGCCAACTAATTCCTGAAAAATATAAATTTGTAATAAATTAGAACTAGTTACCAATCCTAGCATGGAAATGTATAAATTAGTAGCATGCTGGCTATGTTTGGATTAAAGCTTCTATACAAAAAAATAATTTTTTCTCACAAAAGAAATAAAATATTTAAATACCTCTTTATTTCAAAATTTAAAATTAAAAAATTTTCTCCCAAATTCTCCTAGCATAATTTTTTTTTTTTAAAAAAAATTCCTTCACTACAAATTTTATTCTCCCTCCAAAATACTTTTTCTTACGAAAAAATCCCACTAAAATTTTCACACATTATTGAATTAAATAAAAGTAAATAAGTAAATAAGTAAATAAGTAAATAAGTAAATAAATAAATAAATAAATAAATATATATATATATATATATATATATTAATATTTAGTTTACTGACAAACTAATAAAATAGTTTACTTTCCTTGTCTTGATTTCAAGATGGTGAGACTTTTCCTCCCAAGAATAAGACAAATTTGTATCTCCTTTCTATTTTATTTATGTTCATTAATAAAGTACATTTTTGAATTCTATCTTTTGATTGATGGTGGAACATTTTTATTCGTAGAGCTCAAACATAAAATCAAAAATCCATAAAAACCCTAAAACCCTAAACTAAAAAAATGAAGCTTCAAATCGTTCTTTTAACAAATTTTTATTTTTATTTAGTAATGTAATTTTTTTTAAAAAAAATAGTAACTCCATATATATATATATATATTTAATATCAACAGTTTCTTAGTTATCGATGATTATAATATAAATTAAAAAACAAGGTAATAGGGTGAAATTAGTAAACATGCTACTTTTAGAAAATAGTGTTAGAGCATCTGGATTCAAATTCGAGTGGCAGCACGCCACTTTGTTGAAAAGAAAAAGGAAAAATCCCCTTGGAGAGGTGTCAGAATTTTAAATTCTTGAAGGAGGTATAAAAGTTTTAAAATTCTTATTACAAGCATTAAATTATTATTAATAATTTAATTAATATGTAAATAACCTAATTATCCTTCTTTAAACGATTAACCGAAATCCATCGACACGAATCAATATCCATCACATAAAATCTAACCAAATTAAACAAAAGAAATTAAAGCCTCAAGAAAACAAATATTCCTGTGGAAATATTTTTGTTTGCAAAAAATTATATAACTTTAACAACTAGGACAAATTCATTTCATCTTTTTGATGTATCCATCATCCACACGAAATGATCATAGCCCAGCATTAGCATTTTTCATATCATTTTTTTTTATTAAATATATGAATCTAGATCGATTTATAACTCAAGCAAGGAAAATAATTGATTTGCACACTCTTGTACCGATATACTTCCCTTTGTTGCCGCCTCCCCAAAAACATACCCCACTAATTTCCCAAAGACAAGGCCCTTCATGTTGCCTCAAGCCCTAAGGCAATGGTCACAAATAAGGATGATAAATGGGCATATTGGATCACTCATGAGTTGAATAATTTATGAATTGGGATTTTATAAGTCATAATCTAATCTAATACAATCAATAAACTTATGAATCTTATTTGGGTTAGATCAGACTTGGTTTGTATTAAATGACCCAATCGGTTAAAATTATAATTTAAAAAAATCAAGTGGTGACTTAATAAGTCAAAATTATAATTTAAAAAAAAAATTAAGCAATGACCTAATTGGTTAAAATTATAATTTTAAAAAAGTCAAATGGTGACTCATTGAGTTAAAGTTATAACTTTTAAAAATTCAAATGGCTGCTGGTTGGCCATCCACCTTTGCCAATCGCTATAGGTTGGATTCTAACTAAGTTGTCAAAAATTGTCCAAGAGAGGCTAGTGGTAGTTGGTAGCTGGCCGACTATCATTTGAATTTTTAAAAATCATAATTTTAACTCATTGCATTGACTAGATTCAACTCAATTTAGCTCAACTCAACCCATTAAATTGCATGACCTATTTGACCTGTGATCCAAGTGACCCAACCTACAGGTGAAAATAGAGAGTTGATTGAGTTAATTTTTAGGTTGAATTGATTGAGTTTATTTTTAGGTTGAATTGATTTGTCTCACCCTTAGCCATAGAAGCAAAGCTGCTCTTTTTTTTAACAGAAAAAAAAAGAAGTCCCCCAAATGCCTTTCTAAAAATCAACTATTGCAAAACTAAAATTACTCTTATGGAAGCAGTTCTCGGAATCAAATATATTACATCAAATTAATAAAGTCAAATAAGATGATGTTTTATTAATTTTGTATTACGGCCACACTAAAAATATTGAATGAATGACAAAGGAGCGGCGATTGTTTTGTTCTTTTCTATTCTTTTTCTTGTACCATAGATAAAAAGTTTTGTGTCCAGTAGTAGAATTTGAGAAGGATTTCATAAGGCAATAAAGTTATTCACAAATTTTTTAAATCAATAAAGGTAGTTTTGAGCATTTAAAAACTTTTTTATCCTTATTAAGAATTTAGATACTGAATGCGACCTTAAAAGAATTCTCACAAAGAAAAATAGATCATATAATAAATTTAAATCCTAATTTCAAATTAAAAAACTCTTCTTTTCTTTTTAAAGATTTTTTATGATATTTGCAACATATATTAACTCACACTTTCTTTTATTAGTTGTGTGTTGGGTTTTTACAGGGTATTTCCTGCTAACCAATAAATAGATCATATAATAAATTTAACTCCTAATTTTAATTTAAGAGATTTTTTTTTCTGTTTAAAGATTTTTTATGATATTTGCAACATATTTTAACTCACACTTTCTTTTATTAGTTACCCATTAGACTTATATGAAATATTTTCCATTGGCCAATTTATCAAAGTCATTACTTTTTCTTTCATGGAGTCTCTTCCTTATTCAAATAGTTGCTTTTGAAAAAACAAAAATTACTTAAGCACAATAAACGGTTCAAGTATGCTATTGACTCAAGACTTTGTTAGTACGGATTTTTAAAGTGAAATAGGCTGATTTTCTATGAATTTTTTAACGGAAATAGGGTGATTTTTGATATTAGTACCTATTGTTAAATTTGAATGGTTAATAATACACATAACCATGATGATATTCAGTTATGGTCTCTTTTTTTGTTGATTATTATTATCAATGGCACTTCTACTTATCACATGGAGGAAAAATAAATTAATTTTGAATCTCTTTTTATTTTTAAATGAATATTTTTTAGAGTACTCCTTCGAACATATCTAATGAAATGGGGATGATTCCAATCCACGGTCAATGCATCTATGGCAAGTATGGTAGTAATTTTTTTAGTAACACAAATTATATCATAATTAATTTGCTATAAATGCCATTTTTGGTGAAAATTCAATTCACAATCTTTTAATTGTCCAAACAATACTTTATGAGTTGGCTCTAAATTAATTATGGGGTGATTGATTTTTAAAAGTTGTGCCTAGACATATGAAATTTCTTTAAATACGACAAAACGCAATCAGAAACTACGAATTAATCAAAGTAGAACTCCAAATACAAAATGCTTAAATCTAATGAAAAATACTTGCTATTGTGTATTGTGATAAAAAATGCAAATTTTATTTATCATAAATTTCAAGTTATAAAAACAATTTTATTTTGAAAAAAATTAGTTTTTTTAAGAATAAGGCACAACTAATCCCTCTCTATTAATTTGGCATATTCCACACAAATTTTCATATGTAGGTAATTTTTCTTCATCATTGTTTGTAAAGTAAATAGAGTGGACCAAAAATCTTTATTTTTGAAATATTCCACAAATTTAAAACTACTATATTAAACAAATTCATCGTACTTGATTATATACAAGAAAAAAATCCTTGAGTTTACATCAATAAGCAACAAACATATTAAGACCCTGGTTTTCTGGGAAGAGTTGATAACATTTGGTTGAACATTGCTGCTTTGCTCCAGCTGAAGTTGATGAAGAAAACATCCCTTCTGTGGTGATCCAGCGAGAATCAAAAGGTTTCTGACGGGTTCTATTGAATTCAAATCCTGGAGAGGAAACAATTCGACTGATGTTTTCTCTGATGATGAAAGGATGATTAAGAAGCATGTCCACATCCCATCTTGAATCCACATCCTAGAAGCATTTATCCAAGAAATCTTTCCCCCATACTGATACATATTCTGGTATCTCTGCCTTAAACCGATTCTCCTTTTTCCCAATATGTTTTCAACCATTCATCATCTCTAAAACTACACATCCCAATGACCATATATCTGCCGCCGTCCCTTGTAATCCCAATTTTAAAGATTCTGGCGCTCCATAATATGCGGTTCCACGAAATTTTTTTTATGTTTTCCATTTCTTGCTTACTTAGCCCAAAATCAGCAAGTTTCAGATGGCTTAAACCCTGCTGACTTGGAAAAACAAGAATATTCCCAAATCCAAATAAGAAATGTTTAAATCAAATGAAAAATAGTTATGATCATGTATTGTGATAAAAAAAAAATGTATATATAGATTTATTTAAATTAATTTCGTGGTATAAAAGACAATTTTATTTGAAAAAATACTTTTATTTGTGGATATAAAAAAAATCACCCTTATTAGGAATTTGGCGTAACTAATCCCCTCTATATTATATTATTAATTTGGCATCTTCACATAAATTTTTCCATGATCATTGTTTGTAAAGTAAATAAAATGGACCAAAATCTTTATTTTTGAAATATTCCACAAATTTAAACTTACTATATTAAACAAATTTATCGTACTTGATTATATACAAAAAGAAAGTCATTGAATTTACATCAATACATCTCCTACTCTATCTTAATAAGCAGCAAAGGTATTAAGACTCTGATTTTCGGGAAAGAATTGATAACATTTGGTTGAACATTGTTGCTTTGTTCCAGCTGAAGTTGATGAAGAAAACATCCCTTCTATGGTGATCCAGCGAGAACCAAAAGGTGTCTGATGAGTTCTATTGAATTCAAATCCAGGAGGGGAAACAATTCGACTGATGTTTCCTCTGATGATGAAAGGATGATTAAGAAGCATCTCCGCACTCCATCTTGAATCCGCATCCATGAAGCATTTATTTAAGAAATCTTTTCCCCATACCGATACATATTCTGGTATCTTTGCCTCAAACCGATTCTCCTCTTTCCAAATATACTTGTGGCCATTTATTATCTCTAGAGACCGATTCTCCTCTTCTCCAATATGTTTTCGGCCATTCATCATCTCTAGAACTACACATCCCAATGACCATATATCTGCTGCCGTTCCTTGTAATCCCAATTTTAAAGATTCTGGCGCTCCATAATATGCGGTTCCTCGAAACTTTTTTATGTTTTCTATTTCATGCTTACTGAGCCCAAAATCAGCAAGTTTCAGATGGCTTAAACCCTGCTGCCTTGGAAAAACAAGAATATTCGCTGGCTTGATGTCGCAGTGAATAAACCCTTTGCTATGAACGTCAGAAAGCCCTTTAAGCAACATGTATGTGTAACTGGCCACATGGGACTCCGGCATCCCGTCTTCATATCTCTCAATCAATTCGTCAAGAGTCCCTCCGGAAGCATACTCCATCAAGAGATTGTAAAAACATTCTCCATTTTCTTCCAAGCTGACGTCTTCTCCGTAGCCCTGAACAATGTAGGGATTGCCCCTAAATTCCTTCAAGAACTGAGCTTCTCTCTGTAAAGTAATAGAATTCTCCAACTCCGCCGACTTCACTGCTGCGAACGATGGTGATGACATGGAGAAGGAATCATCGGCCGCGGCTAAATGCACCGTGCCGTAGGACCCCGAACCCAATTTCTTGCACTTCCTCCACATGATGATGATCGAATGAATGTTTCCATAATTACTGCCGATGATATATATAAGGTAAGAAGCGTTGTTTAGATTTTGGAGAGTTGTTGCGTTCGGAAACAGCAGCCCCAATCCCAAACCCTTTCAGAATCGAAAATCAGACATATACATTAACAATTAGGAAAGTAAGTAATATTATGTAATTTAAGAAAGGATTTCCTTGATCCTTCCGGCGGGGCTCTCTGGATATTCGGACTTGCAGAATTCTGCGAGAGAAACAAATAAAAATCCAGCCTTTGAACCTCATTCAGAGGAACCCAAATAGGCCCATTAGCAATGGGTTCGTCTGTGCCCTTTTGGACCAACGGTCCTCTGCTTTTGCCGCCGTTGTTGATGCCTTCGATGCCATCTGCAGTGAGGCAGAGGTCGCCTTACCCAAGCTCCTCTGACTCTGGCCCTAAGTAGCCCCCAACTTAGCTGCGGCCGAGCGAAGCTCCTTCTTTAGTGGCGAATTGCTCTTGGAAGCTCCTTGTTAACTCCTAAAGGTAAGATCTTTGCTCAGATTTAATTTCCAAGTTGTACCTCTGAATGGATGAGATATTCGATAACTCAGAGAATCATAGTGTTTGGCAAATAATATATAATCTGATAAAGTAGGATCAATTGCAAAGCTTCCACTTCATCCTGTTTGAACCAAAACATTTTTTGCAATTCTAGTAGAGCGTCCAATAAACATACTATTCTATGCTAGTAATTATGAAAAAAATGGGAATTTTGGTGCATTATGAATCTAATTGTCCAAACGAAGTCTCAGCAACTACTAATATGATTTTGTAACCAATCCTGCATACTTTTAAACATGCATTATTAAATGAAGCATTTTGCATCACAAATGAAAAATTGGCTGAAGAATGATAAACATTTAAACGTACATATGGAGTAGTAGAAGTTACCACAGTTGTATAATAAGGGCATGCATCTGGCTTATTGTTCAGGAAGCTATGAACAGTGTTCCAGTCGTGCATGTTTAGATCATAGTTGTTTTTTATTTTATACTGACATTGAGTCTTTGGCGAGGGTTTTTCTGAGACTAGATTGTAATATCATGTTTTTGTTAAATGCTAATGACAAGAGGTATCTTGACTCCATGCATCTTAATATAGTAGTTGTTTGCACAATATTCTTCTGTTCAGTATTCTTCTGTCTCCTTGAAATGAAGCTGAAGAATTGCGTCATTAAATCTGTGGTTCATCTGCAGCATCTGTTGATGTAGGTTAAGGATTTATAGTCCTTTGAGCTTCAGTTTTCATTTTTGAAAAATGAAAGCTCAAGAGCTTATAATCCTTAGAATGTAAGGTTGGGAAAACAATGGTATTTTACAAGGCCTGTTTTTTCTTCTTTTCTCCACAGGAATTGTAGTGAGGAAAGAGCACCTTGGTGTTTGCAGAGGCATTAGTAGTGTGTTATTGGACTTTGCAATGGTTGACTCACTGATTTAGAGATTCAGAGAATCAGAAATCAAAGAAGTCATTCCAAACCATGATGGATTCGGGTTCTCTTGGCCACCATTTGAACCTTTATCAGGAAGAATCTTGCTGTTCTTATTGTAATGCTGTTGCAGAGTGTAGGATCCTTTATCAACGAATGAAGTTGCCGTGTCCCTATCAGAAGCTAATCACAATGAGATCAATGAGGCACATTTAAATGCTATTTGTCTATGATCTTCTGTTTAATGCGGAGTACAACAGCTTGGTGGTTCTCAAGGCTTAGAGCTTCAAATCCTGTCTTCATAAACAATAACTATGACTTGGATATGTCATATAACTTGTAAATATGCGCATGTGTTTAGAAATTGTTGTGGTCTCTACCTTGAAGATTTGGAGACACTTTGTGCGCCAATTCTTAGTTATGATCACAAGACAATCGTAGTTTCTGACAGTTTATCTAGGGTTAGGAGATTGTACTGCTGTTTTAGAGATGAGTTCAGTCCCACATGGTTTTCAATGTTTGAATCTCTAAACAAACTGGACTCCTTGAGAATTCATTATGTGGGATAAATTTTTCCTAACATTAACTCCGAGAAATTTGCAGGATTTTACTTTCCAGTGAAAATCAAGAAGTTGACTTTAATCTACCATGGAGTGCCATGTCAATTATTTGGAAGATGTCCAATCTTGAGGTTCTCAAATTACTTGAACAGCCTGCAGTGGGAAGAAGTGGGTTTTGGAAGATGGGGAGTTCTCGATGCTCAGATATCTGAAATTTTATCTGTGAGAGATTGAACAACGAAATGCCTCTAATGAGTCATTTCCCTACTTGGAGGAACTTCTTGTGGATTATTGTCAGAGACTTGTGGAAATTCCTTCCAGCTTTGGAGACATATATACCTTGAATTCTATCAAGAAGTGTTGGTCTTGTAAAACCTCATATTCAGTCAGTCAAATTTCAGAACAACAAGAAATGGGAAACCACAACTTTCATGTGCTTGTCAAATTATGAATAACTATAATTATGTAAAGCAGAAGAAGCTGCAGAAAGAAGTCGCCATCGGAACAGAAAAAGTTTCCCAAGGAAATTGAATTGAGATAGTGTTTATTTTTGGGATAATATACAAAACTACTAACTTTTGTTCTTAACTTTTAGAATAAGACCTTCAATTTTAACAATACAATACCTGAACTTTTCAATTTGTAACAATTATGGCCTAAGTCAAAATTGATGATATGGGTCAATCCAGTCAACCATTAAAGTTGAAAAAAAGACAAAAAAGTCCTCCGATATAAAGCATATAGTTAAAATTATAAAATAAATTTTTAAAAAAACAAAAAAGACAAAATTTGAAGACAAAAATTTAATAAAATTATTTACACTATATAATAAAAAAATTTAAACTAAAAAAAATTAAAGATGAAAATTTAGTAAAACTTAAAGACAAAAATGACACAAAATTGATATAGTTTAAATTTTTTTATTAATTTTTTAAAAGAAAAAATTTAATAAAATTATGTAAAATTTTGTTAAAAATTTTAATGCAAACAGACAAAAAATTATTATATGATACTTTGATTTTTAACTTCAATTTTTTTTTTAATAGATACTTTGTTTTTTAACCTCAAATTTTTTTGTCATTTTTGTCTCTAAATTTTATTAAATTTTTATCTTTAAATTTTATTTTTTTGTTTAAAAAAATTTATTATATAGTGTAAATAATTTTATTAAATTTTTGTCTTTAAATTTTGTCTTTTTTGTCTTTTTAAAAATTTATTTTAGAATTTTAAACTATATGCTTTATATCGGAGGGCTTTTTTGTCTTTTTTCCAACTTTAATGGTTGATTGGATTGACCCACGTCATCAATTTTGACCAAGGCCATAATTGTTACAAATTGAAAAGTTCAGGTACTGTATTGTTAAAATTGAAAAGTCGGGCTAAAATTGTTATAAGAGTCAAAGTTCAGGTTAGTTTTGTATATTATGTCTTTATTTTTTTCTCAGTTTTGTTCTTCTTTTAAAGAAGCCCTAATTTAGTAGTAGGAGATTCAGAATAAGGCAGACTGTGCTTAATAAGAATTGATTTTGATAGCTTGAAAGTAGTTACTGCATTGAAATGCCAAAAACAGAAGCAAGAAATAGAATCCCCATTTCGATGAAAAATGATAAGAGCAATCTTCTGTTTATTGTATGCAATCTTAAATATCAACTTTATTTAGTTACTGTTTTGAAAATTTTGGGTATAACTTTGAATTCATGAGCTCCATGACATGATCGCGAATTAACCCCCGTTATGCTGCCTACTTGCCCTTTTCGTTGTGCCATTACTTTTAGTTGATGAAACTTAGGAATGCAGTCCGCAGGAGGAGGAACACTATTGATGGTCTCTATGGAATGATTTGGCCAGCAACATTGGACGAGAATCATGGGATGGGGCTGATAAATCTCCAGTAGCTGCAATCAAGACCCTAAAAGTTGAAGACTTTCAAGGTAACCAGGTATTAATATCTTATAAACCATAATTTCTGAGCTCATACAATGCCAATATGGCTTATACTAGTGTCTTTTCCTCCACTATTTTTAGATGTTTGAATCTTTATCAGGATCGAGCAAAACGTTGTGGCAGTAAATCCAGATATACACCAAGCAAAGAAGAAGAGAATCTGGTAAACCATTGTCCATTGAGTAAAGAACCAACTTCATTTTATGAAATCCTTTTGGACATTACATGTTTACTAGTGCAGGTTTGATTCTGAAGGTAAAGGAATTCATTAGCCTCTGTTGGTGCTGTTTTAAGTCCTAAACACCAAAGGTACATAACGATGTATCTAGTCTGAGCCTGTATCATATTATCAGTAATCCATCCTTGGCAGAGGAAAGGATACGCGTGCCTTAGACCATTCCAAATACATAAACCTTTTCAACCATACAAATTTTTGAAACTCATGTAATGATGCTCTATCTTTTTAGCTATTACTAGATTCAGTATCCAATTGTGTGCTTATGATACCGTTTGTGTTGGGCAGCCAGCCTTTTTCAGCAAAAAAACATATGCAAGTTACATCAGAATTTATCAGAGTATGTGGCAGCAGAATATATTGGATCTGCTTATTTTGTTGAAGGATGCCAGAATAATGATTCAGAATGCAGTTTGAGGTTCAGGCTTTAGACAAAGCTCAAGCTATCAGTTTGGTAAATTTGGTTTCAAAATGTTGATGGAAGATTGTCATGTTTTCTTTAATTCAGGCGCACAATTGTTCTTAAAGTATCTTGTGCAAGTGAATGAAGCTTGGTTCAGGTTTCAGAGAAAGCTTAACCTATCAGTTTGGTCAATTTGGTTTCGAAATGTTGATGGAAGATTGTCTGCTTTCTTTAATTCAGGTACACAACGGTTCTTAAAGTATCTGGTGCACATGATGAACATTGGCTCTGTTTTTTGTGAATGCATAAGCAGAAAAAATTCTTGGGGATTTCTATCCATGAGCTTAATAATCTAAACTGAGGTGAAAAATCTGCATCACAAAATTCATATCATATTGTGGTTTATCATGCAGTGCTTGACATAGTGAAAGTTATGTGTTTTGGAACTCACTCTCCTCCCCACTAGATCTAGTGCACTCTATTTACGAGTTGGTGTTGATGAATCTCAGAAAGGGGAAACCTGTTAACAAATGAATGAGAAGTGTCAATATTCATCTCAAATCTACTCCAAGGCAAAGGCCAAGCCAATCAACAAATGTAACAATGCACACATTAAATATATTATACATTTATTTAACAAGCATACATGCCTATAACATATTTTTTCCTATCTTTGCCCAGCTAAAAAGTCCACATCTTATATTATACACTTTTTCCCAATTTAACACAGAAACTCAACATTCTCATGCCTCTACACAACATTCTCTTTTGCACGTCAGTGGCAACAATAAAGAAAATTTCTTTCACCAATATATAATGGCCAACTTCACCTTTTTCAGGAGAATAATTGAATATTTCAATACTTGGTGATACGTTAGTTGCACACATTTTCACATGACATGGATGAATAATTTGTTCTCCCAACATCACGAAAGTGTACAAAACAAATTTAGACAAGAGTTACGCAATTGCAATAATATATTACATATGGAAGGAACAATCCATGGCATAATCCCATTTTCCTTACACTAATATTTTGAGCTTTTTCTATCACAAATTTTTTATTCAAACAATTTGTGCTGTTGGAAGTGAACACGACTAAATAGCTACTAGCTAATGTAACTTTTGAAAATTCTATCACTTTCTCAAATGATGTTGGACAAATTTTTTTTCATGTCTAGCAGATGCATTGCAATACGTTATTAATTCAATATTTCCTTTTGCTATTGGGTTAGAAAAAGATTGAGAAATAATTTTTGCAATTAATTTTCAATCAAATATATTTTTTAACAAATTGGAACTTAGCATTTAAATTAATTACATATAAAATAAAAATTTAATAAATCATCGATTTAAGTTGTTATACAATTAAAAATTTTGAACTTTTAAATAATTTTTTAAAATATGGCAAATATTTCTACGATAAATTTTGAAGATTGATAATTAGTTTAAATTCATAAAAATATCCTATTATTTTAGGCTATAACAAGTTTTGAATTATTCAGTTAGAGTTTTATAATGGCAATGTTTTTTTTTATCAAGAATTTATTTTAATAAACATTTGTTCTAAGTATAAATAAAATATTATTAAAATTTTAAATGAATATATTTTATGTGCAATGCACGTGCACATTTTCTAGTTTATTTAAAAACTATATACATCATATATTACATATTCATTTTACAACCATTCATATTATCTATTACACATTTATTTTTCTAGAATTTAGTTCGATTAGTTTAAATTTATCAAAATACCCTATTATGTTAGCCTATAACAAATTCTGAATTATTTAGCTAGAGTTTATAATGGTAATTTTTTATCAAGAATTTTTTTAAATAAACATTTGTTCTAAATGTAAATAAAATATTGTTAAAATTTTAAATAAATATATTTTACATGCAATGTACGTGCACAATTTTTAGTTTTTTTTTTAAAAAAACTATATACATCATATATTTCATATTTATTTATTTTACAACCATTCATATTATCTATTACACATTTATTTTTCTAGAATTTAGTTCGATTAGTTTAAATTTATCAAAAATGTCCTATATGTTAGCCTATAACAAATTTTGAATTATTTAGCTAGAGTTTATAATGGTAATTTTTTATCAAGAATTTTTTTAATAAACATTTGTTCTAAAAATAAATAAAACATTATTAAAATTTTAAATAAATATATTTTACGTGCAATGTACATGCACAATTTTTAGTTTTTTTTTAAAAACTATATGCATCATATATTACATATTTATTTTACAACCATTCATATTATCTATTACACATTTATTTTTCTAGAATTTATTTCGATTTGTTTGAATTTATCAAAATATCCAATTATGTTAGCCTATAACAAATTTTGAATTATTTAGCTAGAGTTTATTACGGTAATTTTTTATCAAGAATTTTTTTTAATAAACATTTGTTCTAAACGTAAATAAAATATTATTAAAATTTTAAATAAATATATTTTACGTGCAATGTACGTGCACAATTTTTAGTTTTTTAAAAAAAACTATATACATCATATATTACATATTTATTTTACAACCATTCGTATGATCTATTACACATTTATTTTTCTAGAATCTAGTTCAAAAGCAAAGGCTCGTTAGCCAATGGAATAAACCACACATTATATAATACATATTGAACAATCACACATAACATTTTTGCTTTGCTCAAACTAAAAACTACACATTTTACACTACACATTTTTCCCAACTTAACACGAGAACCACACATTCTTACCCCTTTACAAAATTCTTAGTTTTTGCATCATTGATAGGGATGAAGAGAAGTTCCACATTCGATGCGCAATGACAAACTTTACCTTTCTCGCAAGGAAATTTGGGTATTTCAAAGGTTGTTCAATATTACCTTTCCTATTGAGTGAGAGATGATTGAGGAAATAATTTTACATTAAAGGTATTTTACTTGCAACTTGAATGAGAAGAAAAACACATTTTTAGTTCAGCATTGTCCTTATTTGGGAGATGAATAAATTTTCCTTTTTCAAGATTTGATAGGAAAAAAATATAAGGATCAATTTCTCTATCTCCAACTAGATTTACTTAACAAAATTTGTGGCATTTAAATTAGTTGTTAATGTATTTTTGTCTTAGTGTACTTGTAACATCTATACCTAGAATGCTAAGTTTTTTTTTTTTTTTTTGACTCGTCATTGCAATTATAATTTCTGTTTTATTACAATGTGGATGTGTCTCACATAATGTGAGGTGAGACTCTCACTTTTAACCAAGAGGGAGAAAGAATGCGGGGGAGAAGGAATGACAAATGGGGGTTCGAACCCCTCACCTCTTGACCCAAGATAAGTTAAGTTAGCTTGCAAATTTCAGTACGAAATAAAAATGAGTCGAATGAAATAAAATCACAATCATCTTTATTCTTTTTTTTTTCCCAAAATGATAGTTATATTTTATAGCCAATATGGCAAAATATTACATAGCCTAAAAGGCTAAATGAGCTCCATGACATTGGATAAAACCGAACTCATGAAAACAAGCACCTCCTCAAAAGAGGAGGAGGACGCCCAACTAAATCAGGAAAAACAAACAATACTAATTAATATAATAACACATCTAAAGGAAGACAAAACAAAACATCTCCCAAAAGGAGGACAAGGCAAAACAAAACACCCTAACTAGTAGGGACAAATCCCTAATACATAGGGACAAAACTTAACACTAACACTAATACTAAAAAACTACTAACTAAGGTGTAGTTTTCAGTGAAAACCTTAAACTGCACGCGTTGAAAGAAACTGAATGCCAACATTCCTAACTCTCGTATTTATTTAATGAACATAACTTTGACGAGATTGGAGAGATGATCTCTATCATCATATTGTCAAACCGAATTGATTTGTAAGGTGCTGTGACATGTGATAATTTTTTTTAATACTATTGAAGGGAAATAAGCAAAAACTACAATAGCATGAAACAAAAAAGAAAGAGATCTATAGGAAAATATGCAAACCTTTCCTTAAATGGATTGCTATAGGTAAAAAAAAAAAAAAAATCTAATGAAGAGGTTATATAATATCTGGCTGGCTCTATAGAGAAAGCTTAAGACAATTTTAACATTATTCAAAAAACTTTCCAAACACAACAAATTATCACTATTAACATATGTCAGGTGCAATGTACGTGCATAATTTCTAGTTCATTAGAAAACCATACACAACATATATTACATGTTTATTTTTCCGAAACAAGGAAAAATAACATTTTTTAATACTTTCTAATTTTTTTTTATAAATACAATCAATATTTTTGTGATAAAATGTGAAGATTCTTAATTAGTTTAAGTTCTTCAAAATATGTTATTATTTTGGATGATAGCAACTAAAATTATTTAGGTGGAGTTTTATAATGTTATTTTCTTATCATGAATTTCTTTTAACAAATTTTTATTTCAAATGTAAATAAAGTTTATTTAAATTTTAGTTTAGCATATTTCAAGTTCAACGTGCATACACAAATTATAATCTATTTAAAAATCATACACATCATATATTACAGATTTATGTATAATTATCATCTTATATATTATATATTTATTAACATATATTATAAAAGTCTCAACAAGATGATTTGAATATATAACTTTTGTGGACACTCCCAGAGTTCTATCTGGGGAGAAGCAACGGACACAACGTATTATGATTTTACAGGTGTTATATTATGGTTTGCTGCAAAGTCCGATCTTATACTCCTCATTTTTAACCTGCACAAACTGGACATCAGTGATGAATTCAAATGAGTCATTTCTTCCTTGCGGGGAAATGATGACAAGATACGTGTTGTATCAAACAAAGCAGACCAAGTTGATACACAACAAGTAATACCTATAGCATATTGCTGCATTTGTTCTACCTGTAACTCTTTTCCTATTTATGGAATGTTAACCTGCAGAATTTTAATTTTCACTTTTTTATAATTGATGAGAGTTTATGATGCATTAATGTGGTCCCTTGCGAAAATTTTGAACACACTAGAGGTGGTGCGCGTTTATATTGGGTAAGTTCTTTAAATGCATTTTTGAATATCGTCTCTCAAACTCTTTCATTTTTGAATAACTTTCAAACTTTTTTTTATTTAAATTACCTTCTTTTCTTATGTACATTCAACGTGTTAAATTGTGCCTCTTATCTTACTTTTATTTATTTGGTTCACATGATGATGAAATTATTGATAAGGTCGGAGAAGGATGGAATTCTTTGTCCAATACCTTAGTACCCTCTTTATTCGACTTAAATTGCTCTTTATGGTGGTACTCTTGTATGTTTTGTTGTATATAACACCAAGAAAAACAAAAAAAAAGTTTGCATTCTAATATGCCATTCATGTGATCAAATCTATATGAAGGTGCATTATATTTATGGGATGGAGATTTGGATCCTTAAAGCTACCTTACAATCACTAGAAGAGTTGGGTTGGTAACATCTCCATGTTTGTATTCAGTTTCTTCATTCCTGTTAGAGTGCTTATACTTTTTTTCTACCCTTCAATACTTTTAGTTGGAATGGAGTTCAACGATCCAAAAAGTTGCTTTAGTATCCCTAGTAGCAACTTTGGGGGAATCCCTCGAAGAATAGTCGATAATGTAATCTCAGTTCCTTTGGCAAGCATGGTAATTGCATTTTTAAGTTTTGGTTTCTAGTGGTCAAACAAATTTGGAGGGAGGTTTTAATTATTTATTAAGGGCAATGATTAGAAACTAGAAAATTATGGTTTTATTTGGTTTAGACTCTTGCTTGCATGATGCAGCTAGCTTTGGTTGTTTTTGTTTCTCTCTATTACTACATGAACAAAAAAAAAATGATCCTTGATTGATCAGTTTGAAAATGTTCACGGGGCCTGCCCACATCAAAAATCATACCAGCCATCCTCTACATTCTTTTAACTTTACTGTCCTTGAAGACTGCTTGTGTAGTTCCCAACCATTTTCACAAGAGTCTAAGTGGTTTATGCCATCTTTTTGTGTTTTGTTGCATCAAGATTTTCATTTTATAAAACAAAGAAAAAGAAACAAGAGTTAGACATGTGGGAATCAATTAGGTTCTTACCTTTTTAGGAGAAAGTTAACATCTTTATTTTTATACTGGGGGATTGGCCAATAGCAATCTCTGCTCAAGTGTTTCTTCATTTTTGTGTATGAAAGTCTATTTGAGTTTGGTAAGAGCAGTTTTTCAATTTTGAACTGATCACTAACCAAAAACACATAGACATCAAAGGTATTAGATTATTGCTTCACAGGTTTGATATTATGGTTACAAAAATTTCTGTAAAAAACGTAGTTTTTTTTTTATTCATTTCTTTTAAGATTTAATGATATTGTGGGCTAGTTTGAACCACCCAACTTCTAAACCATGACTTTGTGGTTCTGTGGAATGTAGAAAAAGTAAACAGATAGTAGAACTGGCGGTGGCTGTGGCGGCAACAATGTTCGACTCTTGTCTTATGGACCAGTCTGCTTCACAGTTTTTTTTTGTGCAATACTTTTGTATATTAAATATGAAAATTCATGTGTTTTTTTTGGTTAATTAGATTGTTTTATTTGATAGGCATCAGCAGAGGAAAGCAAAGTTGTATCTGTTAAGGGGAACATCATCTCTTCCCTCAATCTTCGCTATGGCAAGATTTGTGAGTATTGTGCATTAGAATTTACTATTTTGTAATGGAAGTGGAAATATATGACCACTTGAAGGTGCTTTGATCTCTTTCCTTTGTTATTCTGTTACTTGAAAATCTCATCAGTAGTAACAATGTAGTAATGCTACATTTTTCCGTTGTTTGGTTGTGATTTTAAACTGTAGTAATGGTAGTAATATTTGGCCTCCCTAATTGAATTCATATTCTTTTCTCAACTGATGAAGTTGTGAATTTTATGATCTAAAAAGTTACGGATTTTGATTTTTGAGATTAGTAGTGCTGTAGTTGTGCTGGGGAGTGATGGATTCTAATTTCTACTACTGATAGTGGTTTTTCTTATTGTGGATGGTTAATTGATTTAGCTGAAAAAGTTATGTTTGTGGCTATGTTTTTTTAGATCACAATGTGTATGCTTTTTAAGTTGGTATTTCTATGAGAAGCTTATTTACTGATAAGCGTTTCTCAGAAGTTCAACACTGAAATTCAAATGCCTTAAAGAGAGACATTATTAAGCCTTTGTAGCATTTCACCAGAATTTGGTCCATCATTGCTACTAGCTTGGCTCTGTTTAGTCTGAAAAGCGAGTTTGTTTCTTCATACCAAGGCAACATTGTTGATTATTTTCTAATAATCTAGGCAGTGAAAGAGGTATAGAGCATGGTACATATGAAAGTGTTTATGTTTCAACAAATTGGTATGCTGGAAATTTGATATTTTCTTTCAATTTCTTGTGCATACAAGAAAGTTACATCTGATTTCCCTTCTTGCAGCAAAACTGGAGCTCTGCTGTTTCGACTCTCCCCATCACTCAACTTTTCTTCAATTTTCGCTGTTCATCAGGAAATGTTGGTTTATTTTTTTACCAAATCTTACTGCCTGAGTGATGCACTTCTTCCAATTTTTGATTGCTGTTTTTTCCTTGCCTGAATGTTGCACTAGATGTCTTTTCTGTCTTTTTCATTAGAGAATGCATTTTATTTCTATTTTGAACAGAAGAAAAAAGTAGTAATTATGCAAATGTTACTGAAAAATTCGGTGACAATAACTTTGTGCTTGGTTTGCAATTGCATATTTTTCCTAATTTTGAATTCAAAATTTTGTGGATTGCATTGAATAGAGATAGTCATGTTATATCTAATGGTTCTGACAATGCCTTTAATTTTCCATGCCATTGTTAAGCTTTGTTTCTCTATATAGTTTTGATGACATAAAAGAGTGTAGGCATGGATTTGAACTAATAAATTGTTGCTTTAATGTTACATATTTCGATTGCCTTCTTTCTCCTGCAGGCTTTTCACCATATGGCATTCTTAATAGTAGTAGGAAGTGTTGGTTTACGCTTAGTTGAAGGTGGAAAACCAGTAAAGGATGATAGAGTTGCCATATATTCTCATATTCTCTTAAGCTTGCATCATACTTAATGATATCCACCTAGGAGAAACAAGTGAATTTGGTAACCTTTGTTTATAGACAGTGTAACTATTTTTTGTGTGAAATTCTTGTTTTGTTCTTATTAATAATGTCAAATGACAATGTATAATATAAAATAAAAATATAAAAATATATATTTAATAGTATATTAAATGAGAATCTCAGTTTTGCCCATCTATATTTTGTATTACTTCAATTTTAATTCTTCAAAAAATATATATTCAAAGTTTCTATTTGGGTTTGAGGAAGGGAAGTCCAAACTTTTCCAAAATGTCCGAACATTTCTGCAATTACTTATTACAAAAAAACTCCTAACTAGATGTTTTACACAAATTTGAAGATCTTGTGGTTAATGGAGAAGCCATCGCGTTAAGATTGGTTGTCACGTGGAGAAGCCATCAAACCTTCATGGGACTTATTCTTTCTTTTCTTTTCTTTTTTCCCCTTTTGTGTTGTGTTTCGTGGCCACCAATCTTTTTTTCTTTATTTTACATATCAGCTATGATTGACATGTTTTGGAATGCTCGATGAATTGTTTTTATCTATTTGATGGATTTTTTTTTGGGCTGGTCGATAGTTTTTCAATTTTGGTGGCTTCAATTGATAGCTTACTGTGATTTTTTTGCTGTTTTAACTTGAGAGATTATCATGTCTGTGTATTTGATTTGTTGCCTGATTCAAAGTGGTTTGTGGCTCCATGATCTTTTGCTTTTACTATCATGTCATCTTATTGTCTTGTGGATAACTTATTGACATGGTGGATAATAACGTGGCTATCTCTATTCTTTAGCTATTAGGCCGGTTCCTTTCTAATCATTCAAATCTATCAATTCCCTGTGAAAAGGCATCAAATGTTCATTTGTATTGGTTTTTCTTTTCAGCATTTCTCTTACTTTTTGCCTTGGCCATGTATTGTGTTTAGCCTTGTCCTGTTGTCTTTGTTTAAGTTTGTTTTGCCTTGGCCATCCCTATTAAATTTTTTGTTCTATTTTTTCAACAGTGCATTGCTACTGCTTTAGCCATCCCTCTTCAACTGATGGCATCGGTTACTTTCTTGGGTAAGTAAGTGATACAATCTTCTGATGAGATTGTAAATATATATGCCTTATAGATTATGTACTCATATCATGTTGAATTTGAGGTGGAGCTTAACTTGTCAGTGAGAGAATATGTTGTGGTTTGAAAGGTTTGCTTACTACTTTATCAAAATATATCTTATATGCTTGGATCATAATTTTGTGTTGGTTTGCAACTTTGAGGATGCAAGAATATTGAAAGTGTTGACATTCAAATGTTGCATATATTCACTCAAAATCTTTTGTTAATGTTAGATAGTTTTTAGTCCATTTTTACCTTAAGTCAGCACCACAGAAAATTGCCAATTTTTTGCATTTTGCATTTTAAGCTTTTGTCTGTTCTTGCTTCAGTTTAGTAGTTTTCTATTGCATCCATTAAGAAGCATGCAAAAGGCAATCTTTTTAATGCCATTTATTACCATTCACATACAAATAATGGGGAAAGGCAAAAATAGCATGTGCATATACTTTGGAAATGTTGATATTCATCAAGTTCTTACTCTCTATGTAAAGCAAATTCACAAGGTGATGCACTACTAGAAAATATCTTACCAAGCTTTCCTTGGTTTCATACAACCTTGTAATTCCTCTTGTATATAGGTCTCAACTTTTGTTATGTAGCCATCAAGGTGTTGGGCTGGTAATTAATTCCAGTGCCTTTTTGTTTCACTTTGTAATTTTAGGAAATTGCAAACTAAGTTTACTTACTGGTTTACTTTTAAAGGATCACCTAGGCAAATATGAAAGCATGTTGCAGAGACCTAGGTGCGAGGGCAAACCCATGGGCGCAATTGTTCTAGATCTCTGCCTTAGACTTGCATCGGCCCCTTTATACTCGGTGATTTATTGACTCTTTTTCATATTCAATTATTTTCCCTGAATTCAGCAAAGTTTTATTTTTCTTCTTTTGGGTTTTAATAGTAGTACTTTGATTTTTTCGTACTTGCTGAATTAATTGCGATTTTAGGATCATAGCCTTTTCTCAAATTGAGTAGTAGCCAAACGATTATGATGTTGGTCATGTCAAGTACTATGATAGGGTTTTGCCCTTAAAAGACTTCTACTTTATTTTGTTTCAATTGGTTGTTTGACAAATATATTTGTTTGTATGAAGAGGATTTTGTCAATTTTCTTGCTTTTCGTGTTAGCTTTTGTTAATGAATGTTGATGTATGGTGTAAAAGATGCACTTTGTTGTCAAGTCAGAGTAACTGAGCTCAAGCTTTCAAACCATGTATAAACTCTTTTTTTTTTCTAGCTATTTTCTTTCTTTTCATTTTCCTTTCTTATTTTCCATATGAATTAATGAAAAACAATAGACAACAAATTGGAAACAAAAAGATGTTGGTTCTTTCGTCCACATTATTCTTTTGTTCCTTTAATCGTGCATTCTCCTTTTATTCCGTTGATTTTTTCCCCTCTATTTTCTTTTTTTTTTAATTCAAAATTTTCCATTTTTTTTCCTTTTCCTTTCTTTTTTTGCAGATGAAAAAATAGACATCAAGTGCAAATGAAGAAGAATATGACTGGTTTATTTGGGCGTAATCGATTGTGTTCCCTTTGCGGAGCTGTCTTAATGGAAGCTAATTTTTTTTTAACTTCCTTTTACTTCCTATTTTACTTTGAATTTCTTTATTATATATATATTTTTTAAGTTATGGTCATCTAAATCTTTGTCATCTATTTTTTTTTTGTTGCCGCTACGTAGCCTTGTGAAGCTCGATGAAATAGCTTTGATGTACTGGTTGAAGATAATCTTTGCGTATTATGGTTGATTTGAGATGTATTGTTAAAATTATAACTTTTTTGAGACTATCTCAATCTGCTTCTTAGATTTGCATATTGATTCAAAAAGTTTTGAGACTCCCTTTTGTTATCAGGTTGGCCTAAATTACCATAATTCTTCATAATATATATTCAGATTTTTTATTGTGGGCACTCTAAAACCACGCATTGCGCGGTTTTAACTTGCTAGTTCATCTAAAATAGCTAAGGGCAAATGCTAGTTAGCTTAATCAACAAAGCACACGTCATGTGTTGCATGTTCATTTGACAACTACCAATCTGGTATACTTTTTACTTTTTGGCTTGATGGTAATTGGAAAGGAAGCATTGGAAATTGGATGGGACTCAATTGGGGAAGGAATAAATGGAATTGGGTAGCCCATTTCCCATTGTCTTTTGGTATTGAATGGAAATAGGACATAGAATCAAAATTTCCAATATCCATTAGGATTCTACTAAGATTTTTTTTCTCAATTTATGTATAAGGTAATAGGCAACAACCCTTGGTTGACAACTACTGATCACCACTATTGGGTCAGATTCTTGCCAAATTCTAGTGACTTTACCCAAATTTAGTCATAATTTAGCTTGCCTGTTGATCTGAACCCTATAAAGAAAAAAATTATGGAAATCTACAAACAAAATGGATTTGGTCCAAAGACTCCAAACGAAATTAAAAAAAAAAGAATTAATAAATTAAGAATTTTGGTACAATCAATGGAAGAATGACCCCACATTTTATTGGTTCAAACTAGATTGGTAAATTAAAAATACTATAAAAACAAATTTTGATAAGTTTATTGTAGAATATTGCGTCACAAATATATAATAGAACAAAAAGGAGAGAAATTAAGTAGAGAAAATACAAAAACACCACATATAGTGGAGAAATTAGAGGAGAGATTCTTATTTCACTTTTCTTCTTCATACATCCTAATGACCAAACTATGCTCATATTTATAGGAGAACAATGATGCACCTATCAATATATTTGGATAAATACATACATTAAATAGGGATAAATGTTTGCATTAGATAGGGATAAATACCTACATTAGATAAGGAATAGTACTTACATTAGATGGAAATAAGTACATTCATTAGATAGAATGAATATACATTAGATAGAGATATGAACAAATATTAGATAAGGATGAATATAGTGAATATCCATTCATGTATTTCATAACACTCCCCCTTGAATATTCATTGTATTCATTATTTTATGAATATGCATGCTATTGCCTCATTAAAACTTTAAGTTGAAAAAACCCAGTGAGACAAAAAACCGGACAAAAGGGAAAAAAAGTACAAAGCACAAATCTTATGATATCCCTCTTTTATGGATACATTAGTTGCCTCGTTAAAAACCTTAAGTCAAAAAATTCTATGGGAAAAAACAGATCAGAAGGAAAAAAAAGTGCAATGCATAGTTCATAATATTTCCCCCTCAATTGAGCTATATAGCCACTGCTGGGGCTAATCAATCTTGCATCTTGTGAACTCGCCTCATACCAATGCCATATACTAATTTCTAAAAAGTTGACGTTGGCAATGATTTGGTAAAAAAATCTGCAAGATTCTTTATGGATTGAATATGTTTAACATCAATTTGTTGACTTTCTTGGAGTTCATGAGTATAGAAAAATTTTGGCAAGATATGCTTGGTCCTATCACTTTTGATATATCCTCCCCTAACTTGTGCAACATAAACAGCATTATCTTTATAAATTATAGTAGAAGAATTTGTAACCAGTGTTAAGCAATAAGAATTGTGAATATGTGTTATAACGGATATTAACCAAACATACTCTTTTCCAGCTTCATATAAAGCAATAATCTCATAGTGGTTAGAAGATGTAGCTATTAGCAATTACTTCGTAGAACGCCAAGAAATGGCAGTGCCATTATAACAAAATAAATAACCAGTTTGAGAGCGAGCTTTATGTGGATCAGATTTATATCCAACATCAGCATATCCAACTAAATTAGAGGTAATGGAATTTTTGGAATAATATAATCCAAAATCAATGGTTCCTCGGAGATAAAGGAAAATATGTTTAACCTATTCCAGTGTCTCCGAGTTGACTCATAACTAAAACGTGCTAATAAATTTACCATAAAAGTGATATCTGGTCTCGTACATTGTGCCAAGTACATCAAAGCCCCAATTGCATTGAGATATGATGCTTCATGACCAAGTATCTCTTCATTAGATTCTCTAGGATGAAACTGATCTTTTTGGGGATCTAGAGACCTTACAACCATAAGGGTGCTCAATGGGTGAGCTTTATCCATATTGAAACGTTTAAATAACTTTCAATGTATGTTGATTGATAGACAATTATTCCATTTGCTTTATGCTAAAGCTCTAGACCAAGACAAAGTTTGGTTTTACCCAAATCTTTAACTTCAAACTCTCTTTTCAAATATTCAGCAAGTTTAGCTAACTCTTTTGGAGTTCCAATTAAATTCATATCGTTGACATAAATTGCTACAATAGCAAATCTGATTTTTGATTTTTAATAAACATGCATGGGCAGATGGGATCCTTTTTGTACCTTTCCTTAATTAGGTACTTATGTAGGCGTTGATACCACATGCGACCCGATTGTTTTAACCCATATAAAGATCTTTGCAACTTAATTGAGAATAAGTTGCGGAGAGTGTATGCATCAGGCATTTTGAATCATTTGGGAATTTTCATATAAATATCAGAATCTAATGAGCCGTATAAATATGCCGTCACAACGTCTATAAGACGTATTTCTAATCTTTCAGAGACGACTAGGCTAAGTAGAAAATGAAATGTAATCATATCCATCACAGGTGAATATGTCTCATCATAATCAATCCCAAGTCTTTGAGAAAAACCTTGAGCAATGAGTCAGACTTTATACCTGATAATCTTGTTTTTCTCATTTCGTTTCCGGACAAATACCCATTTATATCCAATGGGCTTTACATTATCAGGGATTCGGGTTATAGAGCCGAAAACCTCTCGTTTGGCTAAGGAAGCTAATTCAGGCTTAATTGCTTCCTCCCACTTAGGTTAATCTTGCATTTGACGACATTCAATAATAGATTGTGGCTCACAACCATCATTTATAATTTTATGAGCAATTGAAAATGCAAAAATATCATCAATGATGATTTCATCTCTATCCCAAATTTCATTACAATATGTAATGGAATTCTCAATATTTCCAAGATTCGTGATCTTTTCATGGGTTTGTACCTTATCAGGGGTAAAAAACTTTTTGGGAGCAAACACAACATCAGGCTTTTCTAGAATAGATTCTTGATTCTTAGGCTCTTCTGGAGCTAATTCCTAAATCTTTCCCCTTCGTTTTCAAGGAACAGTATCTTTTAATCCCATTGGTCTCCCTTGCTTCAAGTGTGAGGGATTTTGATCCATTTTAGCTTGTTCTTCTGGAACAAGTATTCTAGCTGGAGCATTTACAGCTGGAATATGAGATTTCGTTACCTTAACAGCATCATTAAATGCATCAAGAAGTCTATTGGCCATAGCCTGTAAATGGATTATTCGCTGTACCTCGTTTTCACATTTTGGAGTTTTTGGATCTAATTGAGATAAATTTTTCTCATTCCAGGAGATAACCTTAATTGGTTTTTGCTTTTCATCCATGTAAGTTGTAGGTGTCCCAATTGATGGAAACACTATCTCATCAAAATGACAATCTGCAAATCTAGCTATAAAAAGATCACCAATAGTTGGTTCCAAGAACCTAATGATAGATGGTGAATTAAACTCAACACAAATGCCCAAACGGCGTTGGGGACCCATTTTTGATCTTTTTGGTGGTGCTAAGGTACTTGTACTGCAAAACCAAATATGCATAAATGTGAAATATTAGGTTCATAACCAAGAACCATTTGAAGGGGAGATTGTAAGAGACTAGCAGTGGGGCGTAATCTAATTAGGGTTGCTGCATGCAAAACTACATGACCTCATGCTGGATCGTTAAGATTTGTTCTCAATAATAGAGTTCGGACAATGATTTAGATACGTTTAATCAAAGATTCTACCAATCCATTTTGAGTATGAACAGGTGCAACTATGTACTCAACCTAAATTCCGAGTGAAGCACAATACACATCAAAACTCCTTGATGTAAATTCACCAGCATTATCCATCCTTATGCTATTAATTGGATAATCAGGGAATTGAGCCCGAAGCTTTATAATCTACGCAAGTAAACGTGCAAAAGTGACATTGCACGTAGATAATAGGCAAATATGGGACCATCTACAGGATGCGTCCACTAGTATCATAAAATATCGAAACAGTCCACTTGGTGGTTGTATTGGTCCACAAATATCACCTTGAATTCTTTGCAGGAATAAAGGGGATTCATGATTAACCTTTGTTATAGAAGGTTTAATAATGAGTTTCCTTATGAATAAGCTTCACAATTATAATTTTTGGACAATAGTACCTTTGTATCCTTCACAGGGTATCCTTTTGTTTTTTGAATTATTCTACACATCATTGAAACGCCAGGATGACCAAGGCGATCATGCCACAGTCCAAATTGATCAAGATTTACCAATTTCCCGAACATTGCAGTGTAAATTTCAATGGCCTTAATTATGAAATAATACAAACCCAAAGAAGAAACTTCCAGCTTCTCATGGATGGTCTTCAAGCCCATTTTATAAGAAATAATGCTGATATATTCTTTATTTTGCTCATGAATAGTCTCAATATGGTACCTATTACGGCGTACATCTTTGAAACTACGCAAATTTCTTTTTGATCTATTACTTAGAAATACATCCTCAATATGGAGGATGGTGCCATTTGGCAAAACAATTGTGGCATTCCCAATACCGTCAATAATCGGAACAGGACCTAATATTGTATGGACATGTGCCATACACAATGTCATACTCGAGAAAAAGTGTTTACTACGAAAAATAGTATGTGTTGTTGCACTATCGAGTAAACAAACATTTTCATTTTTTTCGAAATTTTCCATTTGCACTTACGTTGACAACTTATGGTATCAAGTATAATAAAATTTGTATATTAGTTATGGGATCAAATAAAATAATAAATGTCATATAAGGTTTATAAGCATTTTATTACATAACCAAATTAGAGAAATAATAAAAGTAATACATTTGAAGAAAATCAACTAGAAAGAGATTATTAGAGACATCTCATATAATGCTTGATTAAAGTAATCAGAGGTCCTCAAAGAAATTAGAGATATCCAGGGATGCATATGCTACTTCAGGAACAAGGGGCGTCCCACCAACAAAGATATTGTTGGTCTTAACATTGGTTATGGCAGTAGGATAAATTTCAATAGCGTGAGATTTATCACACTTGCCTTTATTTTTTAAAGATGCCTTATATAGATCAATAAAGTGCTTTGGCGTACAACAAGTACGTGACCAGTGCCCAGCCATGCTGCAATGATGGCAATTATTTTCATTAGTTACCTTTTTTGGCTTCTTTTCTTTGTCATGATTTAGGGCAGAATTAGATTTCCTAGGGTGGTTAAATTTTCTACCACCCCTTCAAGGAATATGTTCTTGCTTGCGTTTATTGCCCTTAGAATTTTTCTCAGAGTTAGCATGAGCTTCAAGTAATGCTTTTGAGCCAGTAGGTCTGAGATCACAATTTTTGAGAAGCAATTCATTAGTTTGCTCAGCAGTGAGGGGCACTGAAATCAATTTTGAATATGTGGCAAATTGACGCTGCCGGTATTGTTGTTGCAATACAATATTCGAAGTATGGAAGGTGGAGAAAGTTTTCTCTAACAGTTTCGCATCAATGAGTTTGACACCACATAACTCAAGCCAAAAAACAATATCAAAGAAAGCAGAGTTATAGCCAGACATTGATTTAAAATCTTGTAGTCTGAGATGCTGCCAGTCATATTGTGCTTGAGGGAGGATAACGGTCTTGGTATGATCACACCTATCCTTCAACCTCTTCCACAGAGTCTGAGGGTCTCGAACGGATAAATATTAAGTTTGCAAGCTCACATGCAAATGACGACAAATAAAAATCAATGCATTTGCCTTATCTTTTGCATTTGAGATTCCGTCTGCTGTAATTGCATTAGCGAGACCTTGCCCTTGGAGGTGCATTTTCATGTCAAGCCACCAGAACAAATAATTATTTCCACTCACTTCTAGGATGTAGAATTTGGGCTTTTGAATGTTTGCCATAATTCTTGCAAAAATTATTTACTCAATTGGTAGATCTTCATGTTGATAACATGTAGTAGAATATTGCGTCACAAATGTATAATAGAACAGAAAGGAGAGAAATTAAGTAGAGAAAACATAAAGACACCACATATAGTGGAGAAATTAGAGGAGAAATTTTTATTTCACTTTTCTTCTTCACACATCCTAATGACCAAACTATATTCCCATTTATAAGAGAACTAGCAGGTAATATCCGCGCAATGCGTGGTTTTTTAAATGCCCACTGTATTTTGTAGAATATAAAAAATTTGATGATAACATTAATATAATGTTAAAGAAATAAAATCATAATACTATTAAAAAAGAAAGAAATATTTAATAATTGAAAAGAAAATTATATAATAAGACTTAATTAATGTAAAACTAAAATAGAGTAAATGTATTCTAATTTTATGGCAGTAATCACATCTTCAGTATTGGCATCACCTTCATCACTCAAAGGCATCCTGTCACTCCTCAATTTCTATATAACCACTCTTATTTGTATCAAAGAAGGCAAAAGTTTTGGGAAGGTGTTCAGTTACATATTCTTAAAATCAATCACTATAAGCTTCTTTATAGGTCATACATTATGGATTTACAATTTACTACACAGTCTACGCTACACATGGATCATGGATCACGGATGACGGATGGGATGGAAACAGAAAGTTCTCCAGTCTTGCATATTATGATTGATATTTCCACTCCACCCCGATCCAGTCGACTCTAATAATAACTATAGTAACAACAAAAAATTCACTCATCCTCCTTCATTTGGCTTGTAATGTACACTTGTTTTTATCATTATTATACATATCATCACACGTACTACTACTATCTCATCTCATAAGAGTAGTAAGCAATTGTTCCTTAGCTGCAACAAAAGTAATTTTGCATCTCCACAGCTTCATCGTCATCTTGCATTCTGCTCAAACACTGCCCCACCTCAATGCTTACTAACATTTCAAACATTCAACGAACAAACTTTGATCAACAGCTTAGCTTACATCCATCGAACCTCAAAACGACACAAGCTTTTCTTTAGGGAGCAACACACAGGGATATGCACACACACAATCATTCAGCATCTAAACTACCTTTCCTCCCAACACATCTTCCTCCTCCTTCCACAACTACAGGGGTTTATCACCTGCACCCCACAAATATTTTGCACTACACAAACCAGCCAAACCTGCAACTACTACATAAACACTTAAATAGCAAGGTGCAGTTAACGTGGAATTTGTTTTGTGACGCTTTTTGACATATATGAAAGCTTTTCACCAATTTTCAGGACTAATTGCCAGAATAGCTGAAAGTATCCAATATAAAAAAGTCATCCAGCTTAAAAAAAAATGCTCATATGATAAAGGATCTTTGTTTGAAAAGCCCCTAAATTCATTCTCCTATCTTCCCATGGACACATCATGCAATTTTTCAACACTAAATACGAATGGACACAAAGTACCCATCATATCAGAAAATGAAGTGGACAGGAATGTCCTTGCATGAACTTAAAATGATCCAACCAGTTTCCCAAACTATTCCTAGATAGATAACATGGGGGACTACCTGAGAAAATGAACAACAAATATAGAAAACCATGCATGCAAGAAAAACTAATCGAAAAAGAGAAAGTAAAATCTCAAAATGATAACAAAATGGAGTTCAAGAATTGACAGCAAATTTAAGGCACTCTATATTAAAACGAAGATATTATCTATGAAAAGATAGAATATGGTGTCTCCACCGGTAGCAGCAATTACCATCTCTAATGGTTTATTTGGATGGGAAGCAGTCCAGAATAATGAGAATAAATAAGCAGCTTCCAAATAATTAACAGCGTGATCAATATCTGGCCTACGATAGTCAATATCAACTATATGCATAACCAGTGAACAACCAGTAAATTACATTGCTTTTCCCTCCGGTTTTCACTTTTGCTTTTTGTGAAATCAGATACTTTCCAATAGCATTCCTAAACGCAAACCTTCAAAGGGTTTCGTCCTTGATCTCATGATAGCGAATTTGTGACAGAAATTTCAATTTATCACCCAAAGAATCACTACCAGAAGAAAGTGAATTCATATGTCCCCCAAACGAAAACAAGTTCATTCAATTAACAAACACCAAATATGCCTATAGTTGTCAATGCCTTCTTATTGTGCATGCATTATTGGACTTTAACAATTTACATCAAGTGAAGAAACACTCTGAAGTAAAAAAACTCACCTGCAAGCATACAGAGCAGTAAAGACAAATGCAATGTTATTAAGCACATATCATGATAAGCCTGTAATGACCCTTTGTCTAATAATTAGTATAGATGGTGCAAAACCTGCAAAAAAAGGGGAATATTTTTTACAGGACATATTCAAATTTATGGTGCCAGCAAAAACTAAAACAATAACAAAGTTGGTGCCTGTATTATGTGTAGCAAATCAATCAATAAATTATGCTAAAAAGTTTGAGATGAAGAAAAGTAATATTTGAACAAATAACCAATTCGGGATAGGAAGGAGACACAAATGGGAAGCAAAGTGAAGAAAGCATACGACGGTTTGCATTCACGGCCGCCTTTGCGTGATACATGAAAGCCTTGTTCCACATAGCAATCAAGCGATCGTAAAGCACCAAATTAGATGACTTATCAAGGGAAAAATGAAGTATGAGCATGCTATTGGAGACCTTGCAAAATATGTCAAGAAGGCCTCCGCTGATTGCGTATGAACAAAATATGAATCCAAAGAATGGAAATATTAACTCTTTTGAGAACCAAAGAATGCATCGTGACACCTTCTTCTGGATCATATTGCCTTTTCTGAATTGCATCTTCCCAGCTTTTCCACATGCAAATCTTCAATGCAGATAGAAAATGGAGGACAAGTCAAAATAACTTAGGAAAACTATTGCATGACCATCTGAAAATCAAAAACGAATGCCTGAATGGCTACTTAATACTCATCACCTTTACCATCGCAAATATAATTGTTAGCGCACAAAAGATCATATGCGAAACGGCTAGTGCAAAGATAAAGATGTGAAGATGATACTGAGCAGTCAGAAATAACAATGGTGCCTTGCCCTGATGATCCACAAATCAAGAAAAGAAAGTCAAGAACTTTGAGCTTAGATGTATGAAGCTTTGTGAAAATTAATTTAACTCTCATTTGAGCCAACAAGCCAATTATGAGTACAAAATTTGCCAATTAAGGCTCCATGCATGTGCATGGGCATCTTGATTGTAACTTTGATAATCATTAGTAACATTTGCAGCTGCTTTGATATGAAGAACATACAAACCTTGTTTTTGCAGTAGCCTATGGTAGCTGATGCCTCGGCCAGAAGGCGGCGGCGGCAGCAGCTTCCTAGAAGGTCTGGAAGTGGGCCGTTGCTGATGTAGTAGAAGTATCCATCTTCTTGTAAGGAAGTCAGTCATCAGTCAAGTGCTTGGCAATGCACATTCGGTTGATTCTGTCCTGAAACACGGTCAGAAGCAGAGAAATTAAAAACTGAAATACAATACCTTCAAAAAATTAAAATATAATAATAAAGAAAAATCAGGCAAATCAGTAGTACAACTGGAAAGAAAGAGCAGAATATTACATAGCACAAAAACTACCTATCTCAGGCAAATCCTATCCGGTACCTTGTTGTGGAAAAAAAAATGTAAAGGAGACACTTTTACACTTTAATGACATTTTCCACTAATATACTCACCGAAGAGGAAAACCCAAATAGGGATCCATTCAAAATACTACTAAAGCTATTCTTGAAATTATGCAGATGCAAATCTTCCCCCAATTCCCAGAGAAGAATCTACGAAGCACACAAGAAGGCAAGAAAATCATGGTTAGTAAAATATAATATAATATAAGTAACACTATTTTATATCTTCAAATTGTTGTCTTTTTCTTCCATTTCTTCCTAATTTGGATAATTCTGGAAGTTCTAGAAAGCCAAG
This sequence comes from Gynochthodes officinalis, assembly GCA_020080225.1. Taxonomy (NCBI): domain Eukaryota; kingdom Viridiplantae; phylum Streptophyta; class Magnoliopsida; order Gentianales; family Rubiaceae; genus Gynochthodes; species Gynochthodes officinalis. Next base: position 2,782,476 of record CM034625.1, on the reverse strand, counting down.
AGAGACGGCTTTAAATCTCATTGCTGCGTATGGCCAGAATGTCAGCATGACTCCTAGTTAGTGGAGCCAGATTTCTACCCTGAATCCATGGTTCTAGACACCCTCGATTAAGTTCAAATGATGACCTCTTCCTTAGCACATCTAGCCATGGAATACTGAAAGTTGCTTAGAAGCAAAGATGAAGTGCTCTACGCTAATAGATAAATTTGAGATGTAAAAAAAAAAAACACCTTCCTTTTCTCGGATGACCTCCCACCTTCCTTCCTTCGAATCCTTCCTCCATTTTTTCCTCATCGACTCATACAAAACCCTCAAAGAATCTCCAGTAATGGCTCATAATAATTAACCACATGCTTAAATAAAATACTACTATTTAAGGATGCTGACAACAATCATGGATTTCTTTCCAGGGCAGAAACATTCAAAACACACATTATATAGAACTCTTCCAAGTTTGAACCAAAATGAGAATTTGCAAAAACAATTATGATCAAGTAAAGCATAGTAGCAATGTGCAAAAAAGAACTACCAAGTAACACCACCTTATGCAAAGCCTCACTAAAGCTGGCACTATATAATCAGACAACTGTTTTACATAAGTTTCATTACGAGCTTGGGCAATCTCTTTCTCTATAGCTACTTTTGTTGAACGTAACAGCTTGGGCATGGCTGCAATTGAATGATTTAACATTCACAGAAATGAAAAAATAAAGTTGATAACTAAGAGGAGAGAATGGAATGATTTATTAAGGTAAATAATGGAAAATTTATGAACAGTAATTAAATACCTAAAACAGCAGCTTTCCTCACTTCCTCATGGAAATAAAATTTAAACAAGGGAACTAAAGTTGGAGCAACCTATTTTGCATTCATAGCACAAAAGCATTAATAAAGCTCAACATGTTTAACAATTAAGGAAAAATATTTTTAGAATTGAAAAACAACCTGATCAATCCATGGATAGAAACCTTCCTTCAACTCATCAGCATAATAGCATAGCAGCATAGCATATAATACAACAAAACATACAAGAGTACCACCATGAAAGGCAATTTAAGCCGAATAAAGAAGGTACTAAGATATGGGACAAAAAATTCCATCCTTCTCCAATCTTATCAATAATTTCAACATCATGTGAACCAGATAAACGAAAGTGAGATAACACCACAAAACAAGAAGAAGAAAATGCAATTCAAAAAATGTTTAAAATTTATGGACAGCATACCAAAAAAAAAACCTTCCTCTGTTGGGACGGAGCCTCCAGCCGTTCAAGGGGGCTAAATCCCGACCAAAACTGCAAAAAAAAAAAAACAAAAATATCTGGTGACATAAGACCACAAAAAAGAAAATGCAATTAAAAAAAGTTCTCCTTCGGCGGCAGATCTGGGACTGTCTTTCTCACCGTTGGTGGGTCAGTTTTTTCGACAACAAAGAACAAATTAGGACAAGATTAGCATCGGTCGGACAACATTAGAATCTCAGAAAAGCACATAACATTAGTATAGCATCGGTCAGACAACATTAGAATCTCAAAAATGTAAAAAACCCTAAAGCTAGAACAACGATCGGGACAGGAAAATAGACAGCAAAGAGCAAATTAGTACTTCCTTTTTCTCCCACCGAGGCTTTCACCGGCCAATTGTCGCAGGACGAGGACCAAAATCTGCAAATCAACACAAGTTCCGGTGAAATAAAGTATTTTTTGGAAGATTTAAACATTTTATAAAACTATGAAAATAGAAACAGAAGGAATTCGAGCAGCGGCAAAACTCGCAAATCAAAGAGAACATCCGGTCAGGTCACATAAGAAATAAAAAACCAAAAACAAACTTAAAAAACCTATTAAGAAACAAGTACCATAAGATGCGAAGGAAGACAAAAAAAAAATGGAACATCTGCGAGCAGATCTGAGAGAAGGCTTTCATCGCCACTGCGGAGGGGCTTGAGAGGTGCATACCAAAGGGCAGATCCAGTCGGGTAAGAGAAGGAAAGAAAAGCAAAAAAAACATTTAAAAACATATTAACAGACCCACACCGTCAGATACGAAGGAACTCTAGCAAAAAAGAATGTCAGACAGGAACTCTAGCAAAAAATAATCGGCGGAGGAAGAGAGTCGGCGGAGGAAGAGGGTCGGCCAAGAAAAGAAAGGAAATGGAAAGAAAATGGTAGGGTTTGGAAGGCGTTTCCAAGGCTGCGCTGGTGACATGGAGAACACGTGTACACACATATACTAACGCAGTCAACGTGGCAAGGAGTAGGCGCGCAAGGCGCGGGCAAATTTGTGTCCACATGTCTTCGCATGGTAGTTCTTGTTCCTGCTTTATTACTATATGCTAATAATAATGCACCTATCAATATATTTGATAAATACATACATTAGATAGGGATAAAGTACTTACATTAAATAGGGATAAGTACTTACATTAGATAGAGATAAATACATTCATTAGATAGGATGAATATATTGGATAGGGATATAAACAAATATTAGATATGAATAAATATAATGAATATCCATTTATCTATTTCATAACAAAGTTTAATTTTTCAAAAGAGAATAAAAGTAAGAACGATCTTTACATGTTTTATTAATCAAAATTTCAATTCCACTACAAAGGTGTGGGGCACAACATCCTTATATAGTTATAAAACCTACTTCAAATTATCTAGAAAATGAAATTAACTAGGAAAAGAAAACAATTTAAAGCCTAGAAATGTTAACATCCAAATACAATGCTAAACCATGACATGTTTTGTAAAACCCAATTACACCTTTTAAAAAGACCTAAAAATCTAGAGTAGAAATAATTAAATAATAACATAATAAGCTTTTGGATTGAACCAAAACCCAAATTACAATTTGAAATAAACATAAATGTTTTTGGGACTAATTAAATCAAATATATTTCATTAACTCACTTGAGATTTGAATTAAATTTACTTAATTCATCAATCAATAACGAGTAATAGAATACGTGCAAGTTTTCATACACCCTAGATCTCATCACTTGTGATTATTAATGTCATTCAGTTGATAGTTTGGTGGTGGTACGGCACTACTATTCTTTAATAAAAAATAAAATTTACTTATTAATAATATATATAAGTTTTTTTTTTAAAAAAACGATAGTTATATTAACATTGCAAATAGGAAAAGTACATAGTCAAAAAGGCTAATTAAATTTCGTGGTGTTGAATAGAACCTAACCCACAAAGACAAATGACCACAAGGGTCTGCCAAACACCCTTACAAGGGAGAAAGAAGCCCGAATAAATTGGGAAAAAAAAAAAACTAAAACTCCCGTTAACCATTTATTACTAGCAACTACTAAAAAATTACTCATTCTAATTTTTCATTAAGATCCATGGTGTCCCAATATCTATTCAATAAAATCCCATTCTAATAAATTTCTTTTTATATATTCCCAATGAATATTTTTAATGGGTATAAAAGGATCAGTAGCTCTCATCCTATTGAGTTCTTATTAGGATACAAATAAAATTTTGCCTCACCCAGCTTTAAAAATGATAATTTAGCATATAACGTTTGCAATTTGATTTTTTTAATGGCTTACCCCTTAAAATTTTTTTAATTTTTTTTTTACATCTTACATTGACTCCTAATATTTTAAAAGATTCTTCTCTCTCTGAATTTGTCTAAATTTGTCCCCTAAATTTTAAAATTTATAATTTAATCTATTTTCCAAAATCTCCCATTAAATTTTAACTTTGTTTTGGTACCGACATTGACTCCTCCTATGTTCTTTGAAATTATTTTTCATTCTAAATTCATCCCTTCAACATTAAAAAATTATAAGTTAACCTAAAATATTTTGTACTTTTTCAAAAAATTTCTCTAAATTCCCCTCTTAAATTATGAAATTCCTTTTTGGCATCTTATATTGACCATTCTTCTCTCTTAATTTACATCTAAAGTAAATAATTATTTATAGTTATTCCTATTATATATTTAAAATATCATTACTTATTTTTCTTAAAAAAACCCTAATAAACATGTAAGAGTAATTTATTTCCGTAGCTAATAAAATATTCACATCGTATATCTTTGTTCATTTAATTTTTCATTTCAACAAAAAAAAAACTTTTTAACATGGTTAGTTGTAGTGGCTAATGATAAATCCAAGGCATATATTTCACACCCAAAATAATATTTAGTAGAACTACCTCAACTCAATAACTTTCTATCTTTGTTTTTTCTCCTATTTTATTTTCTCTCCTCTAATTTTATCTTCAATCATATCAAATGGTTATCTCAATCCCTATTATTAATTAGCTGATGGTAAATTCTTTTTTCTTATAATAAATTTGAATAAACTGTGAGTTTAGAGGTTGCAACAAATTAAAACAATAAAAATATGTTCATGGCCTATTCATAAGTTATAAATTAATTTCTGCATGTAAAACTTCCAAAGAAAATATTAATCAACAGAACACAATAATAAGACTAGCCTATAAAATAGATTTAACATATAAATAAGAAAACTAAGAAGCCATGTATTTCATGTCTGTTTGACTCTTATTTCTCAATGAAAAGGCAGAAATTGACGAATAAATTACATGCAAAAAATATCATTTTCATAAAAATTAATCATAAGTTATTACGAGCCATATAAATTCTAAACACAACTTTTTTTTTTGTTGTTGTTGTTAATTTAATAGTGATCCAACGACAAAAAAGTTTAAAAGAACTTATGGGAATTTTTGAAAAACCTCGGCCACCATAGCATCAGTTGCATAATTTCCCAAATTAAAAATTAAAATTTGAAGTGTGAATTTACTCAAATGAAAAATTATACAATTATGTGTGTAAAATATTAATTTTTCTCCATTAAAAAAAATCACGTGGGGAGTAAGAACAAAGTTTTTGTCGTAAATTAGAAATCTTTGCCTAAAATAGAAATACATTTCAATGTTGCCATTCATCCATTTTTATCTAGTCAGAGTTAGCCATATACTCATTCCATCCAAAAAACAGAGTTTAGTTTAAAAAAACCTAATTATTCTAATTATAGTATTACTCTTATTAATAATAATAATGCGTAATTTAAATTAAAAAATAAGAATAAAAATGAAAAAAAAATACACATTTAATGATGTATTAACTATGTTATACTTTATAATTTAGAAAAATTGTACCAAATAAAAAATATTCTTTTTTTGGGAAGGTGGGAGTATGTTTCATCTAAATTATTTATAGAAATTACATCAATTTAATTTCATATTCCAGTTTTAAAGTTAAAAGAAAAGAGTTTATTTTCAAAAAAAAAAAAAAGGTCCCAAAATAAGAGTTTAATTTTAAATAAAAAAATTTTAAAATATTTTTATTAATAGTATCTATGTGTAGTCCATAATTAAAAAATAAAAATAAGATTATACTCACTTTGCCCTATAAAAAGAGTCTATTTTGTAGGAGTATTTAAAATCAACGATCATATTTGAATTTGATTAGATTTGATCCGTATTTGAGTGGATCTTGATCCAATTCAATCTGAATATTTCGCATCGGATTGGTTTTGATCTTTCTTTTTTTTTTTTTTACGCTTTTACTTTCCTTTTCATATACAATATTAAGTAACCTAACTTCAGTTTAAAATTAATAGTTTCATATTAAAAAATTATATATTTTTTATGTAGAGATAATAAATAAATTTCATGTAAATATTTTAATTAGTGTATTTTTCATGTAAATATTTTAATTTATTTTGTCACAAATTGACTAATTTTAATTAAAGAATTATTTAAATTATCAAAAATAATACTAATTTATATTTTATAACTAATGTTAGTCATTTTTGAAAGAAAAAAGTTATAATTTTTTATTTGGATTAAAACGGATCAAGTCCCGATCTGATCTAGTCTGAAAATTAAATTGATATATTCTGATCCGATTCTATCCGAAATTTCGAATCGACAAATCGATTCCATCTACAGATCAAAATGAGCACCTCTACTATTTTGGGTTATTATCAACTTTTTTTAGTTTTTTAGGTATAAGATATTTAATGTATTATTAAATATATAATTTTATATTTTTATCATTACCTTTTAATTACAGGCATACATAATTATTATTAATAAATATAATTTAGTGATTTAGTTTAAAAATGCACTTTTTTTGGGATAATCTTTTTTAAAAGTTTTTTTTTTTTAGAAGGAGGGAGTAAAATTATATACTTAATGTGCATGAAATAGTATATTAAATCTTATAACTAAAAAAAGTTATACATATTCCAAAGTAAATTTTGTTTTTTCAGACCAAGAGAGTATATTTAATTAAGTTTTGATGTAAAATTTTTTATTTCATTTGAAAAAGAAAGTTTTATTTTAAAAATTACATTGCCAAATTAAGAGAATTTTGCACCTTTTTATTCATATTGATTGAAAATTTTCCTACTTACATTTTTGGGAAATTTACAAATATAAAGACTTTTGGACTTGACACAAAAAATAACACCTCCTTTTTGTTCTCTGTTATAAATTTCCAAAAAAAAAGACTACAACATTTAAGGACTTCACTCCACCTTCTTCTTCTTTGTTCTCAAAACCCATTTGATGGATTCAACAAAATTTGTTCTCACACCCCGTTGTTTGCACACGTCATTGTTTGTACATCTTATTGGATTATCATCTCCAAACAAAAAGGCCGCAATCGTAGAGAAGAAATCGCATAAATTTGATGTTAGTTGAAATTTGCAGTAGTTGAACTGGGTTTGTGAATTTAAAGAAGCAGCGAAGTCGAGTTTTAAGTCGAGGTTTAGGTCGAGTCAATGTTGCTAGGTCAACTTTTAGGTCGAGGACTAAATTTGGTCGAGTTTTAGGTCGAATATGTCAAATTTAGGTCGAGCTCGACCTAATGCTCGACCTAATGCTTGACCAAATTTAGGTCGAGTGAATTTTTATTTTTTTTTAATTTTCTTTTTTTTAAAAAAATTTCACTCGACTTAAATTTGGTCGAGCATTAGGTCGAGCTCGACCTAGTATTAGGTCGAGTGAATTTTTTTTAATAAAAAAAATAAAAAAAATAAAAATTCACTCAATCTAAATTTGATCAAGCATTAGGTCGAGCATTAGGTCGAGCACAAGGTTAGGCTCAACTTAACCTTGTGCTTGACCTAATGCTCGACCTAATGCTTGGCCAAATTTAGGTCGAGTGAATTTTTATTTTTTTTATTATTTTTTTTTAAAAAAATTTCACTCGACTTTAATTTGGTCGAGCATTAGGTCGAGCTCGACCTAGTATTAGGTCGAGTGAATTTTTTTTAATAAAAAAAAATAAAATAAAATAAAAATTCACTCAACCTAAATTTGGTCAAGCATTAGGTCGAGCATTAGGTTAAGCACAAGGTTAGGCTCAACTTAACCTTGTGCTTGACCTAATGCTCGACCTAATGCTTGACCAAATTTAGGTTGAGTGAATTTTTATTTTTTTTTAATTTTTTTTTATTAAAAAAAATTCACTCGACCTAATACTAGGTCGAGCTCGACCTAATGCTCGATCAAATTTAAGTCGAGTGAAATTTTTTTTAAAAAAAAATAAAAAAAATAAAAATTCACTCGACCTAAATTTGGTCAAGCATTAGGTCGAGCTCCACCTAAATTTGACATATTCGACCTAAAACTCGACCAAATTTAGTGCTCGACCTAAAAGTTGACCTAGCAACATTGATCTAACCTTGTGCTCGACCTAAAATGACCATTCGCTTCTTTAAATTCACAAACCCAATTCAACTATCGCAAATTTCAACTAACATCAAATTTATGCGATTTTTCTCTACGATTGCCTTTTTTGGAGATGATAGTCCATAAGATGTATTTAACAATGACGTGTAAACAACGGTGTGAGAACAAATTTTGATCTACCCACCAAATAGGTTTTGAGTACAAAGAAGAAGAAGATGGTCAGTGTCTTTTTAAGTCTTGAGAACAAAAAAAAAAAAGGAAGGTGTTATTTCAGAAAGCTCATAAGTGCTATATTTGTAAATTTCCCTACATTTTTCCAACTCAAACGGGCGAAAAATTCCGATTTTTGGGAGAGGAGAAAACCATATCATTTATTTCTGCCCATTTTGTTTCTTTCTGTTTTTCTGTGCTACGCCTGAATCGATCAATGGAGGAGAACACTTTCGACAGTGTACGAAACCCTTTCCCTCTTTCATTTTCCCGCTTTTTGCAGTTTCGCTAAAATGCCGAAAAAATCAACCAATTTTTTTGAGTAATTGATTCGTTAATTGTTAATAAAAATAGGATTTGATTGGTGAAATTTTCAAGCGCATTTGGAGAAGAAGAGCCGCAGGTATATCCCTTTGGTTTTTTTTTTCCTTTTTTTTTTTGAATTAAGAAATATCCGTTGGTTTGTTTTGCATTTTGTAAATTTTCCAGAATTTTATCACGTTAGCATTTTTTTTTAAATTATGATTATGCTCTTCGATGCAGAACGCGACAGAAATGATGCAACAGATGCTATGGAGGCCGAGGTTTTTCAAAAAATTTTAATTTGTGATAATCATTTTTGCAGTTTTTTGAGTGTTAAAACGTAGAGATAATATACATTTTCAAAAATTTTCACGGTTTTTTAATTTTCTTAGATTTTCCATTTTAGTTGGGTTTGATTTATTGGAATTTGGTGAATTAGTTTTTTTTTTTTTTTTACCTATTTGATTAATTTTAAATATGTAAATGATGTATTTGTAGGGTGGAGTAGCCACACCTAAGAAAAATAGGCCTACTTCAGGTAATCTGTATATTTTTATTGAAAGATTAAATAATTATTTATGTATTGAATGTATGAAATTTTTACCCAAAATGCATGAAGAATTCTCTAAGGTTTGATTTTACATTCTGATGTATATGTTCATAATGCATATTGGTAGAGGGATGTGGGTAAGAACTACTGGGATGGATCGGATTCTTGAGGTTGATGTGGGATTTAGGAAACATTAGCTTTTTAGTTGCTAGCATGGCGCTATGCGGATTAGATTTTATAGGGATTACACACGAAGAAATGCATTATTTAACAGGTGAAAATCTGGATGTGTTTGGCTGATTGTATTCTGGATGACCTTATAGAAATGGCTATGGTACATGAGATGGGCAAGAGCAAAAAAGGAGAAAGTTGAATAGGTTATTAAAATGAAAGGAAAGAAGCAGAAATGATGGTGCACAGTGTTTCCTTCTGCTATGCAATTCTGAAAGAAAAAACATGAAACAATATTGAGTATATAAAATACATATTTCTTGGGCGATTCAGTGCCAGATAGTACTTCCTTTGGAATGAAGATATCTGGCGTTGAAAACTTTGGTTCAAACTTCTGCTTTAGGCATAACCTTTTTTTAGACTTGATGGACAAGCTGATTGGTGTAAGTGGCTTAGAGTCTCAAAAAGAATCACTCATCTCAAAGTATGCTTGTATATTGGGAGCTTTTCTCACGTTTACTTCTCATAGTAAACCCAAAATACAATGGCATATCTCCTTTAGGAACAAGAAACGTGGAATTCTGCATCTTCTTATTTGTAAAAGCATTATCCTGAGATTGAAGTTTCACCTGTTAGTGACATTAGTGAGGAGGATAGCAGTGACTGATGAATACTTCTGATCTGATTGATGGATGCAGCTAATGCAAAGCCGCTGAAGCTTAGCTGTGAACTCCTTCGTGTCTTTGTTACAGGTTTGATCTCTTACTAGTTTGATGAAAGAAATGTTCTAGAAAATGATGCTTTGTCTTGAAAGGTCCTTTTTCCTATCTGATGCAGAGGCTGTCCAGAGGTCTGCTGTGATTGCTGAAGCAGAGAGTGCTAGCATAATAGAAGCAACTCATTTGGAGAGGGTACTTCCACAATTATTGTTAGATTTTTAAAGGATTTCTTGATATACACATGAATTATTTGGTTTAGCATAAGCTCACAGTGCTTCAACCCCTGGATGTTACTTCTGTTGCTCTTCTTAGACTTTAGGGTGTTGCATAGTTTTATAGTGGCCTCCCAACAACTTTGGTTTTCTTCACTAATCTGGAAACTCAAAGGGCATTTTTGCATTTAGAATTATTCTGACATTGCCTCTGAAGAAAGAGATCTGATTTGTGCCATTTTTTCCCCTTTTCTTCTTGTTAAAATGCTAACGTTTATCTCTGATTTTCAACAATGTGGGGCCTTTCCCTAACCATTTTCTGTGTTGCCAAGGTTTACTTGCCATGTTCCCTTTCTATAAAGTTTCCTTTACTCAATTTTCTATCGATGAGGCATTTCTGTTTTAGTTTCGAAGTAATAACTGGATGTCTGCCCATTAACAACTAGCACTTCCAGTTAAGTCAGTTATGCCTCATCCGGATCATCCTGGAGGAAAAGAGTTCATTGCAAAGTTGATCTTGCATAGATAGTGCTATTTGAGAACCAGCTGTGGACAGCTATGTCCTTAGGTGTCCTTATAGAGGTCGAGACTTGAACCTCATCAGCTGTACAACTGCAAGCAAACTAGAAAAAGAAGTGCTATCTAATTTTTGCTTTAAATTACACAGTTAATATAAGCTCTAGTCTATATGAATCAAACTACTACTCTCACGACATTGATCAAAAAGGGATCTCCTAGCATGACGAAAAGAAGGGGGTTGACTAGTCCTTTTGACTTGAATCTTCCACACATAAATGAATGAATTGAAGAATGCAATCTCTTAGTTTTCCAAACCAATCTCGATACTCTCAAAACTTGAGATCGAAAAAAGAAAGAAATTTCACAATCATTTACATCCCCGTCGCATGCATTTCTTTTTCAAGTTTGGTCTGAGTTTAAGAGGTCAGTTCACATCAATAAGAATTGGACCACAACAATCAGGAAGTTTGCCATCTAATTCCATTCCAGGATCTCGAGTGCAGGATCAACATGAGTTGGGTAGGCTTAGACTGATAAAGAGATGACATAGTAGCTAGAAAGGATTGCCTGAAATCAACAGCAGCAGCGAGGAGCAGGAGTAGAATCATTTCCTGACACTCAGGGACGAATAATGCGGCTCAAGGAACTCCTCTTAATATCTCTCATATTTCTCCACTGTATGACAAGATCCTGTTAACTTCATATAATCCCCGAGAAAGGAAAAGAAATGAATCAATCTAATAGAACAGCCAATTGTTGTAAAGCCAAATCAGATTTGAGATCTTACCAACTAATGCAAATTACTTAACCTTGGCCGCCAAGAAGCTTGTTAATCAGGATATAGCTGAAGCAACTACAGCACTTGCGGCCTGTAACATAGGAGAAGGTTGGGGTGAGGCTCCAGATCAATTTAATCTGCAGCAAATAAAGGTCTAAGATGGAGAGGATTGGAGTAAAAATTTTAATTGTTTTCAAAACAAAGATGATTTTGTGTGTATGACATCAAAAAGTTGTTCAGAATTGAATTCAGAAAGACCTGATACGTTTTGTGCAACACAAACATAACCAGGGTTCGTTCCAATGAGGTGGAGTCAGAGACAGACACAGCACAGCTCGACCTGGATTCAAGTTCACCCTTTTTTTCGAAAAAGTTGCTTCTCTTCCCCTTCTCAAATGGCCATTTCTCCTTCTCCTTCTCCTGATCCTTCATCATCATCTGACAGAGATACTTTGATTATCATCATATTCATGTCAAATTCATAGCTGGTTTTGAGTGTTTAATATTTTAAGTATAAGAAAAGGCAGCTGACATAATAGGCAAAGGCAAAAAGTGGTGAACTAATAGAAATAACAAGAAATTTTACTTACATATATGAAAAATTTTCAATTCCTATATTCCGAATTCCATTAGTAGTTTCAGATAAGTACTTGAAGGCTATGGTTGTCGATATCTTGCTGTTCTTTCAAAATTTGCTTGACTGAATCATTGGCTTTATGAGACTCAAGCAGCTTGATGGTCTTCAAGGTATAAATATATCCAAAGCTGGAAGGAATTTCTTCAAGTTGGTGACAAGATTCCACAAGAAGTTCCTCAAGGGAGGGAAAAGGGTTGTCACAACTGGAGACATTTAATTGTTCGATATCTAACTTCCATAATTTCAGCAATCTGAGTTTCAGAAACTCCCCTTCTTCCAAATCCCACTGTGTCCCCTCACAAGCATCTTTCTCTAATTTGAGAACCTCAAGATCAGGTATCTTCCCAATTGTTGACATAGCACTCCATGGTAGTTTTAAGCCTGACAAAGTCAGCTTCTTAAGATTATCAGGAAAGTTAAATCCTGCAAATTTCTCAGAGTCGCTGCCCCTAAACCAAGCTCCACACCCTTCATAATCAATTCTCAGGTTTTCTAGTTTATTAAAAGGTCTGAATATTGACAACCAACTGGCATGCCTGGGATGGAACTCTTCTCCAAAATAGCACCTCAACTTTCTAAGCTTGGGTAACCTTCTCAATAACTTCTCAGAGTCACTGTCATGATAAAGAACTGGCGAACTAAGTCTCTCAAGATTATATATTGTGGAGGCTGGCTCCAGCTCAGAATCAGCAAAGGCGACACAACAACCATCAATGTTAACATGCCTCAAACTTTTTATCTTCAACATGGTTTCAGGTAACTTAACATGCATTTCTGCTTCTCTTATAACAAGAGTTTCCAGGTTCCAGAGCTCAGCTATTGATGGCGGAAGCTTCTTAACACGAGCCCATATTGCTAAGTAACTCAGATTAACCATGGACAGTATTGCTTTGGGGAATTCATAACCCAAAAACATGCCCTCCAAATCCAACACTGTAAGTACTTTAAAGCTCGTGAGAAAGGAAGAGTTACCTGGTGATATCCATAAATCATCACGAGACCACAGTAGAGAGTGGATCTGGCCTGTAGGTAGTTCCTTTTTTACACAAATAGGTCTTGCCTTTGTGAATGTGTCACTTGCGACAATGCAAAGTCGATAGTGGTCATAATTTTGGAGACTGGAAGAGCTTTCATCGACAACACTTTTGTCTGCCAGTTGTAAGAAATTCTCTTCAGTAGCTTTATCTAAGCACAAGTCATATAACAGATCATGAACATTACATGTCTTTATCCCACCACTGGAATTTCGTTCAGTGACAACAACTAAACTTTGACAAACAAGATTATCCAAGTACTCTTTTGCCAAATCTTCTGGTCTCTGCTGCTCATTTTCATTGATAAATCCTTCAGCAATCCATAACAGCTTCAATTTTTTGGCACGAATATATTTTCCCCTGGGGAATGCTCCAAAATATAGAAAGCACGGTCTCAAATGATTTGGTAAATGCTTGTAACTTAATTCTATTATGTGCATGCACCCTTCACTTTGAAGGTGTGATTTCAGATTTTCTGCTACTTCTCGCCACAAATCCAATTTCTGTTCTGTCCTTTCAAGAAGAGAGGCAATCAGGACAACTGCCAAAGGCAATCCTTTGCAATAAATCGCAATTTGTTGTCCAATCTCAGACAATTCTGGAGGGCAACCATCAGAGGAAAACATCCTCTCTTTTAACAACTGCCAACTTTCCACACCAGATAATAATGGAAGAGGATGTGAAATTGAGTTTGGCTTAGCTTGTAAAACCAGATCATGATTTCTACTGGTAAACATGATTCTACTTCCATTGCCATCATCTGGAAATGATCCTTGCACTTCAAGCCACACATCAACATCCCAAATGTCATCCATAACAATAAGATATCTTTTTCCCTTTAAACTTTTCCGCAGATGCTCCACTAAATCCTGGGTTTTTAGTTTGAGAATCTTTTCAAAATCAACCTTATTAACATCACTTTTACCAACATCACGTAGTATGTTGATCAATAACTCTCTAATTTTACAGTCTTTGGAGACATAACACCAGACAATTTTGTGAAAGTGATATTGAATTGAAGGATCATTATAAATTCTTTTAGCTAAAGTTGTTTTACCTTGGCCAGGCATTCCCGAAATGGAAATGATTGTAAGACCCTTTCTTCCTCTTACAAGCTCATTCAAAATTGATCTTGTGTCCTCCTTGAATCCTACAATAACTCCTTCAATTTTTGAAGTCGTAACTTGTGGTAGTGGAACATCACTTGATTCCATCTCTGCAGTGAGCTTCTGGCTGTTGTGTATCTGGTCATCTTCAAGATTTTTGACCTCAATCTTGATAAGCTTTATGTCCTTTATGGCAATGGAAATGCAAATGACATTGTACCACATAGGAACATGTTTGGCTGACCACAAGTTGGTGACATATGCTACATAGTAGACGGTGCTGATGATCCGTGTCAAGAGATCCTTCAATTCCTGATGCTCAAATTGTAGCTCCGTGATATTTCGGAGAATTGGCCGAAGCGATGCTAGCTCTTCCTGGATTCTTGCAACCCGATGCTTCACAAAATGAATTTTTATCACCTCCACCTCCAACAATTTCTTCATGTTTGCTAAGAGGAAATCAAGAAATCCTAAAGCATTAGTCCTGGGAGAAGTGAATTGTGATGAAGGTGGAAACAGAACATAAAACTCTGTCACATCTGCCTTGACTCTCTCAATCTTCTGTAGGAAACCAGAAAACTGAGAGTTGCCTATGCCCACTTTCATATCATCAAAACGGATTGAGCAAATGAAAGATGGCACCTCACTGATGATAGCATGAATTTGTGCCAAAATAAGTTCTCTGTCCCTTGAATCCTTCTTAGGTGGAACCATAACAAATGTTAACAAGAATATCAACCCTTCGTGAAGGATTTCAACCTCATCCCTCAAAGAAATGTCCAAATCCTCAAGGAGAAAATCAACATAATTTGCAACAAGTTGACAAACCTTACTTGTTTTAGACTTTAAACGAAATAGAGCCTTCAGTCCGTCAAGGTACAAACCTATTACCTCTGGAGTGTAAGGCATAGTTATCTGCATCAAATCCGAGAGCATATGCCCTGTGGTACATGTAAGGCTCTCATCCATTTCATCAATCCAATACAGGCATGCCAGAAATGAGATGAGATTTGCCCAGGTTACAACGTGAATTAAGAGCTGACTCAAATCGATACCTGCAGGCCACCAACCAACAACTAGCTCAGCAAAACCTCTAAACAGCTTTAGTTTCCCTTCGATGAACCCAATTTGTTGCTTCACAGGTGCAATCAGACCAATTTTCAAGTTGAGAATACCAAGATTTCCCAGGATAAAACCAATGAAATTCTCCGTCTCAGATGAGTAGAGTAATGACTTACGCTTGTAAACCCCTCCCACAGGAAAAAATGATTCACCTGCAAACATCTCGTAAGCCTTGCATTTGAATGCACCACCGAACAGAGCAATGCAACTTTCTCTCACTTGTGGTTTAAACAGCTTAATTTTATCCACTAACCGAGCACAGATCTCCCATTTTGTTGCCTTCCCTGAACGGCTAACACGTTTGGAATCTGCTCTAAGCTTCATGGCTGTTTGTTTAAATTCACTCCTGTAAGAAAATTAAATTAAAACCAGAGAGCTTTGAATAATTGCTGTATATTTCTCAAGAATCGTTGTACAGTGTTTAGTGTATATTTATAGGCTAGAAATCCTATGCTAAATATGGTAAGTAGATAATTACAGATTATGAAAGATATACACAAATATGAGATATACACAAATACAAATATATATGGTAGTGCTGATCAATCTTTAACAGATATGTTTGGTATGGCTGATCAATCTTCAACACTCCCCCTCAAGCTGGAGATTTGTACAAGTCAAAAACTCCAAGTTTGGAAAGTAGGTGCCAATGCTGTCCACTGTTCAGTGCTTTAGTGAGCAAATCGGCTGGTTGTTCCTTGGTGGATATGTGGCGGGTTGCAATGACACCTTGCTGGATTTTCTCTCTTACATAGTGACATTCTACTTCAATGTGTTTGGTGCGCTCATGAAAGATCGGATTAGCCGCTATTTTTTCTGCAGCTTCATTGTCGCAATAGAGCAAGGCAGGTTTTTTTATATGAAAACCAAAATCTTTGATAAGGCCTATGATCCACACTATTTCACTTGTGGTAACCTGCATGGCTCGGTATTCGGCTTCGGCAGAAGATAATGAAACAGTGGGCTGCTTCTTTGTACGCCAGGAGATTAAAGAATCTCCAAGCATGATGCAAAAGCCTGTGGTAGATCTCCTTGTCATTGGACATGTGCCATAGTCTGAATCACAGAATGCTCGTAATTCAAGTTTTGAAGATGAAGGGAATAGAAGACCAAGACCTGGACAACTCTTCAAATACTTGATTACCTTCAAAACGGCTTCCATGTGGGATTGCTTTGGATTGTGCATAAATTGACTGAGGAGTTGAACTGAAAATGTAATGTCGGGTCTGGTAAGATTCAAATATATGAGTCGACCAACTAATCTCTGATATACTGAAAGATCTTCAAGAGGTGGATCATTAACTTGTTCATCTGAACCAGCATCATATTCAATGGATGTGAACTTCTTGTTTTGCTCCATAGGGATGACTGAAGGTTTAGAACCTGCCAATCCAGCCTCAGATATCAACTCTAGTGTGTACTTGCGTTGACTAATTGATATACCAGCTGAAGATCGAGCAATCTCAAGACCGAGGAAAAATTTGGATTGACCAAGATCCTTCATAAAAAATGTGGCATTGAGATACTGCTTGAGATCAGTGATACCAGCTCGACTGTTGCCTGTAATCAGTACATCATCAACATAGATAAGTAATGCTACAAAAGAGGTACCCTGAATTTTGGTGAACAGAGAATAATCATGGCGAGACTGATGAAAACCATGCTGGAGAAGAGCATTAGTGAATTTAGCGTTCCATTGACGAGATGCTTGCTTTAAACCATACAAGGATTTCCGCAGTCGACATACCAAATTCTCCCCCTGAGTGCGAAATCCGGGGGGTAGATCCATGTATACTTCTTCGGAAAGATCACCATGGAGAAACGCATTTTGCACATCCATCTGATAAAGAGGCCAAGCATAAATGGCAGCAAGTGTGAGAAGAAGACGGACAGTTACATGCTTGGCAGTTGGAGAAAATGTATCTTGGTAATCGATTCCTTCTCGCTGATTAAAGCCTTTAGCCACAAGCCGAGCTTTGTACCTTTCAAGAGAACCATCAGCATTATACTTGACCTTATAAACCCATTTGCAACCGATTGGATGACGATCAGGAGGCAAAGGAACCACATCCCAAGTATGATTGGTTTGAAGAGCATGAAGTTCAGTTTCCATGGCAGTGACCCAATTAGGATTGGTAATAGCATCTTGAAAAGTGGATGGTTCGTGAATGGCAGAAATGGAAGCGATGAAATGTTGATAGGATGGGTTACAATTGGACAAGGAAACGAAATTGGAGATGGGATAAAGGGACGTATGAGATGCAGATGGCAAGTTAGAGCAGAAGTAATCAGTACTCCATATAGGCGGTCGAGAAGGACGGCTTGAACGGCGAAGAGGGACAGCTAAGTTTGGATCTTGTGTGGCTGGTGTTGGTGAGGAAATAGTATCTTCATCCGAAGAGGAAATAGGAGCAGACGAAGGCGTAGCAGGGGTAGGATCAGCCGGAGAAATTGGGTTGGCTACAGGGTAAGGAGACAAAGTTGGCGTCTCGTCGAACTGTACAGCTGGAGATGTCGAATCGGACGGAGCAGCAGGGGATAATCCTGAAGTAGAAGTCGAAAATGGAAAAACGTTTTCTTGAAAAATGACATCTCGACTAACAAAGAATTTCCCGGAAGCAGGATCATACAGGCGATAACCCTTTTGATGAGGAGGGTAACCCATAAAAATGCAAGGAATAGCACGTGGACTAAATTTGTCACGTGCACCTAATGTGGTGGCAAAACAACGACACCCAAAAACACGAAGATGATCAATGATGGGTGGTTTGTGAAATAAAAGTTCAAATGGGCTGAGACCATGAATTGAAGAAGAAGGCAACCGGTTAATGATATAGGTTGCAGTTAGGATGCATTCACCCCAAAAATGAATTGGGATTTGAGCCTGAAACATTAAGGCTCGTGCAACATCCAATAAATGACGATGTTTGCGCTCAACAACTCCATTTTGTTGCGGAGTATGAACACAAGAGCTCTCATGGAGAATTCCATGAGTAGCGAAAAATGATTTACACTCAGTAGAAAAAAATTCTGTCCCATTGTCAGATCGAATGCGATGGACCATGGAACCAAATTGTGTAAATACCATAGATACAAAATGTTGAATTTTGGAAAAAACTTGGGATTTTGAGTGTAAAAGGAAAGTCCATGTGGCACGGGAAAAATCATCAACAATGGTAAGAAAATATCGTGAACCATCATGATTGATAGTACGGTGAGGGCCCCAAACATCCATGTGGACCAACTCAAATGTGGTTGTGGTTGCATTGGTCCGTGAAGGAAAAGCCTGGCGGGTTTGTTTGGCCAGAGGACAAATGGGACATGAAAAAGACTTAGGGCATGAAATTGAATGACCAAGTGCATGATAAGATTTTAAAGAAGAATGGCCTAGACGTTGATGCCAAATGTCATAACTAATATTATTGTAAAAAATTGAATTACAACTAGGAAGGAATTTTGGCATACATGATGCATTCTTTTGGAAATTTAAAAAATCTTGAAAAACTAAAGAAAAAGAATCTGGAATGGATGAGCATAAAAAATATAATCCCCGATCAGCCCTGCCGAGTCCGATCAGAGCCCCAGTCATACGGTCCTGAAAGACACAAAATTCATCGAAAAAGAGTGCCACACAATGATTATCTCGAGTAAGCTTACGGACAGATAGCAAATTATGTTTAAAATGTGGAGCATATAAAACGTGTGTGAGGTACAAATTAGGATATGGTCGATAATGACCAATGTGTGTGACAGGACTAGTGGATTGATCAGGCAATGTAATGGAAATAGGTGCTTGACAGGGAGAAAAAGAATCTAAAATAGATAAATTGCAAGTGATGTGGTCACTAGCACCTGAATCGATAACCCAAACAGATGAAATGGATTGAGAAGGTAGAGTATTACCGGAAAAGTTGGCGGTGGATTCCGAGGTTCCCAGCTGATTTAAAAGGGCGACAAGTCGTTGTTGCTGATCTGTGGTGAGGTGTAGTCCAGAGGAACCGCCATAAACATTGCCTGGGCTAGGGGTCGCAGAGCCCAAAATACCTACACTTGAAGAAGGATATGGGTTAGTACCAAAAGGAGTGGAAATAGGCCCAAAGCCAGGTGGGGGAATTGGCCCATTAATTGCCGCGTGATGGGCTAAAGGCCCAAAATTTGATTGTTGTTTTTTCTTTGGGCCACCTCGCTGTTTGGGCTTCCAATTGGGAGGATAGCCCACAAGAAGGAAGCAGGCTTCACGAACATGGCCTGGTTTTTTGCAATGAGTGCAAAATGGGCGTGGGCCATTTGGACCATTAATAGTTGGAGCCAAGTTGGGCTCACCCAGCCCAAGGGAATTGGAAGAGGAACTTGGCCCAAGATTAGATAAGTTTATTGTTGGCCCACAATTTGTTGATGAAGAAGGCAGCCCAAATGAAGAGCCCTGCAATGAAAAAGATCCAACGTGGCCACCCAATTGTGTTCCTTCTTTAACAAAAGATCCAACGTGGCCACCCAATTGTGTTCCTTCTTTCTGGACAACAAAAGCAGCGCCACCGTCGACTGAAGCAGAGAGCGGACCTTCAATGGAGATGCGTTGATGGAGGTCCTGTTTGGCAACGGCATGAAGCTTTTCAAGGGACATGAAATCGTCCCTAGCAAGAATATTGGTCCGTAGAGTGCGAAAATCATCCGGTAGAGCCAAAAGAAATTTCATGGCCCTGTCGGTATTCTCATGAACACGAAGTCTGTCATTTACTTGGCATTGACAATGGCCACAAGAGCAACGAATTGGGGGTTGATGGATGTCCAGATCGGTCCAAAGGTCTTGTAGCCGAAGATAGAACGATGTGAGTTGAGAACTGGACGCACCGGCGGCAAGTTTGGCTTCACCAATGGCTTGCTTGAGGGAGAAGATTTGAGATCCAGAGACACGGCCAAAACTATCCTTCAAGGTGTTCCAGATGGCGGCGACAGTGGGGAGCCTAGAGACCATGGACTCAAGTGAGGGGTCGACGGAGTGAGTCAACCAGGTTTTGGCGGCCGCTTGACATTGATCCCATTTCTCAGCCGCCACCGCGTCATCTGATGGTCGTTCAAGGGCACCGGTGAGGAAGCCGAGTTTGTTTCTTGCCAGGAAAACCGTGCGGATTTGGTTGCTCCAAACCTGCCAATTGCCTTCGCCGGTGAGCTTGGAGGAGACGACGCTGCCGGTCTGAAGGTCGGTGGCGGTGAGATGATACGGGTCGCGCGGAGTTGACAAAGGGACGATGTTGCGGAGAGTTGATGATCGTTTCGCCATGGCGATGGATAAGTGAAGTTGCGGTGTGGGGTTAATTTGGTAATTCGGCAACTGGGTTTGCAAATCAGGATTCGGTGATGAAGAAGGGCAAAACGGGAATTTGGTAGAAAAGGAAAAAAAGAAGAAAACTCTCACTGATTGGTTTTAAAACTTGCGGCAGAAGCAATAGTGAATCGATTGCTCTGATACCATGTAAGAAAATTAAATTAAAACCAGAGAGCTTTGAATAATTGCTGTATATTTCTCCAGAATCGTTGTACAGTGTTTAGTGTATATTTATAGGCTAGAAATCCTATGCTAAATATGGTAAGTAGATAATTACAGATTATGAAAGATATACACAAATATGAGATATACACAAATACAAATATATATGGTAGTGCTGATCAATCTTTAACAGATATGTTTGGTATGGCTGATCAATCTTCAACAACTCCTCATGGTACTCACGAGAGAGCTCAAATGCAAATCATTTTCGGTTTCATCCCTAAACTCCAAGCCCCAAAAGAACATTTTAAAAAATCTCAAATCCAGTTGCATGGTCTGGATGTAATTCTTCAAATCAGGATTTTGGGTTAGTTCATCATCATCATGTAAACTTTTCAATACTTCAAGTGCCGGATCAACACAGGATCGATAGGTTTTCCCCTCCATTCTCACTCTCAGAGTTCTGCATACAGAGTCTACAAATGAACAGAAGCAACCAACCAAGTTTGTTTTTCTTTTTTATTGGACAACGTCCCACTCCAAACTATCCAGCAAAACTGACCTCCCCTTTATTTTCTTTCCAAATGACAGCAATCTAATGGCAAGAAATTGTATAAAATTGGTGCATTATTGCATTCAGAAAATAATAAAAAGATTAACTGATATGTTTAGCTTTCAAATTACATTTTTCTATTTTTTTTATAATTTTTGTATTTTTTAATATATTTTAAATTTTATAATTATTATATTAAAATATATAAAAATATATTTTTAGACAAAAAAATATTTTTTGAAAAGTTTTGTTATAATTTGGTAAAAAAAGAAAAGTTTTGTTATAATACCTTGAGAGTTGAGACGGGAAACAACATATCAACCAAATGAAATGGCTAAAACGGTCAGTGACCCGACTTTCCAAGTTCCAATTTTTTTAAGGTGCTTTAAAAGTCGTGACTCGTGAGTAGGGTGGTAATTTCGGGTTTACGGGTTACAAATTACTCTTTAAATGGGTTAAGTAGGTTGACTTGTCAACCCGTCAGGTCAACCCGAACTCGACCCGTTTATTTTTCGAGTTAATTGTATCTAACTTGATTTCAATCCGAATTTGTTAATTTAGTATTTTCGTGTCGTATTAATTTCGAGTTAGGTTCGTATCGTGTTATCGTATCGTGTCGGCCATTGTCACCCAGTCCGTGAACAAGATTCCCAATGGCATGCGAATCTATTTCTTAGCTTTTGGCGTAATGTGTTGTCTTATAATGTTTACAATTGCTCTTAATGTACTACAACTTCATAATTTCAGACACCTTGCGTTTGTGTGTTTTTTTTCGTCCTTTTATTATGCTACGTTTTACCTACATTATAGGTGTTTGGTTTGTGAATTTAGGTGAGAATAAATTATAATAAAATAAAAATTTATTATTTGATTTGTGAATTTGAAAAAAAATAGAAATGAAATGAAAGTGGTATATATGGGTTTTATTGAAACCTAAGGGGGTTAAGTTTAAATTGGAAAAATTTTAACAAAATGACGAAACAATATTGTTTGATGTAAAAAAAAATGCCAAACAACGCCATTTTGAGCCCTTATAAAAATTTTTTGTAGCTGACAGACGCTGACATGTTTATCTGCTGCAAACTTGACCTGTGCCCACATGTGTAAAGCCGTTGCAAATTTGCAACGGGCATTTTACCTATTTTTTTTCTTTTTAAAAATAAATTTCACTAACGAGTAAAAATTATTTTTCTTTACAAATTGACATGCACTTTGTCTATTTTTGGTACAAGATCTGATTTTCTTAAATGTAATATAATGTAAAATAATAATATAGTTATTATAAAATTAATATTAAATTTTAATATAAATATATTAAATTAATAAATTTATTAATATTAATATTAATATTAAATTTTAATTTTAATATAAAATATATTAATATATCTATTACTATTAAATTTAAATCTATTAATATATCTATTAATATTAAGTTTAAATTTCTTAATATTTAATTTTAATTTTAATATAATGTGTTGTTTGATATCAAATTCTTACACATATAAAGAAGGAATGAGTTTTAACCAAATTAGATATCAAATTTTTATACAAAATTTTGATTCTATTCCTTTCTATAACCAAACAGTGTTTTTCAGATTCATTCAATTAACAGAAATAATACCAAACAGCATAATTAGTATCATTCCATTCCATTCTAAATATTTCCTTCTATCAAATCCATTCCATTTCTAAACCCACAGTTTATACCAAATGCCCTCTAAATGTTTAGTCAAGTTGGGCTCATTTTATACTTGTTCATAAAACAGTGAAATTCTTAAAAGTAATGGTAATTCACAAAATCTGCATTTTTTTACTGTCAGTTATACCCTATCTTTAGATTGTTAGTTTATTTATTTTGAATGTGGCAAACACTTCAAACCTTAATTAGAATGAATAGTGATATACTGATATGATGATATGATGATTAAAGTATAAGCTTGTATAGATAGTATATTAAAATATATTTTTGTATTTTTTTAAAATAGTGGTTATGAGTTAAAAAAATATATTAAAAATTGAAAAAGTATTTTGAAAAATATAAACCATATTTTGAAAAGCCATCCATATGGGCCCATAAAGATTGACAATTCGAATTGTATCATATGCAAGCTGCACTTATCCATAAGCAAAGCAAAATTTGAATGGAGAGATTCCATTTTTGATATTTCTTCCATCATATTTTTGGATTTAGAGAAATATTTTATATATTTGTTGTATGGCAATCATAGTTGTTAGAATCCCGATCCGATATTATTGATCCTACAATTTTATGATCCTAATTCACTAAAACGATCCCAATCCTAATTATGATCCTACCTTATTATGTAAATAAAATATAATTAAATTTACTCAAAAAAAACTTCCTATATCTAAGTAAAATTAAGATGTTTACTTATATAAATAATTTAATTGGTTTAATAATATTTTTATTAGATTTTAACAATAAATAAATAAATTAGATTTAAATATCCTTCGACTGTGACAACAACTAAAATATTGAAAAAATCATATAAAATGTTATAAGAATTGAAATAAAATTATTTAATTATAAATATATATGAATTTTTTACATATCCATTCATATATTGATTTCTTAAAAATAATTTATAAATTATATTTTTTCATTTTTTTGTAGAATCTTATAATTCTACGATTCAATCCTACTAATCCGATTATGCTACCTTAAATTAATTGATTCTGTTTAGAATCCCAATCCTATAAACTATGATGGCAACTATAATTTAGAGAGACAACCTTATCTAAATGTATAAGATAAAAAATAAAAATTGATACTACTTATTTTTTATACTATAAATAAAGACACAACAAGCCGCATGAAAAAAAATAGTAGAATAAGCTTTACAACTTAGTAAGTAAACCAAATACAAGAAGAAAACTTTTAATATACCCACTCTAACAGAATAAAAGAAATGTTTTTTCTCCTTTGTAGTAAAATTTTTCTTCTATGAAAAATCTATACACACATCCATCAACTTGCAGTCTGTCTCCACTTTAAAAGTTTTTCTGTCTGTTTGAAAATCTAATAGACACATTTGATACTTTATGTGATAGAGTTTATCTTATCAAATTTCTTTCAAAAAGAAATTTGAATAAAATTAAAACTTATTTTATAGGAGATTCTTTAGGTTAATTATTTTACAAATTAACCCCAATAATTATCATATAATTATTGAATCATTTTAACCTAAGAACAAATTCTTTATGTGTGTGACTCTTTAGGTTCTTAATCATTTGGCAATAAATAAAATTATAATATTAGAATTAATTGGCTTTAATACAAAACCAACACTACCAAAAGTACAATTTATAGTATCTCAAAATTCAAAACACAAAATAACACGTCAAATTAGGTTGGGGAGGGGCGGAGAGGAAGGGAAGTAGAAAGAAGGAAAAAAGAATCAAAATATTTTAATTAAAGATATAGATGTTGTTGTCAATATTCTTTTATATTACCATGAAAAGAATAAAATAATTAATTAATTATACGAAACATACCAAATGAAAATTAAATTATTAAAAAGAATAAGAATTTTAATCATATTTAAATTATTAAAAATTAATAAATAGTAAATAGATAAGTTTTTAAAAAGTTTGTAACATATAAACCTTTAACTATCTTCTAATTACTAAATATTAATATTAATGCTAATATTAAAGCACAACAAAAGAATAATTTAATTTTAAGATTTATAATAATTATATTAAAATCGACGACAAATGTTTTCTTTTTATATAATGTGATAATTAATAAAAAGGCTAAGGGTAAATTTGTCTATATACATGAGTTTTTTTTTTGGACTATCGAGTTCGTTACTCGTAAGTAGTTTCCACCAAATTTGTAGGGGCTAATGTTTTGAATCTGACTAGGTATTACAGATTTTCTCAAATAATGTGATTTATTTAGTAATTTTGCCAAATTTTGGAGAGGTAGATATAATTAACTCAGACAATATACGTCCAACATTAAAAAGATGAAAAATTATACATTAAATTAAATTGTTATAACTTATAGTAAAAAAATTATACTCAACTAGAATGAATTATTTTTTGAAATAAATAAAATAAAATATTTATTTTATTGATTTTGTCACTATGTATCACTATTTTTTTCCCAAGAGTTCTAATTATAGTGAATATGATTATTATCTAATAACTTTACTAAATTGTTTTGCGATTGTATCATCACTTTTTCACACGAATCATTTTTATTTTAATTATCAAAAGAAAAGAAAAAAAAAACACTTTTAGAAAAGAAACAATGTCTCAACTATATTTTTTGCAATTGGTGAAAAAAAAAAAAAATGAACCCAAACGCGGCGTTAAAGAGCTGTGTCCTTAAACTCAAAGAGAAACTGAGGATAACCGTATTCACCGTCTGAGGAGAAGCCGCCGCTCGGCCGTCTCAGCGATTTTCGGTCTCCGCTTTCAGCTGAAGGTTAGTTTCCTTTGCTAGTTCGCTTCTTCTTTCTGCAATTGTTATCTGTATCCCTCTCTCTGTACAGGCAACTTTCTTGTTAAATTTTTGCTTGTTATGCTCCCGATGCTGGTTATTCCTTATGCTTCATTGGTGGTTTCATTTCTAATTCAGATGTAATTCAGTGGGTCTCTCTGTCGTCGATTCTTGGGAAACTTTGAGGGGGAGAACATCTATTGAGCTTTAGGAACGATAGAAGTTTTATGCGCCTAATTGGATTGAGTTTGGCGGAGAAAAATTAAAATTTGTAAGGGAAAGGCGAACATGCTTAGCTTTGGGGTAGTTTGTGCTAATGGGTTTATTGTTTACGTGGTATTTTTGATTTATGTTTTTGGTAGGATGGTTGAACAAATGCAATAATTTAAGGTCTAAAATTGAGAATTGTTTTCTCGGCAACATTTTCTGTTAATTGTTAAGGAATTTATGATTCAGTTGTCTATGAGCATTAAGAGATGGATTAGAATGGAAGTTACATTGGATTGATTTGTTTGTAGAAAAGCGGATTACTTTAGCTATGCCAAATAGCTTGTATGGTCATTTAAAGAGGCTAATGGTGTACTATATAATGAGCCAAGATCACCTTTGATTGCTGATTAGATACCAGATATGCTGGCTGTTGTCTGTGTGGTAGATGTATGGTATTCTATGGAATACAAAGTCTGGATTTAAGGCTTAAGTGCTAGGAGGACCTGAGAATTAGGAGGTTGGAACCAGACAACAGATGAGGATGATGATTGTGATGATGAAATGATGCGCCGTAGCTACAACTGACTCACTTCCAAAGATTGGGCTTTTATTAGTAATTCTTTCTGCTCTACTTACTACTAGTATTATTATTTTTGGGTTTTTATTCAGGAGTGAAGTGGAGATGGGTGGTCTTTGGGCTTATCAATCATGAAACAATGGGATTATTCCAATTAATGAAATTAAAAATTTGGCTATTCATCGGTTTATTTTGCAACCCAAATTGAAAATCTATATGCTGGTGGTAGTGGTTCATTCTGCGTGTTCCTAATAATAGTAAATTACACACGGGAATGCATTTAAGGCGTGTCAACCACTTAGATTTTAGAATTTGTTTTGATTTGGGGAGATACTTATGAGCCACTTGTAATTCACTAAACCGTCATTCCCTTCTTCCTATTATTAATTGTAGTGTCTTCACGTAGACCTTCTATGTTTAATTCATTAATCGTTTCCTTCTGGTTTATATTTTTTGGTGTTCATTGCGACTTACAGTTCCTGACCTTTACTCAACTTATGGGTAACATTTTGGTGAAAACAAACAACAACTTATCTAAATGTTGAAGAGAGATTTTCTTATGCTTTGCTTGCTGTCTCAGAGCTACCATCTAAAGAAAGCATTTTTCTCTCAAGAGCTCATTTATGTAACTTTTGAGATAGAGTGGTCTTTTAGTTTAATGATTCTCATTTTAACACCAAATTTACTCTCTCTTTCTATTAGCTCAAACTAGTTGTTTAGCTGCTTGTTTTGTTAGCACAGTTTAATGATTATTCAATGAGCTAAAATCTGTGTTGCAGCCTTTGCTGGGCATTGCTTCAGATTGGTAAAAGAATGATTTGTCTATAATGAGTAGGAAAGAATGTATCCATGAAAAAAGTTGGACATCAAGGTGTGATTCATCTAGAAAATAATTCATAGAAATAATTGATCAAAAAACATCATCAATTTTCTTTTATTATGTATCATTGTGTTCTTTTGGAGGCCCTTTTCAAAAACAACCTTTCCATTCTGGATGGAGCTGCCCTGTCTCCTTGATAGGATTAAAATATTCATTCTAAGTATAGCTTGATATGTCTACGGGTGGTAAAACTTCATTATATTCATTTTGGGATGGATGGCTTTGTCACATTGATCACTGCTAACCTATGTTAACGTGATGCTCTGGAGTCTTTGTTGTGGTGGTGATGCTCGCATTTGATATTTCTGGTTAATATGTATTTCGGCAGTTCCTTGTGGCCTGCTATTTTTGTAAAATTTTTACTGTCTTACATTTTACTTGTTTTTCTGAAATATGATTCGATTGGCATTTGTTATTGAGTTTCTACTTTTCGGAGAACTACCTGCTTGTTTTGGTTTTGTAAAATTTGCCATAAGATAACTCTCCTTTCCTTTTTCCCCTCCTTTTTGCAGAAATTTCTGTCGTACATTGCAAAGCTCAATGGCTGGCCATAAGGTTGCGCATGCTACCTTGACAGGACCAAGTGTGGTGAAGGAGTTGGTTCTTGGGGCCGTTTTTGGTCTAGCTGCAGGTGCCTTATGGAAGATGCATCATTGGAATGAGCAGAGAAAAGTTAGAGCTTTTTATAACTTGTTGGAGAAAGGTGATATCACTGTGGTCGCAGAAGAATAATTTACTATCCAATCTTAGTTTCTTTTATGGAGATTTTTCCAAGTGTTTTAATAACTTGTTTTCTCGTCAATTGGGATCCTAAATCAGGGCATGGGCATATGAATTCTGGTGTTTTAAAGAATAAGTTCTTTGTGCTGAATTTTGTACACACCCTGAAACATTTATTCTAACATTTTCTGCTGTTTAAGTCAGTTGTTGATTTTTTTTTTCATTTTAAAGTCCATTTATAACGACAAAGCAGAAGATTAACAAGCATGGTCCTAATGATTCTAACATGCCATTGGTTAACTTAAATTGTTATTGCTCAGTGATTACTGAGCATTTACTGATGATTGAGTGTAGCTGATGGCTATTTAACTCCGAACAACTTTTTGGTAGTTTCTGTTAAAACTTTGCCCGCAGGCCGACCCAGTGTTTCTTAGCGCAGTAAGAACGTTTACTGAAAACATTGCTGATGACTTTTTGAACAAGATCATCCAAATACTCCTTTGCCAAATCATTTTGCTTGATAAATCCTTCAGCAATCCAAAGTTGCTTCAATTTTTTAGCACTAACACATTTGACCCTCGGACATGCTCCAAAATAAAGAAAGCATGGTTTCAAATGATCTGGTAACCTAGTTATATTATATGCATGCCCCCTTTGACTCCAAGGAGTGATTTTCAAATTTTCTGCCACTTGCTTCCACGAATCCCATCTTTGAACCGTCCTTCAAAGAAGAGCTACAATCAGGGCAACAGCCATAACTGTTATTACTAGGAGCAGAACATTCACTACAAAGATTTAATTTTGAGTGAAATAAATATATAAACTTATATTATCTAAGACAATATATCTCTTGTTCTACAGATTTATAGCTATACAAGAGGTTAAAACAGGTAAGAATCCTAGAGAATAAACTAATTTACAGCTCTAATACAACTGTACAAAAGCTATTCTAGGAAACTAAATAACATCACCCTAATTTACCCTAATTAACCCGTGAATCTTGCAACACTCCCCCTCAAGCTGGCTTGAAGATGTCTTCCATAGCTAGCTTGCTTACTCGATGTTCAAACTGTCCTTTGTGTAGCCCTTTGGTGAGTATGTCTGCTGTCTGATCTGTAGTTGGTACATAGGAGAGACAAATTAACCCACTTTCAATCTTCTTTTTGATAAAATGTTTGTCAACTTCAATGTGTTTTGTTCTATAGTGTAAAACCAGATTGTGAGCGATTGAGATGGCTGCTTTATTATCACAATACGCTTTCATAGGATGAGATACCAAAATCTTCAAGTTTTCAAACAATCTTTTCAACCAAATAGCCTCGCTAATCCCATGAGCAAGTGACTTGACCAGCACTATTTTGAGCCACTACATTCTATTTTTTACTCCGCCATGTAACCAGATTTCCTCCAACAAAGGTGCAGTAGCCTGAAGTAGAACGTTTGTCAGTAATGCAACCGGCCCAATCTGCATTAATGGAGACTTTTATTTGTAAATTGTAATTCTTCTGAAACATAAGACCCCTTCTAGGAGTTCCTTTTAGGTATCTTAGAATTCTATAGGCTACATCAAAGTGTTCTCGACCAGGTGAATGCATAAATTGGCCAACCATACTCATAGCGAAGGCTATATCTAGACAGGTATGTGACAAATCGATTAGTTTCCTTACAAGTCTTTGAAATTTTCCCTTATCAAACACCTTTTCAGCTCTAGCAGGATTAAGTTTCAAGTTTGCATCAAGTGGAGTATCCACAGCTCTACACCTCAAAAGATTTGTTTCTTTGAGAATAACAAGGATATATTTCCTTTGGTTTACAAAGATACCCTTCTTTGATCTTGCGAACTCCATACCAAGAAAATACTTTAATAATGCCAAATCTTTAATTTCAAAATCTTGTGCCAACTTCTTTTTCAAGTCTGCTATTTCATCAAAATCATCACCGATCAAGATTATATCATCCACATAGATAATTAAGATAGATATCTTACATTTCTCCGAATGTTTATAAAACATTGTGTGATCAGCCTGGCCTTGCAGATAACCATGGTTTTTTACTACTTTTCCAAAACGTTCAAACCAAGCTCTCAAAGACTGTTTACGGCCATAAAGAGATTTTTTCAATATGCAAACTTTATCTTGTCCCATCATCATCTCAAATCCTAGAGGTAGGCTCATGAACACTTCTTCTTCTAAATCCCCATTCAGGAACGCATTCTTGACATCCAACTAGTGTAATGGCTAGTCATAATTAGCAGCTAAAGACAATAATACCCGGATGGAATTGATTTTTGCAATAGGAGAGAAGGTTTCCTAATAATCAATTCCGTAGGTTTGAGTAAACCCTTTTGCAACTAATCTCGCCTTGTATCTTTCAATACTCCCATCTGCCTTAGACTTTACTGTAAACACCCATTTACACTCAAAAATTTTATGATCTTTGGGTGAATCAACAACTCCCACATCCTATTTTTCTTCAGAGCATTAATCTCCTCCATATCAACTGATTTCCAATCAGGATCATCAAGTGCTTCTTGCATATTTCTTGGGATAAACAAGTTAGATAATTTAGATATAAAGGCATTATATTTTTTTTGATAGTTTAGCATATGAAAGATATCGGGATATAGGATGAGGGGTACATTTAGCTTTCCTAATAGCAATAGGAATATCTAGATCACTAGGCTCAACATTAGGTAATGTGAACGGAATTGAATCGACATTTGGTTCAGTATGAACCAAAGTAATGTTATACATATCTGAAGTAGGTTTAGGTTCTGTTCTCGGAGTAGTTGTTGACTTGGTGCTAAAATAACTGTTTCCTTCTTGTTTTGTTGATGACCTTTCTTCCTTGAATAAATTAGGAGCTCTTTACCATGTTCAGTAGGAGCTTTGGGTAGTATTTCTCCCTCTGTCAAGGATTCAAAAAGGTTTGGCAAAGTAGATTTGTCAATATTACTCATTTCTGCTTCAATAGAGTCAATGGTTTTAGGTAAAGGAGTAGTAGACATATCCTCCCAAAAATTTCCTTCTTTTCCTATCTCCTCCTAAAGAGAAATTTTTTGAAAGAAATGTGTACTTTCAAGAAAGGTAACATTCATAGAAACAACTGTTTTTTTAGTGTTGGGATTAAAGAACTTATATCCCTTTTGGTTTGAAATATAACCAACAAAAATACATTTTTCTGCTCTCGGATCAAGTTTAGATCTCCCTTTATGATGGCTGTGAACATATGCTATGCAACCAAATATTTTTAGAGGAAGGTTTGAAGGGAGCCGTGATTCAGGAAAACATGTTTTCATGTAATCAAGGGGAGCAATATAGTTCAGAACCTGAGTAGGCATTCTATTAATAAGGTAAGATGCAGTTAAAATAGCTTCCCCTCATAAATATTTAGGAACATTCATGGAAAACATAATAGCTCGAGAAATTTCAAGAAGATGTTTATTTTTGCATTCTGCAATACCATTTTGCTGAGATGTATTAACACAAATGGTTTGACGATGAATCCTTTTCTTAGCGAAAAAATTGCCAAGAACTCTTCTAAAGTATTCAGTTCCATTATCTGTGTGAAGAATCCCAATTTTGGTTTCAAAAAGGTTCAATCATTGAGTAAAACATTTTAAAGAGTTTTTCAACTTCAGATTTTTCTGACATTAGGTAAACCCAACATAAACAGGTATGATCATCAATAAACGTCATAAACCATTTTTTATTTGAGGGAGTATTAATCCTTGACGGACCCCAAATGTCACTATGGATTAAGTAAAATGGTTTTGAAACTTGATAAATTTTTGGACGATAAAAGGTCTTATGACTCTTAGATAAAATGCATTTTTCACAATATAATTTGGAACAGTCTAATTCTTTAAATAAACTAGGGAAGAGTTTTTTAAGATAGGGAAAACTAGGATGCCCTAACTTATAATGCCAAAGCATAATTTTATCCATAGCTGAATTAGACATAACCCTACTCAACCCTTGAGCTTCTTTATTCTCGGACTTGTGATCTTCAAAGATATAGAGGCCATTGATTAATTTAGCACTGCCAAGCATCTTCTCCGAGTTCAGTTCTTGGAAGACACAATATGAATCAAAGAATGTAACACGACAATTAGCGTCTTTGCATAATTTCCTAATTGATAGTAGATTACAAGTAAGTTTGGGAACGTGTAAGGCATTCTTTAAGGAAACATTTTGCGTAAGATTTACCAAACCTTTATCGGCTATAGAAGAGTAAGGGCCATCTGCGATATGAATATTTTCATGGCTAGAATAGGGATAGTAAGAGGAAAAGAAGTTAGAAAAACTTGTCATATGGTCAGATGCTCCTGAATCTACAGTCCAAGAAGCAGAATAATTGAGGGAGTGACAGGATAATGCCTTAGAAAAATGGGGCTGATCCACAACATTGGCCCAAGCCTAGAAAAATAGTCCGATCCAAAATTATGCCTTCACTTTAGACAAAACCCAATATGATGCCCCAAGATCATTTTTAAAGAAAAATAAAATGGAATGAGATCATGAAGTGCTATCTAGAACATAGAAGTATGTTCATATAGAAGGCAGTGTGGTAATTCTGTAATATCCCCCTAGAACTGAAGAAGCTATTAGGAAAATGTGTGAGCAACTATCTTTATTTTTTCAGTTGATATAACCTGATGAAAATATGAGAGCCAAGGTTGAAACAATCAACCATCCAGCCGAGACAACTCAACCAAATTCGAGAGAGACAAATCTAAGAGCACAAGTTGGATGTTTAGTTGAGAATTCACCTACCAAAAGACATCCACACATTGATCCATTGCAAGGCATTGAAGGGCCTATGACTAGGTAACAAATTAAGAGAATGAAAGCTGCCTTAACATCTCTTATAATTAAATTAATTGAAGCTCAAGTCAAGGAAGCAAGGAAAACAAGGAAAACTTCCGATACTAGTGAATCATATGGCATTCTACTTATTTTCATCAATGAAAGATCAAGTGTGGCTGATTTTCACACATATAATCAAGATCCTTAGGCTACTTTTCATCACAATCTAAGTTCGAATTTGGAAGGTTCTAATTCGGCAAGAAGCAAAACAAGTTTAATCGCCATTTGCTTCTTTAATCCAAACCACACTTGGATTTAACTTTAGACAATATTATTTCTTCTTCATGAAGAAAATTAGAAGCTTCCAAGACCATATCCATGATGTTTAGAGAAGCTTCCAAATCCATAGCCATGATGAATTAAAGAAGCTTCCAAATTTGAATAAAGAAGCTCCTCAAGCTCGGCCAAACACAATCCAAACTAGCCTTGGATTAGTTTTAGACAACTTAATGTTTTATTTTCTTTTCTTAGATTAGAAGTCTTTTAGTAATTATTTCTTTTAGTAATTAGTTTCCTAAAAGGCAAGGAATTCTAATCCTTTTAGAGGAAATATTTCCTCTTAGCTACTCATTGTAATCTATAAATAAAGGCCATTTAGCCACAAGAAAATACAGATTTGATTAGTTACAAACCAGAGAGCTTTATTGCTTTTCTTTAAGTTCTAGTTTAGAACTTGCTTTGAGTCTTTGAGGATAGCCTCTTAGGTTCATATTTAAGCTATTTTGTTGAGTTTCTTTCCCTCAACAATCTGAGTGTGCGGGTTGGTTCCAAGGATAGTCCAATTCGCAACTTTGAGTTTTGGATAATTCCTTCGGGTGTCAAGTGGACAAAAGCAAGGTCTTTCTTCAATCTTGGAGTTGATGTCTTGCTAAAGAAAGAGTTAATTCAACCTAGAGGACGATACTAGGACCAACACTCTGGTATTTGTTTCGAATTTTATTCTTTGGTTTAGAATTCGTATCATAACCAATGGTAGCAGAAAAGTTAGGAAATAGTATGTTACATCATTTGACAGAACTTTTGTACACTGGTTTTAATGTTTTGCCCAATTGGAAACACTGAAAATATTATATTTTTGTATTGTTAGTCAGGAAGTGGTTTGCCTTGATTGTTTACTAGTAATATTTTGGATGATCATTGTGAATAAATTGCTATTGTCTATTATTTGATTAAGAAAATATAATGTTACTAATCAATACTAAACAATGCAATTTTCTTATTCAAAGATTCTCATTTTCCATTAACAGTTTGGTCACTACATGGAATGCACAATTCAGAATAAACATCCTGACATGTTTCATTACTTTTTTTGACAAACATTTTTCACACATTGCACCTTAGCACACACTTGTGCATTGCAACACCATCCATAAATTGATAAATAGCTACAACTACAACGACAACAACAATAGAAAATGAAGTTCAATACAGAACACTTTCTTGCATTTATCCTAAAACATCAAGCTGCATATTGCCAACAGTAACAAATTGAAAATGATTAACTTTAGCTTCTTAATCCCTCATATGCTTCCAATATTGCATATTTTTTCCCTAAATACCTTAGCAACCCAGGTATAATTTGTTTTTTTCTGTCACAAATTTCTGGATCATATCATTCAAAAAAATTGTAGGTTACAACTTCACCGTACCTCGAGCACGCAAGGAATCTTCTCCTTGGATTTGTTGTAGTCCAAGATGTTCTTTTCTTTGTAAGATAACCACAGCGGCATGTATTGCTCACCCTCTTTCTCAGTTTACTCATTCTTCTATTGTTTTGCAATAGTTAGGGCTTCCATGTTGGCATAAGATATTAGTCCAATTAACCTCGTATTATGCAAAAGTCCAATTATCAGATAAGATGCTAGTAGAAGGCATGTTCACACAGATCCATTGTATGAACTGAGTGATTATGGTTCATAAGAATTAGTTCTTAGTTACACTGAAAGTCTTCAACTGTTAGGGTCTTATTGATAGAAAATGAGCAGCATTCAATTCAGTTGCTCAATTGTTATATGTCTTTGCATAATAGTTACAAAATTGGAATCTTGATAATCTTTGGTTCTAATTTTGATACTTTGGAACTTAAGATTGAAAATTTTTTTACAAAGATTTACATTCAGTAGACATAGTTTTGTCCCTTGTCTGTCACACGTATTCCTCTGAAATTCGTGGGGATAGTTCTAGTCAAAAAAGAATTCAACCATAACAATCAAGGAAGCTTGCCATCTAATTCCATTCCAGGATCTTAAGTGTTGGATCAACACCAGTTCGATAGGCTTAGATTGATGAGAGATTTATCTTTTATTATTTTTTATTTTTAGGTGAAAGATAAGAGATATATCGTGCTAGAAAAGATTTCTTGAAATCAATAGCAGTAGCTTGAGTAGCTTGAATTGAAGCATTTCCTGCTTGTATACTCTGACACGAGAAATGATATTCAAGGAATGCCTCTTAATATCTCTTGGCTAAATAATGTGAAAAAGATCCCACTCGGCATCTAGTAAAGCCTGAGATAGAGAGCACTGGAGTAATAAATTGGAATTGCTTGCAATTGTATCTTACGTGTATTTAAGATTAAGGATCACTTGGAGTCCATTTTCAAGGACTCTTATGAGCTCTGGGGTACAAGGCATAGTTTCATCAAATCAGAAAGCATAGTCTTCTCGGCTCATGCAAGGCTCTCGTCTATTTTATCAACCCAATCAGGACGAGCAAGACATGAGATCGATTAGCCCAAAGTTTTGAGTGTGAAGTATAAACATCCAACTTCTTAACATCAATCATCCACTCGGAAACAAGGTCAACAAAATATACAAACAAATTTAGATTCCCTTCATGTAACGAGCCCAATTTGTTAATGTCAATATCTATTAGTATTTTCTAAGCCAAAGGGTATTACTATAAGTAATTTGTGAGTTGAGATTTAAAACCACTCCATTGAGATCATGTGGTGCCATTTTGTATCTCATTAAGTGAAGCACTAACCATAACAACAATTTAGAAATAATTTTGTGTTGCATTTTCTGAATTTTTGACTTATTAAGCTCATTGGCAAGAATCCAAGGAATTTTTCTGCTTCTCCATTGAGAACAGATAGCCAAGCTAAACATCAGATACTTTTACTTTAATTATCATTATATTATGTAGCTGAAATAGGGAAAAAAGGACAATCTTTAATTACCATTTTGAAACCAAATATAGCAAACTGATTACTTGAGAATTGTCTGAAACCTGAACCTCAAATGGCATTCTGCATCATTCTTTTGGCATTCTTCACAACAAAATCCTAACCCAACAACTTCTGTTAATTTATTGTAACATGCTTTGCATTTCTAATACAACATTGTCAGATAAGCCATGATGTAAATTACATATGCTTTTATGCTAGAAACGAAAGACATAACAATATTATATGAACACAGTTTGATACTAATGAATGGTTTGTCGAAATCCTCAAAATTAATCACTGGCTTCCAGTGATTATAATTTAAATTTGCAGTAATAGCGGACCAAGTCGAATCCCAAAAGAACCGAAAGTATAGTTCTAAGCTTTAAACAATAGAAATAAAACAAGGGGGGTTTAGAATGATTAACTGCTTGACTAAATTCTAAAAATTTATAAAAATAAATATTCAAGTAGAAAAATAGAAAATAGAGAAAATTACTAAAATTACCAAACTTCCAATCCAAGGATTGACTTATTCAATTGCACCACTAATCATAGGTTACGAAAAATTATCTTTCAAATTCAAATATTTAACTTGAAACTTATTAGAATAGCCATAATAAATTCCTGTTTCTCTAATATAATTGACCGAGCCTAACACCCAAATCAAAACTTATCATCAATTGACTGGGCACGATAACGTTCTATATCAAATTAATGATAGCATTAAGATCGATGAAAACAGTAAAATCAAGATTAAAAAATCGAGATAACTGCAATAAATTAATCTTATCATGTTAATTTCTCTAGACTAAGCATGCATATTTCGAGTCATAAACATAATTAATTTAGTTGCTACTTGTACCACTCATTCATGACAATTACGAATCACTAAACTCCTGGATAGCTATAGAATAAAAGATGAAGAATTAATTTGTCAGATTAACCAACACCAATTATTCATAATAATTAAATCAAGAATCAACAAGTACTTGAATTAAAAGTAAGAAATATAAATTTAAGAACAAAATCTCACAGTGATTGCAATTAAAATAATCTTTCCCTTGAATCAGAAAACAAGTGTTTAACCACTCATGGCAGCACACATGAATCCTGAAATTTTTTTAAGAAATTGCTAAACTAAAGAGAAATTGCTAAACTAAGGAAAAGAAAAGAAAGATGTGTGTTTAAGGAGGAAGAGGTGGCTGGTTCTATTTTTTTCTATATGTTTTGGCCCCTTTAAGGTTCTCTTGTTATAATAAAAGCTAACTTCTACAATATGATAAGAATACCAGTTCTAAAAAGTTACTAAAAACTAAATTTTATTCTAAAAGGAAAATATAACAAGAATAAGAAAGTAAACCTAACTAAAATAAAAGATTTGTTTCCTAAAAAATTTTGCTGCTTTATCCACTTTCCTTCTTGCAATTGACAACTCATATTGATGAAAATTTCGTCCATAACATTCTTCTTCTAGATTAAATTTTTGCCCAGCCCATTAGTGCATTAGGCGTGGTCACGGCAAATAACTAAAAGTCTTTTGGTCACACTTTTTCACCAAATTTCGCTCTTTTGTCCTCTTTTCCTCCAAATCTCCACTTTCAACATCTAAAACACAAAACATAACCAAATCAATTAATTTTATCCTAAAATCAACCAAATATTGGGAAAAATATTAAAACTAAATATGTACAATTTAAGCTCTATCAGATCCCCCACACCTAAACCATGCTTGTTCTCAAGTATACAGTAGATCAATATATCCAATATCTTTCTCTCCATCCCTTTCCCTCTTTCAACTCATCCATTGATAGAAACCCAAAGAATAAGTATTCATAGCATAATTTTTCTAATCAAAACATATGCATATAATCAATTCCAACAATTTTATTGAAATCAAATGCAACAAATTTGATACACTCTCATAGTTGCACTCTAATTATTCAAACTGTTTAGGGGTTCATTTAGTTCTCAAATCAAATATAGCATGTCATTACCATAGGCTTGCTTATATATCACTTCTCCACCACTAATAACATGAATCCATGTAAAAAAACAAGGTCTTTACAAGGGTTGTAATGGGGCTTAGGTAAAGGTGCGCAAAAAGAAAGGAAAATTTGGGCTACACAAGATATGTAGGAACTTCCTTGCATGACTTACTAACAGAACATTTGTACCACATTGGAACCACTTCCTTTATTCCAAGCAACAGTATCCCCTTCTTTGCAATTAAATAGCACCTTTGGACCCTTTCGTATGCAACAGAGAACATTAACTTTGTCCAATATTCGTAGGGGATACTTTTCACTATTTTT
This sequence comes from Gynochthodes officinalis, assembly GCA_020080225.1. Taxonomy (NCBI): domain Eukaryota; kingdom Viridiplantae; phylum Streptophyta; class Magnoliopsida; order Gentianales; family Rubiaceae; genus Gynochthodes; species Gynochthodes officinalis. Next base: position 2,744,165 of record CM034625.1, on the reverse strand, counting down.
TTCTTTTTCACACTTTTCACTATTTTTTTGTTTTTCACACTTTTCACTCTCTCTCTCTCTCTCTCTCTCGGTGCTTTCTCTTGCATACAACATAATTTTCATCATGTAATTGATTCCCATATGCTCTTGACTAAGGGTTCAATGATAGTAGACAAAGACAAAGGTTTAAGGCTAAACAATGAGAAGTTATAACAAAGAAAGGTTAAAGCTCAAAATTGGCTAACTAGGAGTATATATGATAGGTTGACTTTTTTAAAGAGTCTAAATTGGCTAACCTAGGCGCCCTTATCGTTTCAAAGCATGAATCCACAATGTGATCTGGCTATGCACAACAAAGCAAGTTCTAGAATGAACATAACATATTTGACAGTAGTCAACAAAGAAAATGCAAGCAAGACAAAGAAAATGCTCTTAGGTTAAAATGCTCACATAGGTGGTTTAATGTATCAAAAATTGCCCATTCTCATTCAATTCAATCATCAAAATCAATAAGATGCTAAAAATCATACCTTTCTCTTTCATACATTCCAGCTCAAACCTCTAATGCACGCAAACATAAAGTTATTATAAAAAAGTATCCAAAAAGGTTAGAATTGCAAGGAAGACATTTAAATTGTCAAGCATACTTAGAAGGATTTACAAAAATTTTCCAAAATGAAAAATCAAATAACCACAAAAGTACCCTCTCTCTCTCTCTCTCTCTCTCTCTCTCTCTCTCTCCCCCCCCCCCCAACCCCAACCCAAACACTTAAATCATACATTGTCCCCAATGTATGAAAGAGATGTGCACGTAGACAAGAAAAGGAAGAATAAAGACAATGGAACACAACATTTCCCTGATTCAAGCACAAGCAAGGGTGCTATGGTGAGGATGGGCACGGAAGGTCGAGGCCAACATGCTTGAAGAACACAACTAGATTGGTTTCCAACTCACAAACACGCCAATCCAACTGTTGAAGGAAATCTAGATTGGAAGATGAATGAGTTGTCTAGCACGAAGATGGTGGGCTAGTTTCACCTTGCAGTAAAGTGGATTCATCTTGAACATGGTGACGCTTGTTGTTGTGTTGCCACAGGAACAAGGGTGGGCCTGGAGGGAAAAATTGATGGCCGCTGCCATGAAACTCACAAGTTTCATGCGAATGAGACACTTTTTATATAAAGATTCTAACTCATAAGCAACATGAAGGTTAGTACGTTCTAAATCAATTAATCCCAGATTAATAGCCAAGTGAGTAATCAAAGAGCCAAAACTTAAGGCACGGTCATTTTGAATGACCGCATGAATTTGAGTAGCTAGCCAACACCTTAAATTAAATTTAACATTGTTAATCATGGCCCAAATTAAAAAGAAAAAAAACACTCAATTTTGGTCAATGTGGTTGAAGTATCTTTCTGGCCAGAAATAGTATAAGCCAAAAACCGATGTACATACTTCCAAACCGACTCACAAAGGTAAAGATCCTTTGATTGGCTTGGATCATATAGACTACAATCCATAGACATTTCTTTCCACAAAAAATAAGGCTCAAAAGCATTATTAAAGTCATATTGCTTTGATGAACTGCCTAATAAGCCCTATGTTCAATCACCATTGGAAGATGGTAAGATTTGCCAAAAACCAATCGATACGAGAACATCCCAATCGAGGTTTTGTATGCGGTTTGATAATCTAATAATGCATCATCTAAGTGTAGGCTCCAATCTTTTCTCCTAGGATTGACAGTATTCTCCAAAATGGATTTCACCTCTCCATTTGAGATCTCCATTTGTCCATTTTTTTGAGTGTGATATGCAGTTGCTACCCGATGATGTACTCTATATTTTTTTAGTAACGCCTCGATTGTCTTATTATAGAAATGACTTCCTTGATCACTAATGATTGCTCGAGGTATCCCAAATCTACTAAAAATGTTAGTTTTGATAAAACCTACAACAGTCTTAGAATTATCAGTTTTAGTGACCTTTGTCTCTACCCATTTCGACACATAATCATTTGTTACAAGAATGTAAACAATACCACAAGATAAAGGAAAAGGTTCCATGAAATCGATTTCCCAAACATCAAATATTTTGCACACCAAAATAGGTGTTTGGAGCATCTCATTCCTACGGGACAACATACATGTTCTTTGGCACTGGTCACAACTTTTACAAAACAAATAAGCATCTCTGAATAGGGTTTTCCAATAAAGACCACTATCCAACACCTTTCTAGCAGTTCTTTTAGGTCCAAAATGACCTCCACAAGCAAAATTATAGCAAAAGGCTAGAATGGAGTTATACTCATTGTCAGGGATGCATCTCGTAATCACTTGATCAAAGCAAAACTTCCAAATATACAATTCATCCCACACATAATATTTTGCATCTAATTTAATTTTCTCCTTCTTGGACTTACTCAAACAATTTGGTAAGACTTTGACAACCAAATAATTGACAATGTCAGCATACCAAGGGACCATACCTTCGAGTTGAAAGAGATGTTTATTAGGAAAGTTTTTAGAAATGGGTAGTGACTCTTTCTCCTATACTAACCTACTCAAATGGTCAGCCACCAAATTTTTGGCTCCTTTGCGATATCTTATCTCCAGGTCAAATTCTTAGTGCTGCAAAATCCATCTAATTAGTCGTGACTTAGACTCCTTCTTGGATAGTAAGTACTTCAAGGCTGCATGATCAGAATAAACGGTTACCTTAGATCCAAGTAGATATGACCTAAATTTTTCTAAAACAAAAATAATAGCCAAAAGCTCCTTCTTAGTGGTAGTGTAGTTGAATTGGGTAGTATTCAATGTTCATGAGGCATAATAAATGATGTCACTCTTTTTATCAACTCGTTGTCCAAAGACAGCTCCCACAACATAGTTACTTGCATCATATATGAGTTCAAAGGGCAAATTCCAATCCGGTGGTTGAAGAATAGGTGTTGTTGTCAACAAACTCTTGAGTTTGTCAAACGCTTTTTTACAATCATCACCAAATTTGAAAACTACATCGTTTTGGAGAAAATTGGTCAAGGGCAACCCAATTTTTGAAAAATCTTGAAGAACCTGCGATAAAAACCCGCATGGCCAAAAAAACACGTATTTCCCTTACATTCGTAGGGTAAGGTAAGCTAAGCTTACAATAAGATCTATCTTTGCATTGTCCACTTCAATACCTCTAGAGGATATTACATGACCTAGAACAATTTTGTTGTTTACCATAAAATGACATTTCTCATAATTTAAAACCAAATTGGTTTCTATGCACATTTTCAAAATCTTCGTCAAATGGTCTAAACAATTATCAAATGAATCTCCATAAGCAATGAAGTCATCCATGAACACTTTAATGCAATTCTCAAAAAAATAAGAAAAAAATACTTAGCATACATCTTTGAAATGTACCTAGAGCATTACAAAGACTAAAAGGCATCATTCTATAGGCAAATGTCCCAAAAGGGCAAGTGAAAGTAGCCTTCTCTTGGTCCTTTTTAGCAATAGCAATTTGGTAGTAACTTGAAAATCTATCAAGAAAACAAAAGAAGACTTTACCCGCTAATCTTTCTAACATTTGATCTATGAAGGGTAAGGGAAAATAGTCTTTTCTAATAGCTAAGTTAAGCTTTCAGAAATCAATAACCATTCGCCACCCATTTTGGATTCTTATGGGCACCAGTTCATTATTTTGATTTATTACCACTGTTATCCCAATTTTTTTTGGCACAAGATGAACTGGGTTCACCCACTTACTATAATAGATTAGGTAAATAATTCCTTTAGCAAGTAACTTAAAGACCTCCTTCATGTCCTTCATTTCTGGTTTCAAATTTCTTTGAGCTTCTTTACAGGCTTAGTATCTTCATCAAAGAGAATGCGATGCATGCAAATTGCAAGACTTATTCCTCTAATGTTGACCAATTGCCAACCAATTGCCATTTTATGCTCTTTTAAAACTGCCACTAATCTCTCTTCTTGGTTCGTTGTTAATTGCTTCGCAACTATGATTGGAAGGGTCTTATTGTCCCCCAAATATGCATACTTGAGATGGTCAGGCAATGGCTTTAATTCAAGTTTTGGAGCCTACAGAACAGAAAGTAACACTTTCTCGTGAGATAAAGAAGGTTCAATATTAAAAAATGTTGACCTTGTCTGTGTATCTATTGTAAAGTCTATATAGTCACATAGTTCAGCAACTTATTCCTCGTTCAATTTTTCCTCCTTCTTAGTATTTTCTTCATCAAAGGTTTCCTATGCAATAGCATCAATGGTGTCAATAGACAAATTGAATGAACTTTAGGAGGATATTTCATAGTATCAAAAATATTAAATTTAACAATCTCCCCATCAAACTCTACAGAAAGAGCACCCTCATCCACGTCTATCTCTATTTTAGTTGTCTTCATGAAGGGCTTCCCTATTAAAATTGGGGCAAAACTTGTGTATGTGTCATTCTCTGTTTTTAGAATGTAAAAATTTGCCAGAAAAACCAATTCATTAACTTGCACCAAAACATCCTCTCCTTAGGGATAAGCATTAGAATGATCCACAAGTTGAATCAATATCCTAGTTTCTTTCAAATGATCCAAATTTAAAGTTTTGAAAATTGAGTATGGCATAACATTTATAGAAACTCCCAAATCAAAGATAGCACCTTCAATTTTCTTATTCCCAATCACATAGGGAATTGTGAACATACTTGGCTAGAAAAAGGTGGAACAATCGCATTAGGAAATGTTGGCTTAAATTGGGAAAAAGAGGTTACCTTTGATTACTATTCAAGTATGGCTTCTTCTCCTTCTTTATTCTCCTACTCTTCATTTCTTACATCTTTTGATTTTTTTCGTAGATCTGGTCTTGCATCAATCTCCTTCCCATTTCTTGGTACAATTGCACTTGCATTTTCTTTTGGATTCACCATCGGATATAAAGGTAGCCTTCCAAAATTTTGTGCCTCCAACTTGCTAATAGGTGTAGCTAGTTGGGTAATTTGGTTCCCCAAAGCTCTTTGCTCCTATTGTATTTGTTGAAAATTAATAGCAAGAGTTTTAACAATTTTTTTCTTAGTGCATACCTAAGTTTGAAGAATGAGCTGGTGAAGGTTTTTTATTATAAGTTTGTGGTGGGTATCTTTGTTGCTCTTCTTGGTTCCCATAACTAAAATCCAAATGATTCCTCTATCTTGGGTCATAATTATTAGAATAGAGATCAAAACTTCGTTGGGGTTGACCAGGGAATCCTCCTACTGTGTTGATTTGTTGATATGAATTTTCTTGCAGTGTATGAGACATGTCTATGGGATGACTAGGTATTGAGCATATTCCACAAACCTTGGCAGTTTGTGCATGACCTACAGCCAGTTGACAAACCATAGCAATTAGATTGGCAATTTCATTTTCCAAGTTAGATATATTTAGCTCATTAACTAGCTTAAAATTCCCCTCAATTCAGGTTCCTAACCGTATGGAATTTTTTGCCATGTTAGAGATCAATTGCCTAGTTTCTGCCAGTGTTTTGCTCACTAATACTCTTTTGCTGGTTGCGTCTACCATACTCCTATCCATTGATAATAATCTTTAATAGAAATATTGGATGAGGAGTTGCTCATAGAAATGTTTGAATCTTTTCCAATACTCATACAGTGTCTCTCCACTAAATTATCGTATCCCACAGATCTTTTTTCTAATATTTGCAGCCCAAGATGCAGGGAAGAACCTCTCTAAGAACAATCTCTTCATCTCATCCCACGAGGTGATTGAACCGGAAGGAAAGTAGTATAACCAATCCTTCGCCTTATCTCCTGAGGGGAAAGGGAAAGATCTCAACTTCATTTGCTCTTCTGATACTCCTTGCAATCTCATACTAGAACAAACGACATGGAACTCTTTTAAATGCTTATGTGGGTCTTCACCTGCAAGTCCACAAAAAGTGGGCAATAAATGAATCAAACTAGATTTCAATTCAAAACCAACATCTAAAATAGGAAATTGAATGCAAAGAGGTTGTTGGTTTAGAGTATGAGCAGCTAGCTGTTCAGTGAAATTGCAAGTGTACAATATCAACAAGTAATAAAGTAGTGAGTAGAGTATCGTTTTCACGAGGATTGAGTTAAAACTAACCAATTACTTACCAATATGATTAATTCAACAACAAGCTAGCCGATTAAATTGTTTTATGGTAAATTAAACTAAAGAAGGAAAAATTAATAACAATTGATAAAAGCAAAAAATACTAAAACTTTACTCAATCAGCTAAAATGTTAGAGATTTCGATTTCACTTAATCAATCCTAATTAACTCTCTTGACTTGTCATGCAATTAAATTAAATTCTAAATTATGATGGTGAAATTTCCCTAATGTAAATTAATAGCCGGCATCGGTCTAATAACCCTATTTAGATTAAAATCAACTCATACTTGGTCTAAGTGAATTTAGATTTTTAAATGTATTTGGAACTATGGAAATTCCCAGATTCAATCTAAGTAGCCATGACTTAGTTTTACTATCGAAACCATATGAACAACCTAGATTATTACGGTCTAAATTGAATTCACGGTTTAATATTACATAAGCACATGCATGTCATCTCCACATGGTATCAAACAAGCATAAAAAATCAATTAGGTGGTGATCAATCACCTAAAAGCATTACGAACATGATATTAAACTCATAATTGAAATATAGGTTGCATGAACAAGTCTGAAAAATTAATTATTCATGATTAAGATCCATCTAATCTCTAACAAAAAAAACTAGAACATAATGAAATTTAGACTAACAACAAAAATAAAAGTAGACATAATTAAAATTAAAAATAAATTCTAAAAAGTAAAATAACTATATTTAATAAATATAAAAGCTATAAATAATTTGGTACTTAAAAATAAAACATAAACAAAAATTTCATAACAAAACACAAGAAATAACATATGTGAAATTACTAAATTAAACTAATTAAAGAAAAACAAGAAAAGAAAGCTAAAATTGCTAACTAAACTAAACTAAACTAAAAAAACAATAAAAGACAAAACCCGTAAAAGTCATGAGGACAAACGAAATTCTGCTGCTGTTTGCTTTCTTCTTCATGAAACACAAGGAAAACAGAGGCTGGCGGCTACTTGGTATATCTTCTGGAACAAAACCAAAATAGAAGAAAAATCAAGAAAGGGACGGACATGAAGTCCAGGAAGAAGAAACAACAACTGAAATTCTGCTAAGGAAAAGAAAAGAAAGCTACTGGAATTTTGCAAAAAAACCGAGAACAGAAAATCAAGAAGAAAAACTGCAATTTCTAAGAAACGAAAACAAAGACCGTGGGTCTTGGAGAAGAAACAAGATGACTGTCTAAACAGAATTCTGCACTAAATTGCTACACTAATCTAAAACAAGAAGACAAGAATGAAATAAGAACATGAAGAACCAAGATAAAACTTGGCGGCTGTTATTACTAACTAGAAAACAGAAACCAAAAGAACAGATGTGCTGCTCCTAACTTCTAAACTAATGAAAGAAAGGAAAAACAAAGGAAAAGAAGTGCTGCTCTCTCTCTCTCTCAATTCTGCTAACCCGACTGTTGTTTATATAGAGAAGCTGATTTCCTAAACTCCGAATCCATCTTCAAATTGTAATCGGCTTCTTCTTTCTTGTTTCCAAATTCCAGCCGACTTTTGTTTCCAAATTTCAATAGTCTTCTTATCTTTGTTGCTGCTCGGCTCTTGTTTCCTAATTTGTACTCAACTTTGTTTCCTTCTTGCAGCGGTTGTCTTCTATTTCCAATTTGCAGCCGACTTTCTGTTTTCTTTTGGCTGAGGCACGCTTTTGTCTTCTTTCTGCTAAAGGAATTTCCTTTGTCCTTTTGTGCAGCTGCTTCTTGTTTCTTAATTGTGCAACACGGCTTCTTATTCTTCATGCAGCTGGAATATTCTTTGTCTTTTTGTTGAAGCAATTCGGTCAAGCTTTGATAAGCTTTCTTGGCTATAAAGTAACAAAATAATGCCTATATAATTGGTTAGTCCTTTGATCTTCAAATTAGAAGAAAAATTCAAGATTAAGCTCAAAAGTTCTAAAAATATTAGATAACTCGGAAATCATAAAATCAAAGGATAATTTGGCCAAAGTATGTGAAAACAAATAAAAACACAAGCCAATTTTTAACCAAAATTAATAATAATATCCTATATAAAATAGAGTTATCACTAGCTCCTTTGATGCTCTATCTCCCATTGTTTGAGATTCGGCTCTCTCAAATTCGCTTGATTCATTCTCTATGTTCATCCTTGAAGATGAACCACCTCTTCTTTGTTGGGCTTCTTTTCTTAGTTGACAAGTGGTTTTTTCAATTTCAAGATTGTATTCTAATTCGCTTTTCAGAGAAGCACGGGTCATAAAACAAAGAAACTTTTAATAAAAATAAATATTCAAAATTGACAACTAATTGGTTCCTGGGCAATGGGGCCAAAATTTTGATGAGTTTGTCGAATCCCTCAAAATTAATCACTGGCCTCTAGTGATTACAACTTAAATTTGTAACAATGGCGGATCAGGTCGAATTTCAAAGGAACCAAAAGTATAGTTTTAAACTTTGAAGAATAGAAATAAAACAAGGGGGGTTTAAAATGATTAACTACTTAACTAGATTCTAAAAAATTATAAAAATAAATATTCAAGAAGAAAAATAGAAAATAGAGAGAATTAACAAATTTACCAAACTTCCAATCCAATGCTTGATCTCATTCGATTGCATCACTGATCATAAATTATAAAAAATTATCTTACAAATTCAAATATGTAACTTGAAATTTATTAGGATAGTCGTAATAAATTTCTGTTTCCCTACTATAATTGACTAAACCCAACACCCAAATAAAAACTTATTATTAATTGACTAGGTACGTTTCATATCAAATTAATGATAATATTAAAATCTATACAAACAATTAAACCAAGATTAAATAATCGAGATAACTGTAGCAAATTAATTTTGTCCCGTTGATTTCCCTAGGCTACGCATGCATATTTCAAGTTATAAACATAATTAACCTAATTGTTACTTATACCACTCATAAATGACAATTACGGTTCATCAAACTCATGGATAGCTCTGGAATAAAAGATGATGAATTTGTCAGATTAACCAACATCAATTATTCATAATAATTAAATCAAGAATCAACAAGTATTTAAATTAAAAGTAAGAAATATAAATTTAAGAACAAAACCTCACAGTGATTACAATTAAAGTCAATCTTTCCTTTGAATAAGAAAATAAGTGTTTAACCACTCATGAATCCTAAAATTTTTCTAAGAAATTGCTAAACTAAAGAGAAATCGCTAAATTAAGGAGAAGAAAAGAAAGGCATGTGTTTAAGGAGGAAGAGGCGGCTGCTTCTATTTTTTTCTATATGTTTTGGCCCCTATTGGGTTCTCCTTTTATAACAAAGACTAACTCCTACAATATGGTAAGAATGCCAATTCTAAAGAGTTACTAAAAACTAAATTTTATTCTAAAAGGGAAATATTACAAGGATAAGAAAGTACTCCTAACTAAAATAAAAGATTTGTTTCCTAAAAATTTTGCTGCAATATTCCCTTTCTTTCTTGCAATTGACAGCTCACAATTTCCCTTTTTTGATGAAAATTTCGTCCATAAAATTATTCTTCTAGATTAAATTTTCGCCCAACCCATCAATATATTAGGCGTGGTCACGACAGACAACTGAAAATCTTCTGGTCGCACTTTTTCACCAAATTTCGCTCTTTTGTCCTCTTTTCATCCAAATCTCCACTTTCAACATCTAAAACACAAAACATTAACAAATCAATTAATTTCATTTTAAAATCAACTAAATATTAGGGAAAATATTAACAATAAATATGTACCATTTAAACTCTGTCAACTGACTTAACTAATAGCCATTAAGATAGAACAGCATCTGCATTATAACATGTGGAAACGTTTCTCTCCCAAGGTTGGATTACTTAAAATATGAGACAGGAAGACTCTGCCAGAGAGCGGAGACCATGCCTCTCCTTCAATGTCGGGATTTAAAACAGTACCAACACAAGCTAATGAAGTTTCTTTACCTTCAGAATCAAAGCAATAACAAATAACCACGTTCTTAAAAATGATTTCATAAAATGGAGCTGGTAATTTACTCAATAGACAAGGTTTACCAATATCTCAGCTTCTTTGCTTCAGGTATAACTGGATTTCCTGCTTCTACTCTTTTGCTCAATGCTGCTAAAGATTCATACACTAAAACATTGGAGGAAAAGATACTAGCATAAGCCATATTGGCACATATCAGATGTATGAACTAAGTGATTATGTTTCATAAGATATTACTTTGTTACCTTAAAGTCTCCAACTTTTAGGGTCTTGATTGGAGAATTATCATTAACATCCAGCTAATACTTGTCAAATATTGGTGGCTTAATCATTCCATGGAGACACTACAGCAGTTTTCCTCCTGGAAATTGCATTCATAGGTTTGATGAATTAACAGTAATGTGGCAGAATATGAAGTGCAATTGGCAGCATAATAAGGAAATCCTAATGAAATGTGCAGGCTCAATTAGGCCTATGAATTCAAGTTAAATAGAAAATTTTCAAACGAAAAATCTAAATAATGTTGATATTTAAAATTGCTTCCAAGAAAACGAGTCTTGCTTTCAACATTTTTCATCCAGTCGGGGTTCTATTTCTTTCTTCTGTTTTTGGCACTTTGATGTAATATAAATTTTAAAGGTATCAGATTTTTTTTTGAAGAAAACCCAAATTTGTAGGTGAAAAGAGTTCTACTCAGATTAACTACAAAATTGAAAAAGGGGTAAACACTACCTTAATTGTAGGGAGTCGGAGTGGACGTAGTTTCCATATCAATTTCCATCTTAAAGCTCTTATTGCTTCCTTGGCCAGTTCAAAACTTGTGTCATCTCCTTCACATCCCCAACATCTGTATCAAGTAAGTTAGGAGTATATACTTGAAGGCTGTGGTTTCCAATGTCTTGTTGCAGTTCCAAAATTTGCCTTACTGAATTTGAGGCTTTATAAGATGACCGAAGCACCCTAATGGTCTTCAATGTACAGATCTCTCCAAAGCAGGAAGGAATCTCAAGTTTGTGACATTGATCCACTACAAGTTCCTCCAGGCAGGGAAACGACTCACTGGAGGCATTTATTTGTTCAATCTCTAATCCACATAATTTCAGATATATGAGTTTTGAGAACTCCCCATCTTCCAAATCCCACTTCGTCCCCTTGCATGCTCGGTGAAGTAATTTGAGAACCTCAAGATTAGGCATCTTACCAATTATTGACATTGTACTCCATGGTAGTTTAAAGCCTGACAAAGTCAACTTCTTGAGACTGCTAGGAAAGTTAAATCCTGGAAATTTGTCAGAGTTGATATCGGGAGAAAACCACCCCACATAAGAAATTCGAAGGGACTCCATGTTGTTTAGAGATTTAAACATTGAAAACCATATGGCATGGAACTCTTCTCCAAAATAGCAGTACAACTTCCTAAGCTTTGGTAACCTCTTCAAAAAATCTTCAGTCTCACCGTCATAAATAAGAATTGGCGCACAAAGTGACTCCAAATTAACAGTATATTCTGCTGCAGAGGACTTATTTTGCTCAAAATCTTCAAAGTAGAGGCGACAACCAGAAATATTGACATGTTTCAAACTTTTCATCCTCAACATGGTGCCAGGTAACTTAACTCCTGATCTTGGTTCTCTCACAATGAGAGTTTGGAGGTTCCACAAGTCAGCTATTGACGAAGGAATATGGTCAATATAAGTTGCCCCTAATGCTATGTGTCTCAGGTGAACCATAGACATTATTACCTTCGGGATTTCATGCAACGTGAAAAGCATGTCCTCCAAATCCAGCACCGTAAGGATTTTAAAGCTCTCAAGGAAAGGAGAGAACTCAAAAAATGAATGCACTGGTGTCCATGAATCATGACGAGACCACAGTATAGAGTGGACTGAGCTACAAGGTAGTTCCTTACTGGTAGAAATACGTCTTGGCTTGGCTAAAGGATCACTGTTACCAATGCAAAACCGATGATGGTTATACTTTCTGGGACCAGTAAGGCATTGTTGGACAACAGTTCTTGTGTCTCCCCAATGTAAGAAGTTTTCTTCCGCAGCTTTCTGTAAGCACATGTCATATATGAGATCATGAACGTTACATGTCTTTATCCCACCCCTAGAACTTCTTGCAGTGACAACAACTAAATTTTGACAAACAAGATAATCCAGGTACTCCTTCGCCAAATCTTCTGAGCACTGCTCTCCATTTTCCTTGATAAATCCCTCAGAAATCCAAAGTAGCTTCAATTTCCTGGCACGAATATCCGAACCCCTTGGAAATGCTCCAAAATAGAGAAAGCATGGTTTCAAATGATCTGGCAAATACCTGTAACTCAGCTCTATTATGTGCATGCACCCTTCACTGGCAAGGTGTGATTTCAGATTTTGCGCTACTTTGCTCCATAAATCTAATTTTTGTTCAGTCTTTCCAAGAAGAGCAGCAATCAGGACTACTGCCAGAGGCAATCCTTTGCAATAAATTGCAATTTGTTTTCCAATCTCTAAAAATTCCGGAGTGCCACTGTAACCAGAAAATAGCTTCTCTTTCATCAATTCCCAACTTTCCTCATCAGAAAACAATGGAAGAGGATGAGAAATGGAGTTCGATTTCGCTTCAGTAACCAGGTTATGATTTCGACTGGTAAACAAGATTCTACTTCCATTGCTATCATCCGGAAATGATCCTTGCACTTCACGCCACACATCAACATCCCAAATGTCATCCATAACAATGAGATATCTTTTTCCTTTCAAACTTTTCCATAGCCACTCAGCTAAATCATGGATTTCTAGTTTGAGAATTTTTTCAACATCAACCTTTCTAACAGCACTCACAATTTCAATCATTAGCTCTCTAGTATTACATTCTTTAGAGACATTACACCACACAATTTCATGAAAGTGGTATTGAATTGAACGATCATTATAAATTTTTTTTGCTAAAGTTGTTTTACCTTGGCCAGGCATTCCTGAAATGGAAATGATTGTAAGATACTTTCGTCCTCTTACAAGTTGATCAATTACTAATTTTGCATCTTCCTTGAATCCTATAAAAACTTCTTCAGTATTCGAAGTCATAACTTGTGGTAGCAGAGCATCACTTGACTCCAGCTCATCACTGAGACTTTTGTTTTTGTATGCCTTATGATCTTGAATCTTCTTGACCTCAATCTTGATGAGCTTTAAGTCTTCTATGACCTTGGAAAGCGATATGATACTGTACCATACTGGAACGTCTATGACTGCAGTCAACTTAGTAGCATAATCTGCATTGTAAACCACATTGGTGATTCGTGTCCAGAGATCCTTACTTTCCTCATGCTCAATTTGTAGCTCCACAACATTTCGGAGAAAATGCCTAACTGATGCTAGCTCTGTCCGGAGTACTTCAACACGATGCACCACAGAATGAATAAAATTCACCCTCACTTCCAACATTTTCTTCAGATTTTCTAACAGGAAGTCAAGGAATCCCATTGCATTAATCCTGGGACAATCAGGTTGCAATGAATGTGTAGTCAGAACATAAACATCTCTAACCTCAGCCTTGACTTTATCAATCTTCTCTAGGAGTTCTGAAAACATCGTCGTTGACATGCAAATTTCCTGTCGCATTTCATCAAAATGGAGTGAGCAAATGACAGATGGTACCTGACTCATGATGGCATCAATTTCTGTGCAAATCAGATCTGAGTCCTGTGAAACATCAAGTGGATCCATCACAAATGTTAACAAGAATATCAATCCCTCACGGAAGATTTCAACATCTCTTTTGATGGGCAAAGTCAAATTTTTAAGGAGAAAATCAACATATCTTGCACCAACTAAATCCAGTTCATGCCTGCCAATGGTCTCAAATTTTTGATACCTCGTAGCCTTAAGTACGTCGAAGGCCAACCCTATGACCTCTGGAGAGCAAGGCATTATTTTCTGCATCAAATAAGAAGGAGTAGTCTCCATGCTACATTCAAGGCTCTCATTCATTCCATCAATCCAATACAAACAGGCAAGACACGACATGTGATTAGCCCAAATTTGAGTGTGAAGTAAGAATTCTTCCAGCTTCTTATCACCAATCATCCACTGGGAAACAAGGTCAACAAAATTACCAAATAACTTTAGTTTCCTTACAATGAACTGAATCTGTCTCTTCGCAGTAGCAGTCAGATGAACTGTGGAGTTCAGAATCTCAAGATTCTCTAAGGTAAAGAACATGAAATCAACCTTGTCTCTTGCATAGTCAGAAAACTCTTCATATTTAGGAGACTTACATTTAAATCTGTCACCATAGAAATGCATGGAACTTTCTCTGACTTGTGCCTTAGACTGCTCAATCTTTTCAAAATGAGAACTCATTTGCAAATCTCTTTTGGTTCCTCTCCCATACTTCATGGCTGCTTGTCTCATTTCACTACTCAAAGTTCTAAGGACAGAAAGCAAATGCAAATCTTTTTCTGTTTCATCACTCCGATACTCTAAGCTCCAAAAGAACATTTTAAAGAATCTCAAATCCAGTTGTGCAGTCTCTATGGGATCCTTCAAATGAGAATTTCGGGGTAGTTCATCATGCAACCTCTTCAGGATTTCAAGCGGAGGGTCAACACAGGTTCGATACTTTTCCCCCTCCATGTTTACTGTTACAATTCCCCCCTCTGTTATGCTTTCCTTTTCTTTTCTTTGTAGTGTGAAACAAGTACACAGCCTTGACTCCCTAACAACCCCAGCTATAGCTTTGGCCATCTTGAGAAAAGAAGAAATGTTCAAAAATATCTGGTGATCAGTGAGAGTGAGTTAATACTCAATGATGCAGAAAAGCAAGAAATCTTGGGAAGAAGATAATATAAGCAGCTCACAATAAATAACATGGCATAGCACAAGTCCGTCCAAACAATCCACAGCATTATTAGATCATAAGATCATAATTGTGGCTGCCAAATTTTGCAAACAGTTGCATCCTCAAGTTCTGTTCCCATAATAATGCAGATAAAGTTGTACAAAGATTTTGAAAAAAAAATGTAATAATTTAATTATATTTGCTCCCTCTACTAATTTTAAATAAAAGCTAGCAAATGCAATACTTTTACTTAGTTTATTTTATGTATAGAAATAATAATTTATATAGAAATAATAAATAGAAAATTAAATGGGAAATATTCAAGTAAGAGGAAACAAAAATAATTTCCATCCACAAAAATGAAAAGGGGGCGTCAACACTCGAATTTTGATGATTTTGTGGATTAGGATACATGTCCAACTGAGCCGCATACACTATTAGTAGTCACAGAACGTTACCATGTTTCTTTGTTATTTATTACTATATTGTATTACAATAGTTATAAACTATCAAATCAATATCTGACCTTAAAGAAATTATCAATATTTCTCTAAATTTGATAAATTTATATCATTTAGCCTCCTATTTAGTTGATTAATGATGATTGTTAACTTTTGACAAGTCAAATATCAGTTTTTTTGAAAAATTTAAATTACCCTTTAAACAATAAGATTTAAATTACATTACCTCCTTGACATTTGCTTTAATTACAAAATAAATGCTAAAGTTCAATAAAATGTGTCCTGCCTTACTTTTCTTCTAAAAAAAATAATAATAATAATAAAATCAGTAACAAATATTGACAATCAAAATTTAAATACAAATTTAACAATTTTCTACACAATTTAAAAACATAACAACATGCCAAAATGCATATATAGTTTAGATTTTGCAATCCTTTATTATGCTTATTTTTTTAATTTGCTTTCGAACAATTTAAATTCAATTAATAAATATAATTATTTAATTTTAAAACCATTACATCAAATTTAATAACCAAATGAAACTGCAAGAGATTTAAATAAATAATTATTCCTTAAAACTTTATAAAGATACAAATATAATAAAACAATCACTTAATCATTTAATCAAGGGGACAATAATGGTAGATAATAGTGAAGGTAAGTAAGAAAATTAGAAAATAAGTTTTTTTAAATTTCATGATAATGAAATAGTAATATGAAAAAAAAAATTTATTCATTTCATTAATTATATTTAAAAATTCTAAAGATTATATATTGATATAATCGTAATTATTCTGATTATTTTTTTAGTTGCTTACTTTTGTGATATAAAATAAGTTTATGAAATGATTCCTCATGGGGAAAAAAAAAGGGAAATAACTTTAAAAGTCATTTTGTAATTAAAACAAACCCAAAAGAGTATGTATCATTCATTTATGCTGGGATTTTTTTTATCTTTTTACTTATTACTTTAGTTAAAGGGGTATTGATAACTTTCTCAAATTTCGGGATTCATTTGATTAGTTTTTCAAACTATGGGGAAGGTAAATGTAATTTACCATTTGATATTTTATTGATTTAATTTACATTCAATAAACCAGACACACACAAATATATACATATGTTCTCAACTGTACCTCTTGGATAAATAATATTCAAATTTCTGCTAAAGTTTATAATTGTAAACAGTGAGAAATATTAATGTTAAACATGATATGTTAATATTACATGGAGTTAGTTTCATCCACTTCCTTTGAAGTTTAGTAAAATTATGAATAAATCCATTGCTTAAGAAAATTACAAATACCCTCTTAACTGAAAGTCAACAATTGAGAAGTAAGAAAAGACTAAAATAATAATTAATTTATTTAACTAAAAATCTAAATAAAAAAGAAAAATAATATTTAAAAGTGAAAAAATTAAATGCTACTCAATCATAAATATTATATGATCTTATGGTTTCAAAATTTAATTGGAATTGTACACTTTTTTTTATTAAATCAGATTTTTTATTGATATTTTTCTTGCTTATTAATTTTTTCAACCCTCAAACTCAAACTTAAATATACAAAAAAAAAAAAAAGTACAACTATTTACTTAATCATATACATGGAATATTTTGATATTTTTTATAATAAAAATTACAAGTAGATTTATTTGAAATAATTATTAAAAAAGACTATGGGTAAATCTCTATTACATAAAAAACAAAAGTTTGTCAATCGGTTTCAACGTAATTATAATAATTGATGTGACTTAATTTATTTTTGTAGTAATTTTATATTTTTATTTTTATTTTTAGTAATTCAATAATTTTATAACTCTTAGAAACCGTAAAAGAAAAGAAAATTTTAGATCAAACTAAATTACATCAGAAAAATATTGGAGTCCTAATAGAGTTTAGACTAACAAAAAGTATTGTATCAAAAAATTCATAAAAACTATATTGGATAACTCTATTAATTACATAGATATTAGTAATCTAGTAATTCAATAACATTTAAAAAATTGTAAAAGAAAAGTAAATTTTAGATTAAACCAAATTACAAAAAAAAAATATTTTTGGCTAAGAATTTATTATGTGATACTTTTATTCAACAATTATTATTTCATACTTTTATTAATTTTAACTGTTTGAAAATTTCTTTTTAATATTTTTTAAACTTTTAGCAATATTTATTTAACAAATTATTAACAAAATTATCATACATCCTCATGTTTTGCAAAGGAATCTTGCACTAGTTTTTTGTATAAAGATAGAGTTATTTTGTAGTTTTATCAAATGTTGAGGGGTTAGATGTTATGAGTTTGACCAGTCAAAAAGGATATTTGTAGTTTTTTCAAATAATATACTTTATTTTTGTAGTTCTGCAAAATTTTAGAAGACGTGGATAAAATTAACTCTATTAAATGTAAATAATTTAAATAAAAATTTACATTTTACAAATTATAAATGTATATTTCATTTATAAAAACATAAAATGACAGCATAAAAAAATTTATTGAGCCCAAAAGATATAGTAATATCTCATTCAATTGTGGCCTTGAAGTAAAGGGCATTGTGGTTCCACTTAGGGACAGATCTAAAACTTAACATAATGAATCGTAACAATTATAAAAGTATCCATCCACATGTTTCGATTGACAAACATTTTAAAATTAGGAAAAATTACATTTACTATTTCTATAGTTTGTAAAAACTACCAAACAAATATCGAGATTTAAAAAATACCTCATTAAATTTGATAAATTCATCACATTTTATCCCTTACTGTTAGTTGATTAAAGGGGCTAAATATTAGGAATTTATCAAATTTTATGGGACATTGGTAATTTTTTAAATTTCAGAGTTTGATTGGTAGTTTTTACAAACTATAGGAACAGTAGATGTAATTTACCCATAAAATTATTATTGATTTTCTCTATGGTTCTGCATTAGCAACTTTTCTTTTGTAACATCTCTTCATGACAAACTAAATTCTAAGTATTTAATTAGAGATTAATCAACAAAATAAAGTAGGGCAATAAAATTAATGACATCCATCGTTCAAATGAATTGAGAATTTGCACTAAAATGATAGGATAAAAACAACCAAAAATAATACAATACATACCTGGTCAATGAGGAATTTCCTATTGAGGAAATTTATATTATATGTAAAGCATTTCCTTCCTTTACATCTTCTTCCAAGAGATCCTAACAAGATTCGAGATTTCCACTCCTCGTTTCTTTGGAAAGAGAAGAGGGCAAATGAAAATGGCTATTTGTTTTCAGCTTTAAGAATTAAAACCCACGGTTGAAGAGTGAAGAGCTTGCAGAGTGAGTGATGACTTAAAGATAAGAGGTAAGGGTTGTGTTTAGAGAAGCTTTGTGCATATGTAGTAGATGGAAAAAATGCTCATCCAAAAGTTGAAAAGTAATAAAGCAATGCAATCATATATGCTAGTGGAGGAATAATATATTATTGCATGCTTTATGGAAAATGGCCCCAAAAATTAATATTTTTGTACAGACAACCACCAATAATTCATTCTAAATTTTTTTAATAAAAAATTTTAGCTCTCAGTCATTGATATGTGTAGAAAGAATAAAATGGATTTTTTTAATGAGCATGAGAAATGTATAATAATAATAAATCTTAATTCTTTTTAATGAAAAAAAAAATTAGCGCTACGAGGATTAACAAGCAAAAAAAATCTTCGGAAAGAGGAGGTAAATATGCTTTGTCTTCTAGAATATGAAAAAAAATTACATAATAATAATAATAAATCTTAATTATTTTTAGTGAAAAATTAAAATGTGTTTTTTTTAGCGCTAAGATTATTAACAAGCAAAAAAAAAAAAATTAAATTTTGTAGCAGCACATGCCCTAATTTTTTTTTCTCTTCACAGCCGCCGCAACCCCCACCCATCTTCCTTCTGACCGTTCGGCCGCAACCCTCCTCCTCGCCGCCGCGCCGCATCGCTCCTCATCCACCTTATCTTCCCCTTGCATCCGCACTTCCCTCATCCACCCATTATTCCTTTGCCGCCGCTGAACGCCCTCCTCCCTCTACCCGGTTCAACCCTGCACCGGACCGCCTCCTCCCTCCACCTTCAGCTGCGGCCGCCTTCAGCCGCCACAACTCAACACTCGCAGCCGCCGCACCTCCATTTTTGGTGCGTCCATTTTAAATGCAAATTTGGAACTTATGTTTTTTTTTTTTTTTGTGATAATTAATTGTTATATATTTTGCTTGTGTACTGTGATTCTGTGAATGGAGAAATATATATATATATTTTGCAGTGATGATCAATGGTTTGTTAATGGTTAATTTGGTAGTAAAATAGTAATGCAAATTTAGTGTGTAAGTTAGTGTAATGCTTATTTGTGTGTTAATGGCATTTTCCCCCCTGGAGTAGATTTTCCGCCGAAGCATCTCACCTCCGCCGGACACAGCTCACTTCCAGCTGAAGTTCCTCGTGGCAGCCTCCATTTTCCGTCCAAGTAGATGCCTGCCCAAGTATCTGTCCCAGGAAAAAAAAAATTTCCCTGAGTGTTTGAGCAATATCAATTATGGTGAATATTTAAAATTGGTTTTTTTTAATGATCATTATTAGTGGCAGAACGTATCTAACAATCACTTGCAAATGGATTTAAGTATGAATTAAAATCATTACGTCGACGAACTAATGTCATCAAAGAAGACAGGGATGACTGAGTTTCCGCACATAATCGGCAAGCAAATAAAGATCCGTCCACTTTGGAAGAGGACTCCAAACTCCAAACTCCAAACTCCAAACTCAAAAGAACAACTTAATCAATTAATTAATTAACGCTAAGTTTCCAGAATTATAGGAAGTGGAATCACACATGATTACCTTCTACTTCTAGCTCTTTAAAATAGGAATTCATTAGCCATTTAGAATTAGGAGCCGTTTTGGGGAGATGATGGGATGGAATGGAATGGAATAGTTTTGATTGTTTGGTTAGGGGTGTTTAGTTTAGGGAAATGGAATTAAATACGTTGGTTGTGGGTTTTGTGAAACCCAACTCCCCTTGTTTTGAGCCAAGTTAAAAAAAAAATAAAAATAAAAAATTCAACGCTGACAGGCTAAAACGCCTATCAGCACTAATGTGACGCGTGACTTGTCTTGAGGGTTACAAACCCACCAATGGCTTGCAATTCTCATTTTACCTATTTTTTATATTTTTTAAAAACAAATTTCACTAACTTATAGAAAATATTTTTCTCTACAAATTGACATGCACTTTGACTATTTTTTGAACAAGTTATGATTTTCTTAAATATCATATCATGTAAAATATATATGAAAAATAATAGAGAAAACACCAAAAAGTATCATTCACATTATAGCGAATGATCTTTTTTATCCTCCACTTTTAAAATGGGAACAAATAGTCCTTCAAATTTGAAGGACCAAAATTTGAAGGAAAATTGTAAGACTAAACATTCCCGTTATGAAATTTGAAGGACTAAAAGTTTCCGCTTATTTTACAAATAGTACCAAAAGTTCCATTTATGAATTGTAAAGGACATTTTATTTCTTTTTTAAAAGTGAATGACAAAAAAGATCATTTACTATAATGTGAAGGATATTTTTGGGTGTTCTCTCCAAAAAAAATATTTTTATTATAATATTAATATTAAATTTATTAATATTAATATTAAATTTTAATTTTAATATAAAATTTATTCCATTCCATTACAAAATAATATAATTACTATCATTCTATTATATTCCAAATCTTTCTTTTTATCAAATTCATTCTATT
Organism: Gynochthodes officinalis; assembly: GCA_020080225.1. Classification (NCBI taxonomy): domain Eukaryota; kingdom Viridiplantae; phylum Streptophyta; class Magnoliopsida; order Gentianales; family Rubiaceae; genus Gynochthodes; species Gynochthodes officinalis. The sequence goes on along the minus strand of CM034625.1, from coordinate 2,723,004 downwards.
ATTAAACCTACTATTTATACCAAGCGTCCATTAGTTTCAAGAACTGTTATGATAAAATTGTTGGAGGTGACATGGGAAATTATTTTATACCCTACTACTGGTCCCCTCCTCTTCCCCTGCCAAAGAAAGATGGAAAGAAAATGATTATAATTTCGAAAAGCTAATTATAATTGCATAATACTCTTAGGTAATAATGCCAATTTTGAAGTTTTTCCATACAGCTTTTATTGCAATCCTTGTGATTGTCTTTTAGCATCGTTACTCATGATTGGCAGTTTCCAGATTTGAATAGTTTCTAATCCATTAACTTGGAGGTGGTTCAGTAAATCAGTGCATGGAAATGTTATCTTGATGCTTAAACACCTAGTCAGTGAAAAACTTACTATGTTATATATTTTGCCAATTCATCTTGATTAAATTCAAATAACATAGCACATTGTCATCTCAACCCTTAATTTAGGATTCAAATTGAGCTACTTCTTGGTGATAGATTACCTGCAATTTTTGTGTGTGTGGTTATAGTTTTTCAGTGGCCTCTCCTACATTCTATAATGTCCTAAATTTACTAGCTGCTGCTAATTCTTGAGTTAAATGATTCAAAATCTTCAAAACTTTTGCCCTATTTCCGAGACTCGAACTGGATTAAATCAATTTTCAGGTTCAGGTAGCATATTTGAGACACTGCAGTTGCATAAAACTTTGATTGTGGTAGTTAGACAATCATCATTTGTTTTGTGCTCGCCCCCAAACACTATATAAGACCATTGCTGAAATATTAGGACTATATTTTTAAATGTGTTTTTGTGTTTTTTTAAATAATTTTTTATACTTTTAAAATAATTTTATTTTGAAAAATGTTAAAACATATTTTGGAATACAACAGTACATAAATCATATTAGATCTATGACTAAAGTATTAAAGAAATTTCCGAGAAAAGTGAATTTGAGATTAAATAACCACATGAATTATCTAAATTTTATTATAGATTTAGTTTAGAATTTTCAACATTAAATAATTTGTATTACAGTTATTTTCCATAAAATTGTATATTTGGGATTTCTTTAGGAAGAGGGATGGGCTATCAATTCGTGCCTCCCATGTTTGAATAAGTCCATCTAATATCACTTCATCAATTTCCATCAGCCTAAGGTCTCCTATAAAGACAAAATCAAATTAGAATACTACTTCGATTTCTGTTCTTCTTTTGCCTCAAAAACTCAATATTCCACAGATTTTTTTCACTTTGGTTGAATTTTCTTGATGGGAACCAGGTTTCGGGTTTTCATTGCAATATCTTCGCCAATTTAAAGGCGATGATTCCTATTGCCGAAAGATGAGAGTACTCTAAAAAAAGAGGACGTTTTTTTCTGCCTAGTTGTATATCAGGCTAAGAAAATGTGAAAGTAGTTATCTCTTCAATTATAAAGTGGTTCATTGGACCTGTGAAGTGAGAGAGAACACCTCGCCATAAAATGGTTCATTGTGAATTATTTGAGAAAAATTGTATTGGAATGTATAAAAATTTTGGTGAGTATTTTTAATAGAAAAAGTATTTTAGAGGGAAAATAGGAGGAATTTTTTTAAAAAAAATTATGTGAAAAGAATTTAAATGAGAAAATTTAAAATTTAAAATTTAAAATTTAAAATAAAAATATGTTTGGATATTTTCCGTTTGGGCAACCATTCTTATTTACAAAAAGTTAAAATTTTCTAATTACAAAATAAAACATCCAAACAACTTTTTATTTCAACTTTGGATTTGCTTTTCTCAAAATTTTAAGATGAGTCAGATGAGTTAATGAGTCACAAATTAAATAATGATTTGTAATTTCACAAATTATGATAGGTTAAAAGTTTTAATTTAAAAATTAAATTTAGCCACGTGATGAGCTTGCAACTCACTGTCCAACACCAGTCGACAGGTAAATTGCCAGGCCAACTGTCTTTTTAATTTTTTAAGTTAATAATTTTAATTCATTTTGACAAATAGGTTTAACCTAACAAGTAATGGCTAATGTCATTTTTTTAATTTTTTTAAATTAATAATTTCAATCCATTATATCAAATAGATTCAAACCAACCTAAATATCAGTTTAACCGAATTTAAATTTAACTCATGAAATTATAACTAATCCACGCATTTGCTATCCTAGATCTAAGAACCAATTTAATTGATTTAGGATCAAATTTATATTAGATTAGCCACTAGTTTTAGCCAAACTAAATCCACATAATATCGAGACAAAGTTGGTGTGGCGAGCGAACACGTAATCGTAAGGTCACGAGTTCAAATCTTCCATCGACACCTTCTTTGGGTGGCTTGCTAGTGCGGTTACATCTCACGAGTGGTTTGCGGTGCTATTACACACACAGCACACTAGTTATTACACACAAGGCAAGGCACATGGGCGGGGTTTACCATTTCACGACACAGTGCAGTTTTCTGTGTTACACACACATGCGACTATTACACACACGGCACACACACGAGTGGTTTGCAGGCTATTACACACACATGCACACAGGCTATTACACACACAAGGCACACACACAAGCATTACCATTTACACACACGGGGTTTACACACACACAAGTTAGCAATGCGACTTCCTTAGTCAAGCTCGTGCTCTATTTGAAGTGTTGGATTGACCTCAAAATCAACATCTGAATTTCTCTTCTTCAAACAGATAAAGATAGAAATAAAAATAAATGAAAACGCTTCAAAAGATAATTCATTTCGTAATTTTTTTTTTCCAAATTAATCATTTCCCTTAAACTTTTTTGAACCTTGATGTGTTTCATTATCAAAAGATAAAAATACCTAGTGAGAATCAGGCAAGTAATAAAAATAAATAGCTTCCTTGTAGGTTCTAATCAGTACTCATGCATCTATAGGCAGGAAATAATGTACATTAAATATTATCAAAGTTACACTTACTGAGATTCATGAGTATTTTCTCAAATAGAAAATCAAAAAAAGTTGAAATAATCAAAACAGCAAATAGATAAAATATATTCATTCAACTTTTAGATTTTAGACGGCTCCAATTATTTATTGAACTTCGGTGAATTCTAATTACTAATTTTACACTTAATTATACTTAATTGTGGATAACCGAATAACATTTAGATGCAAATTGAGATTTAGCTACATATATAGAACAAATATTCCTTCCGTGTCAAAAGTGATGGAGTTTACATGGTCAGTTCATGCTCAATAAATCATAGATATTCCCAAAAAAAAAAAAAGGAAATGGTATAGTTTTCATCAATTCATTAAACCCAGCACATAGGCAACCTGAAATTAGGCTTGAGAGGTTTAATATCAATCTAAATCCCAAATTATTTAAAGTCCTTGCCAAACTGGCCATAGCTAGCTACTAATTTGGTACTAAAACCAAAAAGTTAAAATTGCATAATAACTATGGAGTGATTGAGAACCAATGTGGTTTATGATCTTAGCTGATTCTTCATCAAAATGAAGAGTTAAAATAAAGGCAAAATACTTTACAGGGAATCACATTTTCTCCAGTCTACACTCCATAAGCCAAACAAAATAAACTAAGACAAATTATTGAGAGATTTTCATATTTGGTATTTCTTCCATCAAATATCTGATTCAGCTGCAAATTTAACAGAAATAGAAACTTTTTCTATTGCACTCATTCAAGCTAGGTAACCCCAACTCAAAGAGGAAGAACCCATGTAGCTGCTTTCAACTTCATTTGTTAACAGGTTTCTCCTTCCTGAGATTCATCAACACCAACTCATAATTGGAGTGCACTAGATTTAGTGGGGAGAAGAGTGAGTTCCAAAACACATTAGCATTCACTATGTCAAGCACTGCATGATAAACCACAGCTTGGTATGAATTTTGTGATGCAGATTTTTCACCTCAGTTTTTAGATTATTAAGCTCATGGATAGAAATCCCCAAGAATTTTTTCTGCTTATTCATTGACAACAAAAGAGCAAATGTTCATCATGTGCACCAGATACTTTAAGAACCGTTGTGTACCTGAATTAAAGAAAACATGACAATCTTCCCTCAACATTTCAAAACCAAATTGACCAAACTGATAGGTTAAGCTTTCTCTGAAACCTGAACCAAGCTTCATTCACTTGCACAAGATACTTTAAGAACCATTGTGCACCTGAATTAAAGAAAACATGACAATCTTCCATCAACATTTTGCACCAAATTTACCAAACTGATAGCTTGAGCTTTGTCTGAAGCCTGAACCTCAAACTGCATGCTGAATCATTATTCTGTTATCCTTCAACTAAATAACCAGATCCAATATATTCTGCCGCCACATACTCTGATAAATTCTGATGTAACTTGCATATGTTTTTTCTGCTGAAAAAGGCTGGCTGCCCAACACAAACAGTATCATATGCACACAATTGGATACTGAATCTAGTAATAGCTAGAAAGATAGAACATCATTACATGAGTTTCAAAAATTTGTATGGGCGAAAAGGTTTATGTATTTGGAATGGTCTAAGATAGAACATCATTACATGAGTTTCAAAATTTTGTATGGGCGAAAAGGCGAAAAGGTTTATGTATTTGTTTGGGCGAAAAGGTTGCTGAGACTTCTTTTGGACAATTAGATTCATAATGCACCAAAATTCTCATTTTTTCATAATTACTAACATAGAATCGTATGCTTATTGGACGCTCTACTAGAATTGCAAAAAACGTTTGGTTCAAACAGGATCAGGTGGAAGCTTTGCAATTGATCCTGCTTTATCAGATTATATATTACTTGTCAACGACTATGATTCTCTGTGTTATCGAGTATCTCATCTATTCAGAGGTACAACTTGGAAATTAAATCTGAGCAAAGATCATACCTTTAGGAGTTAACAAGGAGCATCCAAGAGCAGTTCGCCACTAAAGAAGGAGTTTGGCTCGGCCGCAGCTAAGTTGGGGGCTACCTAGGGCCAGAGTCAGAGGAGCTTGGCTAAGACGACCTCTGCCTCATTGCAGATGGCATCGAAGGCATCAACAATGGCAGCAAAAGCAGAGGACCGTTTCGTCCAAAAGGGCAGAGACGTCCCCATTGCTAATGGGCCTATTTGGGTTCCTCTTAATGAGGTTCAAAGGCTGGATTTTTATTTGTTTCTCTAGCAGAATTCTGCAAGTCCGAATATCCAGAGAGCCCTGCCGGAAGGAACAAGGAAATTCTTTCTTAAAGTACATAACATTACTTAGTTTCCTAATTGTTAATGTATATGGCTAATTTCCGAGTCTGAAAGGGTTTGGGATTGGGGTTGCTGTTTCCGAACGCAATAACTCTCCTACGTCTAAGCAACGCTACTTACCTTATATATATCATCAGCAGTAATTATGGAAACATTATTCGATCATCAATCATGTGGAGGAAGTACAAGAAATTGGGTTCGGGGTCCTACGGCACGGTGCATTTAGCCGCGGCCGATGATTCCTTCTTCTTGTCATCACCATCGTTCGCAGCAGTGAAGTCGGCGGAGTCGGAGAATTCTGTCACTTTACAGAGAGAAGCTCAGTTCTTGAAGGAATTTAGGGGCAATCCCTACATTGTTCAGGGCTACGGAGAAGACGTTAGCTTGGAAGAAAATGGGGAATGTTTTTACAATCTTTTGATGGAGTATGCTTCGGGAGGGACTCTTGACGAATTGATTGAGACGTATCAAGACGCAATGCCGGAATTCCATGTGGCCAGTTACACATACATGTTGCTTAAAGGGCTTTCTCACGTTCATAGCAAAGGGTTTATTCACTGCGACATCAAGCCTGGGAATATTCTTGTTTTTCCAAGTCAGCAGGGTTTAAGCCATCTGAAACTCGCTGATTTTGGGCTAAGTAAGCATGAAATGGAAAACATAAAAAGGTTTCGAGGAACCTTATATTATGGAGCGCCAGAATCTTTACAATTGGGGTTACAAGGAACGGCGGCAGATATATGGTCATTGGGATGTGTAGTTTTAGAAATGATGAATGGCAGAAGGCATATTTGGAAAGAGAGAAATCGGTTTGAGGCAGAGATACCAGAATATGTATCAGTATGGGGGAAAGATTTCTTGAATAAATGCTTCCAGGATGCAGATTCAAGATGGAGTGCAGACATGCTTCTTAGGGCATCAACAATGGCCCTCTTTTTCATTTTTCCGGCCTGGCCGCATAAAAGCCAAGTCAGCAAAATTGCTGACTTGGCTTTGAACAGTGCAAGCCAGGCTCCTTTGCCTGGCTTCTGCACGGGCCAGGCAAAGGAGCCTGGCCCCATATTTTTTTTTTGTTTCCTTCTCGCCAAAACGACGCCGTTTTGCGTCCAAACGACGCAAAACGGCGTCGTTGTCTTTGTGTCGGCAAGGCCGACACAGCCGACACGCTAACCCACGCGTCGAACAGATGGACGCGCGCCAATGGGCGCCACGTCTTGGCCGTTGCAAACAATCCTTTTGTTTGCACCGCCCAAAATGTTATTTTTTTTTCAAAAAAAAAACAAAATTTACCAAAAAATAGGAAATATTTTTCTCTACAAATTGACATGCACTTTGACTATTTTTAGAGTAAAATATGATATTTTTATTTTTCATTCATTGTTGTAGGTGTTTCATATTTAATTTAGAATTTTTTTTTATGTTTTAAATATATTATTAATTTTTAGTTTTAATGTAATGTAATTTTATTTTTCATTAATTGTTTTAAGTATTTTATTTTTAATTTAGAGTATTTATTTTTATTTTTTAGAGTATTATTAAATTTTAATTTTAATGTAATATAAATTTATTTTCTATTGATTGTTTTACATATTTTATATTTAATTTAAATTCATGTAATATAAATTTAAGTTTTTTATGTAATGTAAATTTATTTGCTAAAAAATGTTTTTAATAATGGCCCAAAAATTATTAAAGTTGTATTATTAATGTAAAAAAAGTTGATAATGGCGTGAATGAATAGTGTGCCACTAAGCGTGAGTAAATTTTTATAATGATGCGTGAATAGTGCAGTTCGCCATGTTGATGTGGTCGAATGAGGCTCGCAAAAGGGGCCACCGTTTATGCCCTTAATCATCCTTTCATCATCAGAGGAAACATCAGTCGCATTGTTCCCCCTCCGGGATTTGAATTCAGTAGAACCCGCCAAAGACCTTTTGGTTCCCACTGGATCACCACAAAAGGGATGTTTTCTTCATCAACTTCAGCGAGAATAAAGCAGCAATGTTCAACCAAATGTTATCAGCTCTTCTCCAAAACTGTGGTCTTAATCATTATTGCTTATTAAAGATAGAGCAGGAGATGTATTGATGTAAACTCCCGGATTTTCTTCTTGTATATAATCAAGTACGATGAATTTGTTTAATATTGTAGTTTTAAATTTGTGGAATATTTCAAAAGTAAAGATTTTGGTCCACTTTATTTACTTTACAAACAATGATGAAGAAAAATTACCTACATGTGAAAATTTGTGTGGAATATGCCAAATTAATAAAAAGGGATTAGTTGTGCTTTATTCTTAATAATGGCGATTGTTTTTTTTTTTGACATACAAAAATAAAAGCATTTTTTCCAAATAAATTTGTTTTTATTACTTGAAATTTATCATAAATAAAATTTATATTTTTTTTATCACAATACATAATAGCAAGTATTTTTCATTAGATTTAAACATTTTGTACTTGGAGTTCTACTTAGATTAATTCTCAGTTTCTCATTGCGGTTTTTTGTATTTAAAGGAATTTCATATGTCTACGCACAACTCTCAAAAATAAGTCACCCCATAATTAATTTAGAACCAACTCATAAAGGTTTGATTGGACAATTAAAAGATTGAGAATTGAATTTTCACAAAAAATGGCATTTATAGCAAATTAATTATGATGTAATTTGTGTTATTAAAAAAATCACTACCATTCTTGCCATTAACGCGTTGGTCCTAGATTGGAATCATCCCCATTTCATTAGATATGTTCGAAGGAGTACTCAAAAAAATATTCATTTAAAAATAATAAGAGATTCAAAATTGATTTATTTTTCCTCCATGTGATAAGTAGAAGCGCTATTGATAATAATAATCAACAAAAAAGAGACCATAACTGAATATCATCATGGTTATGTGTATTATTAACCATTCAAATTTTACAATAGGAACTAATATTAAAAATCACCTTATTTCCGTTAAAAAATTCATAGAAAATTAGCCTATTTCACTTTAAAATTCCATACTAACAAAGTCTTAAGTCAATAGCATACTTGAACGTTTATTGTGCTTAAGTAATTTTCGTTTTTTTCAGAAACAACTATTTAAATAAGGAAAAGACTCCATGAAAGAGAAAGTAATGACTTTGATAAATTGGTCAGTGGAAAATATTCTCTATAAAACCCAATGCGTAACTAATAAAAGAAAATGTGAGTTAAGATATGTTGCAAATATCATAAAAAATCTTAAAAAGAAAAAAAGAATCTCTTAAATTAAAATTAGGAGTTGAATTTATTATATGGTCTATTTATTGGTTAGTAGGAACTATCCCTTATAAACCCAACACACAACTAATAAAAGAAAGTGTGAGTTAAAATATGTTGCAAATATCATAAAAAATCTTAAAAAGGAAAAAAGAATCTCTTAAATTAAAATTAGGAGTTGAATTTATTATATGGTCTATTTATTGGTTAGTAGGAACTATCCCTTATAAACCCAACACACAACTAATAAAAGAAAGTGTGAGTTAATATATGTTGCAAATATCATAAAAAATCTTTAAAAAAGAAAAGAAGAGTTTTTTTAAATTGAAATTGGAAGTTGAATTTATTATATGATCTATTTTTCTTTCAAAGAATTCTTATTAAGGTCGCATTCAAAATCTAAATTCCTAATAAGGATACAAAAGTTTTTAAATGCTCAAAACTACCTTTATTGATTTACCAAATTTGTGAATAACTTTATTGCCTTTATGAAATCCTTCTCAAATTCTACTACTGGACACAAAACTTTTTATCTATGGTAAAAGAAAAAGAATAGAAATAACAAAACAATCGCCACTCTTTTGTCATTCATTCAATATTTTTGGTGTGGCAGTAATACAAAATTAATAAAACCTCATCTTATTTGACTTTATTACTTTGATGTCTTATATTTGATTCCGAGAACTTCTTCCATAAGAGTAATTTTAGTTTTGCAATAGTTGATTTTTAGAAAGGCATTTGGGAGACCTTTTTTTCGGTAAAAAAAGGTTAAAAAAGAGCAGCTTTGCTTCTATGGCTAAGGGTGACAAAAATTAATTCAACCTAAAAATTAACTCAATCAATTCAACCTAAAAATCAACTCAATCAACTCGCTATTTTAATCCATTTGGTTGTGTCACATAGGTCACAAGTCAAATGGGTTGTGTAATTTAATGGGTTGGGTTGAATTGAGTTGAATCTAAACAATGCAATGGGTTAAAATTATGATTTTTAAAAATTCAAATGATAACCGGCCGGCTATCTGCTTCCACTAGCCTCCCTCGAATAGTTTCTGGCAACTTAGTTAGAATCTAGCTTGCAATGGTTGGCAAAGGTAGATGGCTAGCCAACCGCCACTTGAATTTTTAAAAATTATAACTTTGCTAGATAAGTTACCACTTGGTTTTTTAAAAACTATAATTTTAACCATTTAGGTCATTAATTGATTTTTTTTAAAAAAATTATAATTTTGACCTGTTAGGTCAACAGACTCAACACTTTGTTTTTTAAAAATTATAATTTTGATATGTTAGGTCACTACTTATTTTTTTAAATTATAATTTTAACCAATTGGGTCGATCGGATTTAATTCAAACCAAGTCTAATCTAAGTCAAATCTAATACATAATTATATTGAATTGATTGAATCATGACTCGTAAAATCCTAATTCATGAATTATCCAACCCATAAGTGATCTATTATGCCCATTTGTCACCCTTATTTGTGGCCATTGCCTTGGGGTTTGAGGCAACACGAAAAGCCTGGTCTTTGGGAAATTAATGAGGTATGTTTTTGGAGTGGCAGTAACAAAGAGAAGTACATATGTACAAGAGTATGCAAATCAATTATTTTCCTTGCTTGAGTTACAAATCAGTTGTTAGGATTCACATGTCTCCTTTGGGAGTGTAGGTTCCTTTCTCCACGTGAAGAGGAGTAAGGTGCCTTGTGGAGGTAAAAGTTCTGTTTTCTAGTCATTATCAATACTAGGTAAATAGTTTGGATCTATAAGTCATTATAAAATTATAACCATGCATTAATCATCTTACTGAAAAACATGCAACTCATCATTATTAAGTATGTTTAATGTTTATACCAATAATTAGTCTTAATGTGGTCTTTTCAAAGTTTGCAGCAGTCATTAAGGAAATTTATTCCTCTCGTCTATGCGTTCTTCTTCTGATCTCTGAACTTAGATGTTAGATACCTAGAAAATGTCTGTTGATCGACCAAGGATGCAACACCAAATCGACCTTTTCTTTCCAGATCTGTAACTCTACCACTAGTTTGAGCCTTTTTGCCAAATATCTCTTGCAAAAAATGTTCATGGCAAATCTGCTACAGTTTTAATTCTTACACTCAAAATTCTCACTTCTCATCCTTGTTGTTTCTCTTTCTTCCAGGCAGGCCGTCAACTTGTGGTTTGGCAAGCTGAAGATGGACAATGGGAACCTCCAGATTCGATGCTAGCAGTCTTTTACTTGATGTAAAATTTGGAGCTCACCAAAGAGGAAGAATTGGAGGTGAAGATCCAGGGAGAAGATGTTCAAAGTAGCATGGAAGAGTGCTCTAGAAGTCTCATATGAAGAATTTTTGGGGAGAAAAAGGAAAATTTCACCAGCTTCAGGAACGTTTTGGAAGGAATTTGGCCAACCAGAGGTCCCTTCAAAGTCTGAGAGTTAAGGCCAAATCTGTATTAGTTTGTCTTCAGCAACAAAGAAGATAAATTGAGGGTACTACAAGGAAAATGGTGGATGTTTGACCAGCAATATATTACTCTCAGAGAATGGATGGAAGATCTGCAGCTCAAGGAAGAGAGTTTTCATATGATGGAGCTATGGATTCAAGTCTAGAATCTCCCACCTAAATGGACGACAAGAGAAGCAGGCTTCCGTATACAGCAAATTTTTCCAAAAGTCCTTGATGTTCTCATTCCAGGAAATGGTAGTAGTGCTAGACGATGCAAGAAGATCTTAATTTTGGTTGATTTGTGCAAACCTTTATTGAGAGGAACATTGCTGAAATTAGGAGTTAGGGAATGTTGGACATCCTTCATGTACGAAACTTAGCTGCTTTTTGTTATTATTACGGCAAAGCTAGTAATTTGGAACGAATGTGTTTTGTTAGAAGAGCTACCTCTGGAAAGAATGAGTTGTGAGAGGGACAATTTGGAGAGTGGTTGAAAGCTGCAGAGAGTAAGCATAACACTAAGCCGAGAGGGGGTACGACTAATTCAGAAATTTTAAGGCATAAATATAAGCCTGGTTTAGACAAATAGTTTGATTGGGTCCTAGCTTCAGGTACGGAACAGCAAGCTCAAAATTTTGCTTCTGTAGTTGTAACCAAACCAATGGCCAGGGAGGGGGGTGTGTAAGGCTAGTTCAGTAATCCAAATATATAAAGACCAGACAGTTTGTAATTATTAGCTTAATAGGGCCCTAACTTCAGGCATGGCACTGCAGCCTCAACATCTAGCTGCTGCAGCTGCAGCTGCAACTGCAACTGCAACTCCATCAATGGTTGAGCCTAGTGTGGCACCAGAGGCCGAAACACAAGGCAGGATCCGAATAGAGGGAAAGTCAAAACTAGGCATGCCGAGTACAAAAATAATGAATATGGTTTTAAGGGAGCAGAATGAAAGATATACTACAGAGCAACCACTGGAGAGGGAACTGATAGTGAAAGGAGGTGCAGGACATGAACTAATGGTGCATGAAACAAAATCAGTGGTGAATACCACTAATGGCTTGTAGTCTGAGGAGATGGAGTTAGACAGTCAAAAAGAGGAGGAGGATGTTGGTAAATCACACGCTAATGGAGTATTGGTCAATGTTCTAGTTAGAAGTGAGATGGTAGTTCAACACATAAAGGATGCTAATTACAAGACTAACCAACCTGTAGTAGCAACCAGGAAGGAGAAGAACAGTGGGTATGCCAGAAAATGGATAAGCATATTAACCAAAGATGGGAAAAAGGACGAACCTAAAGGCAAGGAAGTTATAGAGTGTAAGAGAACTTGGCAGCTTAAAGATGAAAGTTCTGATTTAGAGGAAATGAGAGACTAGTGCAAAAAAAAGCCAAGAAATAAAGGGCTTAACATCGGAAAATCCTCCGAGGTGGCGGTGACCAACCTAGAGTGGTTACAACATGAATAATGAAAGTCTATGTGTGAAACTATAGATGTTTAGGAAGACCCTTTACAATTTCCCAATTGAGAGAGATTGTTCGATCCCACCTTCCTGAATTAATTTTTCTATCTGAAACAAAGAAAAATCAAAAGTTTGTGCCTACTGTGTGCAGAAGTTTGAAATGCCATGAACGATAGAGAGTTGTGGAGCCGGTGGGTACAAAAAGAAGCATGTTGGTACTTTAGAACGAAAATATAGGTATCAATAAGATAATATCCACTAGCTTTTGCATCCAAATGGAATGTGAGCTCAAATGGGAGAACAGAATTTTTTGGACTGCTTTTTTGTATGCTAGTACAGAAAGTAAGATAAGATAAGAATAGTGGGAGTATTTAGAGCAACAACGACAGGGTTAGGGAGACATGTAGTTCATGGCAGAAGACTTGAATGATATCTTAAGTCCCAAAGAGAAGAAAGGATGGAGAAAGAGAACAGTGGCCAGTTGTCAACCTTTTCAATCATTTGTAGGCTATATAGAGATGGGAGAAGTAAGCTTTGTGGGTAGGAGCTTCACATGGGCTAACAGTAGAGAAGAAGAAAGATTTGTGGTAGAAATGCAAGATCGATTTTTTGGTTCTCCTACTTGGTTACTCAACTTTCCAAGAGTAAAAATCTTTTATGTGGAGAGGCAATCATCAGATCATTCTCTCATCTTAATGAATACTTAACCAAATGAGCAAAGAGCTAAGAAAAGATTCATTTTTGACAAAAAGATGGGTAAAGAACGAGGTGGGCAGGCTAGTAGAAGCTACATGGCAAACAGTGCAAAGAGAAACCTTGATATATTAACTGTGTGCCAAAGTTGGGCAATGCAGGGTGGAGTTGTTAAAATGGAGTCAGCGGCATTGTACAATTCAGCCAAGCATATTACAAGGATCAAAACACAAATGGAATTCATATCAAATCATTGGGGCAATAGGAATTGGCAAGAATGGGAAAAATTGAAAAAAGAACTTCATAGAGCTTATTGAGATTAGGAGGTCTATAGGAGACAAAAATCAAGAATCCAATGGTTTCAAGAATGGGACAAAAATATGAAGTTCTTCCATGCCTTGACTATCAATAAGAGGAGGCAAAATACCATTGAAATATTGGTGAAGGAAAATGGGTGTTTGTGAAAGCAGTAAAGAAGCGAAGGACGAAATCCTAACATTCACAAACTCATCTCTACCTCAAGCCCAAATCTACGGCATGATGATTTAGAGTGTATCCCACTGTCGATCACTGCATAAATGAACCATAGGCTGACGAAACCTGTGGAAGAATTTGAAATCAAAGATGCTCTGTTCAAAATGAGTCCCAACAAGGCCCTTGGGCCGGACGGTATGACTTCTCTTTTCTTTTAGTCTTATTGGAATTTGATTAGTGTCAATCTTTGTAAAGCTATAAAACATTTTTTTGAGCACAAGTGAACCATACACTAATCACATTGGTCCCGAAAATTAAACATCCTGCATTTGTTGGTCATTATAGACCCATTAGCTTATGTAATATTGTGTATAAAGTCATCTCTAAAATCCTAACTGAGAGGATGAAAGTTTACCTCCACAAATGCATTACCCCTATCAGGCTGCGTACATTCCAAGGAGACAAATATTAGCTAGTGTGGTAGTGACGCATGAGTGCGTTCATCTAGTAAATGCTAGACATAAAGGAAACAAGGGTGGATGGCCATTAAATTTGATTTGGCCAAGGCGTATGATAGGATAGAGTAGAGATTCTTGTGTGAGGTTCCTTAGAAGAATAGGGTTTGTTGGTACTTTCATTGAGTGAATATGGCAATGCATTAGTTCCTCAACGTTATCCGTCAACATCAATGGGGAAAAATGTGGGTATATCTAACAGACTAGAGGAATTAGACAGGGGGATCCATTATCGCCCTACATTTTCTTAGTAGTATCTGAGGCATTCTCAAACATGATTAAGCAAGCAAACCAGAGGGGAGAGTTTAGGGGTTTGAGGGTTAGCAAAAAAGGGTCTTGAATCACACACCTATTGTTTGCAGACGACTCACTACTCTTTTGTGAAGTAGGTTTAGAGAAAGCAAGCAGGATCAAGATTCTCTTATCCAACTACCGCTACTACTCTGGCCAGATGGTCAATTGGGAAAATCCTCAATTTTCTTTAGCAAGAATATTTCAAAGAAGCATAAAGAAGACATCTGCCAAATTTTAGATGGTATCAAAGAAAAGCAGAAGGCCAAGTACCTTGGCTTCCCCATGATAATAGGCAAATCGAAGAAATAAGTGTTTCAATATGTGAGGGAAAAAGTCCAGCAAAGAGTCAAGGGGTGGAAAAATAGGTTTCTTAACCTAGTTTGCAAATAAGTGCTCATTAAGGCAGTAATTGATGCTCTCCCCACTTATGTGCTGGCATGCTTTAAACTTCCCAAAGGAGTATGCCAGCACATCATCAGCAGTACCACAACCTTCTAGTGGGGAGACAAAGGAGATGGATGATCAAAATCCATTGGAAGGCGTGGAAAGACCTCACTTGACCAAAGAATGAGAGGGGTTTGGGTTTCAAAAATATACAACTATTTAATGATGCACTAATTGCAACACAATTTTGGCGACTCATTACCTAGCCGAACCTTCTTATGAGCAAGGTAATGAAAGCCAAATATTTCCCAGAAGGTGGTCAAATGCACGCCTCGCTTAAAACCAATGCATCATGGATATGGAAGTGTTGGATGGGAGCACGATATATCCTCAAAAGTTAGGCTATTTTCCAAGTGAGGGATAGAAAATCAATCCAAATATAAGAGAGCCCTTGGATTCCTGGAAGACCACTTTTCATACCAACAACATTTCCAATTCAGAGAGTGAAGGTTATATGGGTAAGTGAGCTTTTGAAAGATAGGGGTGAGAGCTGGAATAAGGAACTTGTTCGTCAAATCTTTAACCAATCGGATGCCAAAGCTATAGTGAGTATCCCCTGACCAAGAGTAAACCATAGAGATTACAAATATAAACTTGTGTGGCAACTGACAAAACATGAAAACTACACGGTATAGTCAGCCTATCAAGATGCACTCAAGGGACAAAAAGAAGTGGTTCAACAAGTTGAGAGTAGCTTAGCTAGGGAAGCAATGAAAATGGTTTGGATGCGAAGTTGGAAGCTCAGCATCAAAAGGAAGCTCAAGCACCTCATATGGAGATGTTGGCATGGCATTCTCCCAACAAAAGATCAGTTATTAAGGAGAGGCATCCAAGAAGATCTTATATGCAACATGTGTGAAGAAATTGAGGAGAACTTAGAGCATGTCTTGCTATACTGTCCAAGGGCAAAAAATGTGTGGAAATTGGTTCCGGTACGATGGGAAAATCAGGAAGGAGTAAAGGTAAGCTTTAAACAATGGTGGCATAACATATGTAGTGGGAAAAAGGACAATCATTGGCAAGACATAACAGAACTGAAAGTATATATTTTATGGATGCTCTAGAAAATAAGGAATTTATGGATCTTCCAAGAAGAATAGAGAGAAATAAAGGTAGTGGTAGATCTTGCTCAGGCGGAGTGGCTGGAATTTTTGGAAGTAAGCAAGATGGATGGAGGACAAAACTAAAGGAAGCGACTAGGAACTACTAACTCAGTTTAGTGGTCAGTAACGTCGCAAGCAGGTAACTAATAGGTTGAGGTAATGACTATAATGGAAAAAATATCCACCAAGAATGCAACTCGGATATTCTATACATTATAGTCCAATGAGGAGTTAAAAGATTAAGCAAGTAGTGTGATTTTGGTTTCTTGCTTGATGTGGATACTGATATTCTATTCTGTTTGGCCTCATATGTTTAGAATATGTACAAATAGGTTGTAAGGTGTAGAGAATTTTCAAAGGATGAGAAAACCCATACTGTCACACTTAATTTCATTGCGAAAGCTAAGGTCATCATAACCAGTGGGCAATGTTGTATATGTGACAATTTTGGTAGTAAATATATCTATCGTTTCATTGGCAAAAAAAAAAAAAAAGAAGTTACAAATCGATCTAGACTCACAAATTTAATAAAAAACAATAAAGAAGAATATGAAAAATGCTAAGACTAGGCTATGATCATTTCATGTGGATGATGGATACATCAAATAGAAGAAATGAATTTGTCCTAGTTGTTAAAGTTATATAATTTTTTTTGCAAACAAATAAATTTCCACGGGGATGTTTGTTTTCTTGAGACTTTAATTTCTTTTGTTAAATTTGGTTAGATTTTATGTGATGGATAGTGATTCGTGTCGATGGATTTGCATTAATAGTTTAAAGAAGGATAATTAGGTTATTTACATATTAATTAAATTATTAACAATAATTTTATACTTTTAATAAGAATTTTAAAACTTTTATGCCCTCTTTAAGAATTTAAAATCCTGACACCTCTCCAAGGGGATTTTTCCCTTTTCTTTTCAACAAAGTGGCGTGCTGCCACTCGGATTTGAATCCAGATGCTCTAACTCTGCTTTCTAAGAGTAGCACGTCTACTAATTTCACCATATTACCTTGATTCTGAATTTATATTATAATCATCGATGACTAAAAAACTGTTGATATTGAATATATATATATCTAAATGGAGTCACTATCTTTTCAAAAAAAAATATACATTACTGAATAAAAATAAAACTTTGTTCAAAAAATGATTTGAAACTTCATTTTTAGTTTAGGGTTTTAGGGTTTTATGGATTTTCAATTTTATGTTTGAGCTCTAGGAATTAGAAAGTTCCACTATCAATCAAAAGATAAAATTAAAAAATGCACTTTATCAATGAACATAAATAAAATAGAAAAGAGATAAAAATTTGTCTTATTCTTGGGAGGAAAAGTGTCCCCATCTTGGAATCGAGACAAGAAAAGGAAACTATTTTATTAGTTTGTCAGTAAAGTAAATATTAATATATATATATTTATTTTTAATTCAATAATAAAAATTCAAAAAACTTCTTTTTGAAAAGAAATAAAAGAATGAACTGAGTTCCATTTTAAATTGATAAGCCAACTCACAAGATAATGGAAATTTTTAATTTTTTTAATTTTATATAATATATATAATATAAATAGAATTTTAATTTGATCCAAAATAAAAAAGTGCGGGGTCGATTTTAATTTGGTTTCGAATATGCTTTTTTGATGTAGAAATACACTTGTTTGGAACTATCAATTAGTTTTTTACTTTATTGTTATTGCCAATCAATAAAACAAGAGTTAATATTATTTACTTCCCTTAAGGTTTAGACGTTTATCAAATCGAACCCTATAGTTTGAAAAATAATAATCGGCCCCCTTGACTAATAGTCAACCCAAATTATTTAACTGAAATAATTAAAATTAAAAACTATGTAATTTTCTATTTTTTCTCATTAAATTTTTCGACTTGTGGTTTAATTTCATCCTAAATTAGGATTTTTTTTCTTGGGTTTTAATTTTGCTACTAAATTATTAACATAATCATTATTTTTTTTAATGAAAATATAAGTTTATCTATACATTTGTTGTTAGAATCACCTTTTTCATATTTTCCTTTGTATTTATTTTCATTAATTTTCTTTATATTTTTTTATTTTAGTTATAGTAATTCTTTATATTCTCTTCATATTTTTATTTCTTTAATTTTTATACATTCTTTTTAATTTTCATTATTTATTGGGATAGACACTAATCATGATAGTATTACTATATAAACTCTTTATAAACTATAAAAATATGTTTGTATCTAAAAATATTATTACAAAAGTAATTTTTTTTGGTTTAAATAGTTATATATTACAATTGACAAAATTAATAAATCTCAAATTATATTTTGATTAAAAGACTAAAAAGAGTTGTCTCTATCATTAATATAAAATAAAAGGAATAATATCATAGATATACATGCCAAATAAGTTATATTTAAAATATATTTATGATTCACTATTATATTAACTTTTTAGTAGATATTCTTATTCTATCTAAACATAGATAAGTATTCAAAATTTTCAAAATTAAATTTCCAAGATTCAAATTCCTTAGAAAATTATTCATTTTCCTCATAATTAAATTCCATTTTTTTTCCTATCTAACTTTACTTTCTTGCTAACCAAACAAGCCCTAAGGGTAAATCTCTATTATATAAAAGGAAAAAATTTGTCAATCGATTTTAATGTAATTATAATAATTAATATGACTTAAATTATTTTTTCAGTAATTTTATATTTTTATTTTTAGTAATTCAATAATTTTATAACTCTTAGAAACCGTAAAAGAAAAGCAAATTTTAGATCAAACTAAATTACATCAGAAAAATATTGGAGTCCTATATAATAGAGTTATAGACTAACAAAAGCTATTGTATCAAAAAATTTATAAAAACTATATTGGATAACTCTATTAATTACATAGATATTAGTAATTTAGTAATTCAATAACACTTAGAAAATTGTAAAAGAAAAGTAAATTTTAGATCAAACCAAATTACAATAGAAATACATTTGCCTATGAATTCATTATCTGATACTTTTATTCAACCATTATTATTTCATACTTTTATTAATTTTAATTGTTTGAAAATTTCTCTTTAATATTTTTTAAAAAAAAATTTTACCTAAACTTTTAGCAATATATATTTAACAAATTATCAACAAAATTATCAAACATCCTCATGTTTTGCAGAGAATCTTGCACTAGTTTTTTTTTTTTTTAATAAATATAACTTTTTTTACCAGTAGAGTTATTTTGTAGTTTTACCAAATGTCGAGAGGTTAGATGTTATGAGTTTGACTAGTCAAGAGAGATATTTGTAGTTTTTTCAAATAATATGCTTTATTTTGTAGTTTTGTAAAAACTTAGAAGACGTGGATAAAATTAACTCTATTAAATGTAAATACTTTAAATTAAAATTTACACTTCAAATAAAAACATAAAATGACAGCATAAAAAAAAAATTGAGCCCAAAAGGTATAGTAATATCTCATTCAATTGTGGCCTTGAAGTAAAGGGCATTATGGTTCGACAACATGATGAATCATAACAATTATAAAAGTATCCATCCACATGTTTCGATTAACAAACATTTTAAAATTATTATTGATTTTCTCTAGGTTCTTCAGTAGCAATTTTTCTTTTGTAACATCTCTTCATGACTAACAGAATTCTAAGTATTTAATTAGAGACTAATCAACAAAATAAAGTAGGGCAATAAAATTAATGAGATCCATCGTTCAAATGAATTGAGAATTTTCACTAAAAGGATAGGATAGAAACAACCAAAAATAATACAATACATACCTTGTCAATGAGGAATTTCCTATGGAGCAAATATATACTATATGTAAAACTTTGCCTTCCTTGACATCTTCTTCCAAGAGATCCTAACGAGATTTGAGATTTCCACTTTCTTTGGAAAGAGAAGAGGGCAAATGAAAATGGCTATAGAGGTAAGGGTTGTGTTTGAGAGAAGCTTTGTGCATACGTAAATGATAAAAATGCTCATCCACAAGTTGATAAGTAATAAAGCAATGCAATCATATATGCCAGTGGAGGAAGAATATATGCATGCTTTATGGAAAATGGCCCCAAAAATTAATGTTTTTGTACAGATCAAGTTTTGTGGTCTAACAGCTATAAATCATTCTTAATTTTTTTAAGAAAAAACTTTAGCTCTCAATCATTGATATGTGTAGAAAGACTAAGATGGATTTTTTTTTTTTTAATGAGCATGAGAATTGTATAATAATAATAATAAATCTTAATTCTTTTTAGTGAAAAATAATTTTTTTTTAGCACTGTGAGGATTAACAAGCCAAAAAAAATCTTCGGAAAGAAGAGGGAAATATGCTTTGTCTGCTAGAATATGAAAAAAATTACGTAACAATAATAATAATAATAAATCTTAATTATTTTTAGTGAAAAATTAAAATGTTCTTTTTCTTTTTAGCGCTAAGATTATTAACTAGGAAAGAATCTTCAGAGAGCAAAGGCATATATGGTTTGTCTTCTAGAATATAAAAAAAATCTATTATATAGACACTATATTCATATTTTTAGTATACTAATTCAATTACATAAAATGCATTTATATGGGTGTGTCTATATATATATAGCGCCCCATGTATGTAGATAAATTTCTGTTTCTACAAGTTATATTCCTTTCATCTCAAAAAAAAAAAAAATTACTTTCAAATTTTTTTTCAAAAAAAAAAATTTTTGAATTAAAATTTTAAAGTATTTTTATTAATAATAATATGTATGACCCATTATTACAAAAATAAGGATAAAATTATAATTATAGTTTATAATTTATAAAAAGTTATATTTAATTAAAAGTAAAATTTTTTTTTTTTAAAACAAAAAGAGTAAATTTTTTCTTCCAAATGAATCTGGCTGCATCTCCTTACGTGACACTCAACATGTCTGGGTATAATACAAAATCCATTTATAGATAGTCTTCCAAACACTTGTACTATGATTTTTTGGTTTTAATTAAATATAGGATTGATCTATATTTTTTGTTTTCTAAGTTTACACTTTTTAGTCCCTTCAAGCTCTTAGGCCGAGACTTCAACATCACGGAAAGATTCATATTTCTTTTGCTTAAGTTGATATGTTTTAAAGAGTGTGTGTGAATTATATTTTAAAATACATTTTTACATTTTTTAATGTAATAATTATGAGATAAAAATATATTAAAAATTATAAAAATATTTTTAAAAAATATAAAAGTATCTTTTTTAAAAGTACAAACCATACACAATCTCAATAATTTTATTTGAAAATATAAAAGTATATTTTTTAAAAGTACAAACCATACACAATCTAAATAATTTTATTTGAAAGTATGGCGAAAGTCGCACCTATTTTGATTTTAAGTGAATAAAACCTTGGCACTCGCAGTCTTCGTAGAAGAAGTCAAAAGGGCAAAAAAATTCCCTTGGGTGCTCTGCTTAAGAGCTTAATGAGCAGGTATCTTAGTTAGTCTCTCCAATGAGGATGCTATTGTTTCTTGCAATCTCCATTCTCCTTTCACTAAATTTAACACAAGTTCCTCGTCTTTTCCGAGTTAGCGTCACCCTACAAAAGTACAATAATGGGAAAAGGTAGCGCTGTTGCTCCTCTTGATTGTGCTGCTCATTGCTCAATCCACATGTTTGATGGATAATCTTAATAATTTTTGTAGGTTTATTTTGTTTTTCCTTTATTATAATTCTTCATTTTGGTGAAAGGTCTCTACTTAGATTAGATTTTTTACTGCTAAAACTGAAACAAGAAATACCAAGCAATGTACTCCAAAAAGTTTGGGGAAAAAGCAATCATATGTCAATGGCTTTACTTTTTCTTGGCTTTACTTTCTACCACTAGAGAATTTTACAAATAGTGATGCTGGGATCTCGGAATCCCACTAGTCAAGTAAGTGATGAAACCAGGACAAGCACACTCGAAAATTGCAAGAGACAGCATCCGGATATTATACCTCGGTTTTCAGCTTATTAATCTCATTAGCCGAGCACCCAAGAATCTTTCCTGCTTCTTCATTGAAGACAGAGAACCAAGCTTCATTTCTTGGATCAGGTAGCTTAAGTCATTACGAGTTTTGGAAAGTTTGAAGGCATGTGTACCTTTTCCTCTTGCAAGATTGGATTACTGATAACATGAAACAGGAAGTCTCAGTTACAGTAGATAGATTGTTCTGAGCCTTTGGTGTAGCACCAACAGAGGCTTATGAAAGTTTCTTCAACTTCAGAATCAAACCAGTGCAAATAAGCTTGTAATCTTCAAAAGGATTCATAAAAATTGAGTTGGTTATTTACTCAATGAACAATAGTTTATTGGTTTCTTAGATTCTTTGCTCCAGGTATATCTGGTCTTTACTGCTACAATGCTTTTGTTAGATGCAGATAAAGATTCAGCCACCTAAAAAAGGTGGAGGAAAAGACAATAGTATAAGTAATAATGGCACGTATCAATTGTATGAGCTTAGTAATTATGGGTCATAAGATATTACTTGGTTTCTTTGATTGGTTACTTTGAGTTGAGAAACATGCCTTAAACAGAGACAAAAGAACAAATTGAGGAAAGCCCAAAAATTTTTGGGCAAAAACGTTCTACTCTGTGCAACTACAAACTGGAAAAAAAAAAAAATTAAATAGAACCTTATTCAATTGTCGTCAGTGTGATATGTGCTTGCAGGCTGTGGTTTCCCATGCTTCGTTGTTGTTCCGAAATTGGGGTAACTGATTTTGAGGCTTTATCAGAGAAGAGCAGCTTGATGGTCTTCAAGGTACAAATGTCTGCAAAGCTAGAAGGAATCTCCTCAAGTCTCTTGCAACGATCCACAAGTAGTTCCTCAAGGCAGCGAAATGACTCACTGGAAGCATTGAATTTTTCAAGTTTTAATTGGCATAGTTTCAGATATCTGAATTTTGGGAAATCTCCATCTTCCGAATCCCAATTGGTTCCCTCGCATGCTCGGCGAAGTAATTTGAGAACCTCAAGATTAGGCATCTTCCCAATTGTTGACATGACATTCCATGGTAATTTAAACTCTGACAATGTCAGCTTCTTGAGATTCTCAGGAAAGTTAAATCCTGGAAAGTTGACATAGTCAATGTCGAGAGAAGAACGGCATCCGACAAAATCAATTCGCAGGGATGCCAGTTGATTTAGAGATTCAAACATAGAAAACCATATGGGATGGAACTCTTCTCCGAAACAGCAGTATAAACTCCTGAGCCTTGGTAAACTCCTCAGAAACGACTCATTTTTACAATCACAATCAAGAATTGGTGCACAAAGTGTCTCCAAATCTTGAAAGCAGAGACGAGGACCATTTTGATCTACATCTTCAAAGTTGAAACGAGAGCCATAGATATTAACATGTCTTAAACTTCTCATATTCAACATGGTACCAGGTAGCTCAACAGGTTCATGAACTTCAAATGTTGGTCTTCTCACAATTGAGACTTTGCAGGTTCCACAAGTTAGATATTGACGGTGGAATATCCGAAATATAACTAACCACTACTGATAAGTATCTCAGGTGAACCATTGATATTATTTCATTAGGGATCTCACCCACTGACAAACGCACATCCTCCAAATCTAAAACAGCAAGAACTTCAAAGTTCGCAAAAAATTTGGGGAGCAAAAGAAAGGACTTTTCTGATTGGAATGAATAACTAGAAGACAACAATATGGAGTGCAGAGGGCTAAAAGGTCGCTCCATTCTGGTACCAATAGGTCTTGGGTGGGTAAAATGGTTGATTGTACCAAGGCAAAGCCGAAAGTACTTATACTCTTGGGGACTCCAATTATTGACAACAGTAGTCGTGTCTGCTAAATGAAAGAAATTATCTCCCACAGCTTTCTCCAAGCACAAATCATACAAGAGATCATGAACAGTGCATGTCTTTATCCCACCCATGGAAGTTCTTTCAGTGACAGAGACTAAACTTTGACAAACAAGATAATCCAAGTACTCTTTTGACAAATCTTCTGAGCTCTGCATCTCATTTTCCCTGATAAATCCTTCAGCAATCCAAAGTAGCTTCAATTTTTTGGCACGAACCCATTTACCCCTGGAAATGCTCCAAAATAAAGAAAGCATGGTTTCAAATGATCTGGTAAATACTTGTAACTTAGCTCTATTATGTGCATGCACCCTTCACTGGCAAGGTGTGATTTCAGATTTTCTACTACTTTGTTCCACAATTCCAATTTTGGTTCGGTCCTTCCAAGAAGAGCAGCAATCAGGACCACTGCAAGAGGCAACCCTTTGCAGTAAATTGCAATTCGTTTTCCAATCTCTAAGAATTCTGGAGCCCCACCATAACCGGAAAACAACTTCTCTTTCATCAATTCCCAACTTTCCTCATCAGAAAATAATCGGAGAGGATGAGAAATAGAGTTCGGTCTAGCATCTGTTACCAGGTTATGATTTCGACTGGTAAACAGAATTCTACTTCCGTTGCAGTCATTTGGAAGTGATCCTTGCACTTGGCGCCACACATCAACATCCCAAATGTTATCCATAATAATCAGATATCTTTTTCCCTTCAAACTTTTCCATATACACTCAGCAAGATCATGGATTTCTAGTTTGAGGATTTCTTCAACATCAACCTTACTAACATCACGTACAATTCCCATCAGTAACTCTCTAGTTTCACATTCTTTAGACACATAACACCACAGGATTTCGTGAAAGCGATATTGAATTTCAGGATCATTATAAACTCTTTTGGCTAAAGTTGTTTTACCTTGTCCAGGCATTCCAGAAATGGAAATGATTGTAAGATCCATTCGTCCTCCTACAAGCTGATCGATTATTGATCTTGCATCCTCATTGAAGCCTATAAAAGATCCTTCAATGGTTGAAGTTGTAGCTTGTGCTAGTAAAGCATCACTAGACTCTCCTCATCACTGAGCTTATTATTTTTGTACACCTGGTGATCTTGAATCTCCTTTGCCTCAATTTTGATAAGCTTTATGTCTTCTATGATACTGGAACGAAGTATGATACTGTACCATCTAGCAGTCTCTATGAGTAAACTCAACTTAATGGCATAGTCTGCCTTGTAAACCACGTTGATGATTCTTGTCCCTAGATCCTTAATTTCCTCATGCTCATTTTGTAGTTCCAAAATATTTTGCATAATAGGCCTGAGCGATGCTAGCTCCTCCCATACTCTTTGAACCTGATGCTTCACAGGAGCAATTAGGTTCACTTCCATGTCCAGCATTTTCTTAAGATTTCCTAAGAGAAAATCCAGGAATGCAATTGCTTTTGTCCTGGGAAAATTGGATTCGAATGAGGGTTGAAACCGATCAGAAAACAACACCACCTCAGCCTTGAATCTATCAATCTCCTGAAGAAAATCAGAACGGTTGGTCTTTGACAGGGAAATGCCCTCCGTCATTTCATCAACATGGATCGAGGAAATAACATATGGCGCCTCGTCAATGAAAACATCAATAATCTGCGTCAAAATCAGTTCTCCATCCTTTGAATCCTCAGTATATTTCTCCGTGACAAATGTTAACAAGAATATCAACCCCTGGCGAAGGATTTCACCACCATCCAAATTCTCAAGGAGAAAGTCAACATATAATTGAATGAGTTGACGAATTTCTTCAATTTCAAAAGTTTGATAACTCCTTGCCCTAAATACGTTGAAGTACAAAATCATGACCTCTGGAGTGTGAGGCATTGTTTTCTGCATCAAATCAGAAAGCACAGTCTCTTTGGTGCATGCCTGGTTCTTATCCATGTCATCAATCCAATACAGGCAGGCTAGACAAGACATGTGATTAGCCCAGGTTCGAGTGTGAAGTAAGAGTTCATCAAACCTCTCAATTGTAGTCTCCATCTCCGACTCAGAAACAAGGTTGACAAAATTCCTGAATAACTTTAGCTTCCCTTCAATGAACCAAATCTGTTGCTTCAAAGGAGCAATCAGATGAAGGCTCAAATTCAGAAGCTCAAGATTATCTAGGATAAAGCCAATGAAATCATCCGTCTCCCTTGCATAAACTGAACGGCTAAGATTATTGAAGGACTTACACTTGAATGCTCCGCCCAAGAGAATAGTGCAACCTTTTCTGACGTGAGGCTTGAAGGCGTTAAGTTTGTCCACAAAATGAGAACTCATGTGCAGATCTTTATTTGCTTCTGCACGGTACTCGATGACTGTTCTTCTCAATTCATTGCTCATAGTTCTGATGAGAGAGAGCAAACCCAAATCATTTTCTGTTTCATCCCCAAACTCAAAGCCCCAGAAAAACATTTTAAAGAATCTTAAATCCAGTTGCATGCTCCGGATGGGATTCTTCAAATCAGGATTTTGGGTTAGTTCATCATCCCGTAACCCTTTCAATACTTCAAGTGCAGGATCAACACAGGATCTATAGGTTTCCCTATCCATTTTCAATCTCACAATTCTGTATGCAGAATCAACAAATGAACAGAAACAACCAACCGTCTTTGTTTTTCTTTGGATTGGACGTGGACAATATCCCTTCAAAAAGCCTGCAGGCAAAACTGAGGTGCTCTTTTATCTTATTTCGATTGACAGCAATCTAAATGATCAGAATTTGTTTAAAATTGGCACATTATTGCATTCCTTAGACTTTGATGAAGTTCAAGAAAGGTAAACAACCATTTTATACATGACATATTCAGCTAATCTAGATCTATATAACTTTACTGTATTGGAAAGGACTCTATTGTTATCAATGCATTGGCTTCCCAACATAAATTGAATGCTGATTCCGGTAGCCTATTTAACCCTAATTAACTGGAAATTCAGCATTAGTCAATTCAGTTTCTTTACTAACTTGCTAACTCAACTTTCTGTTACAACTAATAACTGGAATTACATCTTTATAATGAAAATGTGCTTCTCATCATGGAAGGCGTGGATCCTTCTATAATATTTTTCTGACAGAATTCTTTGCCCTAATCACCCGAGAAAACAATTTTCGAGTGGATGGATGAAAAATTACGTCTTGGTTAATTATATTTACCTCCAGTGAAATTTAATTAATTTCATTATCAATTAATTCTTAATTTTTTTTTATAAACCTAACGTAACTTTAAGAGTGTAAATATTTAATAAATTACTTCTTACAAGATGAATGTGGTATGAAGTTTATTAATATCTCAATATATTATTCTATTACAAGTTTTAAATTATGTTCCTTTCCTAAAATATAACCAAGTGACTGCTGTAGAGTCCAAATTATCATTTGATTTATTTCTTTTTTTCTTTTTCTTGTTAATTAATTTTTCTCATTATATTTTTTTAATTGCTTTTCACAATAAGTAATAAATAAAGAGTTGATGACTCAAATAAATTATGAAATCCAAAATTTTCCCTCCTCTTTCTTCCTAATTTAATTAAAATATATAATTTTTGATTCACAGTTATCCAATTAGATTTTAGACATTAATAACTGCTAATTTTGTGCACGTGCTTGTGCTTATCACTACGTTCGATATGGTGCGACTTCACGTACTGAAGCACGACTTGCTTGTTTGCTTCATAGCGAATTTTCTTTCTCTGTGAGGCAGTGTGGATGTGTCTTGGGTGGTTGTCTTCGATGGTTGTTTTTGGTGAGGGGTGATGGCTAGAGCTGCATTCGTAACTTGGGAGTCAGTGTTTGCCGGTTTGGTGCAGCGCCTACAACTCTCTTCGGTGGAGGGAGGTGGAGGAGGAGGAGTTGTGTTGGCAAAGAGGATATCTTGGCTGGATGGGATGAGGGCCAGAGAAGCCTTCTTGGCCAAATCTTTGGAGGTAAAAGGGCAAATTTCAAGGCTTAAGAAGCACTATGAGAGTGGTTTGCCAATTACTAATCCTTTCATGGTGCGAGATCTAGGGAGTAATTATTTTCAATTTGTGTTTAGGATGATGGAGGATAGACAGAAGGTCCTAGCAGGCCGAGAATGGACGTATGATCATCAATACTTGGTGTTAAGGGAATAGACGCCTACTGTATCTAGTTTTGATGTGGAATTTCAGCGAGTGGACATATGGGTGCAGGTGTGGAATTTACCTCTTCACTGGATTACAAAGGAAACTGTTGGTTTTGTACTAAAGCCAATTAAATCTAAGATTATAACTTGTTATTTATTGCGCAGTGATTAAGAACCTAAAGGGTCACATACATAAAGAATTTGTTATTGGGTTAAAATGATTAAATAATTATGTGATAATTATGGGGGTTAATTTGTAAAATAATTAAACTAAAAGATCTCCTATAAGATAAGTTGTGATAAGATAAAATTGTTTTATCTTAATAGAATTAAAATTATTTTTAATTTTATTAAAGGAATTCTATCACAATAGAATATCTAATCAGTCTGTTAGACTGTCTAACAGAAAGATAGAACTTACCTTTTAATAGGAGACAGACACCAAGTTCCAAAGAGAGGGTACGTACAGATTTTTTGACGTATCAAAAGTTTACTGCAAGACGAGAGAAAAAAAATTCTTCTTTTGTTTTGTTAGAGTTCTCTTGAATTCTAAAAATTTTGCAACGCTCATTGAAGGAACTAGCATATTGGCTTGGTGTCAATCAATCCTAGGAGGATCCTAAGAACAAGTTCGTGTGGATACCTTAGAGGCCAGACGTCTGTGCGGCTATGGTTGACAAAACTTCCTTCAACGACACAATCTTCAGTCATCAAAGCAGGTTTTTATTTTATACGTATATTGAAATTGATCTTGGTGAAAATCATGTTTTAATTTCGCTGCCTATAAATTTGTTTATGGCATACATGATTTCCTAACAGTGGTATCAGAGAATAGGATTTAATTTGCGTATAAATACAAATCTATGAGAATATAAATTATTTATGTTTACATATATGTATGTGTTATGTTGAATAATTGAGAAAAATTATTTTGTTGAGTGAAAAATTGTTTTTCACTTGTGGAACAAGTTGAAAATTTTATTTGAAAATTTTCTGATTTATTGCCGCTTGTCAAAGTTGTTTGTTGAATTTTTGGCCGCTCTTGTGAATCATGTTCTGAATAAAAAAAATTATATAATTTTTATTTTTTTTCTTTGAAACAGCGCCGATAGAAAGCAAACAAAAAAAAGTTTTTTTTAAAAATTTTTTTTTTTTGAAGAAGTCGGCAGCAGTATAAAGAAGAAAAAAAAAAGAATTTTTTTTTTGAGAAGCGGTGGAGGCGGTAGTGAATGGATGATGACGTCAAAACATGATTTTCACTAGGATCAATTTCAATATACGTATAAAATAAAAACCTGTTTTAATAACTGAAGATTGTGTCGTCGAAGGAAGTTTTGACAACCACAGCCGCACAAATGTTCGGCCTGTAAGGTATCCACACGAACTTGTTCTTAGGATTCTCCTAGGATTGATTGACACCAAGCCAATATGCTAGTTCCTTCAATGAGCGCTACAAAATTTTTTAGAGTTCAAGAGAACTCTAACAAAACAAAAGAACTTTTTTTCTCTCGTCTTGCAGTAAACTTTGGTACGTCTCTAAGGTATCCACACGAACTTGTTCTTAGGATCCTCCTAGGATTAATTGACACTAAACCAATATGCTAGTTCCTTCAATAAGCGCTACAAAATTTTTAGAGTTCAAGAGAACTCTAACAAAACAAAAGAACTTTTTTTCTCTCGTCTTGCAGTAAACTTTAGTACGTCAAAAATTCTGTACATCCGCTCTATATGGAACTTGGTGTCTGTCTCCTATTAAAAAGTATGTTCTATCTATCTGTTAAACAGTCTAACAGACTAATCAGACATTCTATCGTGATAGAATTCTTTTAATAAAATTAAAACTAATTTTAATTCTATTAAGATAAAACAATTTTATCTTATCACAACTTATCTTATAGGAGATCTTTTAGGTTAATTATTTTACAAATTAACCCCCATAATTATCACATAATTATTTAATCATTTTAATCCAAGAACAAATTCTTTATGTGTGTGACCCTTTAGATTCTTAATCACTTGGCAATAAATAACAAGTTATAATCTTAGATTTAATTGGCTTTAGAACAAAACCAACAAACTCCGACTTAGACTAAAGTCAATTTAGTCAAGAGTATTCTAAGATCAAATAAATTAACAACTTTAATTTGTCATTAATTCAATAATTAATGAACTTGTATTTATAGATCAAGATTGGCCTCTAGCCAGGCATCATGACCACCCAAGAGTTAAGAAAAGTCAAGTGGTTGACTTCACCTTTCCATGAACCAGAATCCGTGTAATTAATATCCTTTCACCATACTATATCCCTAATTAGTACAAGAGTAAAGTATAAGTGCCAACTCTTAATGTACTAATTATTATAATTTCTTATTCCCGAAATTCAACTCCTTTAAAATAAATTTAGAACTCTTCCAAATTTATTTACTTGTTTGCAAACATTTTGAGTTGATATTTCAACAAGTGGCCATTTGTGGGATATACTCTTCTTCCTATTAGAAGTGGTGAATCCTTTGTTGATCATAAATCATCTATCAATCTTTCATGTTATACCCAACTTCTATGGCACACACAACTAGTTACATTTATGGACTCATAGGATTAAAGTATAACAATTCACACTATAGATACTCTTATGATCTCAAGTCTGAGGATTACTTACACTACTGTCACGTAGAAATTATACCATTGGCACTCAAATAGTTAACCTCATGGAATCTCTAAGCGGATCAATCCAATGAATTATTCTCCAACAATTCATTCATATATCACCATATATGCTAATCTATCCGTATTAACAACGTCCTTAATTTTGTTAATACTATGATTAGGGATATTTAAGAATAATAAGTATTATTCTAAGGACTTTATCATCAATATATAAATATATATAATCCAAGATGATAAAACACCATATATCTTTATTGCATAAAATATCAAAATACATACATAACAAATCTCTTACTAAAACCAATCATTCGTGTATTTTAAATCGAATGAAGACACATGACAATCATGTTTCTTTTGAGATAAAGGTTTAGTCAATGGATCTGCTATATTTTCATCTGTAGGAATCTTTTCTATCTTTACTTCATTTCTACCAATGATTTCTCTAATCAAATGATAGCGTTTAAATAAATATTTGAACCGTTGATGAGACCTAGGTTCCTTGGCTTGAGCAATAGCCCCATTATTATCACAATACAAAGGTATTGGGTCGGCTATTGAAGGAATCACTTCAAGTTCAGAAGTGAACTTTTTGATCCAAATAGCCTCTTTAGCAGCTTCTGAAGCAGCATTATATTCGGCTTCTGTCGTAGAATCTGCAGTAGTTTTTTGTTTGGAACTTTTCCAACTTATAGCACCACCATTGAGGGTAAAAATGTACCCAGACTGAGACTTGCTATCATCTTTATCAGATTGAAAGCTAGCATCAGTGAACCCACGTACTTGAAGCTCTGTCTCTTCATATATCAAGAATAAATCCCTAGTTCTTCTTAAATACTTAAGGATATTCTTAATAGCTTTCCAGTAACCATCACCGGGATTAGCCTGATATCTGCTCGTAACACTTAGAGCATGAGAGACATCTGGCCTTGTACATAACATAGCATACATAATTGATCCTATAACAGAAGCATAAGGAACATTTTGCATACTATGTTTTTCAACATCAGTTTTTGGACACATATCTTTAGAAAGGTAAATCCCATGAGACATGGGAACATAACCTCTCTTAGATTGATCCATGCTGAACCTTTTTAGCATTTTATCTATGTATGTTGATTGTGAAAGACCAAGCAACTTATTAGATCTATCACAATAGATCTTTATTCCCAAAATATAAGTTGCTTCACCCAAATCTTTCATTGAGAAGTTTTTGGACAACCATACCTTAACTGATTGTAGAGAAGGTATGTCGTTTCCCACCAATAATATGTCATCCACATATAATATGAGAAAAACTACAGCACTCCCACTAATCCTTTTGTATACACAAGGTTCATCTTCGTTTTTGATAAAACCAAACTTTTTGATTGTATCATTAAAACAAATATTTCAACTCCTTGAAGCTTGCTTAAGTCCATAAATAGACTTTTGTAGCTTACATACTTTATTAGGGTTTTTGGATACAAAGCCCTCAGGTTGTATCATATACACCTCTTCTTGCAAATGACCGTTAAGAAAAGCTGTCTTAACATCCATTTGCCAGATTTCATAATCATAGTATGCAGCTATAGCAAGTAAAATTCTAATGGATTTCAGCATAGCAACTAGTGAAAAGGTTTCATCATAGTCAATACCATATTTTTGTGTATAACCTTTTGCAACCAGTCGAGCTTTATAAGTAGTCACATTACCATCCGTGTCGATTTTCCTTTTGAAAACCCACTTGCACGCTATGGGTTTTATCCCTTCAGGTGGATCGACTAAGGTCCATACCTTATTGTCATACATGGAATCCATTTCAGATTTCATGGCTTGAAGTCACTTCTTAGAGTCCTTATCAGATAAGGCTTCCTTGTAAGTAGTAGGTTCATCATTATCAATAATAAACACATCATCATACCTACTGGGGACGTGTCCTAATTGACCTACGTACAGCTTGTGTATCTTGAGCTTCGATTTCTACCACATCATTATGAGGTTCAAGCTCTTGTTCCATATTCCTATCTTTGCTAATTTGTGTTTCTAGAATTTCTTCAAGTTTTATATTGTTCCCAGTGACGTCACTACATGACGTCATCTTTTCTGCTCGCCACGGCGTCATCCGACATCACCTTTGGTCGTCGCCAAGAACTTTGTATCTTGCCGCTGTTTTTCCAAAATTTTTTCTTTCTTTATACCTGAAATGTTATAAAAAAAAAATTTAAAAAAACTTTTTTTTTCTTTTCTTTTGAGGACATGAATCAGAAGCAGCAGCCTATTATTTGACAAACAATTTTGACAAGCATGTCGGCAATAAATCAGAAAATTTTCAAATAAAATTTTCAACGTGTTCCAAACGTGAAAAATAATTTTTCACTCAACAAAATAATTTTTCTTAATCATTCAACATAACACATACATATATGTAAACATAAACAATTTATATTCACATAGATTTATATTTATACGCAAATTAAATCCTAATCTCTGATACCACTGTTAGGAAATCATGTATGCCTTAAACAATTTATAGGTAGCGGAATTAAAACATGATTTTCACCAGGATCAATTTCAATATACGTATAAAATAAAAAACCTGTTTTGATGACTGAAGATTGTGTCGTCGAAGGAAGTTTTGTCAACCACAGCCGCACAGACGTCCAGCCTCTAAGGTATCCACACGAACTTGTTCTTAGGATCCTCCTATGATTGATTGACACCAAGCCAATATGCTAGTTCCTTCAATGAGCGCTACAAAATTTTTAGAGTTCAAGAGAACTCTAACAAAACAAAAGAACTTTTTTTCTCTCGTCTTGCAGTAAATTTTGGTACGTCAAAAATTCTGTACGTCCGCTATATATGGAACTTGGTGTCTGTCTCCTATTAAAAGGTAATGTGACTACTTATAAAGCTCAACTAGTTGCAAAAGGTTACACACAAAAACATGGTATTGATTATGATGAAACATTTTTCCCCGTTGCTATGCTGAAATCCATTAGAATTTTACTTGCTATAGCTGCATACTATGATTATGAAATCTGGCAAATGGATGTTAATACAGCTTTTCTTAACGGTCATTTGCAAGAAAATGTGTATATGATACAACCTGAGGGCTTTGTATCCAAAGACCCTAATAAAGTATGTAAGCTACAAAAGTCTATTTATGGACTTAAGCAAGCTTCAAGGAGTTGGAAAATTCGTTTTAATGATATAATCAAAAAGTTTGATGAACCTTGTGTATACAAAAGGATAAGTGGGAGTGCTGTAGTTTTCCTGATTTATATGTCGATGACATATTATTGGTGGAAAACGACATACCTTCTCTACAATCAGTTAAGGTGTGGTTGTCCAAAAACTTCTCAATGAAAGATTTGGGTGAAGCAACTTATATTTTGGAAATAAAGATTTATCGTGATAGATCCAATAAGTTGCTTGGTCTTTCACAGTCAACATACATAGATAAAATGCTAACAAGGTTTAGCATGGATCAATCTAAGAGAGGTTATGTTCCCATGTCTCATGGGATTTACCTTTCTAAGATATGTGTCCAAAAACTGATGTTGAAAAACATAGTATACAAATTGTTCCTTATGCTTCTGCTGTAGGATCAATTATGTATGCTATGTTATGTACAAGACCAGATGTTTCTCATGCTCTAAGTGTTACGAGCAGATATCAGGCTAATCCCGGTGATGGTCACTGGAAAGCTGTCAAGAATATCTATAAGTACTTAAGAAGAACTAGGGATTTATTCTTGATATATGGAGAGACAGGGCTTAAAGTACGTGGGTTCACTACTGCTAGCTTTCAATTTGATAAAGATGATAGCAAGTCTAAGTCTAGGTACATTTTTACCCTCAATGGTGGTGTTGTAAGTTGGAAAAGTTCCAAACAACTACTGCAGATTCTACGATAGAAGCCGGATATATTGCTGCTTCAGAAGCTGCAAATTGTGATAATAATGGGGCTATTGCTCAAGCCAAGGAACCTAGGTCTCATCAACAGTCCAAATACGTACTTAGGCGCTATCATTTGATTAGAGAAATCATTGGTAGAAATGAAGTAAAGATAGAAAAGATTCCTACAGAGGAAAACATAGCAGATTCATTGACTAAACCTTTATCTCAAAAGAAACATGATTGTCATGTGTCTTCATTCGATTTAAAATACATGAATGATTGGTTTTAGTAAGAGATTTGTTATGTAATTTAAAACCATCATATTTGGTTGTATTTTGACATTTTATGCAATAAAGATATATGGTGTTTTATCATCTTGGATTATATATATTTATATATTGATGATAAACTCCTTAGAATAATATTTATTATTCTTAAATATCCCTAATCATAGTATTAACAAAATTAAGGGCGTTGTTAATACGGTTAGATTAGCATCTATAGTGATATATGAATGAATTGTTGGAGAATAATTCATTGGATTGATCCGCTTAGAGATTCCATGAGGTTAACTATTTGAGTGCCAATGTATAATCTCTACGTGACATTAGTGTAAGTGATCCTCAGACTTGAGATCATAAGAGTATCTATAGTGTGAATTGTTATACTTTAACCCTATGAGTCCATAACTGTAACTAGTTGTGTGTGCCATAGAAGTTGGGTATAACGTGAAACATTGATAGATGATTTACGATCAATAAAGGATTGACCACTTCTAATAGTAAGAAGAGTATATCCCACAAATGGCCACTTGTTGAAATATCAACTCAAAATGTTTGCAAACGAGTAAATAAATTTGGAAGAGTTCTAAATTTATTTTGAAGGAGTTGAATTTCGGGAATAAGAAATTATAATAATTAGTACATTAAGAGTTGGCACTTATACCTTACTCTTGTACTAATTAGGGATATAGTATGGTGAAAGGATATTAATTACACGGATTCTGGTTCATGAAAAGGTGAAGT
This sequence comes from Gynochthodes officinalis, assembly GCA_020080225.1. Classification (NCBI taxonomy): domain Eukaryota; kingdom Viridiplantae; phylum Streptophyta; class Magnoliopsida; order Gentianales; family Rubiaceae; genus Gynochthodes; species Gynochthodes officinalis. The sequence continues at coordinate 2,687,595 of CM034625.1, read as the reverse complement.
CAACCACTTGACTTTTCTTAACTCTTGGGTGGTCATGATGCCTGGCTAGAGGCCAATCTTGATCTATAAATACAAGCTCATTAATTATTGAATTAATGATAAATTAAAGTTGTTTAATTTATTTGATCTTAGAATACTCTTGACTAAATTGACTTTATTCCAAGTGGGAGTTTGTTGGTTTTGTACTAAAGCCATTTAAATCTAAGATTATAACTTGTTATTTATTGTCAAGTGATTAAGAACCTAAAGGGTCACACACATAAAGAATTTGTTATTGGGTTAAAATGATTAAATAATTATGTGATAATTATGGGGGTTAATTTGTAAAATAATTAACCAAAAGATCTCCTATAAGATAAGTTGTGATAAGATAAAATTGTTTTATCTTAATAGAATTAAAATTAGTTTTAATTTTTTTAAAAAAATTCTATCACGATAGAATATCTAATCAGTCTGTTAGACTTGCTAACAGATAGATAGAACTTACCTTTTAATAAGAGATAGAAGCCAAGTTCCAAATAAAGCGTACGTACAGAATTTTTGTCGTACCAAAATTTACTGTAAGACGAGAGAAAAAGTTCTTCTTTTGTTTTGTTAGAGTTCTCTTGAACTCTAAAATTTTGTAGCGCTCATTGAAGGAACTAGCATATTGGCTTGGTGTCAATCAATCCTAAGAGGGTCCTAAGAACTAGTTCGTGTGGATACCTTAGAGGCCGGACGTCTGTGCGGCTGTGGTTGACAAAACATCCTTCGACGACACAATCTTCAGTCATCAAAACAGGTTTTTATTTTATACGTATATTGAAATTGATCCTGGTGAAAATCGTGTTTTAATTCCGCTGCATATAAATTGTTTATGGCATACATGATTTTCTAACAGTGATTATATATTCTATCGTGATAGAATTCTTTTAATAAAATTAAAACTAATTTTAATTTTGTTAAGATAAATTAATTTTATCTTAGCACAATTTATCTTATAGGCGATCTTTTATGTTAATTATTTTACAAATTAACCCCCATAATTATCACATAATTATTTAATCATTTTAACCCAAGAACAAATTCTTTATATGTGTGATCATTTAGGTTCTTAATCACTTGGCAATAAATAACAAGTTATAATCTTAGATTTAATTGGCTTTAGTACAAAACCAACATTAAAAAAAATTATATAATTTTTATTTTTTTTCTTTGAAACATCAGCCCTAGGGATGACGTCATCATGGCGTCATCATCCATTCACTGCCGCCTCCGCCGCTTCTCAAAAAAAAAATTTCTTTCTTTTTTTTCTTCTTTATACTGCCGCCGACTTCTTCAAAAAAATTTTTTTTTTTAAAAAAAAATTTTTTTTGAAGAAATCTAAAGAAGAAGAAAAAAGATTTTTTGAGAAGCGGCAGGCGATGAATGGATGATGACGTCATCAGATGACATCATCAGGCTCTGTTTATTAAAAAAAAAAATTGCGGGCCATTGGGCCAGTGGGCTGCTTTTAATTAAGTGGCTGCTTGGGCTTCTTTTAATTTAGTGAGTCATTAGACCATTGGACTGGATCAAGTCCACATGATGGACTTGGTTTTAATTTGGCCAGATGGTTTGGCGGGCTTCAAGTTGGAAGTTGGGCCAAATGATTTGGCTAAGGCTTAAGTTTTCTGGCCTGTAGAGTGGATTTTGACTCCATTAATAGCATATGAATCAAACCCAACTGGACTAATATTAAATAAATAAATTAAGGACTTTTTTCATTATAAAGAGTTTATTTATGTTAAAGTCGTTTTAATTTCTATTATTTATTTATTATGGCCCAAGATTTGAAAATTTTTTATGTTTACCTATAAAACTTCTCAATTAATTCAATAATATTTCTAATATGATTAGAAATGTAATGCATACAAGATTTATGACTGAAATTTGTTTATAATTGTTTAATGTGATTATTCAATTGTTATGTCATATGTGATTTAATATTTGATTAAATGATTAGATTATTTAATTGCATATTGTATGTTTAATATAATCAAATATTTATTACATATGATATATGTAAATGATGAGACCATAATTTAATCCCTCAATTAAATATTAAATCAATTTAAATGCCTTCCATTATTATAGTTTAAAACAATTTTTGTTAGGGTAATTTGTTGAGCTAACTCAAGGTTGTCTTACCAAAAATGTGTTTCAAATTATGAGATAAGATCTTTGAATAATGGGTATGATTTAACAAAGATTTTGATTTGTTGAACTAACTCAAGGTCAAAAGTCTTTGAGGCAAGGGTTAGGAGACATATGTGATATGTGTATGAAAAGTTGATAACCTAACTATCTAGGAGTTGCAAAAAAGTTGCAATTGGTAATTAATACCTACTCATTAAAATTATTTTTGATTTGTTGAGCTAACTCAAGATTAAAAAATAATTGAGATGGGATTCTAGCCTACAAAGAATTTTGAGAAAATTCTTGAATCAATTTGAGGGATATTGATTTGGATAAAATAGTGGGAGCAAAACCAAGATATTATTAAGTACATATATTTGTGTATTTTGGTTTTGTAAATTGCATAAATTTAAATTCTTATTCTATCTTTATTTTCTTGTTGTAGAAAATGAATAACAATATGAACTTGCGTAGCATTTTGTTAGACAAGAAACTTACTGGCCCAAACTATTTGGACTGGGTTCAAAACCTAAGAATTGTTCTTAGCAATGAGAAGTTGCTTTATGTCCTTGATGGTCCTGTTCCTAATGAGCCTGCTGCTGATATTGATCAAGCAGTAAGAAATGCATATCAGAAGCATTTAGATAATTCTGAAAATGCATGTTGTTTCATACTCGCTTCAATGAGTCTCGAGCTGCAAAAGCAGCATGAGGACATGACTACCTTTACAATGCTTCAACATTTGAAAGCATTATATGATAAAAGGGCTAGAAGTGAGCGATATGATACCACGAATGAACTTTTTCATAGCAGGTTGGCAGAAGGATCTTCAGTTTCAACTCATATACTGAAGATGATTGGTCTCGTTGAAAAGATGGGTAAACTGGGATTTATAATGTATCATGAGTTAAGTGTTGACTTGATACTACAATCCCTTCCTCCCAGCTTTTCTCAGTTTGTGATAAACTTTAACATGAACAAAGTTGAGACCTCTACTTTGCCTGAGTTATTGAACTTGCTTAAAGAAGCTAAGAATACCATGAAGAAAGAGAAGGCTAATGTGTTGCTAATTGAGGGGTCTAATAAAAGAAAGCGTAAAGCTGGTCTTAAGAAAATCAAGAAGAAAGCTGGACCCAAGGCAACACAGAAAGCCAAAAAGGACAAGAAAGAAAAGGGCACTTGCTTCCACTGTGGACAAGATGGACATTGGAAGAGAAATTGCAAGGCTTATCTTGAAACCATGAAGCAGAAGAAGCTTACTGAAGCTTCTACTTCAGGTTTGTTTATGATTGAAATAAACCTTTATACTTCAAAAACAAATTCTTGGGTATTAGATACCGGATTTGGCTCTCATATTTGTAATAATATGCAGGGTCTAAAGATACGTAGAAAGTTGGCAAAGGGAGAGGTAGACTTACGCGTGGGCAATGGAGCAAAAGTTGCTGCTTTAGCCGTGGAACATATAGTCTCTCTCTGCCTAGTGGATTGATTCTTGATTTGAAAGATTGTTATTTTGTTCTAGTACTCGCGAAGAATATTATTTCAATTTCCTATTTAGACAATGATGGTTTTGAAATAAATCAAAAGAATAAGTGTTGTTCTATTTTTCGTGAAGGTACTTTTTATGGTGCTGGTTATCAAAATAATGGTCTTTATACATTAGATCTTGAAAATCCAATTTTCAACATAAATATAAAGAAACCCAAAATTGATAATTTTAGAAATTCTTATCTCTGGCATTGTAGACTAGGTCACATAAATGAGAAACGCATAACCAAATTGTATAATGATGGTTATTTGGGCTCATTTGATTATGAATCATATGAAACATGCGAATCTTGTTTACTCGGAAAAATGACTAAAACACCTTTTACTGGAAAAGGTGAAAAATCTACTGAATTATTAGGTCTCATACATACTGATGTATGTGGACCTATGTCAATTCAAGCTAGAGGAGGTTTTTCATACTTCCTAACATTTACTGATGATCATTCTAGATATGGTCATGTATACTTATTGAAGTATAAATTTGAAGTCTTTGAAAAGTTCAAAGAATATAAATGTGAAGTAGAGAAACAACTTGGGAAGAGTATTAAAATACTTCGATCAGATCGAGGTGGAGAATATCTAAACCAAGAATTTCAAAATTATTTAAAAGAGAATGGGATTCTTTCACAATGGACTCCTCCATATACACCACAACTGAATGGTGTATTTGAAAAAAGAAATCGAGCATTATTAGATATGGTTCGATCCATGATGAGTCATGCAATTCTCCCTAAATCGTTTTGGGGATATGCCTTAAATACTACCTCATACCTATTAAATCATATTCCATCTAAAGCTGTTGATACTACCCCATATGAGATATGGTATGGGAAAAGGCCAAATCTTAAACATTTAAGAATTTGGGGATGTCCCGCATTTGTTAAAAAGGTAGAATCAGACAAGCTCGATCCAAAATCTGAAAAATGCTATTTTGTGAGATATCCAAAAGAAACTTTTGGGTATCAATTTTATAATTCCATTGAACAAAAGGTGTTTGTTTCAAAACATGCCATATTTCTAGAAAAAGAGTTTATTCTAGAAAAGGCAAAAGGGAGCAATATAGAACTTGAAAAACTTCTAGAAACACAAATTAGCAAAGATAGGAACATGGAACAAGAGCTTGAACCTCATAATGATGTGGTAGAAATTGAAACTCAAGATACACAAGTTGTACGTAGGTTAATTAGGACACGTCATGCACCCAGTAGGTATGATGATGTGTTTATCATTGATAATGATGAACCTACTACTTACAAGGAAGCCTTATCTGATAAGGACTCTGAGAAGTGGCTTCAAGCCATGAAATCTGAAATGGATTCCATGTATGACAATAAGGTATGGACCTTAGTCGATCCACCTGAAGGGATAAAACCCATAGGATGCAACTGAGTTTTCAAAAGGAAAACCGACATGGATAGTAATGTGACCACTTATTAAGCTCGACTAGTTGCAAAAGGTTACACGCAAAAACATGGTATTGACTATGAAAAAACCTTTTCACCAGTTGTTATGCTGAAATCCATTAGAATTTTACTTGCTATAGCTACATACTATGATTATGAAATCTGGCAAATAGATGTTAATACAGCTTTTCTTAACGGTCATTTGCAAGAAGAGGTGTATATGATACAACCTGAGGGCTTTGTATCCAAAGATTCTAATAAAGTATGCAAGCTACAAAAGTCTATTTATGGACTTAAACAAGCTTCAAGGAGTTGGAATATTCGTTTTAATGATACAATCAAAAAGTTTGGTTTTATCAAAAACGAAGATGAACCTTGTGTATACAAAAGGATTAGTGGGAGTGCTGTAGTTTTTCTCATATTATATGTGGATGACATATTATTGGTGGGAAACGACATACCTTCTTTACAATCAGTTAAGGTATGGTTGTCTAAAAACTTCTCAATGAAAGATTTGGGTAAAACAACTTATATTTTGGGAATAAAGATCTATTGTGATAGATCCAATAAGTTGCTTGGTCTTTCACAGTCAACATACATAGATAAAATGCTAAAAAGGTTTAGCATGGATCAATCTAAGAGAGGTTATGTTCCTATGTCTCATGGGATTTACCTTTCTAAAGATATGTGTCCAAAAACTGATGTTGAAAAACATAGTATGCAAAATGTTCGTTATGCTTCTGCTGTAGGATCAATTATGTATGCTATGTTATGTACAAGACCAAATGTCTCTCATGCTCTAAGTGTTACGAGCAGATATCATGCTAATCCCGGTGATGGTCACTGGAAAGCTGTTAAGAATATCCCTAAGTGCTTAAGAAGAACTAGGGATTTATTCTTGATATATGGAGAGACAGAGCTTCAAGTACGTGGGTTCACTGATGCTAGCTTTCAATCTGATAAAGATGATAGCAAGTCTCAGTCTGGGTACATTTTTACCCTCAATGGTGGTGCTGTAAGTTGGAAAAGTTCCAAACAAGAAACTACTGCAAATTCTACGACAGAAGCCGAATATATTGCTGCTTCAGAAGCTGCTAAAGAGGCTGTTTGGATCAAAAAGTTCATTTCTGAACTTGAAGTGGTTCCTTCAATAGCCGATCCAATACCTTTGTATTGTGATAATAATGGGGCTATTGCTCAAGACAAAGAACCTAGGTCTCATCAACGGTCCAAACATGTACTTAGGCGCTATCATTTGATTAGAGAAATCATTGGTAGAAATGAAGTAAAGATAGAAAAGATTCCTACAGAGAAAAACATAGCAGATCCATTGACTAAACCTTTATCTCAAAAGAAACATGATTGTCATGTGTCTTCATTCGATTTAAAATACATGAATGATTGGTTTTAGTAAGAGATTTGTTATGTAATTAAAACCATCATATTTGGTTTTATTTTGATATTTTATGCAATAAAGATATATGGTGTTTTATCAGCTTGGATTATATATATATATATTTATATTGATGATAAAGTCCTTAGAATAATACTTATTATTCTTAAATATCCCTAATCATAATATTAACAAAATTAAGGACGTTGTTAATACGGTCAGATTAGCATATATGGTGATATATGAATGAATTGTTGGAGAATAATTCATTGGATTGATCCGCTTAGAGATTCCATGAGGTTAACTATTTGAGTGCCAATGTATAATCTCTACGTGACAGTAGTGTAAGTGATCCTCAGCATTGAGATCATAAGAGTATCTATAGTGTGAATTGTTATACTTTAACCCTATGAGTCCATAACTGTAACTAGTTGTGTGTGCCATAGAAGTTGGGTATAACATGAAACATTGATAGATGATTTACGATCAATAAAGGATTGACCACTTCTAATAGTAAGAAGAGTATATCCCACAAATGGCCACTTGTTGAAATATCAACTCAAAATGTTTGCAAACGAGTAAATAAATTTGGAAGAGTTCTAAATTTATTTTGAAGGAGTTTAATTTCGGGAATAAGAAATTATAATAATTAGTACATTAAGAGTTGGCACTTATACCTTACTCTTGTACTAATTAGGGATATAGTATGGTGAAAAGATATTAATTACACGGATTTTGGTTCATGGAAAGGTGAAGTCAACCACTTGACTTTTCTTAACTCTTGGATGGTCATGATGCCTGGCTAGAGGCCAATCTTGATCTATAAATACAAGCTCATTAATTATTGAATTAATGATAAATTAAAGTTGTTTAATTTATTTGATCTTAGAATACTCTTGACTAAATTGACTTTAGTCCAAGTGGGAGTTTGTTGGTTTTGTACTAAAGCCAATTAAATCTAAGATTATAACTTGTTATTTATTGCCAAGTGATTAAGAACCTAAAGGGTCACACACATAAAGAATTTGTTATTGGGTTAAAATGATTAAATAATTATGTGATAATTATGGGGGTTAATTTGTAAAATAATTAACCTAAAAGATCTCCCATAAGATAAGTTGTGATAAGATAAAATTGTTTTATCTTAATAGAATTAAAATTAGTTTTAATTTTATTAAAGGAATTATATCACGATAGAATATCTAATCAGTCTGTTAGACTGTCTAACAGATAGATAGAACTTACCTTTTAATAGGAGACAGACACCAAGTTCCAAAGAGAGGGTACGTACAGATTTTTTGACGTATCAAAAGTTTACTACAAGACGAGAGAAAAAAATTCTTCTTTTGTTTTGTTAGAGTTCTCTTGAATTCTAAAAATTTTGCAACGCTCATTGAAGGAACTAGCATATTGGCTTGGTGTCAATCAATCCTAAGAGGATCCTAAGAACAAGTTCGTGTGGATACCTCAGAGGCCGGACGTCTGTGCGGCTGTGGTTGACAAAACTTCCTTCAACAACACAATCTTCAGTCATCAAAACAGGTTTTTATTTTATACGTATATTGAAATTGATCCTGGTGAAAATCATGTTTTAATTTTGCTGCTTATAAATTTGTTTATGGCATACATGATTTCCTAACAGAAACTAGGCTCCGGATTGGGAGGTTAATTCCAGAGTTGCATGAAGTTTTTATCCTGGAAGGTGGCAGTGTGAGAGGTAGACATTTGAAGCTTTTGGTCTTGGCGGATCTAGCACAGCCCCTAATCCGTGGAACTCAGGTTTGTTTTCAAGATGTTGGTAGATGGATTTTGTTCCAATATTAGTTTCTTGCTGCTTTCTGTATTTATTGTGGTTGTGTGGGTCATGTGCAAAATTTGTGTACTAAGCGATGTGAAGATCAGAAGAACAAATGTCTTCTTGATGGTCAATTTGAGGATTAGATGCGTGCTGGCTTTGGTCTTTTAGGAAATAAGGATTTGGAGGTTTGGTCGGTGGGGAGAAAGAGAGGTGGGTTTTACAGGGAAAGCTAGGTGGATATGAAGAGCCTAGAACTGCATGGGAGAAGTAGGGAGTTGGTTGAGATGGTGGTTGCTGAACAGAGCCGGCTGTCTGATCCCATGTTGCCGCATACTCAAGGTCAATTGGTGAGGAAGAAGATGACTGATGGTGGCGCCAGAGTAGGTGTGTTGGATGAGACTAAGCTGGAAGAAAAACATAGGAAATAGGGGGATCAGTTTCGAGGGGTGGAGGATGAGAAGAATTAGAGGGCAATTGGGGGACCTGAAAAAAGAGGGTTGCTGAATTTCAGAGCATATTCGGGAGTGCTGGGGGGAGAGTTGGTTTGTCTGTGGTTGAGGATAGAGAGGAGGTGGAGGACGGTGGTCTTCAGGTTGTTAAGCTGCTGGAGATGGAGGCTACAAAGAGGGAAAACAGTGAGCAAATATCCATGCGACTGGCTGAAGGTAAAGCAGGTGTGAAACTCTAGCCGAGTTCATAATGGAGAAAAATGGGCAAGATGCTGCTTTCTGATTTTTAAGAGATACAGCAGCTGGTTTCAGGAGGCTTAAAGATTAATGACAAACGGGGCTGGTAGAGGGTGGAGGATGAGTCTTGTTTTGCGGAGCAAGTAGTGAAACAATCGAAGTATGTAAATAACTTGCAAGAGCTTATTCGTTATTTTGGGGCGAGCGGGACCAGCCTACAAGGGTCCTACTCAACCTCATGAAGATTGGGGTATGGAATTGTCGAGGCTTGGGTGCAGCTTTTACAATTCCCAATTGAGGGAGACAATAGTATCCTAGTATCCAGATGTAGATTTCCTTTCTGAAACTAAACAAAACGTAGGGTTTGTTGGTAAGATTTGTAGGAAGTTGAAGTTTGAAGGAAGGTGGGTTTATATGGAGCCAGAAGGAACTCGTGGAGGTATGTTAGTGTCTTGGGCATCATGTGTAAAGGTGTTGAGAGAATGGATGTGTGAGAAGGAAGTTGTGGAGTTGGCAAGGTAGGCTTGGTTAGAGTTTCAGGAAGCAAGTCTGAGTTAGCTAGGATCATGATGGAGATCAGTGGCTGACTAGGGAATGACTGGTGGCACAGGACATTGATGTAGTCGATATTTTGATCAGGGATCTTCCTATTCTGATGAATGTCGTCTATATTTTGTTTATACATTTTGGCTGTCTTGTATTTTGTGGGTTAGAGGATGGAATGTGAGGTATTGACATGTGGTCATGTAGTCTTAGCCATACATAGTGCTAAAAAGAGTCCAATTTTGAGAAACATTGCTTGTACAGGTTAACTTTCAAGAGTTAATGCAATTACCGACTTTTGGGGAAAAAAAATAGATTTTTGACATTAAGAAATCATCACTAGAGATAAGAGGTTTAAACTAATCATTCTCGCTCATAAAATTATACAAAATATTAAAATAACACTACAGTTATATGAATATTTAATCAACCAAATTGTAAGCCAAAAAAAAATAGTATTAGAACCATTTACTAAAGATGATACTGATAAATAAAATAAAATTTATAAATAAAATAAGAAAGACAAAAGCTTTAGAGTAAGGAAATATATAATGGCAAGACAATGGCAAAGGTTGTAGTTATGGTTAATAAACAGTGGATGTATAATCAAAAAATTGATTTGAGAGTTTGTTCAAAATTAGGCAAAGTGGTCCCTTTTGAAAATTTTGATGGCAGATAAAAGTTTGATAGTTTGTCATTCATTTATGCTGGTTTTTTTTTTTAAAAAAAATTCACTTATTCCTTTAGTTAATTTTAACTATCGATAGGTTAAAAGGAGTAATGATAACTTTCTCAAATTTTGGGGTTCATTTGATTCTTTTTCAAATTATAGGGAAGGTAAATGTAATTTACTCTTTGACATTTTATTGATTTAATTTACATTACAATAAAACAGACACACACACACACACATATATATGTGAATGTACATATGTTCTCAATTGTACCTCTAGGAAAATGAATATTCAAATTTCTGCTAAAGTTTATAATTGTAAAAAGTGAGAAATATTAATGTTAAACATGACATGTTAATATTAAATGGAGTTAATTTCATCTACTTCAAAATTTAGTAAAATTACAAATGAATCTATTGTTTGAGAAAATTACAAATACCCCTTAACTAAAAATCAACCACTGATACCTAAGAAAAGACTAAAACAATCATTAATTTACTAAAATAAAAATCTAAATAAAAAGAATAATAACATTAAAATTGAAAAAAGTAAATGATATTCAATCCTAAATAACACATGATATTAGGGTTTAAAATTTTAATTAAAATTGCACCTTTTTTTCATTAAATCAAAATTTTTATTGATATTTTTCTCTCTTTTTTTTTATTATCAAATTTTCAAACTGCAAACTCAAACTTAAATATGCAAAAAATACATCTATTTACTTAATCATATACACTAAATATTTTGATATCTTTTATAATAAAAATTACAAGTGTAAACTTATTTAAAATAAGTATTAAAAAAGAAGAAGGGGTAAACCTTTTTTTATAAATATAACTTTTTTACTAGTAGAGTTATTTTATAGTTTTACCAAATGTCAAGGGGTTAAAAGTAAGTTTGACCAGTCAAAAGGAATTTTTGTAGTATTTTCAAATAACTTGTTTTATATTGTAATTTTACTAAATTTCAATAGAGATGGATGAAATTAACTCTATTAAATGTAAACATTTTAAATTAAAGTTTACACTTTACAAATTAAACATGTACATTTAATTGTTAAAAACATAAAATGACAGCATAAAAAAATTATTGACCTTAAAAAATATAGTAATATATTATTCAATTGTGGCCTTGAACCAAAGGGTGATGAATCATATCAATTACGTATAAAAGTATCCATCCACATGCTTCGATTAACAAACTTTTAAATTATTATTGATTTCTCTTGGTTCTTCATTTGCAATTTTTCTTTTGTAACATCTCTTCACGACTAACTAAATTCTAGGTATTTAATTAGAGACTAATCAACAAAACAAGGTACAACAACAAAATTAATGAGTTTCATCATTCAAATGAATTTGAGAATTTTCACTAAAAAGATAAGATAAAAACAACAGAAAAATAATATTAACATACACTAAAAATAGTACAATACATACCTTGTTAATGGGGAATTTCCTATTGAGCAAATATATATTATATGTAAACCTTTGCCTTCCTTTATATCTTCTTCCGATGGAGAGATCTCAACAAGATTTGAGATTTTTCACTCCTCGTTTCTTTGTAAAGAGAAGAGAGAAAATGAAAATGGCTATTTGTTTTCAGCTTTATATAAGAGTTAAGAAACTTTATGGATATGTAAAGGGAATAAAATATTCACCCAAAAGTTAAAAAGTAATACAGCAATGCAATCATCTATGCTAGTGGAAGAATAATAAATGCATGCTTTATGGAAAATGGCCCCAAAAATTAATATTTTTGCATATATAAAGTTTAGTGGTTTATCACCCATGATTCATTCTTAATTTTTTAAGCGAAAATTTTAGCTCTCAATTATTGATGTGTAGAAAGACAAAAATGGATTTTTATTAATGTGCATGAGAATTGTATAATAATAATAATAATAATAAACCTTAATTATTTTTAGTGAAAAATTGAAATGGTTTTCTTTAGCACTATGAGTATTAACAAGAAAAAAATCTTCGGAAGGAAGAGGCAATATGCTTTGTCTTCTAGAATGTGAAAAAAAAGTTATAGAATAATAATAAATATTAATTATTTTAGTGAAAAATTAAAATGGTTTTTCCTAGCACTAAGATTATTAACAAGCAAAGTATCTTCGGACAGTAGAAGCAAATATCGTTTGTCTTCTAGAATATGAAAAAATTCTATTATGTATACACTATATTCATATTTTTAGTATAATAATTCAATTACCTAAAATAAATAATATATCTATATATATATATATATATTAACACCTATCAACCAAAGATAAAGAAAAAAATTTAAATTCTATTAAATTAGATGAAGATGGTGAACCCATTTTACTTAATGATCAAACTATTTCTGATACTGTTTCTACTCTTCTTTTTACAATTGCAAAAACTTTTGTTGGAGACCTAAGAATCTTCAAGGATAGATCATCTGAGCTCCTTAATAATTTGAAATGTAAAAAATTATCTGATTTTCGATGGTATAAAGATACATTTTTTTACTAGAATTTATTCTAGGCCTGATGGTAATCAAGCCTATTGGAAAGAAAAGTTTTTAGATGGTTTTCCAAAATCTTTGCGTGACATGGTTCGTGATGAACTACGAGTCCAATATAATGGCGTAGTTCCTTATGAATAAATTACTTATGGCTAATTAACAAGTTAAATACAATAAGTTGCTTTAAAAATTTGTAGACAAGATAAAATCCTTAGGCAATTAGCTAAGGATAGAGCCCAACAACAAAAAGACTTAGGATCTTTTTGTGAACAATTTGGTCTTCCTAGTTGTCATCCAACCCATAGGAAGAGGTCGTCCAAAACTAAGTTTAGGAAGTATCGACACAGTCTTCCTTACAAGCTCAACAAACATTTTTCTAAAAAACATTCTGATCCATCCAAACCGGCTTCCCAAAAGTCAAAAGATTTTATTTGCTATAAATGTAAAAAGCCAGGTCATATAGCCTGGTATTGTCGACTTAAAAATAAAATTCAAGAATTAAATTTAGAAGGAACAGTGTTAGATCAAATAGCTAAACTACTTGTTGATTCTGATAACTCTGATAACTCAAAACATGAGTCAAATGATCTTCTAAATCAATTAGAAGATCAAGATGATTATTATAGTTCGAGTTCAGAAGATTCTGGACAAGAACATTCAATCAGTGTTCTTACCAAAAAACAAGATCTTTTGGTTGATTTTCTTGAAGAAATTTCAGATTCTGAAAAGAAGAAAAGATATTTTGAAAAATTGAAACAAGTTTTATAGACAAAGCGCTTGAAAATGATCACTATTTTTCAAAAGATCCTAGATTTTTAAATATTTATAATTTCAATGATATTTTATATCGTTTTCCAAAAAATCCTAAACCAGTTTCTTTACAAGATCTTCAATCAGAAGTCTCATTCCTGAAAGAGGAAATTAAGAAAATCAAAGCACAACAAGAATTAGATCGTCTTGTTATTGACTCATTAATTTCTGAAAAAAGGGAAGCTCTCAGAAACTTCCACTCTTTCTTAACCTTCTTCTTCAAATCCCTCTACTTCTGAAAAATTTGAAGAAACAGAACAATTTCTTAATCATATTTCTTTGGTTCAACAGAAGTATGACATTTTAATTACTTTAGTTATAAAAGATAATTTCATATTTGAAATTCTTGCTTTATGGGATACAAGTGCGGATATGTGTTGTATTCAAGAAGGACTTATCCCTTCAATTTATTTTGAAAAAACCAAAGAACGGTTTTGTTCTGCAAATGGTTCTAAACTACAAATAAATTATAAACTTCCAGAAGTTGAAGTTCATTTTCAAAATGGTTTTGTAAAAACACATTTTCTTTTAGCAAAAGATTTAAATGGGCTAGCTTATTTAGGTACTCCATTTATTTATCAAGTAACTCCATATTTAACTAATTTCAAAGGAATTCACCCTCAAAATATTCCAAATTCTTGTATTCCTTTTGTTAAACCACCTTTGGAAAGAAAATTAAATACTTTATTTTCCAATAATTCTCAAATAAATGTTTTAACTTTAAAACAAAATTAAATTAATTTTCTTATTCAAGAAATATCTTTCAAAAGAATTGAAGAACAAATTCAACAACCTTTGAATCAAAATAGGATTAAAGATCTTGAGTCTAAACTCCAAAGGGAAGTTTGTGTTGAAATTCCAATAGCATTTTGGAATAGAAAATAACATGTTATTTACCTCCCTTATGAAAAGGATTTTGATGAACGTCAAATTCCTACCAAAGCTAGGGCTATCCAAATGAATCAAGAACTTCTTCAACATTGTGAAGAAGAAATAAATGATCTTCTGAAAAATAAGATCATACAAAAAAGTCAGTCTCTTTGGAGCTGTCCTGCTTTTTATGTTAATAAAAATTCTGAAATAGAAAGAGGTGTTCCAAAACTTGTAATTAATTACAAGGCTTTGAACAAAGCCCTTCAGTAGATTCGATATCCAATTCCCAACAAAAAAGATCTTCTTCAAAAATTATATGCTGCAAAAATATTTTCAAAATTTGATATGAAATCTGGGTTTTGGTAGATTCAAATCCATCCCTTTTGGACATTACGAGTGGAATGTAATGCCTTTTGGTTTAAAGAATACACCTTCTGAATTTCAAAGGATTATGAATGATATCTTTAATCCTTATTCAAATTTTATTATTGTTTATATTGATGACGTGTTAGTCTTCTTTGATAATATTGATCAGCATTTTAAACATGTTAATACATTTTTGCATGTCATTAAACAAAATGGTTTGGCTGTTTCTCAGAAAAATATTAGTCTTTTTCAAACAAAAATTAGATTCCTAGGACATCATATTCACTTAGAAACTATTATTCCAATAGAAAGATCAATTCAATTTGCTGATAAATTTCCTGATCAAATTCTAGATAAACGACAACTTCAAAGATTTCTAGGTTGTTTAAATTATGTTTCTAATTTTATTCCAGAACTTAGCAATTTGATTAAACCTTTGCATGATCGGCTTAAGAAAACTCCTCCTGCCTGGACTGATATTCAAACAAACGTAGTTAGATAAATTAAAAAACAAGTTAAAACACTTCCTTGTCTTACACTATTTGATCCATCAGCCTAAAAAATTGTTAAAACTGATGCTTCTGATATTGGCTATAGTGGTATCTTGAAACAGGTTCAAAATGGTAAAGAGCAAATTGTAGCATTTGCATCTAAACATTGGAATAATTCATAGCAGAATTATACTACCGTTAAAAAAGAAATACTTGCAATTGTTTTATATGTTTCTATATTTCAATCTGATTTACTCAATAAATTTTTTTTATTACGTGTTAATTGTAAATCTACAAAAGAAGTATTGCAAAAAGATGTTAAGCATCTTACTTCTAAACAAATTTTTGCAAGGTGGCAAGCTATTTTATCTGTTTTCGATTTTGATATTGAATATATTAAAGGAGAAAACAATTCTCTTCCTGACTATTTGACTCGCGAATTTTTGCAGAGAAGATAAAAATGCCTCCCAAAAAGAAAAAAGAAGACCCACCTTTTAGTAAACCTAGTTCTTCCCATACATCAAAAACTAAATCTTCGGATTCAAACAAAACAGTACAAATTCAAACTCCAGCAAACTATGCCTTCACATCAACCTAAATTCAAGCCTTTGAATCTCTAGAAAACAACAAACCAATTTCCATCCTCATACTTAAGACTTGGGCAGATATTGCTGACGAGGAAGAAACCCAATCCCAATTGTTAGCAATACATCAATTGGCAGCTCAATCCGAATTTCAATTGGTGAAATCTTCTCAAACTCTGGTGGCGGCTCCAAGACCCATCCCTTCTAAATCCCAAATGGCGGTTCTTAGCCCCATTCAATCTTACCAAACACTTATGGCTCAAAATTCACAAAAACAAGTAGTAATCCCGACTACTTCCCAGGTAGTAATCCCGACTACTTCCCAGGTAGTAATCCCAACTACCTCCTCTCCAAAAGCCCAAGAGCCATACTACAAGAATGACTACCCAGTGAATATTATTCAAATGGAACCGGATATTTTCCAAAATAGTCCATTACAAATGGCCCAAACTACTCCCCAAAAGGCTTCCATTTCCTCCCAGTTTCTATATCCAAGACCCAAAGATACTATGAGTTCATCTTGTTGGATTCTGGATTCGTATCTTTCAAATATTACCAAGATAAGACAAAAACTTACATTATTCATTCCACAGCCCAAATCCTTAAAATCATTAAACCATCAGAATGGGATAATGATTTAAACAAACTCATAAACTTTTCCCAACCATTTCAACCCCAAGGTTATAATTATTGGGATTATAAAACAGCCTGGTTCAATTGCTTTTATTCTTCAAAATACCCAAAATAAACACTCTTGGTTCTTTTATTTTAAAAGAACTATTAAATATGATTTCCCAATTTGGTTCATTCAATGGTAGGGAATCCATGGTCCACAACAGAAAATCTTGCCCGAAATAGCCAACCAAGGTTTTCAAAATTTTGACCAAAAATTTCAATCCCCAAGACCTTTCATGCCAAAACTACTCAGCTTTTTTTCCATTTTTCCCTTTCATGGATTTATTCATGGAAATTTGAATTTCTCAAACAACACAGTATTTTTCCCTTACTCCTTGTCAGGCACAGTTATTCAAAATGGTAGAAAGAATTCAACATTGAATCTATCCTACCTAACCAAGTTTTGGCTTGGTTTACAAACAATTCACAATTTTTGCCTCCAACAGATCCCCAAATAACTGAGTTTTTACAACAGAAAAGCTTAACCCAGTCCAAATTGGCGATAGTTACAAATAAAGAAGATTACATCAAACATCTAGAAAGCTTGCTTTATCAACTCAAATAAGAGTCCCCAAAGGTCCAACAAAATGATGAGGCCCAAAAGGAATCTGCAATCCAAAATCAGAAGCGAGAACTTCCTGAATGTTCCACTTCTTCCTAAGTTAAAGTTGAAGACCAAGAAGACCAAGAAGATCAAGAAGATCCATTTTATTTCAATGGAGATGACTGTTACGGAATTCTTTAAAAATTTCAAGAGACTGTAGTAGTGGTACTGTAGCTGCCTGAAAATACTGTTCGCGGTATTGTAGCAGAAACACTATAGCGCGCGGACACTGTTCAAACACGTCAATTACTGTTCACTGTTCACTATAGTGCGCTACTGTTCACCGCACTGTAGCAGACTACTGTAGCATTCGCGAATTTTTCTATAAAACTTCCTTTTGTCTAGAATTTAGGCAGAATTTTTACACCTGCAAACATTGTATCCAAATCCTCTCACGCATAGATTAGAAAACTTTCTTTCTTGCATTCTTTCTCTCATTCTTCCTCTCTTTCTTTCTTTCTTTCTTTCTTCCTTTCTTGTACTACTTCTCACCCAAAACCTTGGCGTTCAAGGTATAAACCTTTGTATATATATATATATCCCCTTGATAGTATAGATATATATCTATATATATTGCCAAGAAGATAAATTTTCGTTCCTATAACTTATATTCCTTTTGTCTAAAAAATAGTTTAATTCTAAAAACTTTTTTTTGTAAAAAAAAAGTGTATTTTTAATGAAAAATTTAAAGTATTCTAATTAATAATAATGTGTATGGCTCATCATTACAAAATAGGGATAAAAATATAATTATACCTTATAACTTATAATTAATCAAAAGTAAATTATTTTTTTTTTCAAAACAAAGAGGGTAAAATTTTTTCTCCTAAATGAATTTAACTGCATCACCTTATGTGACAAATAGGATATATGAAATGATTTCTCTTACAATGTGTATAATACAAAAACATTTTTTTAGGTAGTCTCCGATATCTTTGTACTATGATTTTTTGGTTTTAATTGAGTATGCAATGGATCTATATTTTTTGTTTTTTGAACTTTATCATTTTTAGTCCTTTCAAACTCTTGATTTGAGACTTCAACATCATGAAACGAGATCTTGAAAAGCATAATTTTTAAGATCCATATTTTTTTCGCTTGAGCTCAAGCTTTTAAGGGTGTGTAAATTATATTTTAAAATATGATTTCACGGTTTTTTTAGATAATAGTTATGAAATATAAGATATATTAAAAATCATAAAAATAATTTGTAAAAAATAAAAATTCATTTTAAAAATGCAAATCATAGACTTTAAATAATCTTAATTGAATACACATACTTTTGTAAGGTGAAAATCATGCCTATTTTTTTTATTTTAAGTAAACTAGTGAAATAAACACTGTGCGAGGTGCATATAACATAATGCCCTCTACTAAATAATATAAAATAGAATTTTATTTATAATTAATTAATTCTATGTTATTAATTTGTGTGGAAAATATTTTCCCTTTTAAATGTCTACATTATATTATTAAAATGATAAATTAAAGAGTTTTTTTTTTTATGTAAACAAAGGAACATGATGAAAATAAATAAATATAAAACTAATGAGGTTAATGAACAAGACAAACGCTATGGTTTAAATGATGTTGAAATTACAACACTTAAGACAAAAATATCCAAGTGATTAGCAGGGGTAATTTGGCACTACATTAAATGCAATAAAAAAAGGGATTTAACACTACATTGTTAAAATGATAAATCATGTATCTACGTTATTAATTTATGTAGAAATTTCTTTTTTTGAAGGTTTATATTACATTGTTAAAATGATAAATTTAAAAGTTAGTTATTTTTCTTATAAATGAAGTATGCTGAAAATAAATAAATTTGAAAATGAATGAATTTATTTTTAGTGGACAAAGTTAGTGAATAACACAAATGCAATGGCTGAAATAATAGAGAGTAGAATGCTTAAGATGGGAAAAAAAATTTCAGACTAAAATGAACAACACATGCGATGTGGTGCATGTTATTTAATGCCTAATATTAATTATTACGTATTATAATTTTGTTAATAATTAAATTACAGTTGATGCTAATATTATTAATTTATTTGGAGCTCACTTTCTTTGAAAATACTCATTATATTGATAAAATTATAAAATCTAAATTCGACAATTTGTCTCGTGAACTATGAAATTTGTTCAAATTAGATAATTATATAATTCAATAATCTACTTTTCATGTTAGCCAAACCATATTTAACTATTGAAATTGATGTGCATTAGAAGTGCAATGACCAAAACAACTTCAAAAGAAAAAAAATGATTAAAATAAAGAAAAGTTTGAAAATTGAAGCAAGTTCTAAAATTAAAGGAAGTTAGAGTAAGAACTAAACATGTTTTCTGATAAAAAATATAGAGGACCATTTGCTTTTCCGGAAGATGTTGGAAGTTTGTCTTCAATAACATGCTTTCATAATAACTATCTACAAATATTTTACAATCACCTGAACTATATTATATCCTCAAGCAGGAAAATGATTACAGAATACAATGGAAACCATAATCTAAGCAGTACAGGCAATAAACAGTCACATGATGCATAAGTCTCAATGTGTGTAAAAAATATGTAAAATACTTTTCAGTATACAATAGAAAGACTCTTAAATTCGTCAAATATTCGATCTTTAATTTCACTACTTTGTGCGTCAGCAAAGACTGAAAAAACTTGTTTTGGAGGATTAACCACACGTTTTGTTGCGGACACATTATACTGCAAAAGTCTGTAGTATAGCAATGCCCTATCATGAACATCCTGCAAGCAAAGAAAGATTAAACCAAATGTTTCTGCTCAAGACCTAGACAAAGCTCGATACATTAAACTAAAACTTCAACTTTACCAATGATAAAAAGTTGCAAAGGAAGAGGGGAAAAAATACAATATACCTGATGAAATTCAGCAAGACAGGCAGCCAAGGCAGCTCCCAATGGTTTCTGTGTTTCTGGTGGTCTTCTCAAGAAGCACTTCATAACTGCAATGAATATGTGCAATCAAACCTGCAAAAGACAATTGAGTTGATTTAAACGTTCCAATCGCAACTGCTACTCAGTAGAGCATTTCAAAAATAATGCATACCTCCGCAGAGTGTTTCTCATTCCAGTTCTCAATAAGACTCTAAAATATAGGAAGCATTTTGCGTGTCTTGAGTATACTCTCCTAGCATCCAAATGAGAGCAGCCTTGGCTTTAGGTTCTTGCACATTCTTGCTACTGATGTTCCCCACAACTGCTATACAATGTTGCCTCCACTGGGGGTACTTCCTCCAGAGATCTTTCACAAGAACCTACAAGGAATAAAACATCACTGGAGAGGAGTAAGGACAACAGCTTGCTCTGATAATCCTAAAATCCAACATCTTTTTAACCAACCGTTCTATATCTAATTGTTGAAAATTAGCATATCCATGGGGCTCACATTGATTGGCTCAGTGCCTAATTTTAGGAAAATTTTATGACCATGAGTTCTTTTAGGAGGTGGTCCATTAATTTCCTCAAAAAATCAGAATAATCTCTTAACACTGTATCAATAGCCTCGGTGAATTGCATCTTATCCTGTCATAGAGATAAGGAAAATGCTTGAGGCTTATTCTGTTCAACTTGCATGGAGGGTTGGGCTGAGTTTCTGTTCCTTGGATCATGCACAAATTCACTGAGGAAATCTATGAAGGTTGCCGCAGCGCTTGCTGCATTTTGGACTTCTCTGGTAGTTTAATGGGAGTAATGTTGGATCCTCTCAGCACCACCCTTCTACTGTTGTACTGAAACTCCATCTTTAAAGTGCCAAAGTTCCACTCAATGTTGTCCAAAGTTGATAACCACTGGACCCCTAAAACCATTTCACAACCCTCTATTGGCAGCACCATCGTGTCAAAATTAAACTCTTGACCCTGAATCTTCCAGCATAATTTAGGGTACAACCTAGTAGCCTGCAGTTTGTTCCCATCTGCTATTACCACACTCATAGGAGAAATTACCTCAGGTTACGGTCCAAGCCTTGCTACTATTCCAAGATGCGCAAAATTATGAGAATTTCTTCCATCAACAAGAATATTCGCAGGTTGCTTTTCCACCTGTCCAATGACCCTCATAGTATTAAACCTTGGTATGATGGTTCCTGTCATTGCATGAATGGATATGCGTGCTTGCTCTTTATTTTTTGGAATTGCTAACACTTCTTCCTCCTGAAGCCTATCATCTGTCTCTTTTTGATAGTTCCTCTATCATCTCTATCTTCTACAATTGCTGCTTGTTACATTTGTGATCCAACTCATATTTCTCATTGCACCAAAAAATAGTCCCTTGGCCCGTTTTTCATCCATCTCTGCAGCGGACAGAGTTCTTGAAGGGTTGCTGTGGATCTGTTCTTTGCTTTATGAGGTAAAGATAACAGTGGACTGAGATCCTGAACAGGTTCTATTGGTATTAATAGAGGAGGTCTGAGAAGGAAATTTGGCACTTGTAATTGTACTTCCCCTTGCAACAGTAGCGAGCTTCTTCTCCTCCAAATTGGCCAAACAGTAAGCATGTGGGACTGTTTTGGGCATAAAAATTCTTAATGATACTATAAATTCTTGAGCTTTCATTTTTCAAAAAAACTGAAGCTCAAAGGACTCTAAATCCTTAACCTACATCAACAGATGCTGCAGATGAACCACAGATTTAAGGACGCAACTCTTCAGCTTCATTTTAGGAAGACAGAAGAATACTGAACAGAATAATATTGTGCAAACAACGACTATATGAAGATGCGAGTCAAGATACCTCTTGTCATTAGCATTTAACAAAAACATGATATTACAATCTAGTCTGAGAAAGACCCTCCCCAAAGACTCAATATCGGTATGAAATGAAAAACAAACTGTGATCAAAACATGCACGACTGGAACACTGTTCATAGCTTCCTGAACAATAAACCAGATGCATGCCCTTATTATACAACTGTGGTAACTTCTAATACTCCATATGTACGTTGAAATGTTTATAGTTCTTCGGACAATTTTTCATTTGTGATGCAAAACGCTTCATTTAATAATGCATGTTTAAAAGTATGCAGGATTGGTTACAAAATCATATTAGTAGTTGCTGAGACTTCTTTTGGACAATTAGATTCATAATGCACCAAAATTCCCATTTTTTCATAATTGCTAGCATAGAATGGTATGTTTATTGGACGCTCTACTAGAATTGCAAAAAACGTTTTGGTTCAAACAGGATGAGGTGGAAGCTTTGCAATTGATCCTGCTTTTTCAGATTACATACGACTTGTCAAACACTATGATTCTCTGGGTTATCCAGTATCTCATCTATTCAGAGGTACAACTTGGAAATTAAATCTGAACAAAGATATTACCTTTAGGAGTTAACAAGGAGCTTCCAAGAGCAGTTCGCCACAAAAGAAGGAGCTTGGCTCGGCCGCAGCTAATTTGGGGGCTACTTCGGGCCAGAGTCAGAGGAGCTTGGGTAAGTCGACCTCTGCCTCACTGCAGATGGCATCGAAGGCATCAACAACGGCGGCAAAAGCAGAGGACCGTTGGTCCAAAAGGGCACAGACGACCCCATTGCTAATGGGCCTATTTGGGTTCCTCTGAATGAGGTTCAAAGGCTGGATTTTTATTTGTTTCTCTCGCAGAATTCTGCAAGTCCGAATATCCAGAGAGCCCCGCCGGAAGGATCAAGGAAATCCTTTCTTAAATTACATAATATTACTTAGTTTCCTAATTGTTAATGTATATGTCTGATTTTCGATTCTGAAAGGGTTTGGGATTGGGGCTGCTGTTTCCGAACGCAACAACTCTCCAAAATCTAAACAACGCTACTTACCTTATATATATCATCGGCAGTAATTATGGAAACATTCATTCGATCATCATCATGTGGAGGAAGTGCAAGAAATTGGGTTCGGGGTCCTACGGCACGGTGCATTTAGCCGCGGCCGATGATTCCTTCTCCATGTCATCACCGTCGTTCGCAGCAGTGAAGTCGGCGGAGTTGGAGAATTCTATTACTTTACAGAGAGAAGCTCAGTTCTTGAAGGAATTTAGGGGCAATCCCTACATTGTTCAGGGCTACGGAGAAGACGTCAGCTTGGAAGAAAATGGAGAATGTTTTTACAATCTCTTGATGGAGTATGCTTCCGGAGGGACTCTTGACGAATTGATTGAGAGATATGAAGACGGGATGCCGGAGTCCCATGTGGCCAGTTACACGTACATGTTGCTTAAAGGGCTTTCTGACGTTCATAGCAAAGGGTTTATTCACTGCGACATCAAGCCAGCGAATATTCTTGTTTTTCCAAGTCAGCAGGGTTTAAGCCATCTGAAACTTGCCGATTTTGGGCTCAGTAAGCATGAAATAGAAAACATAAAAAAGTTTCGAGGAACCGCATATTATGGAGCGCCAGAATCTTTAAAATTGGGATTACAAGGAACGGCAGCAGATATATGGTCATTGGGATGTGTAGTTCTAGAGATGATGAATGGCCGAAAACATATTGGAGAAGAGGAGAATCGGTCTCTAGAGATAATAAATGGCCAAAAGTATATTTGGAAAGAGGAGAATCGGTTTGAGGCAGAAATACCAGAATATGTATCGGTATGGGGAAAAGATTTCTTACATAAATGCTTCATGGATGCGGATTCAAGATGGAGTGCGGAGATGCTTCTTAATCATCCTTTCATCATCAGAGGAAACATCAGTCGAATTGTTTCCCCTCCTGGATTTGAATTCAATAGAACTCATCAGACACCTTTTGGTTCTCGCTGGATCACCACAGAAGGGATGTTTTCTTCGTCAACTTCAGCTGGAACAAAGCAACAATGTTCAACCAAATGTTATCAACTCTTTCCCGAAAATCAGAGTTTTAATACCTTTGCTGCTTATTAAGATGGAGTAGGAGATGTATTGATGTAAACTCAATGACTTTCTTCTTGTATATAATCAAGTACGATGAATTTGTTTAATATAGTAGTTTTAAATTTGTGGAATATCTCAAAAATAAAGATTTTGGTCCACTTTATTTACTTTACAAACAACGATCATGGAAAAATTTATGTGAAGATGCCAAATTAATAATATAATATAGAGGGGATTAGTTGCGCCAAATTCTTTATAAGGGCGATTTTTTTTATATCCACAAATAAAAGTATTTTTTCAAATAAAATTGTCTTTTATACCACGAAATTAATTTAAATAAATCTATATATACATTTTTTTTTATCACAATACATGATCATAACTATTTTTCATTTGATTTAAACATTTCTTATTTGGATTTGTGCTTAGATTAATTCTCAATTTCCCATTGAGCCTTGTTGTATTTAAAGGAATTTCATAAGTTCAATTATCATCATTGAAAATAAATCAACTCGAGAATTAATTTAGAGCCAAGTCGTAAAAGTGTTGATTGGACAATTTAAAGATTAATAATTAAATTTTCGCTAATAGCTTTTATAGCAAATTAATTTGGATATACAAAATAAAAAAGCCACTCTCATTCTTGCCGTTGGGATAAGGGTAGATTATCAGGCAACTAGCCAATTTAATTAATTTAGGATCAAATTGAAATCGTGTTAGCCATAGGTTTAGCCAAACTAAATCCACATAATATAGAGTCGAAATTAATTGAACTTGTGCTTATTATAATTAGAAGCTTATTATAATTATAATTATAATTATAATGACTCAAGCTCTTGCTCGATTTGAAGTGTTCGATTGAGCTCAAAATCAATACCTGAATTTCTCTTCTACAAAATTATAAATACAAATAAAACAAACAAATGAAGACTCTTCAATAGCCATCTCTTAATTTTTTTTTTCCAAATTAATTATTTCCCATATTATTATTTTGTTTTTTTCACCTTGATGCGTTTCATTAGCAAAAGTTAAAATTTACATAGGTAGAATCATGCAGGTACTAAAAAAAAAAAATGAGACAATAAAAACCAGTGAATATTATTAATAATTAAATAGCTTCATTTTATGTCTTAATTAGTAATCTTGCATGTATTTTTTTTTTTTTTTGCTAGAAATGATAAATATATTAATTTGCACAAAAATATACACTTGCCCACTGGTAAGACAAAATGTTTGTTTTCACACCGGAGGAAAAGAAAACTAACTCAAGTACAACAAAAGTACAAACCACTTAACCAAACTAGGTAAGTGACTAAAGCCAAACCAATTGATCTATACGGAAGCACCACAACCGACATGTAGAGCTCTCCGGTAAAAAATGAACGGCAACCACTATCATTCTTTACGCTACGTCTCATCTCGAATACTCCACTATCAAAGCTCGGACCAAACCCCCAAGGAAATGGGGCCTACACCATAGGTGGGTACCAAACCAACACTGTACATGCTAAATAGGCCAGAAACTTCTACCATACACGTTGAATAGCCCTCACACTACTACCGTACACGTTGAATAGTCCGGCAACTGCTACCGGAGACAATGAATAACTTAGTAACCCCATAGATAGAACAGCTCTAAAAAAAAAAGAAGTAATCTTGCATGTATATACATGCAATACTGTATACTAGGCATTAATAAAGTCACCACATTGAATCCTTTATTACTCTTTCTTGTGTTCTTTTCTATTACATATTCTAATAAATTAATTTAAATGGTGTAATTTATATTAATATATAAATTATTATTATCCACTTTCATCCTATTTTATTTTAATATTAAACTTTCTATTTTTTATATCCACACTATATTTTAATAAGATTCTATAATATTTTTTTACACTAAAAATTTAAATAAATACAACCTAATAATAAAAAAGTGAACCCTTAACATTAAAATTTATTATGATGAAAATAAATATCAATTGTAATTAAAATTTATTATGATCAAAATAAATATCAATTGTATAAACATTAACACAAATTACAATATTTATACCAATTTATCAAAATATATAATAAGAAATGGTGTAGAAAAACTGTTACAAGAAATCCTTTGCACAAAGTTAAATTCGTTGAGAATTATGAGTGTTTTCTCACATAAAAAAAGTTGAATGAATTAAAAAAATTAAAAAATAAAATATACCATTGGAATTTCATTTAAATTTCTTGTTGAAATTTAAATTGTGCTTTTAGGTAATAGAACTATCACTATCACTGGATTGTTGGCCTAATTCTTGTCAAATTCTAGTGATCATGTTGGAATTGGACTAACAGGCAATGATTGTCAGTATCTGATGGTAGTATGACCACCGGTAGCTACCATAATTTTAAAATTAAAAGAAAAATTTATTTTATTAATGATAAATATATATAAATTAAAATTTTAAAAATAATTAAATTACTATTATCTAATATTACTTAATAATTCCTCATTTAACTAGACGGTACACTAAAACCCACCTAATAAAATTTCATCATAATGAAATTATTTTCATCTATTGTCAATGAATATTTTTAATAAGTATAAAAACCTAATAGTTCGTATCCTATCAAGTACCGTTAGGATTGGGACTGGAAAATTTTGTCATCCCTACCCGGATTGATTGAAAGTTTATTTGAACTATTTATTTGTAAATGATATCCACAATATTCGTATATATATATTTTTCATTTTCAAAAATTTTTCAGGAGAACAATAATGCATTCATTCATAAAGTTGAGAATTGCAATTAATAGATGATTATGTTATTTACATTGCCTTAAGGAACTGCAGTGTTATATGTACATACAGACATACATATTATTTGCACATATATGTGCGGTAGGGAAATCTTGTAGCAATAAAAGAAATTTTTATTTTGTTTCAAAACATTAATAATATAAAAGTAAAAAATGTAGGGAAACAGCTTCCTTATGGTTAATACATCCGTGGTTTTTTAAATTTTTATGCTATTCTATTTATAAAATTGGAAAAACTTTTTAAGTTTTAGTATTGCCAATTTATTCTAGTCAATTTTGTACTTGTCTCTTGGTTGATTCCAAAATAGTTGCGTTTAAGTAATTTAAGCTAATTACTTATTTTCAGTATTGTTAAAACCGGATCAAAGTATAAGCCTACTAAACTAAGGAATTGGGGTCAATCAGACAAATTAGTGGTAAAAAAATTAGATAACATTATTCTAATGTAATAAATATGAATTAATTAAGAATATTAATACTTGTATACAAATATATTATAGATCATTTATTTAGTTTTTATAGTGTAATTAAATTTAAATTTAGTATAAATTATATGAAATTCTAGATTTATAATTGAATAGTTTTGTGAAAAATGATATAAAAATATTTTAAGTAAAAAAAGTACTACATTTGTCCCTAAAAAATAGTTTAATTTCAAAAAATTTCTTTGTTCCCAAAGAAGGAGTCCACTTTTAGTGTAAAATTCTTGTATTACCCTCGTTGATAATAAAAATGTATAACATAAATTAAAAAGTAAGGATAAAAATGTAAAATTATACATTAAGTGTGTAATACCTTATAATTTAAAAAATACAAAATTATATTAACTTAAAAGTGGCCTATTTTTTTTTTAAGACAGAGGGCATATTAAAATTCTAAGAATTAATTTTTGTGATATTCAATTGTAAAGAATTTAAAACTTGATAGGTGAAAACTTTTAAGATATTAATAAAAGGAGTTTTATACAAATTTAGAGTTAAACTATAATTTTTAGGGAAAGTCAGAGTTTTAATCTTTAATATTTTAATCCGTGTCATTTTTAGTTTCTAATATTTTAAATTTGACATATTTAGTTATCAAATTTTTACACTTTGATGCATTTAATACAATCAATGGCTATTAAGGCAAGAGGTAACAAAATTTGGCACATGTCACGTAGTCGTTAGTCAATCTTTTAATTTACAAAATTTGAAATTTAGTTCTTTTTATTTTTTTCCTTTCAAATTCTCCTCCTTTAATTACTTTTCCACATAAACTTTTTAATGTTTGAATATTAAAGGATAAAAGGTTAGAATGAAAAAGTAAAAAGAACTAAGGCTGTGTTTGGACAGACAATTTCTATTTGCAAATACTAAAATTCTCAAACAAAAATAAACTATCCAAATACATTTTTATTTCAAAATTTAGAATTCAAATTTTCCTACTCAAATTCCTCTCACATAATTTTAAAAAAAAAAATTCTCTTATTTTTCCCTCCAAAATACTTTTTCTATCAACAAATACCCACAAAAATTTCACATATTCTAATACAATTTTTTCTATTTACAAATAGAACTGCTTTGTCCAAACAAACCATAACTTTTTTACTGGTATAAAGAGTGAGGGCCCTTGGGTTGACCGGTCTAATTGGGTTTGTTCAATTCCAGGTTTGGCTCAAAACAAGAACTGGATCCATGGCTGATTCTTGGTCCAACCAGCTGGTTTGGCCTAACTTGACAATACTACTTATTTTATGTCTTATTCTTTTTTTTTTAAAGAATAAATAGATTTTTTTGTCATTATAATTTCTACTAACTTTGGTCATTATACTTTTTTTTGTCAAAAAAATATTATTATACTTGTTAAAAATGTTTAATTTAGGTCACTCTTTCTCATAACCCTGTTAATTGTAATAAAAATTTGATTCATGTGTTTTACAAACTACTAAATTTAAGGATAAAATTATCAATACAACCACCTTACTTGAAGGCTCCAACAATGGAAAATCAGCAACAAATTTGCTAAAGAGAAGAACACCAAAAGATTGAAGAAATTTAAAACCCTAAAAACTGTTGCTCATCTTTCTTTCTTTGAAGTAATTAAAAATAATCAACAAGTTTCATGAATATGAAAAAAAAATATTCCTACAAAATTAAAAAGCTTCTATGGATGTAAAATTATTGAGAAGCTCCGATGGATCTCAAGGATTCTCCTCCCCATCTCTCTCCCCTATTGCTTATCCTTCTTTAGGAGATTAATCACAAACAACAAGCTTTCATAGATCTATTGTTCTTTTTTCTCAATTGAGAAGTTTTCATTGATCTAAATAATTTTTAAAGTTTTTTTTTATTGATTAAGAATTATACAAATGCTCAATGCTTGAGGTACCAAGTGAGATGATGAGTTTAAGTCTGTCGATAAATTGCAAAATTTATGGACAAGAAATGCCACAATTGTTGCTACATATGCTATTCAGTTAGATTAAATGGGAAATCTTGACATCTAAACTCAGACATATCTGGCTTTATGGTAAGTGGGCAAATGAATACTGGTGAATTTTTTTTATTTATCTTCATTTGTTACACTCGATTTTGCTAAAATTTTTATCTGACAGAGCAAAAACTGAAATTTTGAGGAAATAAATGTTGAAATTTGGGAAGTTAAGGGAAACTATAAAGGTAGTTTGTTGCAGCAACAATAGCTGAGGTTCATCAATTTTGAAGAGTGCGTATGAATTATATTTTAAAATACGTTTTTACACTTTTTAATGTAATAATTATGAGATAAAAACATATTAAAAATTATAAAAATATTTTAAAAAATATAAAATATATTTTTTAAAAGTACAAACCATACACAATCTAAATAATTTTATTTAAAAGTATGGCGAAAGTCGCAACTATTTTTGATTTCAAGTGAATAAAACCTTGGCACTCGCAGTCTTCGTAGAAGAAGTTTTTTTTTATTTTTATCAAAGATCGATAATTATATTAACTTTTGAAAGTTAACCTGTACAATCAATGCCCTCCCACAACAGGACTCTTCTTAGCTCTAAGTACAGCTAAGACAAATTGACCTTAAAGTCACTAGATCAACCCACCTCCCACAAAAGACAAAACAGACCAAAAATAAGTGACGGCATCCAACGGAATAAATCCTTGGATTCAACCATCAGCTCTTACACTGTAATGTTCCAGCCACTATACACCACCCCCCGCTACTTACAAGACAGCCACTGATCAACCGCATGATCCTAGCTCACCTCTATTTGCTTCCAAGAACTCTATCCAAGCATTCCTTGCCATATCCACGATGTGCTTTGGCTCCCACCATTCGTGCTGAAAAACCCAAACATTCCGACCCTTCCACAGCGTCCACAAAATGTAGGCTGTAAATTGAGCCTGGTCCCACCAACTATTCTCCCTTCGCCCGGAGCACAAATCTTGCCACCATTGCTGAAATGTAACCTGTAGACGCCCAGGCAAATCCCAGCCTACTCGGGCCATGTTCCAAACCAACTTGGCACGAGAACAATTGAACAGCATATGCTCCATTGTCTCCTCGGCCTCTCCACACACTGGACAAAAAGGCTCCACCAGGACTTTCCTGTGGTACAACTTGGCATTGAGAGGCAAAATATTGTGATAACATCTCCATAAGAAATGCTTCACCTTACCCGTCACTTTCAACTTCCAAGTGGTCATCCACATACGATGCCTTCGCTCTCTTGCATTCTTGCGCATTACGGTTGTTGCTCGCGGTTGTCCCTCTGCTGCGATCGATGGTAGTGACCCGGCATGAATATGCGAGAATGGGTACCTACCTCATTACCTTGGATTAGGCGCCTAGCCCCCATCCAACCCTTCCACAGCCAAGAAGCATTTTTCTTCTCCATTGCCAACAGCAGTTGATTATTAGGGAAATACTTAGCTTTTATGACTTTGCTCATTAGTAACTCCGGTTGGGAAATAACACGTGAGACTTATTTAGCAAGCAAGGCATCATTGAACAGTTGAAGATCCTGAAAACCCATCCCTCCTTCCTTCTTTGCCTTACTAAGCTCTTGCCACCTCTTCCAATGTATTTTACATTTGCACTTTCTTTCACCCCACCAAAAATTCGCCGTAAGTCGACAAATTTCCTTACACACCCCTACCGGAAGTTTAAAACACCCCATCACATACGTTTTTCACAACTGCTTTGATAAGGATCTCTTTGCTGCCCGCTCAAAGCGAGACTTCCAATTAGATTATTCTTTGCACCTTTTGAATGATAAAGTTAAAAACCTCCTTTTTCGACCGACCAATCCTCATTGGAAGCCCTAAGTAACGAGCATTTGTTTGTTCCCTCACTCCCTCCAGTATTTGACAAATCTCACTCCTTGCCACCTGGGAAATATTATGACTGAAAAACACTGAACACTTATCCAAATTAACTGCTTGGCCTGAAACTTGACTATACTGCTGAAGAATACCCTGTAAAACCTGCGCTTGATGGACATCAACCTCACAAAATAGCAAAGAATCATCAGCAAAGAACAAATGAGTAATGATAGGCCCATTCCGACTAACCCTCAACCCCTTATACTCTCCACAAGCACTAGCCCTTGTAATAAGATGAGAGAGCGCCTCGTAGAAGAAGTTAAAAGGGCAAAAAAAATCCCTTGGGTGCTCTGCTTAAGAGCTTAATGAGCAGGTATCTTAGTTAGTCTCTCCAATGAGGATGCTATTGTTTCTTGCAATCTCCATTCTCCTTTCACTAAATTTATCACAAGTTCCCCGTCTTTTCCGAGTTAGCGTCACCCTACATAAGTACAATAATGGGCAAAGGTAGCGCTGTTGCTCCTCTTGATTGTGCTGCTCATTGCTCAATCCACATGTTTGATGGATGATCTTAATAATTTTTGTTGGTTTATTTTGTTTTTCCTTTATTATAATTCTTTATTTTGGTGAAAGGAATCTACCTAGATTAGTTTTTTTACTGCTAAAACTGAAACAAGAAATACCAAGCAATGTACTCCAAAAAGTTTGGGGAAAAAACAATCGTATGTCAACGGCTTCACTTTCTACCACTAGAGAATTTTACAAATAGTGATGCTGGGATCTCGGGATCCCACTAGTCAAGTAAATGATGAAATGAGGACAAGCACTCGAAAATTGCAAGAGACAGCATCCGGATATTATACCTCGGTTTTCAGCTTATTAATCTCATTAGCCGAGCACCCAAGAATCTTTCCTGCTTCATTGAAGACAGAGAAACAAGCTTCATTTCCTGGATCAGGTAGCTTAAGTCATTACGAGTTTTGGAAAGTTTGAAGGCATGTGTACCTTTTCCTCTTGCAAGATTGGATTACTGATAACATGAAACAGGAAGTCAGTTACAGTAGATAGATTGTTCAGAGCCTTTGGTGTGAGGACTCAAACCAGTCCCAACAGAGGCTTATGAAAGTTTCTTCAACTTCAGAATCAAACCAGTGCAAATAAACATGTAATCTTCAAAAGGATTCATAAAAATTGAGTTGGTTATTTACTCAATGAACAATAGTTTACTGGTTTCTTAGATTCTTTGCTCCAGGTATATCTGGTCTTACTGCTACAATGCTTTTGTTAAATGCATGTAAAGATTCAGCCACCTAAAAAGGGTGGAAGAAAAGTGGAACATATCAATTGTTTGAGCTTAGTAATTATGGTTCATAAGATATTACTTAGTTACTTTGAGTTGAGAAACATGCCCTGAACAGAGAAAAAAGAACAAATTGAGGAAAGGCCAAAAATTTTTGGGCAGAAATAGTTCTACTCGGTGCAACTACAAACTGGAGAAAAAAAATTAAATAGAACCTTATTCAAATGTCGTCAGTGTGATATGTGCTTGCAGGCTGTGGTTTCCCATGCTTCGTTGTTGTTCCAAAATTGGAATAACTGATTCTGAGGCTTTATCAGAGCAGAGCAGCTTGATGATCTTCAAGGTACAAATGTCTCCAAAGCCGGAAGGAATCTCCTCAAGTCTCTTGCAACGATCCACAACAAGTTCCTCAAGGCAGCGAAATGACTCACTGGAAGCATTGAATTTTTCAAGTTTTAATTGGCATAGTTTCAGATATCTGAGTTTTGGGAAATCTCCATCTTCCGAATCCCAATTGGCTCCCTCGCATGCTCGGCGAAGTAATTTGAGAACTTCAAGATTAGGCATCTTCCCAATTGTTGACATGACATTCCATGGTAATTTAAACTCTGACAATGTCAGCTTCTTGAGATTCTCAGGAAAGCTAAATCCTGGAAAGTTGACATAGTCAATGTCGAGAGAAGAACAGCATCCAACAAAATCAATTCGCAGGGATGCCAGTTGATTTAGAGATTCAAACATTGAAAACCATATGGGATGGAACTCTTCTCCGAAACAGCAGTATAAACTCCTGAGCCTTGGTAAACTCCTCAGAAACGACTCATTTTTACAATCACAATCAAGAATTGGTGCACAAAGTGTCTCCAAATCTTGAAAGCAGAGACGAGGACCATTTTGATCTACATCTTCAAAGTTGAAACGAGAGCCATAGATATTAACATGGCTTAAACTTCTCATATTCAACATGGTACCAGGTAGCTCAACAGGTGAGTGAACTTCAAATATTGGTCTTCTCACAATGAGGCTTTGCAGGTTCCACAAGTTAGATATTGATGGTGGAATCATCCTAATATAACTAACCACTACTGACAAGTATCTCAGGTGAACCATTGACATTATTTCATCAGGGATATTACCCACTGACAAACGCACATCCTCCAAATCTAAAATAGTAAGAACTCGACAGTTCGCAAGAAATTTGGGGAGCAAATGAACGAATGACTCTCCTGATGAGATTGAATAGTTAGAAGACAACAATATGGAGTGCACAGGGCTAACAGTTCGCTCCATTCTGGTACCAATAGGTTTTAGGTGGGTAAAATGGCTGATTGTACCAAGGCAAAGCCGATGGTAATTATACTCTTGGGAACTCCAATTATTGACAATAGTACTCGTGTCTGCTAAATGAAAGAAATTATCTCCCACAGCTTTCTCCAAGCACAAATCATACAAGAGATCATGAACAGTGCATGTCTTTATCCCACCCATGGAAGTTCTTTCAGTGACAGAGACTAAACTTTGACAAACAAGATTATCCAAGTACTCTATTGACAAATCTTCTGAGCGCTGCATCTCATTTTCCTTGATAAATCCTTCAGCAATCCAAAGTAGCGTCAATTTTTTGGCACGAACCCATTTACCCTTTGGAAATGCTCCAAAATAAAGAAAGCATGGTTTCAAATGATCTGGTAAATACTTGTAACTTAGCTCTATTATTTGCATGCACCCTTCACTGGCAAGGTGTGATTTCAGATTTTCTTCTACTTTGTTCCACAATTCCAATTTTGGTTCGATCCTTCCAAGAAGAGCAGCAATCAGGACCACTGCCAGAGGCAACCCTTTGCAGTAAATTGCAGTTCGTTTTCCAATCTCTAAGAATTCTGGAGCCCCACCACAACTGGAAAACAACTTCTCTTTCATCAATTCCCAACTTTCCTCATCAGAAAATAATCGGAGAGGATGAGAAATAGAGTTCGGTCTAGCATCTGTAACCAAGTTATGATTTCGACTAGTAAACAGAATTCTACTTCCGTTGCAGTCATTTGGAAGTGATCCTTGCACTTGGCGCCACACATCAACATCCCAAATGTCATCCATAACAATCAGATATCTTTTTCCCTTCAAACTTTTCCATATACGCTCAGCTAGATCATGGATTTCTAGTTTGAGAATTTCTTCAACATCAACCTCTCCAACATCACGTACAATTCCCATCATTAGCTCTCTAGTATTACATTCTTTAGAGACATTACACCACATAATTTCGTGAAAGTGGTATTGAATTGAAGGATCATTATAAATTCTTTTGGCTAAAGTTGTTTTACCTTGTCCAGGCAATCCAGAAATGGAAATGATTGTAAGATCCTTTCGTCCTCCTACAAGCTGATCGATTATTGATCTTGCATCTTCCTTGAAGCCTATAAAAGATCCTTCAGTTGTTGAAGTTGTGGCTTGTGCGATTAAAGCATCACTAGACTCTCTCTCATCACTGAGCTTATTGTTCTTGTACACCTGGTGATCTTGAATCTCCTTGGCCTCAATTTTGATAAGCTTTATGTCTTCTATGATATTGGAAAGAAGTATGTTACTGCACCATCTAGAAGCCTCGCTGAGTGAACTGTACTTAATGACATAGTCTGCCTCGTAAACCACTTTGATGATTCTTGTCCCTAGATCCTTAATTTCCTCATGCTCATTTTGTAGTTCCAAAATATTTTGCGTAATAGGCCTGAGCAATGCTAGCTCCTCCCGTACTTTTTGAACCTCATGCTTCACGTGAGCAATTAGGTTCACTTCCATTTCCAGCATTTTCTTAAGATTTTCTAAGAAAAAATCCAGGAATGCTATTGCATTTGTCCTGGGAAAATTGGATTCACATGAAAGTTGAAACCGATCATAACGTAACATCACCTCAGCCTTGAATCTATCAATCTTCTGAAGAAAATCAGAACAGTTGGTCTTTGACAGGGAAATGCCCTCCATCATTTCATCAACATGGATCGAGGAAATAACAGATGGCACCTTGTTGATGAGAACATCAATAATTAGTGTCAAATTCAATTCTTCATCCTCTGAGTCCTCCAGGGATCCCTCCGTGACAAATGTTAACAATAATATCAACCCCCGGCGAAGGATTTCAACACCATCCAAATTTTCGAGAAGAAAGTCAACATATAATTGAATGAGTTGACGAACTTTTTCAATTTCAAAATCGTGATACCTCGTTGCTGTAAATACGTTGAAGTACAAAATCATGACCTCTGGAGTGTAAGGCATTGTTTTCTGCATCAAATCAGAAAGCACAGTCGCTTTGGTGCATGCCTGGTTTTTATCCATGTCATCAATCCAATACAGGCAGACTAGACGAGACATGTGATTAGCCCAGGTTCGAGTGTGAAGTAAGAGTTCATCAAACCTCTCACTTGTAGTCTCCATCTCCCACTCAGAAACAAGGTGAACAAAATTCCTGAATAACTTTAGCTTTTCCTCAATGAACCAAATCTGTTGCTTTAAAGGAGCAATCACATGAAGGTTCAAATTCAGAAGCTCAAGATTATCCAGGATAAAGCCAATGAAATCATCCGTCTCCCTTGCATAAACTGAACGGCTAAGATTATTGAAGGACTTACACTTGAATGCGCCGCCCAAGAGAATAGTGCAACCTTTTCTGACGTGAGGCTTGAAGGCGTTAAATTTGTCCACAAAATGAGAACTCATATGCAGATCTTTATTTGCTTCTGCACGGTACTCGATGACTGTTCTTCCCAATTCATTGCTCATAGTTCTGATGAGAGGGAGCAAACCCAGATCATTTTCTGTTTCATCCTCAAACTCAAAGCCCCAAAAAAACATTTTAAAGAATCTCAAATCCAGTTGCATGCTCCGGATGGGATTCTTCAAATCAGGATTTTGGGTTAGTTCATCATCCCGTAACCCTTTCAATACTTCAAGTGCAGGATCAACACAGGATCTATAGGTTTCCCTATCCATTTTCAATCTCACAATTCTGTATGCAGAATCAACAAATGAACAGAAACAACCAACCGTCTTTGTTTTTCTTTGGATTGGACGTGGACAATATCCCTTCAAAAAGCCTGCAGGCAAAACTGAGGTGCTCTTTTATCTTATTTCGATTGACAGCAATCTAAATGATCAGAATTTGTTTAAAATTGGCACAATATTGCATTGCTTAGACTGTGACGAAGTTGAAGAAAGATAAACAACTATTTTATACATGACATATTCAGCTAATCTAGATCTATATAACGTTACTGCATTGGAAAGGACTCTATTGTTATCAATGCCTTGGCTTCCCAACATAAATTGAATGCTGATTCTGGTAGCCTATTTTACCCAAATAAACTGGAAATTCAGCATTAGTCAATTCAGTTTCTTTACTAACTTGCTAACTCAACTTCTATTACAACTAATAACTGGAATTACAGTTTTCTAATGAAAATGTGCTTCTCATCATGGAAGGCGTGGATCCTTCTATAATATTTTTCTGACACAATACTTTGTCCTAATCACCCGAGAAAACAATTTTCGAATGGATGGATGAAAAATTACGTCTTGGTTAATTATATTTACCTCCAGTGAAATTTAATTAATTTCATTATCAATTAATTCTTAATTGATAATTTTAAATTATTATTGATCACTCTAGGGTTCTTTATTTGCAATTTTTCTTTTTTAACATCTCTTCATGACTAACTAAATTTAGGTATTTAATTAGAGACTAATCAACAAAATAAAGTACGACAATAAAAATTAATGAGTTTTGTCATTCAAAGGAATTTGAAAATTTTCACTAAAAGGATCAGATAAAAACAACAACAAAATAATATTAACATATACCAAAAATAGTACAATACATACCTTGTTAATGGGGAATTTCCTATTCATGAGCAAATATAATGATATGTAAACCTTTGCCTTCCTTTATATCTTCTTCCGATCGAGAGATCTCAACAAGATTTGAGATTCTTCACTCCTCGTTTCTTTGTAAAGAGAAGAGAGAAAATGAAAATGGCTATTTGTTTTCAGCTTTAAGAGTTAAAACCCAGGGTTGAATGACTTTAGGATACAGATAAGGGTTGTGCAGTTGTGCTTGAAAGAAACTTTATGCCTATGTAATGGGAATAAAATATTCACCCAAAAGTTAAAACGTAATACAACAATGCAATCATTAGTGGAAGAATAATATATGCATGCATTATGGAAAATGGGCCCAAAAATTAATATTTTTGCACAGATAAAGTTTAGTGGTTTATCATCCATGATTCATTCTTAATTTTTTAAGCAAAAAATTTAGCTCTCAATTATTGATGTGTAGAAAGACAAAAATGGATTTTTATTAATGTGCATGAGAATTGTATGATAATAATAATAATAAACCTTCATTATTTTTAGTGAAAAATTAAAATGGTTTTCTTTAGCACTATGAGTATTAACAAGCAAAAAATCTTTGGAAAGAAGAGGCAATATGCTTTGTCTTCTAGAATGTGAAAAAAAAGTTATAGAATAATAATAAATCTTAATTATTTTAGTGAAAAATTAAAATGGTTTTTTCTAGCACTAACAAGCAAAGTATCTTCCGAGAGTAGAGGCAAATATCGTTTGTCTTCTAGTATATGAAAAAATATTTTCTAACTTATATCATTTCTATAACTTATATTCCTTTTTGTCTAAAAAAAAAGTTTAATTTTAAAAACATTCTTTTGTGAAAAAAAAAGGTGTATTTTTAATGAAAATTTTAAAGTATTCTTATTAATAATAATGTGTATGGCTCATCATTACAAAATAGGGATAAAAATATAATTATACCTTATAACTTATAATTAATCAAAAATAAATTCTTTTTCTTTTCAAAACAAGGAGAGTAAAATTTTTCCTCCTAAATGAATTTAACTGCATCACCCTATGTGACAAATAGGATATATGAAATGATTTCTCTTACAATGTGTATAATACAAAAACGTTTTTTTAGGTAATCTCCGATACACTTGTACTATGATTTGTTGGTTTTAATTGAGTATGCAATAGATCTATATTTTTTGTTTTTTGACTTTATCATTTTTAGTCCTTTCATACTCTTGATTCGAGACTTCAACATCATGAAACGAGATCTTGAAAAGCATAATTTTTAAGATCCATATTTTTTTCGCTTAAGCTCAAGCTTTTAAAGGTGTGTAAACTATATTTTAAAATATAATTTTACGTTTTTTGAGATAATAGTTATTAGATAAAAGATATATTAAAAATTATAAAATATTTTGAAAAAAAGAAAAAATTCATTTTAAAAATGCAAATCATACACACTTTAAATAATTTTAATTGAAAACACATACTTTTGTATGGTGAAAATCACGCCTATTTTTTATTTTAAGTAAACAAGTGAAATAAACACCGTGCGATACGCGGAGCATATAACATAATGTCCTCTACTAAATAATATAAAATAGAATTTTATTTATAGTTAATTAATTCTATATCATTAATTTGTGCGGAATTTTTTTTTCCTTTTAAATGTCTACATTATATTATTAAAATGATAAATTAAAGAGTTACTTGCTTTTTTTTTTTTTTTTTTTTGGTAAACAAGGGAACATGATGAAAATAAATATATATATAAATAATGAGGTTATTTAATAAGACAAACGCTGTAGTTTAAATGATGTTGAAATTACAACAGTTACGACAAAAATATCTAAATGATTAGAAGGGGTAATTTGGCACTACATTAAATGTAAAAAAAAAAAAAGGAATTTAACAATACATTGTTAAAATGAAAAATCATGTATCTACGTTATTAATTTTATGTGGAAATTTCTTTTTTTGAAGGTTTATATTACATTGTTAAAATGATAAATTTAAAAGTTAGTTCTTTTTCTTATAAATGAAGTATGCTGAAAATAAATAACTTTGAAAATGAATGAATTTATTTTTAGTGGACAAAGTTAGTGAATAACACAAGTGCAATGGCTGAAATAATAGAGAGTAGAATGCTTCAGATGGGAAAAAAAATTTCAGACTAAAATGAACAACACATGCGATGTGGTGCATGTTATTTAATGCCTAATATTAATTATTACGTATTATAATTTTGTTAATAATTAAATTACAGTTGATGCTAATATTATTAATTTATTTGGAGCTCACTTTCTTTGAAAATACTCATTATATTGATCAAATTATAAAATCTAAATTCGACAATTTGTCTCGTGAACTATGAAATTTGTTCAAATTAGATAATTATATAATTCAATAATCTACTTTTCATGTTAGCCAAACCATATTTAACTATTGAAATTGATGTGCATTAGAAGTGCAATGACCAAAACAACTTCAAAAGAAAAAAAATGATTAAAATAAAGAAAAGTTTGAAAATTGAAGCAAGTTCTAAAATTAAAGGAAGTTAGAGTAAGAACTATACATGTTTTCTGATAAAAAATATAGAGGACCATTTGCTTTTCCGGAAGATGTTGGAAGTTTGTCTTCAATAACATGCTTTCATAATAACTATCTACAAATATTTTACAATCACCTGAACTATATTATATCCTCAAGCAGGAAAATGATTACAGAACACAATGGAAACCATAATCTAAGCAGTACAGGCAATAAACAGTTACATGATGCATAAGTCTCAATGTGTGTAAAAAATATGTAAAATACCTTTCAGTATGCAATAGAAAGACTCTTAAATTCGTCAAATATTCGATCTTTAATTTCACTACTTTGTGCGTCAGCAAAGACTGAAAAAACTTGTTTTGGAGGATTAACCACACGTTTTGTTGCGGACACATTATACTGCAACAGTCTGTAGTATAGCAATGCCCTATCATGAACATCCTGCAAGCAAAGAAAGATTAAACCAAATGTTTCTGCTCAAGACCTAGACAAAGCTCGATACATTAAACTAAAACTTCAACTTTACCACTGATAAAAAGTTGTAAAGGAAGAGGGAAAAAAATACAATATACCTGATGAAATTCAGCAAGACAGGCAGCCAAGGCAGCTCCCAATGGTTTCTGTGTTTCTGGTGGTCTTCTCAAGAAGCACTTCATAACTGCAATGAATATGTGCAATCAAACCTGCAAAAGACAATTGAGTTGATTTAAACGTTCCAATCGCAACTACTACTCAGTAGAGCATTTCAAAAATAATGCATACCTCCGCAGAGTGTTTCTCATTCCAGTTCTCAATAAGACTCTAAAATATAGGAAGCATTTTGCGTGTCTTGAGTATACTCTCCCAGCATCCAAATGAGAGCAGCCTTGGCTTTAGGTTCTTGCACATTCTTGCTACTGATGTTCCCCACAACTGCTATACAATGTTGCCTCCACTGGGGGTACTTCCTCCAGAGATCTTTCACAAGAACCTACAAGGAATAAAACATCACTGGAGAGGAGTAAGGACTACAGCTTGCTCTGATAATCCTTAAGTCCAACATCTTTTTAACCAACCGTTCTATTTCTAATTTTTGCAAATTAGCATATCCATGGGGCCTCACATTGATTGGCTCAGTGCCTAATTTTAGGAAAATTTTATGATCATAAGTTCTTTAAGGAGGTAGTCCTTTAATTTCCTCAAAAAATCAGAATAATCTCTTAACAATGTATCAATAGCCTCAGTGAATTGCATCTTATCCTGTCATAGAGATAAGGAAAATGCTTGAGGCTTATTCTGTTCAACTTGCATGGAGGGTTGGCCTGAGTTTCTGTTCCTTGGATCATGCACAAATAGGCTGAGGAAATCTATGAAGGTTGCTACAGCGCTTGCTGCATTTTGGACTTCTATGGTAGTTTAACGGGAGTAATGGTGGATCCTCTCCGCACCACCCTTCTACTGTTGTACTGAAACTCCATCTTGAAAGTGCCAAAGTTCCACTCAATGTTGTCCAAAGTTGATAACCATTGGAACCCTAAAAGCATTTCACAACCCTCTATTGGCAGCACCATCGTGTCAAAATTAAACTCTTGACCCTGAATCGTCCAGCATAATTTAGGGTACTATCTAGTAGCCTGCAGTTTGTTCCCATCTGCTATTACCACACTCATAGGAGCAATTACCTCAGGTTATGGTCCAAGCCTTGCTACTATTTCAAGATGCGCAAAAGTATGAGAATTTCTTCCATCAACAAGAATACTCGCAGGTTGCTTTTCCACATGTGCAATGACCCTCATAGTATTAAACCTGGGTATGATGGTTCCTGTCATTGCATGAATGGATATGCGTGCTTGCTCTTCATTTTTTGGAATTGCTAACACTTCTTCTTCCTGAAGCCTATCATCTGTCGCTTTTTGCTAGTTCCTCTATCATCTCTATCTTCTACAATTGCTGCTTGTTACATTTGTGATCCAACTCATATTTCTCATTGCACCAAAAAATAGTCCCTTGGCCGGTTTTTCATCCATCTCTGCAGTGCACAGAGTTCTTGAAGGGTTCCTGTGGATCTGCTCATTGCTTTTATGAGGTAAAGATAACAGTGGACTGAGATCCTGAACAGGTTCTATTAATAGAGGAGGTCTGAGAAGGAAATTTGGCACTTGTAATTGTACTTCCCCTTGCAACAGTAGCGAGGTTCTTCTCCTCCAAATTGCCCAAACAGTAAGCATTTGGGCATAAAAATTCTCACTGATAACTATAAATTCTTGAGCCTTCATTTTTCAAAACAATTGAAGCTCAAAGGACTCTAAGTCCTTAACCTATATCAACAGATGCTGCAGATGAACCACAGATTTAAGGACGCAACTCTTCAGCTTCATTTCAGGAAGAGGGAAGAATACCGAACAGAATAATATTGTGCAAACAACGACTATATGAAGATGCAAGGAGTCAAGATACCTCTTGTCATTAGCATTTAACAAAAACATGATATTACAATCTAGTATGAGAAAGACCCTCCCCCAAGACTCAATATTGGTATAAAATGAAAAACAAACATGCACGACCGGAATAAACCAGATGCATGCCCTCATTATACAACTGTGGTAACTTCTAATACTCCATATGTACGTTTAAATGTTTATAGTTCTTCAGCCAATTTTTCATTTGTGATGCAAAACGCTTCATTTAATAATGCATGTTTAAAAGTATGCAGGATTGGTTACAAAATCATATTAGTAGTTGCTGAGACTTCTTTTGGACAATTAGATTCATAATGCACCAAAATTCCCATTTTTTCCTAATTGCTAGCATAGAATAGTATGTTTATTGGACGCTCTACTAGAATTGCAAAAAACGTTTTGGTTCAAACAGGATGAGGTGGAAGCTTTGCAATTGATCCTGCTTTATCAGATTATATATGACTGGTCAAACACTATGATTCTCTGGGTTATCGAGTATCTCATCTATTCAGAGGTACAACTTGGAAATTAAATCTGACCAAAGATCTTACCTTTAGGAGTTAACAAGGAGCTTCCAAGAGCAGTTCGCCACTAAAGAAGGAGCTTGGCTCGGCCGCAGCTAAGTTGGGGGCTACTTAGGGCCAGAGTCAGAGGAGCTTGGCTAAGGCGACCTCTGCCTCACTGCAGATGGCATCGAAGGCATCAACAACGGCGGCAAAAGCAGAGGACCGTTGGTCCAAAAGGGCAGAGACGACCCCATTGCTAATGGGCCTATTTGGATTACTCTGAATGAGGTTCAAAGGCTGAATTTTTATTTGTTTCTCTCGCAGAATTCTGCAAGTCCTAATATCCAGAGAGGCCCGCCGGAAGGAACAAGGAAATCCTTTCTTAAATTACATAATATTACTTAGTTTCCTAATTGTTAATGTATATGTCTCATTTTCGATTCTGAAAGGGTTTGGGATTGGGGCTGCTGTTTCCGAACGCAACAACTCTCCAAAATCTAAACGCTACTTACCTTATATATATCATCGGCAGTAATTATGGAAACATTCATTCGATCATCATCATGTGGAGGAAGTACAAGAAATTGGGTTCGGGGTCCTACGGCACGGTGCATTTAGCCGCGGCCGATGATTCCTTCTCCTTGTCATCACCATCGTTCGCAGCAGTGAAGTCGGCGGAGTTGGAGAATTCTGTCACTTTACAGAGAGAAGCTCAGTTCTTGAAGGAATTTAGGGGCAATCCCTACATTGTCCAGGGCTACGGAGAAGACGTCAGCTTGGAAGAAAATGGCGAATGTTTTTACAATCTCTTGATGGAGTATGCTTCCGGAGGGACTCTTGACGAATTAATTGAGAGATATGAAGACGGTATGCCGGAATCCCATGTGGCCAGTTACACATACATGTTGCTTAAAGGCCTTTCTGACGTTCATAGCAAAGGGTTTATTCACTGCGACATCAAGCCTGGAAATATTCTTGTTTTTCCAAGTCAGCAGGGTTTAAGCCATCTGAAACTTGCCGATTTTGGGCTAAGCAAGCATGAAATAGAAAACATAAAAAAGTTTCGAGGAACCGCATATTATGGAGCGCCAGAATCTTTAAAATTGGGATTACAAGGGACGGGAGCAGATATATGGTCATTGGGATGTGTAGTTCTAGAGATGATGAATGGCCGAAAACATATTGGGGAAGAAGATAATTGGTCTCTAGAGATAATAAATGGCCGAAAGCATATTTGGAAAGAGGAAAATAGGTTTGAGGCAGAGATACCAGAATATGTATCAGTATGGGGAAAAGATTTCTTGGATAAATGCTTCATGGATGCGGATTCAAGATGGAGTGCAGAGATGCTTCTTAATCATCCTTTCATCATCAAAGGAAATATTAGTCGAATTGTTTGCCCTCCGGGATTT
Organism: Gynochthodes officinalis; assembly: GCA_020080225.1. Lineage (NCBI taxonomy): Eukaryota > Viridiplantae > Streptophyta > Magnoliopsida > Gentianales > Rubiaceae > Gynochthodes > Gynochthodes officinalis. Next base: position 2,643,467 of record CM034625.1, on the reverse strand, counting down.
GAATTCAGTAGAACTTGTCATACACCTTTTGGCTCTCACTGGATCACCACAGAAGGGATGTTTTCTTCGTCAACTTCAGCTAGAACAAAGCAACAATGTTCGACCAAATGTTATCAACTCTTTCCCGAAAACCAAGGTCTTAATACGTTTGTTGCTTATTAAGATAGAGTAGGAGATGTATTGATGTAAACTCAATGACTTTCTTCAAGTATATAATCAATCTGATGAATTTGTTTAATATAGTAGTTTTAAATTTGTGGAATATTTCAAAAATAAAGATTTTGGTCCACTTTATTTACTTTACAAACAATGATCATGGAAAAATTTATGTGAAGATGCCAAATTAATAATATAATATAGAGGATTAGTTGTGCCAAATTCTTAATAAGGGCGATTTTTTTATATCCACAAATAAAAGTATTTTTTCAAATAAAATTGTCTTTTATACCATGAAATTAATTTAAATAAATTTGTATACACATTTTTTTTTATCACAATACATGATCATAACTATTTTTCATTTGATTTAAACATTTCTTATTTGGATTTGTGCTTAGATTAATTCTCAATTTTGCCACTGAGTCTTGCTGTATTTAAAGAAATTTCATAAGTTCAATTATCATCATCGAAAATAAATCAACTCGAGAATTAATTTAGAGTCAAGTCGTAAAAGTGGTGATTGGACATTTAAAGATAAAGAATTAAATTTTCACCAATAGCTTGTATAGCAAATTAATTTTGATATTCAAAAACAAAAAGCCACTCTCATTCTTGCCATTGGGATAAGGGCAGATTATCAGGCAATTAGCCAATTTAATTAATTTAGGATCTGTTTGCCGGTTTCTTTGGTTAGACTTGGTCTAGTCAAACATTAGCTCTATGTGTCTGTAGTCAGTTGGTAGTTGAGCAGATTATGCATCCTGTTTTTTTGCTATATTTGTTATGAGTCTCTTTTGTATTTGCCTATATAAAGGCTTAGAGTTCTGAATAAAAGTACGGCTTCCAATTCATCCCTCCCTAGTGTTTTACTTTGCATAAAACTCTGATATCCTTTGTTTTACTGCAATAGTGGTATCAAAGCCACAAGAAGTCATTTTGTGAGTGCAAACACGTGAGGTCAGAGGGTCCACCTATAGCAACAACATTTCTTCATCTAACCCATGACTACAGAGTCCAGTTTTGTGCAAGCAGCCATCCCACACTTTGATGGTCACCATGACCATTGGAGCATGCTAATGGAGAACTTTTTACTATCAAAAGAATATTGGTCAGTCGAGTCTGGAATTCAAGCACCAGAAGATAGCTCGTGTATGACTGAAGTTCAAAAAATAGAATTTGAAACCAGAAAGCTAAAGGATTTGAGAGCAAAGAATTATCTCTTTCAAGCAATTGATCGTTCTATCCTGGAAACTATTCTTTGTAAAGAAACTTCCAAGGATATTTGGGACTCTATGAAGAAAAAAATACTAGGGCTCTATCAGGGTGAACCGAGCACAGCTTCAAGCTTTACGAAGGGATTTCGAAACTCTGGCAATGAAGGATGGAGAATCTGTCACCAGTTATTGTGCCAGAACAGTGAAGATAAGTAACAAGATGAGGTTCCATGGTGAGAAGATGGAAGATGTTACCATCATGGAAAAGATTCTACGCTCTTTGACACCGAAGTTTGACTATGTTGTATGCTCAATTGAAGAATCCAAGGACATTGATGCACTCTCCCTTGATGAACTCCAAAGCTCCTTGATAGTCCATGAACAGAAGATGAACAGAACTTCAACTGTAGAGGAGAAAGTTTTAAAGGCCTCCACTCATTCTTCAAGCTCAAGAGGAAAAGGTAGAGGTCGAGGAAGGGGAAGAGGCGAGAGGAGACGCGAAGCAGAGATGGTAGCAAACAAGCCAACACTGATGATGGTCAAGGCAAGGGCAGAGGACGAGATCAACAGTTTGACAAGTCAAAGGTACAGTGTTTTAGGTGCCATAAGTTTGGTCACTATCGTTCTAAATGTTATGCTAACTTGCCTAACGACAAAGAAAATGGAGAAAAATCGAATTTTACAGAAAACAAAGAAGTAGAGACTTTGTTAATGGCGATTCATACGAATCAAGATTCTCACAACTCACAACTATGGTATGTGGATACAGGCTACAGCAACCACATGTGTGGTAATAAATCTTCTTTTACTTACTTAAAGGAAGATTTTCACAATACTGTGAGTTTTGGAGATTGCTCTACTGTGAATGTACTAGGGAAAAGTGACATTAATATAAAAACCAAGAATGGTTTTATAGAAACAATCTCCAATGTTTTCTATGTTCCTGATTTAAAAAGTAATTTGTTAAGTGCTGGTCAATTACAAGAGAAGGGTTATGTAATTACTATCCAGAAAGGTGTTTGTGAAATATATGATCCTTCTAGGGGTTCTATTGCTGTTCTGCAAATGAGTTCAAATAGGTTGTTCCCATTGAAGATTGAATGTGTTCAGACTTGTTTGATGGTTGCTGTAAAAGACCCCTCATGGCTTTGGCATTTCCGATATGGTCACTTGAGTTTTGGTGGCCTAAAACTCTACAACAAAAAGATATGGTGACAGGTCTTCCTCAAATTACCATTCCTTCCCAAGTTTGTGAAGAATGTGTTGTTGGCAAACAACATCGTTCTCAATTTCCTCAAGGAAAGTCATGGAGAGCAAAAAATGTCTTGGAGCTGGTTCATTCTGACATTTGTGGGCCGATAAATCCAACTTCAAATGGAGGTAAAAGATATTTAATCACCTTCATTGATGATTACTCACGGAAAACTTGGGTTTACTTTTTACAGGAGAAATCAGAAGCTTTTAGTACATTTAAAAGCTTCAAAGCTCATGTTGAGAATAAACAGGAAAAATATTAAAACTCAACGCACTGATCGTGGTAGAGAATATTGCTCCAAAGAGTTTGAAGATTTTTCCAACACTTCCGGCATTCGAAGAGAGTTGACAACTACGTACACAGCCCAACAAAATGGTGTGTTAGAGAGGAAAAACAGAACCATTCTCAATATGGTGAGAAGCCTACTAGCAAGAGGCAGAATTCTGAAGAGTTTTTGGCCAAAAGCAGTAAATTGGAGCATTCATGTGTTGAATAGAAGTCCAACCTTTGTTGTTCAAAACATGACACCAGAAGAAGCTTGGAGTGGACGGAAACCAGCTGTAGATCACTTCAGAATTTTTGGCTGCATCGCTTATGCTCATGTCCTTGATGAGAAACGGAAGAAACTTGATGACAAAGGAGAAAAATGTGTATTCTTGGGTGTAAGCGAAGTATCAAAGGCATACAAGTTGTTCAATCCTTTGACAAAGAAGATAGTGATCAGCAGAGACATGATCTTTGATGAGGAGAACACTTGGAATTGGGATAGGCAGTAGCCTACTCCAATTATAGTTGACAGTGAACTTAAAGGAGAAATGTAGCAGCCTATGCAACAAACTCCAGCAGCTCCCACACCACAGAATTCAACTCCAGTAGCTACGGAAGTTTCTACTGAAGTAGTTGAAGCAAAACATGCTCAAAAAAAGCCATCATGGATGTTAGACTATGAGGTAACTGGAGTTCATCAAATTGAAGATCCAATTACTCACTTTGCTTTATTTTCGGATTGTGACCCTACAACCTTTGAGAGTGCTGTCCAAGAAGAAAAATGGAGAAAAGCAATGGATGATGAAATTGATGCCATTACAAGAAATGACACCTGGGAGCTCACTGATCTTCCTTAAGGGCACAAAACAATTGGTGTAAAGTGGGTCTTCAAAACAAAGCTCAATGAGAATGGTGAAGTTGATAAGTATAAGGCACGTTTGGTGGCCAAGGGATACAAGCAGGAATATGGGATTGACTATACATAAATTTTTTCTCCAGTTGCAAGACATGACACAGTTAGATTAGTTGTTGCATTGGCGGCACAGAATTCTTGGCCGATTTTCTAGCTGGATGTCAAATCGGCTTTCTTACATGGATATTTGGAGGAATAGGTATTTCTAGAACAACCACCTGACTATGTTAACCATGGAAGTGAGCATAAGGTGTATATTGAAAAGCTAGCTCTTTATGGACTGAAACAAGCCCCACGAGCTTGGTACGGTCGCATTGAGGCCTATTTTTTAAAAGCTTGTTTTTCAAAATGTCCTTATGAGCACACACTTTTTGTTTAAATTGGAGATGGAGAAAAAATTCTTATGGTTTGCTTGTATGTTGATGATCTCATATATACTGGAAACTATGATGCTATGTTTAAAGAATTTAAAAGATCTATGATGGATGAGTTTGAAATGTTTGATTTGGGTATGATGCATTACTTCCTTGGCATAGAAGTTGTGAAATCAGGTGCTGGAATTTTTATTTCTCAAAGGAAATACATTGGAGAAATTTTGGAAAGGTTTTAGATAAAGGCTTGTAATCCTGTTAGCACCCCAGCAGAGTTTGGTTTGAAGTTACATAAAGATCATGGAGGAAAGAAGGTGGACAGCACACTTTACAAACAAATTGTTGGCAGTTTAATGTATCTAACTACAACAAGACCAGATATAATGTATTCTGTTAGCTTGATCAGTAGGTATATGGAAAATCCTACAGAAATGCATTTGTTAGCAGCCAAGAGAATCCTTCGATACTTACAAGGAACTAGAGATTTTGGGTTATTTTATAGGGCTGGTGGAAAATCAATTTTATATGGGTTTACTGATAGTGATTATGCAGGCGATCAAGATGATAGAAGGAGCACTTCAATGTTTTTATGGTTGGCACAGGTGCTGTTTCATGGTCATCTAAGAAGCAACCGATTGTTACTTTGTCAAGTACAGAAGCTGCATTTGTTGTTGCAACGGCTTGTGCTTGTCAAGCTATTTGGCTTAGGAGAATTCTTGAGGAGCTACAATTTAAACAACCAGGATCTACCACAATTTTTTGTGACAACACCTCAGCCATTAAGCTTTCAAAGAATCTAGTCCTACATGGAAGGAGCAATCATATTGATGTGAAGTTTTATTTTTTAAGAGATCTCACTCAGAGTGGGGAAATTGATTTGAAGTATTGCAGAAGTGATCAGCAGTTAGCAGACATATTTACTAAACCTCTCAAAGTTTTAGTTTTTGAGAATTTGAGGCAGTTAATAGGAGTTTGCATCTTTAGAAATTCTGCTTGTAATTAAATTGAAGCTAGAAAGTTTTCAGTTTAAGGGAGGGTTTGTTAGCTGATTTCTTTGCTTAGACTTGGTCTAGTCAAACATTAGCTCTATTTTTTTGCAGTCAGTTAGTAGTTGAGCAGATTATGCATCCTGTTTTTTTGCTATATTTGTTATGAGTCTGTTTTGTATTTGCCTATATAAAGGCTTAGAGTTCTGAATAAAAGTACGGCTTCCAATTCATCCCTCCCTTGTGTTTTACTTTGCATAGAATTCTGATATCCTTTGTTTTACTGCAACAGGATCAAATTGTAATTGTGTTAGCTGTAGGTTTAGCAAAAGTAAATCCACATAATATAGAGTCGAAATTAATTGAACTTGAGCTTATTATAATTCTAATTATAATTATAATGACTCAAGCTCTTGCTCGATTTGAAGTGTTCGATTGAGCTCAAAACCAATATTTGAATTTCTATAAAGTATAAAGTATTCAGAAAAATGTCCTGCAAAACCACTATTTCAGACTAGTATGATATTAGGCTTTGCAAAATAGGGGCATGGAAGAGAGGCTCTTAAACTATTCCAAGAGATGGAAAGGTTGAGAGATGACAACATTAAACCTGATGAAGTAACATTTTTAGGAGTTTTGTCTGCTTGCAGCCACACTGGTGATGTTGATGAGCGTTGGCATTATTTTCAGACTATGAGCCAGACTTGGGGTATTGAACCAAGGATTGATCATTTTCACTAAAATGATCAGATAAAAACAACAACAAAATAATATTAACAGATACTAAAAATAGTACAATACATACCTTGATAATGGGAAATTTCCTATTGAGCAAATATATATTATATGTAAACCTTTGCCTTCCTTTATATCTTCATCCGATGGAGAGATCTCAACAAGATTTGAGATTCTTCACTCCTCGTTTCTTTGTAAAGAGAAGAGAGAAAATGAAAATGGCTATTTGTTTTCAGCTTTAAGAGTTAAAACCCAGGGTTGAATGACTTTAGGATATAGGTAAGGGTTGTGCTTGAACTAAACTTTATGCATATGTTAAAAAGTAATACAGCAATGGAGGAATAATATATGCATGCTTTATGGAAAATGGCCCCAAAAATTAATATTTTTGCACATATAAAGTTTAGTGGTTTATCACCCATGATTCATTCTTAATTTTTTAACCAAAAAATTTAGCTCTCAATTATTGATGTGTAGAAAGACAAAAATGGATTTTTATTAATGTGCATGAGAATTGTATAATAATAATAATAATAAACCTTCATTATTTTTATTGAAAAATTAAAATGGTTTTCTTTAGCACTATGAGTATTAACAAGCAAAAAATCTTCGGAAAGAAGAGGCAATATGCTTTGTCTTATAGAATGTGAAAAAAAAAGTTATAGAATAATAATAAATCTTAAATTAAAATGGTTTTCTTTAGCACTATGAGTATTAACAAGCAAAAAATCTTCGGAAAGAAGAGGCAATATGCTTTGTCTTCTAGAATGTGGCCACATTGAATCCTTTATTACACTTTCTTGTGTTATTTTCTATTACATATTCTAATAAATTAATTTAAATCGCGTAATTTATATTAATATATAAATTATTATTATCCACTTTCATCCTATTTCATTTTAATATTAAACTTTCTATTTTTTATATCCACACTATATTTTAATAAGATTCTATAATTTTTTTTTACACTAAAAATTTAAATAAATACAACCTAATAATAAAAAAGCGAACCCTTAACATTAAAATTTATTATGATGAAAATAAATATCAATTGTAATTAAAATTTATTATGATGAAAATAAATATCAATTGTATAAACATTAACACAAATTACAATATTTATACCAATTTATCAAAATATATAATAAGAAATGGTGAAGAAAAAATGTTAAAAGAAATCCTTTGCCCAAAGTTAAAGTCGTTGAGAATTATGAGTATTTTCTCACATAAAAAAAGTTGAATGAATTAAAAAAATTAAAAAATAAAATATACCATTGGAATTTCATTAAAATTTCTCAGTGAAATTTAAATTGTGCTTTCAGGTAATAGAACTATCACTGGATTGTTGGCCTAATTCTTGTCAAATTCTAGTGATCATGTTGGAATCGGACTAACGAGCAATGATTGTCAATATCTGGTAGTCTGACCACCGGTGGCTACCATAATTTTAAAATTAAAAAATAAAATTCATTTTATTAATGATACATATATTAAAAAATTTTAAAAATAATTAAATTACTATTATCTAATATTACTTAATAATTACTCATTTAACTAGACCCATCGGTATACTAAAACCCACCTAATAAAATTTCATCATAATGAAATCATTTTCATCTATTGTCAATGAATATTTTTAATAAGTAGAAAAACCTAATAGTTCGTATCCCATTAAGTACCATTAGGATTGGGACTAGGAAATTTTGTCATCCCTAGCCGGATTGATTGAACATTTATTTGAACTATTTATTTGTAAATGATATCCACAATATTCGTATATATTTATTTTTCATTTTCAAAAAATTTTCAGGAGAACAATTGGTCGGGTTGTTGAAGCCCCCAAAATTAATTCAGATTTTCAAACTAACTATAATTGATTTGTAGTAGTAGTGGACCAGTTCGAATCCCACAGGGAGCTATGTGTTGAGGGGGTTTCTTAGCACTTGAGATGAAAAGAAAATTAAAAGAAGAAGTTTAATACCAGCTCTAATAGTAATAAATAAAGAAAAATTATAAAAGAAATTACTAGAAATATGTAAAAGAATTACTTCAGTCTTACCAGGCTCCAATCCAAGGAAGTGTAGTTGTACCGAATATATCTAGATCATAGGATTCTAAAGACACTTTTTCATTCAAGCATTTAACCGAAAATTTTGCAGGATAACCATGACAAAATTTTGAGTTTTCCTATTCTATTTGTTTGAATCTAGCATTCACAACAAACCTTACTAACAAATGACTAGGGGCGAGAGCGTTCCATATTATTTGATAGTAGCACTAAGAACTTTGAAAACAGTTAAAACAAAAACCAATAATTGAGATAGCTACAATTGAAAATTTTTGTATCATTAATTGCCTTTAAATCATAAATGCATGATTACTGTCACTTTACACACGCAAAAAGATTTAAGTGCTACTTGTACTAATTGTTCCGGACAATTACGGATCAAGAACAAATAGATAGCTATAGGAAGAAAAATGAAAATAAGTTATCAATTTATTTATCATTCAAAATCCATAAAAATAGAATGCAAGAAATAATGATTACTTGAATGCAAAAAGATTATGAAACTATGAACAAAATCTCATTAAATATATTGGTATTAACACCCCTTGGAACGGGATGAAAGTAAATTAGCCACTCATGGTAGCAAAACTATTCTAACTTTATTATAAAAGGAAAGAAAAGTACAAAAGAAAGGAGAAATTCTACAAAAAATTGAAGGAAAAAACTTATGTCTTCCAAGTTCACTAGCCCTCCTATTTATAACATTCTTCTCTAACAACCTCCCTTAAAGACTTCCTAAAATCTCTCCAACAAATCCAAAGTCTTTAAACTTTTAAGTCCTAACTAATTATCCAGCCAACCATCCTATCCTATCTAATCTTATCTAATCCTAACAAATGTCATCCAATCCATTCTAACTTGAATTACAAAAGTTGAAATCAAAAGACAAATTCAAATCTTGAAATTCAAGTTATCAGCTCTTTATTTCAGCTCAAGACGTGGTCACGTGCATTTTCTTGAGTTTCACCTCCAAGACTTCATCCTTTAAGGCGTGGGCAAACTTTATCCAAAATAGTCTTATATTTTGGCTCCAAAAAATCCTTCTCCAAAAATCATCTAAATCTTCATTAAATTCCATCTTTTCGCCTTAGTTCATCAACTTTACTCCCTGGTACAAAAACACTTCAAATTAGCCATTTTCATACTAATAAAACCATTAACACCATAAGTTTATTCCTATTAAATGGTAACAAATTAAATTCTATCAACAATAATGCATTCATTCATAAAGTTGAGAATTGCAATTAATAGATGATTATGTTATTTACATTGCCTTAGGGAACTGCAGTGTTATATGTACATACAGACATACATATTATTTGCACATATATGTGCGGTAGGGAAATCTTGTAGCAATAAAAGAAATTTTGATTTTGTTTCAAAACATTAATAATATAAAAGTAAAAAATGTAGGGAAACAGGTTCCTTATGGTTAATACATCCGTGGTTTTTTAAATTTTTATGCTATTCTATTTATAAAATTGAAAAAACTTAAGTTTTAGTATTGCCAATTTATTCTAGTCAATTTTGTACTTGTCTCTTGATTGATTCCAAAATAGTTGCGTTTAAGTAATTTAAGCTAATTACTTATTTTCAATATTGTTAAAACTGGATCAAAGTATAAGCCTACTAAACTAAGGAATAGGGGTCAATCAGACAAATTAGTGGTAAAAAAATTAGATAACATTATTCTAATGTAATAAATATGAATTAATTAAGAATATTAATACTTGTATACAAATATATTATAGATCATTTATTTAGATTTTATAGTGTAATTAAATTTAAATTTAGTATAAATTATATGAAATTCTAGATGTATGATTGAATAGTTTTGTGAAAAATGATATAAAAATATTTTAAGTAAAAAAAGTACTACTTCTGTCCATAAAAAAATAGTTCAATTTTAAAATTTTTCTTTATTCTCAAAAAAAGAGTCAACTTTTAGTACAAAATTCTTATATTACCTCGCTAATAATAAAAATGTATAACATAAATTAAAAATAAAGATAAAAATATAAAATTATATATTTAATTATATATTAAGTGTATTGTACCTTGTAATTTAAAAAATACAAAATTGTACCAAATCAAAAGTGGACTATTTTTTTTTAAGATAGAGAACATATTAAAATTATATGAATTTTTTTTTTTAGAAATATTTGAGATATTCAATTGTAAAGAATTAAAAACGTTATAGGTGAAAATTTTTAAGATATTAATAAAATGAGTTTTATAAAATTTAGAGTTAAACTATAATTTTTAGGGAAAGTCACAGTTTTAATCTTGGATATTTTAATTAATGTCATTTTTAGTTTCAAGTATTTTAAATTTGACATATTTAGTTCTGAAACTTTTACTTTTTGATGTATTTAATACAGTCAATAGCTATTAAGGCAAGAGGTAATAAAATTTGTCACATGTTACATAGTCGTTAGTCAATCTCATTATCAAATTTTTAATTTACAAAATTTGAAAGTTAGATCTTTTGTTTTTTTCATTTCAAATTATCCTCTTTTAATTAATTTCCTCCATGAACCTTTCAATATTTGAATATTAAAGGATAAAAGATTAAAAGTAGAAAAAAAAAACTAATTTTTTACTGGTATAAAGAGTGATAGCCCTCGGGTCGACCGGGCTAATTGGGTTTCTTCAATTCCAGTATTTGCTCTAAACATGAACTGGATCCATGGCTGACTCTTGATCCAACCAGCTGGTTTGGCCTAACTTCACAATACTACTTATTTTATGTCTTTTTCAGTTTTTTTTTTTTGGTCAAAATAAATAGATTTTTTGATCATTATGCTTTCTACTAACTTTAGTCATTATACTTGTTAAAAATGTTTAAATTAGGTCACTCCTTTTCATAACTCTGTTAACTCCAACAAAAATTTGATTCATGTGTTTTACACACTACTAAATTTAAGGATAAAATTATCAAATAAAAATATGCAATTTCTTTCATTATTAAACATGATTTATTAAGCAATGTTGATAATTGGAAAAAAAAAAAAAGATAAATCAACACAACCACCTTAGTTGAAGGCTCCAACAATGGAAAATCAGCAATGAAATTGCTAAAGAGAAGAAGACCAAAAGATTGAAGAAATTTAAAACTCTCAAAACTGTTGCTGATCTTTCTTTCTTTGAAGTAATTAAAAATAATCAACAAGTTTCCATGAATATGCGAAAAAAAAAAAATTTCCGTCAAAATTGAAAAGCTTCTATGGATGTAAAATTATTGAGAAGCTCCGATGGATCTCAAGGATTCTCCTCCCCATCCCTCTCACCTAGTGCTTATCCTTCTTTTGGTGATTAATCATAAATAACAAGCTTCCATAGATCTATTGTTCTTTCTTTTTTTTCTTTTTTTTTTTATATAATTGAGAAGCTTTCATAGATCCAAATAATTTTTTAAAGTTTTTTTTTATTGATTAAGAATTATACAAATGCTGAATGCTTGAGGTACCAAATGAGATGATGAGTTTAAGTTTGTCGATAAATTGCAAAATTTATGGACCAAAAGTGCCACTATTGTTGCTGCATGTCCTATTCAGTTAGATTAAATGGGAAATCTTAACATCTAAACTCAGAACTATCTGACTTTATGGTAAGTGAGCAAATGAATATTGGTGAATTTTTTTATTTATCTTCATTTATTACACTCGATTTTGCTAAAATTTTTATCCGACAGAGCAAAAACTGAAATTTTGAGAAAATAAATGTTGAAAGTTGGGAAGTTGTGGGAAACTATAAAGGTAGGTAGTTTGTGGCAGCAACAATAGTTGAGATTCAACAATTTTGGTTGTTAAAATTTTTAATGGTAACACGGCATTAGAGTCGAGAATTGAGAAGCCATTAGAATAAGGTGGAATCTGCTACTATTTCAATTGGAAATTGATAATTCAAAGCATTCAGTGAGCACTAAATTTGGATGAGTTTTGACATTGAATTTGGGTAAAAGGAGAAGTAGCATTGAAAATCAGGTTACAAACAAAAAGAGAAATAGGAAAGGGAAGAAGAAGAGAAAAGAAAAGAAGAGGAGGAATTGAAAAAAAAAAAAAAAGAGAGAAAATATTAATGGCAGTGAATTAATAATTTTGTTCCTTGAATATTAGTGTGTGAATTACATCAAACGGCTTTCATTAGAAGTAATGGAGTTGTTAGGCAAAATGACCTCCTTTTATGTACTTTAAAAAGTACAACGATCTTTTTTGAAGGAAAAAAGATAGTGATTAAAGTCGGGATTTTAAAAAATTAGTAACCAAAAAATCTGTTTACTCTTTTTGTTATGGGATTCACATTTAATCACTCTTTTTAAATAGTAATGATATTTTTAATAACTTTTTGCATTGATAAATTATAGTATTTGATGTGATAAGTATAAAAAGATAAAATTTAATTATTACATTTTTCAAAAAATCCAAAAGAATAGTAGAATGATAAATCTTAACAATTAGACAAAGTGTTTTACAATTTAATCTCTCGATCCTAAAAACAGTTCACTTTTAATTTATTATAACTTTTTTTTTAATTGTTAACTGAAACACAATTAATTCAGTAGTACAATTTTATATTTTTTATCTTTATTTTAATTGGGAACAATACATAATTATTATTAGTAAAAGTATTATATGAGTTTCATACAAAAGTATAACTTTTTTTTCTTTTTGCTGAAGAAAAAGTTTGAAAAATAACTTTTTTTTAGACAGAAGAGTATAATTCTTCAAAGTGTCAAGTTTATTTGTGCTTTTAATGGTATGATTATTTGTTTCAAATTTAACAAACACATGAAAAAGGAAAAAAATAACCACTTATAGTTCTTTCAAGTATCAAGCCGATCTGGATAAACGAGGATTTTGAGTGAGTTAAACTACACTTGTCAAAAGAGCACAATTTTCTGGCATTAATCCACCAATGACTCGTGCTGAGCTAATCCAAGCAGATTCGAATTAAAATGAAAGCAAAACACCTTAGCTTGCAATCCAAATAAGCACATTCTGCATTTGAATGAAGAGCAAAAATAAGCCAAATAGTTTGGAGGTTGGCTTCTAATGCAACATACAAAGTTCAGTACCGTACATGTGACTGTCATCAAGAAAAGAATTGCAATTTAGCTGCAATAGCTAATAATCTTTATAAAAATTCAGAAAAGTAAGAAATGCCATATATTTTGACCCAATCAATGAAAGCACATCGGCGTAGATATGCTACTACCCCACAAGTCAAAGCACAATACACCACCACAAGCTATTCAGAGATCTTCAATTTTGATATTTCTTCCCTCAGATGTATTGTCTGGATTTAGTTGCATAATCAACAGGGGAAACAGCTATTTCTCATGTCACAGATAATTGGATTCAGTTGCACTTTGCATCATTCTTCCGGCTTAATTCATGCTGGCATCCAGATCCAATGGCTTCTATCACTTTCTTGTAACAAGTCTTGCATGCCTCATACCACGGTATCTAATCAGCACTGATATAACTAACATAGGCTGTTATGATGAAAATGATATGTTAACAACACAACAGTGTCCTATGAACACAACTAGAAACTGAATCTATCAATAGAAATAAGATACAACAGAATCATTGTATGATTTTCATTACATTTGAATATGTCCAAGGCATATGTACCTTTTCCTCTCCCATGGATGGACTAATAGTAATGTAACGCCAGAAAACTCTTGTACATGGACCACGTGCCCAGCCTTTGGTATTAGGACTTGAATCAGCACCAACCAGGGCTACACTGAAGTTTCCATCCTGGAGATCAAAAGGATTTCATGCAATTTACGAAACAAGATTTCACAAAATGGCCATTGGTTTATCAGTTTGTGACACACTTCCACAGCAGTACCCCAGATACTCATACTCAGGGGCTTCAACTTGTAACTTTCAAAAGGATTTTCATACCATAATTTACCTGTTTCTCACAGGATTTACAGCTACAACACTTATGCTTAACGCTGATAAAGATGCGCCTAATACAGTGGAGGAAAGATGCATAAGCCATATAGGGAAATATCACTTAAGCTCATTATTACGGTTAACAAGATAATGCTTTCTTACCTATAAACTCTCCCACTTTTGAGGTTCAAAAATTGGAGATCAGCCATGTCCACCAACTCTTCCCTGACACTGGTGGACAAATCATTCCACAGACACACCAGAGTTCCTCCTGGAGATATATCTTAATAGTGTTGATCAACTTTAACAATGGCAAAATAGAAATGAAAGGAACAGTCATTCCATCTAATCTGCAATGATTAATGTCAAGCTTCGGAATGGTCTCATTGTGATTCTTCATTCTAATATTTCATTCCAAGTGCAAAATAGGCACTGAATCAAAAGCTCAATGATATTACATAACTGGTTGGAGGTAGGAAAACAGTGCCAAAATATATATTAAATGTCAATCAATTACATCCTCTTCTTCTATTAGGGTCACTTCCCAAGGTTCTTCAGCTTTTTCTCCTTCCCCTCCATCGTCCAATTCTTCTTCTTCCGCTTGTTCTCCATCATAGTCATCATGATCAACATCCATTGTGTCAAAGTCAGAGAATGTTTTAATAAACACTTGAAAGTTGTCATCTCCCGTGTCTCGTTGTTGTTTGAAAATTCTCCTGGCTGAACATGCGGCTTTATGAGATGAAACCACCCTAATGACCTTCAAGGTACAAATGTCTCCAAAGCTGGAAGTTAGCTCAAGACCATGACAACTTCTCACAACAAGTTCCTCAATCCATCATGGTTTGGAATGACTTCTTTGATTTCTGATTCTCTGAATCTCTAAATCAGTGAGTCAACCATTGCAAAATCCAATAACACACTACTAATGCCTCTGCAAACATCAAGGTGCTCTTTCCTCACTAAAATTCCTGTAAAGAACAGAAGAAAAAACAGGCCATGTAAAATACCATTGTTTTCCCAACCTTACATTCTAAGGATTATAAGTTCTTGAGCTTTCATTTTTCAAAAATGAAAACTGAAGCTCAAAGGACTCTAAATCCTTAACCTGCATCAACAGATGCTGCAGATGAACCACAGATTTAAGGACGCAACTCTTCAGCTTCATTTCAGGAAGACAGAAGAATACTGAACAGAATAATATTGTGCAAACAACAACTATATGAAGATGCAAGGAGTCAAGATACCTCTTGTCATTAGCATTTAACAAAAACATGATATTACAATCTCGTCTGAGAAGGACCCTCCCCAAAGACTCAATGTTGGTATAAAATGAAAAACAACTATGATAAAAAAAAAAATGCACGACCAGAACACTCTTCATAGCTTCCTGAACAATAAACCAGATGCATGCCCTTATTATACAACTGTGGTAACTTCTAATACTCCATATGTACGTTTAAATGTTTATAGTTCTTCAGCCAATTTTTCATTTGTGATGCAAAACGCTTCATTTAATAATGCATGTTTAAAAGTATGCAGGATTGGTTACAAAATCATATTAGTAGTTGCTGAGACTTCTTTTGGACAATTGGATTCATAATGCACCAAAATTCCCATTTTTTTCATAATAATGCATGTTTTAAAGTATGCAGGATTGGTTACAAAATCACATTAGTAGTTGCTGAGACTTCTTTTGGACAATTAGATTCATAATGCACCAAAATTCCCATTTTTTCATAATTGCTAGCATAGAATAGTATGTTTATTGGACGCTCTACTAGGATTGCAAAAAAACGTTTTAGTTCAAACAGGACGAGGTGGAAGCTTTGCAATTGATCCTGCTTTATCAGATTATATATGACTTGTCAAACACTATGATTCTCTGGGTTATCCAGTATCTCATCTATTCAGAGGTACAACTTGGAAATTAAATCTGACCAAAGATCTTGCCTTCAGGAGTTAACAAGGAGCTTCCAAGAGCAGTTCGCCACTACAGAAGGAGCTTGGCTCGGCCGCAGCTAAGTTGGGGGCTACTTAGGGCCAGAGTCAGAGGAGCTTGGCTAAGGCGACCTCTGCCTCACTGCAGATGGCATCGAAGGCATCAACAACGGCGGCAAAAGCAGAGGACCGTTGGTCCAAAAGGGCAGAGACGACCCCATTGCTAATGGGCCTATTTGGGTTCCTCTGAATGAGGTTCAAAGGCTGGATTTTTATTTGTTTCTCTAGCAGAATTCTGCAAGTCCGAATATCCAGAGAGCCCAGCAGGAAGGAACCAGGAAATCCTTTCTTAAATTACATAATATTACTTAGTTTCCTAATTGCTAATTTATATGTCTGATTTTCGATTCTGAAAGGGTTTGGGATTGGGGCTGCTGTTTCCGAACGCAACAACTCTCCAAATCTAAACAACGCTTCTTACCTTATATATATCATCGGCAGTAATTATGGAAACATTCATTCGATCATCATCATGTGGAGGAAGTGCAAGAAATTGGGTTCGGGGTCCTACGGCACGGTGCATTTAGCCGCGGCCGATGATTCCTTCTCCATGTCATCACCATCGTTCGCAGCAGTGAAGTCGGCGGAGTTGGAGAATTCTATTACTTTACAGAGAGAAGCTCAGTTCTTGAAGGAATTTAGGGGCAATCCCTACATTGTTCAGGGCTACGGAGAAGACGTCAGCTTGGAAGAAAATGGAGAATGTTTTTACAATCTCTTGATGGAGTATGCTTCCGGAGGGACTCTTGACGAATTGATTGAGAGATATGAAGACGGGATGCTGGAGTCCCATGTGGCCAGTTACACGTACATGTTGCTTAAAGGGCTGTCTGACGTTCATAGCAAAGGGTTTATTCACTGCGACATCAAGCCAGCGAATATTCTTGTTTTTCCAAGTCAGCAGGGTTTAAGCCATCTGAAACTTGCCGATTTTGGGCTTAGTAAGCATGAAATAGAAAACATAAAAAAGTTTCGAGGAACCGCATATTATGGAGCGCCAGAATCTTTAAAATTGGGATTACAAGGAACGGCAGCAGATATATGGTCATTGGAATGTGTAGTTCTAGAGATGATGAATGGCCGAAAACATATTGGAGAAGAGGAGAATCGGTCTCTAGAGATAATAAATGGCCAAAAGTATATTTGGAAAGAGGAGAATCGGTTTGAGGCAAAGATACCAGAATATGTATCGGTATGGGGAAAAGATTTCTTAAATAAATGCTTCATGGATGCGGATTCAAGATGGAGTGCGGAGATGCTTCTTAATCATCCTTTCATCATCAGAGGAAACATCAGCCGAATTGTTTCCCGTCCTGGATTTGAATTCAATAGAACTTATCAGACACCTTTTGGTTCTCGCTGGATTACCACAGAAGGGATGTTTTCTTCATCAACTTCAGCTGGAACAAAGCAACAATGTTCAACCAAATGTTATCAACTCTTTCCCGAAAATCAAAGTTTTAATACCTTTGCTGCTTATTAAGATAGAGTAGGAGATGTATTGATGTAAACTCAACGACTTTCTTTTTGTATAT
This sequence comes from Gynochthodes officinalis, assembly GCA_020080225.1. Classification (NCBI taxonomy): domain Eukaryota; kingdom Viridiplantae; phylum Streptophyta; class Magnoliopsida; order Gentianales; family Rubiaceae; genus Gynochthodes; species Gynochthodes officinalis. Next base: position 2,626,051 of record CM034625.1, on the reverse strand, counting down.
AATCAAGTACGATGAATTTGTTTAATATAGTAGTTTTAAATTTGTGGAATATCTCAAAAATAAAGATTTTGGTCCACTTTATTTACTTTACAAACAATGATCATGGAAAAATTTATGTGAAGATGCCAAATTAATAATATAATATAGAGGGGATTAGTTGCGCCAAATTCTTAATAAGGGCAATTTTTTTTATATCCACAAATAAAAGTATTTTTTCAAATAAAATTGTCTTTTATACCACGAAATTAATTTAAATAAATCTATATATACATTTTTTTTATCACAATACATGATCATAACTATTTTTCATTTGATTTAAACATTTCTTATTTGGATTTGTGCTTAGATTAATTCTCAATTTCCCATTGAGTCTTGTTGTATTTAAAGGAATTTCATAAGTTCAATTATCATCATTGAAAGTAAATCAACTCGAGAATTAATTTAGAGCCGAGTCGTAAAAGTGTTGATTGGACAATTTAAAGATTAAGAATTAAATTTTCGCCAATAGCTTTTATATCAAAAACAAAAAGCCACTCTCATTCTTGCCATTGGGATAAGGACATATTATTAGGCAATTAGCCAATTTAATGAATTTAGGATCAAAATGAAATTGTGTTAGCCGTAGGTTTAGCCAAACTAAATCCACATAATATAGAGTCGAAATTAATTGAACTTGAGCTTATTATAATTATAATTATAATGACTCAAGCTCTTGCTCTATTTGAAGTGTTCGATTGAGCTCAAAATCAATATCTGAATTTCTCTTCTTCTTCTTCTTCTTCTTCTTCAAAAAAGGAAGACTCTTCAAAAGCCATCTCTTAATTTTTTTTTCCAAATTAATTATTTTGCATATTATTATTTTTATTTTTTCACCTTGATGCGTTTCATTAGCAAAAGTTAAAATATACCTAGGTAGAATCAGGCAGGTACTAAAAAAAATTTGAGACAATAAAAACCAGTGAATATTATTAAAAATTAAATAACGTCATTTTATGTTTTAATTAGTAATCTTGCGTGTATTTACAGGCAATACTGTATACTAGGCATTAACAAAGTCACCACATTGAATCCTTTATTCCATTTTCTTGTGTCATTCTCTATTACATATTCTAATAAATAAATTTAAATCTTGTAATTTGCATTAATATCTTTCATACTATTTCATTTTAATATTAAACTTTCTATTTTTTATATCCACACTATATTTTAATAAGATTCTATAATATTTTTTATTTTTTACACTAAAAATTTAAATAAATACAACCTAATAATAAAAAAGTGAACCCTTAACATTAAAATTTATTATGATGAAAATAAATATCAATTGTATAAACATAAAAATTACAATATTTACACCAATTTATCAAAATATATAATAAGAAATGGTGTAGAAAAAATGTTACAAATCCTTTGTACAAAGTTAAATTCGTTGAGAATTATGAGTATTTTCTCACATAAAAAAAATTGAAGGAATTAAAACAATTAATAAATAAAATATACCATTGAGATCTCATTGAAATTTAAATTGTGGTTTTAGGTAATCAAACTATATACCGCTAGATTATTGGCCTAATTCTTATCAGATTCCAGTATCATATTGGAATCTGATTGACTGGCAATGGTTGTCAGCATTTAGCCAACAGTCTGATAATAGTCTTACCATTGGTGGCTATCGTAATTTTAAAATTAAAACATAAAATTTATTTTATTAATAATATATTTATTAAAAAATTAAAAAAATAATTAAATTACTATTATGTAATATTACTCAATAATTACCTATTTAACTAGACTCATAAGTCTACCAAAACCCACCTAATAAAATTTCATTCTAATGAAATCATTTTTAGCTATTGCCAATAAATATTTTGAATAAGTATGAAAAACCTAGTAGTTCTTATGCTATTAAGTACCATTGGGATTGGGATTGGGACTGGGAAATTTTGTCATCCCGACCAAGATTGATTAAAAGTTTATTTGAACTATTTATTTGTAAATGATATCCACAATATTCGCATATATTTATTTTTCATTTTCAAAAAATTTTCAGGAGAACAATAATGCATTCATTCATAAAGTTGAGAACTGCAATTGATAGATGATTATGTTATTTACATTGCCTCAAGGAACTGCAGTGTTATATGCACGTACATACATACATACATATATATATTATTTGCACATATATGTGCGGTAGGGAGAGCTTGCAGCAATAAAAGAAATTTTGATTTTGTTTCAAAACATTAATAATATAAAAGTGAAAAATGAAGGGAAACAACTTCCTTATGGTTAGTACATCTGTGGTTTTTTATGCTATTCTATTTATAAAATTGGAAAAACTTAAGTTTTAGTATGGCCAATTTATTCTAGTCAATTTTGTCTTTGTCTCTTGATTGATTCCAAAATAGTTGCGTTTAAATAATTTAAGCTAATTACCTATTTTCAGTATTGTTAAAACTGGATCAAAGTATAAACCTACTAAACTAAGGAATAGGGATCAATCAGACAAATTAGTGGTAAAAAAATTAGATAACATTATTCTAATATAATAAATATGAATTAATTAAAAATATTAATACTTGTATACAAATATATTATAGATAATTTATTTTTTTTAGTGTAGTTAAATTTAAATTTAGTATAAATTATATGAAATTCTAGATGTATAATTGAATAGTTTTTTGAAAAATGATATAAAAATATTTTACGTAAAAAATGTACTACTTTTGTCTCCAAAAAAATAGTTCAATTTCAAAAAATTTCTTTGTTCTCAAAAAAAGAGTCCACTTTTAGTGTAAAATTCTTGTTTTACCCTCATTAATAATGAAAATGTATAACATAAATTAAAAAGTAAGGATAAAAATATAAAATTATACATTTAATTATGCATTAAGTGTGTTGTATATTGTAATTTCAAAAATACAAAATGGTACCAAATCAAAAATGGACTATTTTTTTTTAAGACAAAGGGGGGCATATTAAAATTATAAGAATTTTTTTTTATAAATGTTTGAGATATTCAATTGTAAAGAATTAAAAACATTATAGGTGAAAATTTTTAAGATATTAATAAAATGAGTTTTATAAAAATTTAGAGTTAAACTATAATTTTTAGGGAAAATCACATTTTTAATCTTTAATATTTTAATTGGTGTCATTTTTAGTTTCTAATATTTTAAATTCGACATATTTAGTTCTCAAAATTTTACATTTTAATGCATTTAATATAATCAATGGCTATTAAGACAAGAGGTAAGGGAAATTTGCATATATAGCATTGTTGACCGTTGACTTTGCAAATATAGCACCCTCTTTTTTTCCTTACAAACATAGCACTTCAGGGCTGAACAAAGACCAACATACCCCCATCTTCTCTTCTGAAACATAAAGACATAGCACTTCATCTTCATCTTCATCTTTATTGATTCAACAAAATTTGCTGTCACACCCCATTATTTGCACTTCTTATTATTCTCACACCCTATTGGATCATCATCTTCAAACAAGAAGACCGCGACCGTGGAGAAAAAAAAAGCAGCGGGGAGATATTAGTTGAAATTTGCACAAGTTGAACTGGGTTTGTGAACTTCAACAAAACTGGTCGAGCCCTAAGTCGAGTTTTAAGTCGAGCAAAACGTTAGGTCGAATACAAGATCGAGTTTAAGGTCGAACAATAAGTCTGAGTAGTAATTGGTTGAATATTAGATCGAGCTCGACCTAAACTCGATCTAATACTCGACCTACTACTAAGTCGAGTTAAATTTTAAAAAAAAAAAGAAAAAATTTTGAATTTTTTTTTAAAAAAACAAGTTTTAGAGTCAAGTTCGACCCCATGCTCGACCTCATACTCGACCTAAATTTTAAAAAAAAATAAAAAAAAATTAAATTTTTTCTTTTAAAAAAATTTAGGTCGAGTATAAAGTCGAGCATGGGGTCGAGCTTGACCCTAAAACTTTTTTTTTTTTTTTTTAAATATTGTGAGATTTGGGACTTGGGCTCTCTTCTACTCTACTTCACTTGGTCTTGTTGTAGTCTTTGTTGCTAGTGATGGTGTTAGAAAAATGTACATTTCTTTTTGTACTAAAATGTACATTTCTTGGTGTTAGTACAGATGCAAAATTGATTTACGTTATACCAAGGAAGATTTTTCTAACAGAATGAAGAAATACACTTACGCAGTACTAAAGACATCTGCATGCAAAAATAAACGTCAGGACTCGTATATATCTCAAAGCTTCTTGGTTATTTCCCTAACTCATGATGTCCCTTTTTCTCTGTAGTTTATTGGAGCAACAAAGTTCATCTCAAATATAAACGTCATGCCTCGACTTGAAAAAACTCACAAGCCAAAAAGTGCGTGTTGTCTGGTGTCTGAATATCTTGAAGGTGGTACTTTGGCATCTTTTATCAGACATCACAAGAAGTTGCATCTCCAAAAAAAAAGAAAAAAATTGAATTTTTTTTAAAAAAACAAGTTTTAGGGTTAAGTTCGACCCCATGCTCGACCTAATACTCGACCTAAATTTTTTTAAAAAAAAATTTAAAATTTTTTTTTAAAAAAAATTTAGGTCGAGTATTAAGTTGAGCATGGGGTCAAGCTTGATCCTAAAACTTGTTTTTTTTTTAAAAAAATTCAAAATTTTTTCTTTTTTTTTAAAAAAAATTTAATTCGACCTAATAGTAGGTTGAGTATTAGGTCGAGTTTAGGTCGAGCTCGATCTAATATTCAACCAATTACTACTCAGACTTATTGTTCGACCTTAAACTCGATCTTGTATTCGACCTAACGTTTTGCTCGACTTACAACTTGACTTAAGGCTCGACTAGTTTTGTTGAAGTTCACAAACCCAGTTCAACTTGTGCAAATTTCAACTGATATCTTCCCGCTGCGATTTTTTCTCCACGGTCGCAGTCTTCTTGTTTGAAAATGATGATCCAATGGGGTGTGAGAATAATAAGAAGTGCAAATAATAGGATGTGAGCGCAAATTTTGTTGAATCGATAAAGATGAAGATGAAGTGCTGTATCTTTATGTTTCAGAAGAGAAGATGAGGGTATGTTGGTCCTTGTTCAGCCCTGAAGTGCTATGTTTGCAAGGAAAAAAAAGAGGGTGCTATGTTTGCAAAGTCAACGGTCAACGTTGCGATACATGCAAATTTCCCAAGAGGTAACGAAATTTGTCACATGTCACGTAGTAGTCGTTAGTCAATCTCATTATCAAATTTTTAATTTACAAATTTTGAAAGTTAGCTCTTTTTATTTTTTCAGTTCAAAATTTTCTCCTTTAATTGATTTACCTTGTATACCTTTTAATGTTTGAATATTAAAGGTTACAAGTTTGGAATGAAAAAGTAAAAAGAACTAACTTTTTTACCGGTATAAAGAGTGATGGCAAAGTGGGAAGCCGAATTGTCTGCTTGTTTTTCGCACCTTCGGTAGGTGTGAATTTTTGGAACCTCTACACCTTGCGCTTGGGCTCTCCCTTGTTGCACTTGAATTCTTGTTTTGTCCCCTTCCCTGTGGAGAATGATCCCTAAGCTTTACTACAATTGATTAAGTGAGGTTTAGGTGTAAATTTGTGTGAGTTTGAACTATATTTTGACACACTTTTGCACACACCAAACTGCTCACCAAATTTTGGCGCCGTTGCCGGGGAAGGGCAACGGAACTAGTTTTTAGGTGTTCTAATTGTTTGTTAGTTTTGTGTTTTTGTATATATTTAGAAAAGACCTGTTTGTGTTTGTACATATTTTCATCTTTAGCTTTCAATGGCTGAACAGGGACAACAAGAAGGACGGTTGTTTGGGGAATTCTTTGAGCCATGGTTCAACAACTGTGTAAGTGCTTATCCGGTTGAAACTGAGAGCTACCAAATTCTGCCCCAACACATTAGTTTGATTCAACAAGGGGGATTTGTAGAGTTTGATGTAGGCACAAATATTGGGGCTCAATTGGCTGCACTAACCAACAAGATTAATTCATGGGAGGCGAGGATGAACTGGAAGCCGGTCTTAATGTGTGGACTTTGCCAAGGAGACCACCATACAGATCAATGTGACTTGGTCAGGACTGAACCCGTCAACTTCATGATGAATTTTGGGCAGCAAGGAAATTTCAACCAAAATTGGGGCAATTTAGGGCCATCGTTTTCTAACACATCAAGGCAAACTCCAGGTTTTAGGAATCAAATGAATAATCCCATGGACAGAAAACCAAATTTTGAAGAACTCATGATGAAAAAGCTTGAAGAAATCCAGCTTGAGTTGAGGAGTTCCATGCGGGTCAACAAAGAAGAGGTAGTGTTCGATGTAAATGATGCCATAAAATATCCAAGAGGGAATCTAGACTACTTCCGGGAAGATGTGGTGGATGAATGTATTGGTGAAACTTTGAAGGAGGAGTGGTGTCTTGAATCTCAAGCAATGGAGGCAATTATTCCCTCCAAAGTTCCCTTTGAGTTTGATGAAGAAGATAATAGAATAGATGGACAACTTCGTGAGATGGTTGAAAATTGTTTTGTAGATGAGTCCATTTATGAAATAACAGGGGAAGAACTTGAAGTGGTTGAAGTCGACCAAGTGTTGCCCATGGCCAGTGGTGAAGATAAGCTAAAACCGTCCGTCGATGAGCCACCCAAACTTGAGTTGAAGTCCTTACTCCCTCAGTTGGAATATGCATTTTTGGAGGAACATGAGACGTTGCCTGTGGAGATATCATCTTCTTTGGAACCTAAACAAGAAAGAAAGCTTTTGGAGTTGAGCATTTTCAAAGAGGCCATTGGGTGTACTCTTGGGGATATTAAGGGTATTAGTCTCTTGATTTGCATGTATAAAATGTTGTTGGAAGAGGAGGCCAAACCTGTGAGGAAAAGACAAAAGCAAGGAATAGGTTGAAATGTGAGGATGAAATGCATTGAGTCAAGCCGGCGACGTTAAAACCAAGCGCTTCTTGGGAGGCAACCCAAGCGTATCCTTTTGTTTTTAGTTTAGTTTGTTTTGTTTTGTTTTGTTTTATTGGTTAATTGAGTTTTATATGTTCTTGTGGATGTAGAGGTTGATGCATGTAGTTTGCATGTGTGCTAGGACAAGGGAGGAAATGTAAAAAAATAAAAAAATAAAATTGTAAGTCCAGAAACTTTTGACCGCCGCGGCGGTTAAGGGCCAGCGGGTATAATACCCGTTGGCCCCCCCATCATTTCCCACTCATTTTTTTCATTTCTTGCCTTTGTTCTTGCAATTTTCTCTCAAAACCTTTCATCCTCATTTTGCATTTTACAATCTTCTTTAAGTCCAATCCATCTTAAGTGATCCAAATACCTCTCTAAACATAAAATTAACAAATTTCCATCATCAAATCCATCCAAGAACCCAAGGTATGAATTGTTGAACTTTTCAAATTTCCTTGCAATGGTGATTTTGAATTGCTCTAAATATGATTCCTAGGGATGGTTATTGATTATATATTGTGTAATTGGGTTTGTTTGGGCTGTTTCTTAATTGTTAAGGCTAGGGTGCTTACTAATTTTGTGAAATTTCAAGTTTTTCACCTTGCTCATCATGTGTTTGACAATATGCCTCAATGAGTTATTAGTTATTTTGGATGAATTGTCAATTTTTTTGTATTCATTTGAAATCCTAAAAATTCATTGATGAACCTTAACATGATGTTGCATATTAAATTGAGTTTTAAGTGAAAAAACTTGAGGAGTTCTTGAAACCTAGCATCGTGCACACATTGAGTAATCAAACGTCAATGCCTAAACCATTGTGTGCAATTCTTTCATGTGGCATTGTCTTGTTAGGTGCAATCCTCAGTTTAGATGTTTTGACACTTGAGTTGAGATTGGACGTGAAGTTTGTAAATATTCTCCTTTTTGTTTATGTTATTGCATTTAGGTTTAAAGTTTATTTTTCTGCATTCTGTTAATTTATTTTCTTTAATTTGTTTTTTGAGTAATCAAACGTCAAGAATGATGCACTCCCTAGTTTTAATGCTTAATGTGCAACACATCTTAAGTTTGGGGGAGGTGCGAATAGGCAACATTCTTTAAGTCATTTCACAATTTTGCAACCGAAAACATGTATTTCTTCTTTCCCACCCAACCCACCCTTCATGCATGCATTCTTGAAGCATTGAGAGCAATGCTCATCTTAAGTTTGGGGGTGAAAGCTTAAAGCTTTTAACGTAACCTAAGTTTGGGGGTGTTTATAGGAAGAAAATACATGAGATTCCATGGGTGAAATTGGCTTAAATTGAGGCTTTCATTGAAATATTCAAGATGTTGCTTGTTTGTTTTTGGGGGAACTTTTGAATGGTTGGCAAGTAATGGCTGAAATATGCACCACTTAAGAAACATTTTACCGACCAAATGCATGTGAGAAGTAACGAAATGAAAGCATTAGTCGATGATGAAAAATGTTGGACTGAGTAAGCATGGAATGTGTAATGCATGTCTTTTGATTCTTTGTATTTTCAGGAAAGTTTTGCATGTTAAATGGTGTTGTCATAGTGCACGTTAATGAGGGGTGTTTGTGAGATGTAGTGTATTGATTATGACACGGTTGCGAGTAAATGTAGTGCTCCTAGTCCACTCTAAATTCATAGCATTTCACTTCACAAACTTGGAAGATGACTTAGGCTTGTTGTTAGTCTTGCTTATGAGATTTACAATTTTATTGAATAATTGCCACTCCGCTATGAGAATGCTCTTAGGGGATGTCCCTTAAGTGAACTCGTATGAGTGGTAGAAGTATAAAAAGCCGAAAAACTCTTGGCATAAAAAAAAAATTATAAATGAGTGAGGAAGTACCCTAAGTATAATGTCACGATGGTTGCTTAAATGTGATGAAGATTGCCTAGATGGTAGCATGACAACTTAGGGGAAAGAGGGAATAAAGAGTCTTAAGGATTTCAAGGAAGTGAAATTTTTCTATGCAACTTTAGGGCACACTAGTGGCATGATTTCGTGACTTCTACTCAGTTCTTGCATTGCATTGTTCATGAACATCTGCCTCTATCACACACACACGCGCATCATTTAATGTGTGAAGATTAGTACAGAAAAACAAGAAAGAAAAGAGTCATGCATTGCATTAGTACGTGCTAAAATTGTCTAACCCAGAGACATTAAGATGTTTCCATTTCTTAGAACTCTCAATATGCATTATTCGGTAGAATGGGGTGACGAGTGGTTGCCTAATTAAGCTAGTACTTGCCACTATCAAGAAAAAAAAAAGGTGCTAATCTGAATATGCATGTTCTCAATGAATACATTCCACATATTGTTGCTATGCGTAGAAAATTGCTTGGGGACAAGCAATGGTTCAAGTTTGGGGGTATTTGATGAGAATCAAATATTCATAAACTTAGATATGTGTTTTTCACGCTTTTGCATAGATTTCATTGAGATATGCCATGTTTATTAGAGAAATCACATTATATTTGTGATTCTCATCTTTTGTTTGTTTTGTAGGAAAAAGGGGATAAAAACCAATTATCTTCCAGAGTTCATAACTCTTGATGCAGATGTCCAAATGAGATGATTCAAAATGCTATGGAAAGCTGAGAAAGAAAGAAAAAACTTTTATGAAAAACATTTTCTCAAATTCCGGAAGCAAGTGGACCAAAACTGGACAAAATCAGAACAAGGCGCGAACCAAAGGGAGGAAACCAGAAACTTGGGAGCGCCAATGTTGTTATGACCGCGGCATGTCCAAGGGAACAATAGACCGCGCTGACGATGCCTGCATCGCGGTCTCCTGCGCTTCCAAAACCTGAAATTTGCAAATCGCGTCCCTAATGTTTTGGAAGTTCTACATTTGCTCCCCAACATCCCTATTTGTATAAATACCCCATTTTCTGCAGAAAACAAGAAAGGGTAGATAGTAGGGTTAGTTTTAGGGATTTTACACATTTTCCCCAACTCACAACCGTGAGTTTCATTTGGGGCTAGAGTTTGGTTCTTTTGGCTCTTGAAAACTGGAATCCTTGGAGTTGTTTTGGCTTGCTAAGTGTTGGAATTTGTTGGATTTACCAATCTTTTGATTAAGGGAAGTATTTCTTACGAATTTCTTATGCTTTCAATGGTTAAATCTCCTTGTGATTGTTGTTTGCTTGAAACCATGAGAGTCTAAATTATCTTGGGTGATTCTTGGTGTTTGATGTATGGGTTAGGTTTATTTTGATTCCTTGTGAGTTGTAGAGTGATGGGCTTGCATTAATTGAAGTCTTCCTACTTGTATTTAACGAATTGACATGCATTGAATTGTGGCCACATTTAGTGTGTGTTCTTGGTGTTCGTGTGTGTTTTAGAATATACATGAACTTAGACCAAAAGTAGGAAGAACTATCTAGCATTCTCTAGATTTAGGTGTTTGAGACAAGAAACAACTACCATATGAGCTTAATTGTGCACTAAAATTGTGTGGAAGCCATAGGTTTTAGTGTGCACAAGGTAGAAGTGAGACCGAAAGGAGATATTCTATTCTTTAATTCTATTGAGACCGAAAGGAGATGTGGAGTGAAAAATAGGTGGCTTTCTTGGATTAAATACTGAAACTAGGGAGTGTGAAGTGGTTGGTTAAAACATCTAGGGCTAGAATTGTGCATTAGAGTTGTGTGGAAGCCATAGGCGCTAATGTGCTCTAGGTGGGGATGAGACCAAAAGGAGATTCCTCATTCTATAATTCCGATGAGACCGAAAGGTGATTCGGAGCGAATGGATGTAGCCACTTAGTTAAGATGCCCTACACTCGGTTGCCCTTAGGAGTCAAAATAGCCGACCCTTGCATTGAACCCAAAGGATCACCCTCCTTCCTCAATTGTGTGTTTCTCTCCTTGTTTCAATGTTGTTGTTTAGCTTAGCATTTAGATTTTAGTATTCTCATTTATGTGCATACTTTTCTTCATGCTTCTTAGTTAAATACCACTCTTTAAATCATTGCATTAAGTAACATAGATAGCAAATAATTAGTTGCACTTGAATTCTTGTTTTGTCCTCTTCCCTGTGGAGAATGATCCCTAAGCTTTACTACAATTGATTAAGTGAGGTTTAGGTGTAAATTTGTGTGAGTTTGAGCTATATTTTGACACACTTTTGCACACACCAAACTGCTCACCAATCGCCGGTGCGAATTGCACCTAAATCGTACTGTAGTCTTCTTTTTTTTTTTCAATTTTTCTTCCCTATTTATTAAAGCTTTCTTCCTTATTATTAGGACTTTTTTCCTCCATGTTAGAGGCTTTTTGTTACTAGTTTGATTGCAGGGCTATTCAACGTATGCGGTCAAGTCATGCAAGGCATGGAGCAAGCGTTAGGAATAAGGCTTGTGAACCAAGTTCCCGCTCAGTGCTGTTTAGTCTTCATGACTTTTTGTAATTCTCTAGTAGAGGCCAATCAACTAATTTGTATAGGTGTCTAGATTGCTATTGATGTCCTAGTTAATGTGCACTAATTACATCAATTTTTTTGCGCAATCTTATTTTCTTTTGTTAGTTGTGCACTTTCCTTGATGGTACAGTTATATGCTGTACATCCATGAAGATCATTGGTCTGTTTGGACAATGATTTCTCATTTGCAAATAAGTAAATTCTTAAACAAAAATAAACTATCTAAACACATTTTTATTTCAAAATTTAAAATTCAAATTTTCCCACTCAAATTCCTCTTACATAATTTTAAAAAATTTCCTCCCATCTTTTTCCCTCCAAAATACTTTTTCTATCTAAAAATACTCACCAAAATTTTCATACATTCCAATACAACTTTTGCTCATTTGCAAACAAAAATGGCTTGCCTAAATGGACATTTAGCCTTTTTGGCTAAATCTAGTGAATTTTTTGCCATTGGCAATCTATAAAATCTATCGTTTCAAATAAAAAAAATAAAAATAAATAAAGAGCGATGGCCCTCAGGTTGACCAATGTAATTGGGTTTGTTCAATTCTAGTTTTTGCTCAAAACATGAACTGGATCCATGGCTGATTCTTGGTCCAACCAGCTGGTTTGGCCTAACTTGACAATACTACTTATTTTATGTCTTGTGCTTTTTTTTTTTTTGGTCACAATAAATAGATTTTTGGTCATTATAAAAAATGTTGAACCCCAACCCTAAGGGTCCCTCACCTACCGGTCCCACAGTTGATGAGAGATGTAAATCACAGATATCCCTAGGAGCAGGTGCATGACAGAGTTCGATCACGATATCTTGAGGTTACAACCTAGGGCTTACAACACGCCCTTACCATTGAGGCGCTCACACGGGGACTTTTGGTCATTATACTTTCTACTGACTTTGGTCATTATACGTTTTTTTTTGTTTTGTCTATATATATATATTATACTTGTTAAAAATGTTTAAATCAAGTCAATCTTTCTCATAACCTTGTTAAACAAAAAGTCGATTCATGTGTTTTACACACTACTAAATATAAAGATAAAATTATCAAATAAAAATATGCAATTTCTTTCATTATTAAACGTGATTTTATTAAGCAATGTTTACCATTAAAAAAAAAAGAAAAATCAATACAGCCACCTCAATTGAAGGCTCCAACAATGGCAAATTAACAACGAAATTGCTAAAGAGAGAAAGATCAAAAGATTGAAGAAATTTGAAGCCCTCAAAACTGTTGCTCATCCTTCTTTCTTTGACGTAATTAAAAATAATCAACAAGTTTCCATGAATATGAAAAAAAAAATTCCTTCAAAATTGAAAAGCTTCTATGGATGCAAAATTATTGAGAAGCTCCCAATGGATCTCAAAGATTCTCCTCCACATCCCTCTCCCTTATTGCTTATTCTTCTTTAGGTGATTACTCATAAACAACAAGCTTCCATTGATCTATTGTTCTTTTTTCCTTTTTTTTCTTTTTAAAATTGAGAAGCTTTCATAGATCTAAATAATTTTTTAAAGTTTTTTTTTTTATTGATTGAGAATTATACAAATGCTCAATGCTTGAAGTACAAGTGAGATGACAAGTTTAAGTATGTCGGCAAATTGCAAAATTTATAGACAAGAAGTGCCACCATTGTTGCTACATGTGTTATTCAGTTAGATTAAATGGGAAATCTTGACATCTAAACTTGGAAATATTTGATTTTATGGTAAGTGAGCAAATGAATATGGGAAATTTGCTTTGCAAATATAGCACATTTGATCATTAACTTTGCAAATATAGCACCTTATGTTTTTTCTTTGTTGTTATAGCACTTCAAAGCCACATAAAGACCAAAATGCCTCTTATATTCTCTTCTAAAATACAAAGACATAGCACTTCACCCTCATCTTCTTATTTTTTTTGTCAGAACCCATTAGTCTCCTATTTCATGAATTCAACAAAATTTGTTTGCACACCACATTGTTCGCACGCCCCATTGGACCATCATCTTCAAGCAAAAATGCCGCGATCGTGGAGAAGAAATTGTATCAGTGAGATGTTAGTTGAAATTTGCACTAGTTGAACTAGATTTGTGAATTTGAATGAGAAATTGGTCGAGACCTAAGTCGAGTTTTAGATCGAGCACAATGTTAGGTCGAGTTTTATGTAGAATTTTAGGTCGAGCACTAAGATCAAGTTTTAGGTCAAGTTTGAACTCGAGCATGAGGTCGAGTTTGAGGTCGATTTTAAGTTGAGTTTAAAGTCGAGCACTAGGTTAAGTTGAGTTTTAGGTCAAGCACTAGGTTAGGTTGAGTTTTATGTCGAGTTTTAGATCGAACACTAAGTTAGGTCAAATACAATGTCGAGTTTTGGGTTAAGAACTAGGTTATGCTTGACCAATTTCTCGTTCAAACCCAGTTCAAATGTAATTGAGGGTGAAGTGCTATGTCTTTGTACTTTAGAAGAGAATATGAGTGGCATTTTGATCTTTATGCAACCTTGAAGTGCTATGACAGTAAACAAAAAAAGTGAGGTGCTATATTTGCAAAGTCAACGGTCAAATGTACTATATTTGCAAATTTCCCAATGAATATTGGTGAATTTTTTTATTTATCTTCATTTTTTACACTTGATTTTGCTAAAATTTTAATCTGACAAAGCAAAAACTAAAATTTTGAGGAAATAAATGTTGAAATTTGGGAAGTTGAGGGAAACTATAAAGGTAGTTTGTTGCAGCAACAATAGTTGAGGTTTAACAATTTTGGTTGTTAAAATTTTTAATGGCAACACGGCATTAGAGTCGAGAATTGAGAAGCCACTAGAATTAGGTGGAATCTGCTACTATTTCAAATGGAAGTTGATAATTCAAAGCATTCAGTGAGCACTAAATTTGATTGAGTTTTGACATTGAATTTGGATAAAAGGAGAAGTTGCATTGAAAATCAGGTTACAAACAAAAAGAGAAATAGGAAAGGGAAAAGAGAGAGGCAAGAAGAAGAGAAAAGGAAAGAGGAGGAGGAGGCAAAAAAGAAAGAATAGAGATGGAAAAAGAGTAAAGTAAGTAAATATTGCTTTTCTAAAAAAAAATTAAAAAAATATTGTTTTTTAAAATATGATTCAAAAAATATAGAAGTTAGTTTTGGAGAAACCGATTTTGAAGTCGGCGTATGAGAAACCGACTTCAAAGAAAAAAAAAAATCCATCCTGCTCTTCTTCCATTCCTTACTGCAAACATTTCATACCATCATCAATGTTCCTAGTTTCTTAGGTATTTGATTCACACAAATATTGGAATGTTTAGAATATGTATTTTTTCAACTCCCTGTGTACTAATACTGCATAAAACAACTGCAAAACCAGCCAAAGCACAATTTGGAGCTCATGCCATTCCCACTGCAAAACCAGGAATTTGTTCCAATTCTACAGCACGCCTCGGTGATTGAGGACTAAACAAACAGTAAAAAGAGAAGATGCAAACAATCATCACCGTGGGAATCTATATATTATTATTTTTACTTTTTTTTTTCTCCATATGCTGTCCGCATCCATCCATCATCGTCAAATTCTGTAGTTCAATTTTTTCAGAAAACTAAATTTGAAATAAATTGTTTGATTTCTTCTACTGAAAGAAAAAATAGAGATACTATAAAGAAAAGAAGAATGTGGGTTGAATTGGAAGCTTGGTATGGTAGCCGCTTTACTTGTGGCGAGTTCAATGGCGTGAAGGAATGACTGTGGTTATGGGATGACGAACAAAGTCAATAACCGAAGCAACCCCGGAGTGGCAGAAACCAACCCATAGACCCGATAGAGAGAGAAGGAATATTTGGCCTAGGGGAAGTGGGGCAGTGGGGGAGAGGGGGGGGGGAATTGCAGGGAATTTTGGGTGGGGCTGCGGCTGAGGAAGAAAGAAGGAAGGAGAAAATGGGAGAGGGAGATAGAAAGGCAGAAATAAAGAGAGAGGGATAATGGGTGGGGCAAAAAAAAATTTTTTTTTTTAATAGAAGGCTTGAAGTCGGTATCTCAAATACCGATTTTGAAGTCGGTATTTCAGATACCGACTTCAAAGTCTTATTTTTAAACACCGACTTCTATACAAGTGGAAGAAAAATAAAAAAAGTAATATTTATTTAATTTTCTTTTTTGGAAACAATATTTAGAGAAAAAACTCGATGGAAAAATGACGGTGAATTAATAATTTTGTTCCTTGAATATTAGTGTGTGAATCACATGTAACGGCTTTCATTCAAATTAATGGAGTTGTTAGACAACGTGACCTCCATTATGTACTTTGAAAAGCACAATGACCTTTTTTGAAGAAAAGAAAAAAAAGATAGTGACTAAAGTCGGAATTTTTAAAAAATATAGTAACTAAAAAACCTATTTACTCTTTTTGTTATGGGATTCACATTTAATCACTTGTTTTAAAGAGTAATGATATTTTTAATAACTTTTTATTGTAACAAATTATAATATTTGATGTGTTAAGTATAAAAAGATAAAATTTAATTATTACACTTTTCAAAAAATCCAAAAGAATAGCAGAATGATAAAGCTAACAATTAGACAAAGTGTTTTACAATTTAATCTCTTCATCCCAAAAAAAGTTCACTTTTCATTTATTATAACTTTTTTTAAATTGTTAACTACGACACACTTAATTCAATAGTACAATTTTATATTTTTTACCTTTATTTTAATTGTGAACAATACATAATTATTATTAGTAAAAATATTATATGAGTTTCATATAAAAGTATAACTTTTTTTCTTTTCGATGAAGAAAAAGTTTGAAAAATAACTCTTTTTTTAAATAGAGGAGTATAATTCTTTAAAGTGTCAAGTTTATTTGTGCTCTTAATGATATGATTACTTGTTTCAAATTTAACAAAAACATGAAAAAGGAAAAAAATAACCACTTACGGTTCTTTCAAGTATCAAGCTGATCTGGATAAACAAGGATTTTGAGTGAGTTAAACTACACTTGTCAAAAGAGCACAATTTTCTGGCATTAATCCACCAATGACTCGTGCTAAGCTAATCTAAGCCGATTCGAATTAAAATGAAAGCAAAACACCTTAGCTTGCAATCCAAATAAGCACATTCTGCATTTGAATGAAGAGCAAAAATATGCCAAATAGTTTGGAGGTTGGCTTCTAATGCATCATATAAAGTTCAGTACTGTACATGTAACTGTCATCAGGAAAAGAATTGCAATTCTAGTTGCAATAGCTAATAATCTTTATAAAAATTCAGTAAAGTAAGAAATGCCATATATTTGGACCAAATCAAAGAAAGCACATCGTCATAGATATGCACTGCCCCTGCCCCTGAAGTCAAAGCGCAATACACCAGCACATGCTATTCAGATATCTTCAATTTTGATATTTCTTCCCTCAGATGTATTGTCTGGATTTAGTTACATAATCAACAGGGGCAACAGCTATTTCTCATGTCACAGATAATTGGATTCAGTTGCATTTTGCATCATTCTTCCGGCTTAATTCACGCTGGCATCCAGATCCAATGGCTTCTATCAGTTTCTTGTTACAAGTCTTGCATGCCTCATACCACGTTATCTAATCAGCACTGATGTAACTAACATAGGCTTTTATGATGAAAATGATATGTTGACAACACAACAGTGCCATATGAACACAACTAGAAACTGAATCTATCGACAGAAATAAGATACAACAGAATCATTGTATGATTTTCAATAATGGGTATACATTTGAAAATGTCCAAGGCATATGTACGTTTTCCTCTCCCATGGATGGACTAATAGTAATGCAACACCAGAAAACTCTTGTACATGGACCACGAGCCCAGCCTTTGGTATTAGGACTTGAATCAGCACCAAACAGTCAAACAGGTTACACTGAAGTTTCCATCCTGGAGATCAAAAGGATTTCATGCAATTTACGAAACAAGATTTCACAAAATGGCCATTGGTTTATCAGTTTGTGACAAACTTCCACAGCAGCACCCCAGATACTCATACTCAGGGGCTTCAACTTGTAACTTTCAAAAGGATTTTCAAACCTTGATTTACCTGCTTCTCAGCTTGTTTGCTTCAAGTTTGTCAGGATTTACTGCTACAACACTTCTGCTTAATGCTGATAAAGATGCGCCTAAAACAGTGGAGGAAAGATGCATAAGCCATATAGGGAAATATCACTTAAGCTCAGTATTACGGTTAACAAGATAATGCTTTCTTACCTCTAAACTCTCCGACTTTTGAGGTTCGAAAATTGGAGATCAGCCATGTCCACCAACTCTTCCCTGACACTGGTGGACAAATCACTCCACAGACACACCAGAGTTCCTCCTGGAGATATACCTTAATAGTGTTGATCAACTTTAACAATGGCAAAATAAAAATGAAAGGAACAGTCATTCCATCTAATCTGCAATGATTAATGTCAAGCTTCGGAATGGTCTCATTGTGATTCTTCATTCTAATATTTTGTTCCAAGTGCAAAATAGGCACTGAATCAAAAGCTCAATGATATTACATAAACTACTCGGAGGTAGGAAAACAGTGCCGAAATGTATATTAAATGTCAATCAATTACCTCCTCTTCTTCTATTAGGGTCACTTCCTAAGGTTCTTCAGCTTCTTCTCCTTCCCCTCCATCATCATATTCTTCTTCTTCCGCTTGTTCTCCATCATAGTCATCATGATCAACATCCATTGTGTCAAAGTCAGAGAATGTTTTGACAAACACTTGAAAGTTGTCGTTTCCCATGTCTCGTTGTTGTTTGAAAATTCTCCTGGCTGAACGTGCAGCTTTATGAGATGAAACCACCCTAATGACCTTCAAGGTACAAATGTCTCCAAAGCTGGAAGTTAGCTCAAGACCATGACAACTTCTCACAACAAGTTCCTCAAGACAGGGAAAGGGGTCATCACAGCTGGATGTATTTATCTCTTCAATAGGTAAATCACTTAATTTCAGGAATCTGAGTTTTGAGAACTCCCCATCTTCCAAATCCCATGTTGTCCCCTGACATGCCCAGTAAAGTAATTTGAGAACCTCAAGATTGGGTAGCTTCCCTATTGTTGAAATGGCACTCCACGGTAGTTTTAATTGTGACAGAGTCAACTTCTTAAGATTCTCAGGAAAGTTGAATGTTGGCAATTTCTCAAAGGGAGTGTTATGAAACAAGAAACCTTCAGTACCAATATGCAGGGCCTCCAGTTGTTTTAGAGATCCAAACATTGAGAACCATGACGGATGGAAAACATTTTTACAATAACAGTGCAACTTCCGAAGCCTTGGTAACCTCCTCAAGAACTCTTCTGTCTGACAATCATAACAGAGAACTGGTGCACTAAGTGTCTCGATGTTATATGCTGCAAAGGAATTATTTCGCTCAAAATCTTCAAACTGGAGCTCAGAATGAGCTATATCAATATGTCTTAAATTCTGCATTTTCCACATGGTATCAGGTAATGGAGCTTCTAATTGTGGTGCTCTCACAATCAGAGTTTCCAGGTTCCACAGGTCAGCTATTGATGGTGGAATACGCTCAATGGAACCTCGCAAGGCCAAGTATCGCAGATGAATAATGGATAAAATTACCATGGGAAACCTAAAACATTCCAGAAACAATTCCTCCAAATCCAACACAGTAAGAACACGAAAGCATTTTAGAAAGCAAGAGAACGATTCATAAGTTTGTTTCCGTGAATAACCAAGAGACCACAATAGAGAGTGGACACGGCTTGTTGGTAATTCCTTTTGGGTACAAATAGATCTTGGCTGGGTAAAATGGCTGCTTGTACCAAGGCAAAGCCGATGGTGGTTATACTTTTGAGGACTAAAATAGCATTGATCAACAACAGTACTCACATCTGCCAAATGTAAGAAATTCTCTTCCATAGCTTTTTCCAAGCATAGGTCATATAAGAGATCATGAACATTGCATGTCTTTATCCCACCCAAGGAACTTCTTTCCATTATAACAACTAAACTTAGAGAAACAAGATTATCCAGATACTCCTTTGCCAAATCTTCTAAGCACTGCATCTCATTTTCACTGACAAATCCTTCAGCAATCCAAAGCAGCTTTAGTTTTCTTGCATGAATGTTTCTACCCCTTGGAAATGCTCCAAAATAAAGAAAGCATGGTTTCAAATTATCGGGTAAGTACTTGTAGCTTAGTTCTATTATGTGCATGCACCCTTCCCTAGCAAGGTGTGATTTCAGATTTTCTGCTATTCTAGTCCACAAATCCAATTTTTGTTCGGTCCTTCCAAGAAGGGCAGCAATCAGGACCACTGCCAGAGGCAACCCTTTGCAGTAAATTGCAATTTGTTTTCCAATCATCAAAAAATCTGGAGGGCAACCACCACAGGAAAATAGCTTCATTTTCATCAACTCCCAACTTTCCTCGTCAGAAAATAATCGAAGAGGATGAGAGATGGAGTAAGGTTTAGCTTGAGAAGCTAGATTATGATTTCGACTAGTGAACATGATTCTACTTCCATTTTTGTCATCTGGAAATGATCCTTCCACTTTGCGCCACACATCAACATCCCAAATGTCATCCATCACAATGAGATACCTTTGTCCTTTTAAACTTTTCCTCAGAAGCTCAAGTATGTCTTGGATATCTAGTTTGATGATTAATGTCACATCAACATCACTAACTTCACTTAAAATTTTGATCAATAATTCTCTTATTTTACATTCTTTAGAGACATAGCACCACGCAATTTTGTGAAAGTCATATTGAATTACAGGGTCGCTATAAATTCTTCTGGCTAAAGTTGTTTTACCTTGACCAGGCATTCCCGAAATTGAAATGATTGTAAGATACTTTCTTCCTCCTCTAAGATGGTCAATTATTGATCTTGCATCCTCCTCGAATCCTATGAAAACTCCTTCAATTTTGGAAGTTGTAGCTTGTGGTGGCAGAGAATCATTTGATTGCATCATAGCAATGAGTTTTTTGTTGTAGTTGATATGGTCATCTTCAATCTTTTTGACCTCAATCTTGATAAGCTTTATGTCCTCAATGATATTGGAAAAGTAGGTGTCCCATGTAGGAAAATCCATGATTGAAGACAACTTGATGACGTAATCTGCATTGTAAACCACATTGATGATTCGTGTCCAAAGATCCTTAATTTCCCCATGCTCATTTTGTAGCTCCTTGATATTTTGCAGAAATGGCCTGAGCAATGCTAGCTCTTCCCAGAGTATTTGAATGTGATGCTTTACACGATCAACAAGATTCACTTCTGCTTCCACAAATTTCTTAAGATTTCGTAAGAGGAAATCTAGGAATCCTATTACATTGGTCGTAGGAAACTTCGATTCTGATGAAGGTGGAATCAGAACGTCAAGTTCTCTCACCTTAGCCTTGAGCCAGTGAATCCTCTGAAGAAAATCAGAATACTTGGTCTTTGACATGGGATTGCCCCTTGACATTTCGTCATGGTGGATTGAGCAAATGATAGATGGCACCTCACTAATGACAGCATTAATTTGTGTCCAGATCAGTTTTTTGTCTTTTGTATCCTCGTTAGGTGGATCTCTGGCAAATGATAACAAGAACAGCAAACCCTCGCGAAGGATTTCAACATCCTCCACATTCTCAAGGAGAAAATCAACATATCTTAGATTGAGTTGAGTCAGTTGATGAAACTCTTTAGTTTCAAAATTTTCATATCTCACAGCTGTAAGCACATCAAAGTACAACTTTATGACCTCTGGAGTGTAAGGCATGGTTTTCTTCATCAAATCAGAAAGCATAGTCGCCATGGTGCTGGCCTGGCTCTCATCAATTTCATCAATCCAATACAGGCAGGCGAGACATGAGATTTGATTGGCCCAAGTTTGAGTATGAACTAAAAGTGTACCCAACCTCTCATGTTCAGTCTTCCATTGAGAAACAAGGTGAACAAAATCCCTAAACAACTTTAGTTTCCCCTGAATGAACCCAATTTGTTTCTTCAAAGGAGCGATCTGATCAAGTTTCAAGTTCAGAAGCTCAAGGTTCTCTAGGACAAAGCCAATGAAATTGTCCGTCTCCATTGCATACACTGAACAGCTAGCATTATTGTAGGACTTACACTTGAATGCCTCACCCAAGAGAATAATGCATATTCTTCTGGCATCAGGCTTAAACGTCTGAATTTTTTCCACAAAATGAGAACTCATGACAGTTTGTCTTAATTCACTCCCCACAGTTCTGATGACAGACTGCAAATACAAATCGTTTCTGGCTTCATCATCCCAATAAACCAAGCTCCAAAAATACATTTTAAAGAATCTCAAGTCCAGTTGTGTGGCCTCGATGGGATTCTTCAAATCAGGAATTTGGTGTAGTTCATCTTGCAACCTTTTCAGGATTTCAAGTGCAGTATCAAAAAATGTTCTATAGTTTTCCCCCTCCACGTACTCTGTCACGATTCTTCCCTCTGTTATTCTTTCCTTTTCTTTTCTTTGTTGAGAGCAGCAAGTAGCCAAACAAGAACACAACCTCAATTCCCTAACAACTCCAAGTATTCCTTTGCCCATCTTCAGAACAGAAAAGTTTCAAAATGTTTAGACCTCAGTGATTGAGTTAATAACAACCAATAACACAAAAAAAGCAACAAGTCCTGGCAGAAGACAAGATCAGCAGCTAACAATAATTACTAAGACATATCACATGTAAATCCAAACAAACAATAGCATCATGAAACCTCATAATTGTGGCTGGCAAATTATGCAAGAACTGAAAATCAAAACACATTTTGCCTTCCACTCAATGTCAATGGCGGAGCTTGAAATTGATGGCGAATCACAGCAATCATTCACTTAACGACGTTCCTTTTAAATGATAGCACTGAAATGACTCTACTACATTCCCAATTTTTCAGCATCTCTCCCTAACTAGTTAAAATTTAAGTATTTAATTATGCACCATTCAAAAATTATGAAATCCATGATTTTCATTATTCAAATAGATTTAAAAATTCTCTCTAAAATAACCAAATAAAAAATACAAGAATTATAGTCAAACAATAATCCACAAACTTAAACACATTAAAACCCAAAAAAGACATACCTTGTTCATCGAGGACTTCCAGTTGAGCAAATATTTTATTTGCAAAACTTTTTCCTAAGGGTTGATCTTCATCCAAATGAACCTAACAAGATCTGAGTCTTTCCATTTCTCCACTCAAATTCCCAGGAAGCTTTATTTATTTATTTTTCCTTTTTCCAAGTCCCTTGTAGAGACCAACAATAAAGGAAGGAAGGTCCAGGCTTCACAGGAATTTTTTTCAGATCACTTAAACACTAATAAATCAAATATATAATGTAAGTCGGTCAATAACAGCCTCTTTCATGGAAACTGGATGATCCCACAACATTAATAATTTTGTAATAATATTCCAAATACTGTATTTCTTATATCATATTTTCTTTTTTCTTTTGGTGGATAGATAGTGGCTGATGTAATAAGAAGACAATGATTAAATTATTTATTATATCATAATTATAGTGATTGATATAATTAAAATAAATAGATAAATTCATTTATTATATTAATTAAAAAATATAAAATAATATTATATTTTTATTTCTATTACATTAATCATTATAATTTTTTATTATGATTTTTGTAACTAAAAAATTATTATTTATTTCATGCTAAGGGAGGGGAAATAATTTTTATATGAACTATTGTAAAGGTGGTAATTATGTCATGTTTGCATGTAGTGTTGAGCTATAAGTATTACAAATTTTATATAAATTTGAATACAATTAGTTTAATTATACATGTCAAGTTATATCTAAATACAAACTATTGATTTAAATACAGCATGACATGAAAATACTTTTTTTTTTATCAAAGGTCGATAATTATATTAACTTTTGAAAGTTAACCTGTACAATAAATGTCCTCCCACAACAGGACTCTTCTTAGCTCTAAGTACGGCTAAGACAAACTGACCTTAAAGTCACTAGATCAACCCATCTCCCACAAAAGACAAAATAGACCAAAAATAAGCGACAGCATCCAAAGGAATAAATCCCTGGATTCAACCATCAACTCTCACATTGTAATGTTCCAGCCACTATACACCACCCCCCGCTACTTACAAGTAAGCCACTGATCAACCGCCACTGCCTGATCCTAGCTCACCTCTATTTGCTTCCAAGAACTCTATCCAAGCATTCCTTGCCATATCAACGATGTGCTTTGGCTCCCACCATTCGTGCTAAAAAACCCAAACATTTCGACCCTTCCACAGCGTCCACAAAATGTAGGTCAGAATTGAGCACTGTCCCGCCAACTATTCTCCCTTCGCCTGGAGCACAAATCTTGCCACCATTGCTGAAATGTAACCTGTAGCCGCCGTGGCTGATCCCAGCCTACTCGGGCCATTTTCCAAACCAACTTGGCACGAGAACAATTGAACAACATATGCTCTACTGTCTCTTCGGCCTCTCCACATACTGGACAAAAAGGCTTCACCTGGACTTTCCTGTGGTACAAGTTGGCATTGATAGGCAAAATATTGTGACAACATCTCCATAAGAAATGCTTCACCTTACCCGTCACTTTCAACTTCCAAGTGGTCATCCACATACGATGCCTTCGCTCTCTTGCATTACTGCATTCTGGTTGTTGCTCTGCCAGTTGTTCCTCCTTCTGCAGTCGATGGTAAGCTGACCGGACTGAATATGCCTGAGAATGGGTACCTACCTCATTACCTTGGATTAGGCGCCTAGCCCCCATCCAACCCTTCCACAGCCAAGAAGCATTTTTCTTCTCCCCTGCCAACAGCAGTTGATTATTAGGGAAATACTTGGCTTTCATGACTCTGCTCATTAATAACTCCGGTTGGGATATAACATGTGAGACTTGTTTAGCAAGCAAGGCATCATTGAACAGTTGAAGATCCTGAAAACCCATCCCTCCTTCCTTCTTTGCCTTACTAAGCTCTTGCCACCTCTTCCAATGAATTTTCTGTTTCGCACCCTTTCTTTCACCCCACCAAAAATTCACCGTAAGTTGACAAATTTCCTTACACACCCCTACCGAAAGTTTAAAACACCCTATCACATACGTTGGCAAAGCATTCACAACTGCTTTGATAAGGATCTCTTTGCCTGCCCCGCTCAAAAACTGAGTCTTCCAATTCTGAATTCGCTGCTGCACCTTCTGAATGATAAAGGTAAAAACCTCCTTTTTCGACCGGCCAATCCTCATTGGAAGCCCTAAGTAGCGAGCATTTGATTGTTCCCTCACTCCTTCCAGTATTTGACAAATCTCACTCCTTGCCACCTGGGAAACATTATGACTGAAAAACACTGAAGACTTATCCAAATTAACTGCTTGGCCTAAAACTTGACTATACTGCTGAAGAATACTCTGTAAAACCTGCGCTTGATGGACATCAGCTTCACAAAATAGCAAAGAATCATCAGCAAAGAACAAATGAGTAATGATAGGCCCATTCCGACTAACCCTCAGCCCCTTATACTCTCCACACGCACTAGCTCTTGTAATAAGATGAGAGAGCGCCTCTGAAACCATAAGAAACAAATACGGCGAAAGAGGATCCCCTTGCCGAATGCCTCGAGTTGGCTTAATATACCCACATGGAGCACCGTTAATATTAATGGAAAATGTACTAGTACAAAGACATTGCCTAATCCACATTATCACTCCCCACGCAAACCCCATTTTCCTCATGACCTGCTCTAAAAATCGCCACTCCACCCTATCATAAGCCGTAGCCATATCTAGTTTTAAAGCCATATAGCCTTTCCGTCCTTTCCTCATGGAGTTCAAAGTATGCACTCCCTCGTGAGCTATAATCACATTATCAAGAATTTGACGCCCAGGAATAAATGCTGATTGATTTGGGCTAATAGATTTATGAAGGCACGGCTTAAGTCGTTCAGCAAAGATTTTAGAAAAAATCTTATAGACCACATTACACAAGCTAATGGGTCTATATTGTGAGATAGACACAAGAGACCGAACCTTCGGTATCAACGTAATCAAAGTATGATTAAGTTTTCTAAGCATTTTCGTACTATGAAAAAACTCCTTCACAGCATTGATAACATCCAATTTAACCACATTCCAATAAGTTTGGAAAAATAAAGGAGTCATACCATCAGGTCCTGGAGCTGTATGAGGATTCATTTGGAACAAGGCAGCTTTGATCTCATCTTCCTCCACAGGTCTCATCAATGTTGTATTCATGCCATGAGTGATAGTTTTAGGAAACCCCTCAAGCACAGCAGGAGACTGAGCTGGTTGAATGGAAGCACATAATTTTTCATAGTAACCCACGATTTCCTCTTCTATCTCCCATTTAGTTGCACACACCTTCCCATCACACGCTAGTAAGCTGTCAATATGATTCCTCTTCCTCCTTTGAATGGTGGACGCATGAAAAAAATTTGGAATTGCTATCTCCCTCTTTCAACCAATGATTTCTTGACTTCTGTTGCCAATACCTCTTTTCTTCCATATACTCATGTCGGAGTTGACTCTTAAGCGCATTCCAGACCGGCCAATCCCTACCCCCACCATTCCCACTCATAGCCTCCATTTGAGCTTGAAGAACTTTGATTAAATGCAGCGAAATTAGTCCCTAAATTAAAGCTCCACTTCAGTAAATCCAACCGACATTCGGTAATCTTGGAGCTTAACACAAATTGTCTCGTCCCCCACTGTTCTCTGTTCCATGCCTCCACCACTTTTTGTTGGAGATCCGATTTTTTAATCCATCTTTTATCAAATGTAAACCGTCTACCAGCCCTTTGTTGCATAGGATCCGTCTCCAAGAGAAGGAAGGAATGATCGAATGCTTGCTTGGAGCAATGAGAAACCCTAGCATGTGGAAAATGCAACCTCCACATCGATGAGGCAAAAAATCGATCCAACCGTTCCTCCACAAAACCCTCTCCAACCCTATTATTACTCCAAGTATATGGACTACCAACAAACCCAAGATCCACCATCTCCAGTTGTCGGACAAAACTGTTAAAAACAACACAACTATGGTCCGTTCTAAGCCGGCCCCCTCTCTTTTCAAGTGGCGACACGATGTCATTAAAATCCCCTCCCATACCAATCGCCCCACTTGGGCCTCTCATGTGCTAAATAGCTCCACTGAAGTTCCCTAGTCACATAATCAGTACTAGCATAAACGAAAACAGCCCACCCTATCCTCGAATCATCCTCCAGTTTAAATTGTAACTGTACACAAAAGGAAGTAGTAATTACATTCATAACCACAACTTGAGGCTCCCAACATACTAATAACCCCCCTAGGGTGCCCTCAGGCTCAACAAGCCTCCACCTATCTTCATATTTCAATTGCCGAACAACCTTCTCAACAAACATAGACTTTTGTTTAGTTTCAGAAATAAAGAGTACCTCTGGATGCTGGGACATGATAGATTCCCTCAACTGGGAAATTGTGAAGGCTGCACCCAAGCCTCGACAATTCCACATCCCAATCTTCATTGAGATGCTTGGGACCGATAGGGACTAGTCCCTTTCACCCCATGATGAACCTCTGACATGAAAATACTTACATAATTAAAAAACGTGCATTGCTTATTAGTAAAACCTCAAACACCCAAAATATCTAAAAGTACCTATAAATGCATTAAATAGTTTGTCTAACATCACATAACCAATATTTTTAAAAGATAAAACATTACAAAACAAGTAACAATATCTCCAACAAAAATGTAAGTGACTTATCATCCTTTTTAAAAGATAACAAATTACAATATCTCCCAAATTATAAGCCAAATCTCAAATAACATCATATAACTAGTCTCAAATTAGTCCATAACTAGTATAAACATTAATACAATATAGTTATAATCAAAATTCATCCTTAATTAAGATAACATGTCCTTCTCAGGTTCAATCGTCCTTTTTAAGTGACATGCTAAACAACTAAAGTAAATCATTAAAATTTATAAGTGAGATATTATACGATCATACTATTCGTTGACAGTGAAAATAATTCAAGTATCATACATCAACTCTCCACGCAACATAAACAAAAAAATCATTAAAACATTAATTAAATTTGACTTTGAAGCTTCACTTTTTGCCTCAAATATTTTTTAAATTAATTTAAATGGGTTAAATATGCTAAATGACTTGATTCGCTTATCAACCTAACTTAACTTATTTATTTCCCTTATTACGTTTGTCACATCCGATTTTGACTTGAATCTATCAAGAGATTTATTTATATATACTAAACACGTGTAAAATTCATACTGTATTTTTATATTGTATCACAAATTACTGGTCTTAACTATTTGTATCTATCGTTTAAATCGCCCACGCTGCTTTGCGGTCAAGCTTTGCACCTGAAGAGGCGACGCAAGGTGTGATTGCACTTAAATTGCACTCTTGTTTGTGTGTGTATGTGTGTGTGTTTTTTTTTTAATACTAAACCTTTTTGGTGGGCAATTAAATTTAATTTGCAGATATTGCCATCCACTTGCAATGTGAATGGATGACTTTGTTGTTGCCGACAAGTCCTCTTCAATTATGGAAAAATGAATCAAGAAGCTGTGTCAACACCTGAATGGTTTTATCACACACCATATGGCTCTTATGCGATTATTTCCTAGTGAAATTTCAAAGTTCTTGAATTTTTTAGGATGCAAAAAATTATTCTATATAACTATATCTATATTTGAAAATAGAGACTTAGTCTTGATCATTGTCATTAGATTTTTGCAAATTCTGAGTCAAATATATATGGTAGTTACTTTTTGTCAATAGATTTGCTTTAAATTGCAAGTTTCATTTTGATATAAGTGTAATTTTGTGAAATTTTAAAACTAATTTTGTATACTTTTAATATATTAACTCACTTTAAAAAAAATTTATTGTAATTTCTTTATTATCAATTTAACTTTTACTTTCAAGTACAATTAGTTATAATATAAAATTAATCAAAATTGTATCATAGATAGGATTTTTTTTTCAATGTTTATTATTATATAAATTTTGTAACTCACTTACACTTAATATTTTTTTTTCTTGACTAAAGAACCCGCAGCCGCTACCAAGGGTGCGTACTGGGCATTTTTTTTTCTTGACTAAGGAACCCGCAGCCGCTACCAAAGGTGCGTACTGGGCATTTTTTTTTCTTGACTAAGAAACCCGCAGCCGCTACTAAAGGTGCAGTAAACCCTGCCCTAGTATAATAACCCGCAAACTACACAGGAGATGTAAAGGAGATGTAAACTGCACTAGCCAAACCCTGTACGACGTGTGACGGGCTCAACCAAGAAGGTGTCAGCAAGGGGATTTGAACTCGTGACCTTACGGTTACGCGCTCACCCGCCACACCATCTTGACTACCTCCAAGGGGGCACTTACACTTAATATTTCTTTCATATATATATATATATATATATATATATATATATATATATATATATATATATATATATATATATATATATATATATATTTATATATATATATTCTTAAATGTTTTATTTTTCATACTAAAAAAATTTACTTAGTAGTATATATTAAAAAAATTATAGAAATGAATATTTAAAATAATTTAACTTGATCCCTATTTATTATTTTCAATATTTTGACTAAAACAATATCAATACTAATTCAAAAAAATTATTTAAAATTATTATAATGTATAATTATTTAAGTAAATTAGGAACACTATTAATACAAATAATTGATATATTTATCCACAAGAAAAGAAATTCATTCTCTATATTTACATATTCTCATTTAAATATTTTATAACTATTAGCTTTAATTATTGATACTTATTAAATTAAATTCATACTCTATTTAAAGTTACACATACTAAACAAATTTTATATGCCCCTAATAGAATTAAAAAAAAAGTTATATTTTAACTAGTAATATAATTATATAAAGTAATATTAATTAACTAAAAAAGAACTTTATAATTCATAAATGTAATGAAATAATTTAAAAATATAAATTACATATTTCAAAAATAAACAAAATTTTTATTAAAAAAATTGATATTTATTAAATTTTAAATTATTATTGAACACGATCCACACTTCGTGTGGGGCATAAAAACTAGTATAAGTAAAAGACAAAAATAATATATGTACTAGCAAATTGGAGTAAAATATTGGAATATATTTTTTTAAATTAAATAAAAATTGATAATTTGGGAAGTGTTTCCAAAATGTTGAAGTCGATATTGTGGATATCGACTTTAAAAGCGATATATTGACTTCAAAGTCTTCAATGTTTTTTTTTTAATTTAAAAAAAAATTATAGATATGTTTTGCACCACGAAGCAGTGTATTCATTTTAGAAACATGTTTTGCACCACGAAGCTTTTTTGGTGTGGAAGATTTTCTCGATGATGACAATAGCCAGCCATACACTTATCAAAAGGAGAAGTTTACAAATCCTGACAAGCATGTATCATTCAAGCAACGAACTATAGCATACATGGAACCATTTACACTTGATGTTTTCATCTCAATGTTTCAGCCTTAATAACCCATAGAGTGACAAGCAAACAAGTTGCAGTTGTGGAACTAATTCCAACGACATCAAGGCTACCACAACTCCAACGACATCACGGCTGTTCTTAAATCAAGATGTGAATTTCAACCCTTCTCTCCTTGTCCATTTCTTTCAATTCTTTTGGCTTAGCTTCTCTCGCTTTGTGTTGCTTTTTCTTTGCTTCTTCAACTTGCTTCTTCACAGAAGCCTCAAATGCATCCTTCTGATTAGCAGCTAGGGCTCCCTTCTCAATTAGCTCATTCGTGGACTCATCCAAGTCATCCATCTCCCAATCGAACGAACATTGTAAAGGGGACAAAGAGTCTCTAGGAAACATGAAATCCACTTTAGTGCTCTCTTCAAATTCATCTTTTTCAATAGGGTTGTTGAAATAGGGCAAGCAATAATTATATCTTCGAATTTTAGATGCTTCAAACCAACCTTTCTTTGCTTACACCTTAAAATAAATATCCTGGATTTAACACTTTCAACATTACACCCCTTACACTACAATGGAATGTATGGAATCCAATCCATCTTCATCTGTTTCATAGGCAAATATTTTCTTCTCTTTGTATGGATGTAATTCCAATCTTGTCAGAAGGTGAAAAACAGGAAACGACAGCCACTACAAGTGGAACAAGGGAATCATTGGCTATTCCTTGAGTTTCTGTGCAGCCAAAAAGATAAACGTTTTGGCCATGCAAATCTCCACCTTCTTCGAAAGCATTCTCCAAGTTGGAAAAATCCCAATTTTTTTGATAAACCCTTTCCATTGCTTCCCAGCAAGAGGGGGGGGGGGGAATTATATTAAAAAAATAAAATTAAGATATAATTTTTTTTGGGGTGGGGCAGTAAGGGGAGGGCCGAGGGAGGGGGAGGGGGTAGCAGTGGATGGGGGAGGGAGGGGGTGTGGGGCGGCGGGGTAGAGGAGAGAAAAAAAATTAAGAGGGGGAAGGAGGGGTGGCAGACAGATGGGAGAAGAAGGAATGAGAAATTGTGGAAGTAGAGTTACGTTTTTTTTTTAAATGGCGTGAAGTCGACGTTTAGGATGTCGACTTCAGAAAATTGAGTTAAGTTAATATTTCAATGTTCTAATTAGACAAGATTGACTCGTTGTCTCGTGGACGCATGATACCCACCGGGGGTTTATAGTAATTTTCCTTTAAAAATTAAGCCTGTTCATCAACAATATTGTTTCCCCGGAAAATCATTATCAATCAAGATTCAAGAGAATCAGTTGCAATCACCTTATTTACGTGAGCACATAAAAGCATTCGTAATTTTTCTATGCAATAGAAACGGTGCTTATTCAAACAGCAGCAAAGGTGTGTTTTTACTGTTGTATGTTTCAAAAGGCAATCCCACATTGGAAGCTTACAACAATATAGTAGCACTTTATATTGAATTGCCTTTGCGTGGACTTATGACCAAGAGAAAGAGTGGTAGGCACGCGCACATGAGAGTGGGACAAATTGGGCCAATGTAGTCCAAAACGATGGATTTGCCCCCCCTGCGCGTGGGTTACACACGGCCCCAGTCCAAGTTTTACTTCCCAGTCCAAGTTTTACTTCCTCTCATTTTAGCCTTTATTTTTGCAGCTTATTTGTAAATTGCATTTTTTACTTAAGTCGGTTTTACCAATAACAATTACCCATTTTACTTAATCAAAACCCTCTCATTTTAGCCTTTATTTTTGCAGCTTATTTGTAAATTGCATTTTTTACTTAAGTCGGTTTTACCAATAACAATTTCCCATTTTACTTAATCAAAACCCTATTTGACCGAGTAGCTCGTGGGTTTACCGGTTCTGAAACCTTCCGCATCCTAGGTTGTTGACCGCGTCGTGCTCCAATGACCTCAACGTGCGTCTAATTTTTCTCAGACTTTGTTGACTGCAGCATTATAAATACTGCTGATCCCTAGCCTCAAAGTACACAGCAAATACATATTGCTTACTCTCCTTGTCCAGAAAAACTCTTCCCCTCTCAAACCTTGTTCTGCTGGTTTTAGGTCTTCTTGCTGCTCCTGCCGCCCTAAAAAACAATAGAGGAAGCCTTGTTTTATCCTGGAGAAAAATTTCTAAGCCATAGAAATTGTTTCTTTAGGTCAGTGCATATTTTGCACGACTCAAGTGTGCTCATCTGTTCTCTGAATATTAGCCGTTTCTTCAACATTTACAACCATGTCTGGTTCTCCTAGGTTAATTTTTTTTCAATAAAAAATTTAAAATGTCGAAATAATTTTTTATTTATTTCAAAATTTAAATTAAAATTTAAAAATTAAAAATTCTCACCAAAATTATATCATATTATTTAAATTTTTTTTTACAATGTATTAAATAGTTTTATTTTTTTATTAAAATACTCCCTTTATTTTTAAAAAAAATTAATTTTAAAAATTCTATTTGTTTCAAAAAAATTACTTTTAGTGTGAAATTATTATACAATCCTTATTAATAATACAATCTATAATTTAAATTAAAAAGTAAGAATAAAAATGTAAAATTTATGCTTAATAGTATATTAAATAGTTATACCTTATTTGTAAAAAAAATTAAAAAATTTGTATCAAATCAAAACTCATTGTTTTTGGAACAAAGAGTAATAATTACCTTGACCTAAAATTGATATAGCATTTGGCAAATCCAAACAACTCTTTTTTTGCTCAAAATTTTGATCATCCTATTTTCTAATTTTTAAAAAATTATAACAAATTGGAAAGAAACCTTCCAAGCAATTAATAGGCTACCAGAATCAGCATCCAATTTATGTTGGGAAGCCAAGGCATTTACAACGATACAGTCCTTTCCAATGCAATAAAGTTATATATATCTAGATTAGCTGAACATGTCATGTATAAAATGGTTGTTCACCTTTCTTCAACTTCGTCAAAGTCTAAGCAATGCAATAATATGCCAATTTTAAACAAATTCTGATCATTTAGATTGCTGTCAATCGGAAATAAGATAAAAGGGCACCTCAGTTTTGCCTGCAGGCTTTTTGAAGGGATATTGTCCACGTCCAATCCAAAGAAAAACAAAGACGGTTGGTTGTTTATGTTCATTTGCTGATTCTGCATACAGAATTGTGACATTGAAAATGGATAGGGAAACCTATAGATCCTGTGTTGATCCTGCACTTGAAGTATTGAAAGGGTTACCGGATGATGAACTAACCCAAAATCCTGATTTGAAGAATCCCATCCGGAGCATGCAACTGGATTTGAGATTCTTTAAAATGTTTTTCTGGGGCTTTGAGTTTGGGGATGAAACAGAAAATGATTTGGGTTTGCTCTCTCTCATCAGAACTACGAGCAATGAATTGAGACAAACAGTCATCGAGTAACGTGCAGAAGCAAATAAAGATCTTCACGAGTTCTCATTTTGTGGAAAAATTTAAGGCCTTCAAGCCTCACGCCAGAAAAGGTTGCACTATTCTCTTGGGCGGCCATTCAAGTGTAAGTCCTTCACTAATCTTAGCCGTTCAGTTTATGCAAGGGAGACGGATGATTTCATTGGCTTTGTCCTAGATAATCTTGAGCTTCTGAATTTGAACCTTCATCTAATTGCTCCTTTGAAGCAACAGATTTGGTTCATCGAGGTGAAGCTAATGTTATTCAGGAATTTTGTTCACCTTGTTTCTTAGTAGGAGATGGAGACTACAGGTGAGAGGTTTGATAAACTCTTACTTCACACTCGAACCTGGGCTAATCACATGTCTTGTCTAGCATGCCTGTATTGGATTGATGACATGGATAAGAACCAGGCATGCACCAAAGCAGCTGTGCTTTCTGATTTGATGCAGAAAACAATGCCTTACACTCCAGAGGTAATGATTTTGTACTTTGACGTATTTACAGCAACGAGGTATCACAATTTTGAAATTGAAGAAATTCGTCAACTCATTCAATTATATGTTGACTTTCTTCTCGGAAATTTGGATGGTATTGAAATCCTTCGCCAGGGGTTGATATTCTTGTTAACATTTGTCACGGAGCAATCCATGGAGGACTCAGAGAATGAAGAATTGATTTTGACACAAATAATTGATGTTTCATCAACGAGGCGCCATCTGTTATTTCCTCAATCCATGTTGAAGAAATGACGCATGGGATTTCCATGTCAAAGACCAACTATTCTGATTTTCTTCAGCAGATTGAAAGGTTCAAGGTTGAGGTGATGGATCTTTATCCTCTGTTTCCACTCTCATTCGAATCCAATTTTCCCAGAAGCATCCCTGGATTTTCTCTTAGAAAATCTTAAGAAAATGCTGGAAATGGAAGTGAACCTAATT
The DNA here is from genome assembly GCA_020080225.1 of Gynochthodes officinalis. NCBI lineage: Eukaryota > Viridiplantae > Streptophyta > Magnoliopsida > Gentianales > Rubiaceae > Gynochthodes > Gynochthodes officinalis. The sequence goes on along the minus strand of CM034625.1, from coordinate 2,591,840 downwards.
GCTCTCGTGAAGCATCAGGTTCAAAGAGTATGGGAGGAGCTAGCATCGCTCAGGCCTATTATGCAAAATATCATGGAGCTACAAAATGAGCATGAGGAAATTAAGGATCTACGGACAAGAATCATCAACGTGGTTTACAACGCAGACTATGTCATTAAGTTGAGTTCACTCATAGAGGCTCCTAGATGGTGCAGTATCATGTTTCTTTCCAATATCATAGAAGACATAAAGCTTATCAAAATTGAGGCAAAAGAGATTCAAGATCACCAGGTGTACAAAAATAATAAGCTCAGTGATGAGGGAGAGTCTAGTGATGCTTTACTAGCACAAGCTACAACTTCAACCGTTGAAGGATCTTTTATAGGCTTCAAGGAGGATGCAAGATCAATAATTGATCAGCTTGTAGGAGGACGAAAGGATCTTACAATCATTTCCATTTCTGGAATGCCTGGACAAGGTAAAACAACTTTAGCCAAAAGAATTTATAATGATCCTGAAATTCAATATCGCTTTCACGAAATCGTGTGGTGTTATGTGTCTAATGTAAAACTAGAGAGTTACTGATGGGAATTGTACGTGATGTTAGTAAAGTTGATGTTGAAGAAATCCTCAATCTAGAAATCCATGATCTTGCTGAGTGTATATGGAAAAGTTTGAAGGGAAAAAGATATCTGATTGTTATGGATGGCATTTGGGATGTTGATGTGTGGCGCCAAGTGCAAGGATCACTTCCAAATGACTGCGATGGACGTAGAATTCTGTTTACCAGTCGAAATCATAACCTGGTTACAGAGCTAGACCGAACTCTATTTCTCATCCTCTCCGATTATTTTCTGATGAGGAAAGTTGGAAATTGATGAAAGAGAAGTTGTTTTCCGGTTGTGGTGGGGCTCTAGAATTCTTAGAGATTGGAAAACAAATTACAATTTACTGCAAAGGGTTGCCTCTGGCCGTGGTCCTGATTGCTGCTCTTCTTGGAAGGACCTATCCAAAATTGGAATTGTGGAACTAAGTAGTAGGAAATCTGAAATCACACCTTGCCAGTGAAGGGTGCATGCACATAATAGAGCTGAGTTACAAGTATTTACAGGTCATTTGAAACCATGCTTTCTTTATTTCGGAGCATTTCCAAGGGTTAAATGGGTTCGTGCCAAAAAATTGAAGCTACTTTGGATTGCTAAAGGATTTATCAAGGAAAATGAGATGCAGAGCTCAGAAGATTTGTCAAAAGAGTACTTGGATAATCTTGTTTGTCAAAGTATAGTCTGTGTCACTGAAAGAACTTCCATGGGTGGGATAAAGACATGCACTGTTGATGATCTCTTGGATGATTTGTGCTTGGAGAAAGCTGTGGGAAAGAATTTCTTTCATTTAGCAAACACGAGTACTATAGTCACATAAAGAGAGTCCCTAAGAGTATAATTACCATCGGCTTTGCCCAGGTACAATCAGCCATTTTACTCACGCAAGACCTATTGGTACCAGAATGGAGCAACCCTGTAGCCCTGTCCACTCCATATTGTTGTCTTCTAACTATTCATTCCAATCAGAACAGTCATTCGTTCATTCGCTCCCTGAATTTTTCATGAACTTTCCAGTTCTTGCTACGTTAGATTTGGAGGATGTGCGTTTGTCAGTGGGTGAGATCCCTGATGAAATAATATAAATGGTTCACCTGAGATACTTGTCAGTAGTGGTTAGTTATATTAGGAATATTCCACCGTCAATATCTAACTTGGGGAACCTGCAAAGTCTCATTGTGAGAAGACCAATATTTGAAGTTCGTTTACCTGTTGAGCTACCATGTTGAATATGAGAAGTTTAGCTATGGCTCTCGTTTCAACTTTGAAGATGTAGATCAAAATGGTCCTCGTCTCTGCTTTGAAAATTTGGAGACACTTTGTGCGCCAATTCTTGATTGTGATTGTAAAAATGAGTCGTTTCTGAGGAGTTTAACAAGGCTCAGGAGGTTGTACTGCTGTTTCGGAGAAGAGTTCCATCCCACATGGTTTTCAATGTTTGAATCTCTAAATCAACTGGCATCCCTGCGAATTGATTTTGTCGGATGCTATTCTTCTTTCGACATTAACTATGTCAACTTTCCAGGATTTAACTTTCCTGGAAAGAATTTCACTTGTAAGTTGGAAAAAAAAAAGTGGACAATTTAGGATATAATTGATGGTGTGCCAAAAAATTGATGGGCGCATTTACCAAATATGCCCAAAGAGCTTGGGAGTTTGGGCGCATTTAGCAACAAACCCCCCAAATTTCTCACTTTTTTTTTCCAACACCCAAATGTCAGCGACCCATCACACTTACGACAATTGAATAAGGTTGTGTTTAAATTTTTTATTTTATATTTTTTTTTCCGTTTGTAGTTGCACCCAATAGAACTATTCTATTTTTGGCAAAAAAAATTGGGGCTTTCCTCAATTTGTTCTTTTGTCTCTGTCTAAGGCATGTTTCTCAATTCAAAGTAACTAAGTAATATTTTATGAATCATAATTCCTAAGCTCATACAATTGATATGTTTCACTTGTCCTCCGCCTTTTTTAGGTGGCTGAATCTTTATATGCATTTAACAAAAGCATTGTAGCAGTAAGACAAGATATAGCTGGAGCAAAGAATCTAAGAAACCAATAAACTATTGTTCATTGAGTAAATAACCAACTCAATTTTTATGAATCCTTTTGAAGATTACATGTTTATTTGCACTGGTTTGATTCTGAAGTTGAAGAAACTTTCATAAGCCTCTGTTGGTGCTACACCAAAGGCTCAGAACAATCTATCTACTGTAACTGAGACTTCCTGTTTCATGTTATCAGTAATCCAATCTTGCAAGAGGCAAAGGTACACATGCCTTCAAACTTTCCAAAACTCGTAATGACTTAAGCTACCTGATCCAAGAAATGAAGCTTTGTTCTCTGTGTTCAAAGAAGAAGCAGGAAAGATTCTTGGGTGCTCGGCTAATGAGATTAATAAGCTGAAAACCGAGGTATAATATCCGGATGCTGTCTCTTGCAATTTTTCAGTGCCTGTCCTGATTTCATCACTTACTTGACTAGTGGGATCCCCAGATCCCAGCATCACTATTTGTAAAATTCTCTAGTGGTAGAAAGTAAAGCCAACTAAAGGTAAAGCCACTGACATATGATTGCTTTTTCCCCAAACCTTTTGGAGTACATTGCTTGGTATTTCTTGTTTCAGTTTTAGCAGTAAAAAACCTGATCTAAGTAGATTCCTTTAACCAAAATGAAGAATTATAATAAAGGAAAAACAAAATAAACCAGCAAAAATTATTAAGATCATCCATCAAACATGTGGATTAAGAAATGAGCAGCACGATCAAGAGGAGCAACAGCGCCACCTATTCCCATTATTGTACTTATGTAGGGTAACGCTAACTCGGAAAAGACGATGAACTTACGTTAAATTTAGTGCCAAGGTTTTATTCACTTAAAATCAAAAATAGGCGAGACTTTTGCCATACTTTCAAATAAAATTATTTGGATATGTATGGTTTGTACTTTTAAAAAATATATTTTTATGTTTTTTTTAAATATTTTTATAAATTTTAATATATTTTTTATTTCACAATTATTATATAAAAGAGTGTAAAACATATTTTAAAATGTAATTCATACTCACCTTTAAAACTTATCAATTTAAACAAAAGAAATATGAATGTTAAAAGTCATGCTCTTCAAGATCTCTTCCCGTGATATTGAAGTCTCGGCCCAAGAGCCGCAAGGGACTAAAAAGGGCAAATTTAGAAAACGAAAAATATAGATCCATCCTATAGTTAATTAAAACCAAAAATCATAGTACAAGTGTTTGGGAGATTACCTATAAATGGATTTTGTATTATACGTATACCCAGACATCTTAAGTATCACATAAGGTGATGCAGCTAGATTCATTGGAAGAAAATTTTTACTCTTTTTGTTTTAAAAAAATATTCAAGTTATAAACTATAATTATAATTTTATCCCTATTTTTGTAATAATGAATCATACATATTATTATACATAAGAATACTTTAAAATTTTAATTCAAAAAATTTTTTTTGGAACAAAATATTTTTTGAAAGTTTTTTTTTTTTTGAGATGAAAGGAATATAACTTATAGAAAAAAAAGTTTATCTACATACAAGGGGCTACACACACACACACATATATGCATTTTATATAATTGAATTAGTATACTAAAAATATGAATATAGTGTCTAAATAATAGAATTTTTTAATATTCTAGAAGAAAAACCATATTTGCCTCTGCTCTCTGAAGATTCTTTACTTGTTAATCTTAGCACTAAAAAAAAAAACATTTTAATTTTTCGCTAAAAATAATTAAGATTTATTATATTATTATTATTATGTAATTTTTTTCATATTCTAGAAGACAAAGCATATTTACCTCTTCTTTCCGAAGATTTTTTTGCTTGTTAATCCTCATAGTGCTTTTTTTTTTTTCACTAAAAAGAATTAAGATTTATTATTATTATACAATTCTCATGCTCATTAAAAAAAAAAATCCATTTTAGTCTTTGTACACATATCAATGATTGAGAGCTAAATTTTTTCTTTAAAAAATTAAGAATGATTTATTGCTGTTAGACCACAAAACTTTATATGTACAAAAATATTAATTTTTGGGGCATTTTCCATAAAGCATGCATATATTATTCCTCCACTAGCATATATGATAGCATTGCTTTATTACTTTTCAACTTTTGGATGAGCATTTTTTCCATTCACGGATGCATGAAGCTTCTCTCAAACACAACCCTTATCTCTATCCGTAAGCCATCGCTCTTCAGACTTCTTCACTCTTCAACCGAGGGTTTTAATTCTTAAAGCTGAAAACAAATAGCCATTTTCATTTTCTCTCTTCTCTTTCCAAAGAAACGAGGAGTGGAAATCTCGAATCTTGTTAGGATCTCTTGGAAGAAGATGTAAAGGGAGGAAATGCTTTACATATAATATATATTTCCTCAATAGGAAATTCCTCATTGACCAGGTATGTATTGTATTATTTTTGGTTGTTTTTATCCTATCATTTTAGTGCAAATTCTCAATTCATTTGAACAATGGATGTCATTAATTTTATTGCCCTACTTTATTTTGTTGATTAGTCTCTAATTAAATACTTAGAATTTAGTTAGTCATGAAGAGATGCTACAAAAGAAAAATTGCTATTGAAGAACCATAGAGAAAATCAATAATAATTTAAAAGTTTGTTAATCGAAACATGTGGATGGATACTTTGATAATTAATTGTTATGATTCATCATGCTAAGTTTTAGATCTGTCTCTAAGTGGAACCATAATGCCATTTACTTCAAGGCCACAATTGAATGAGATATTACTCTATCTTTTAGGCTCAATAAATTTTTATGCTGTCATTTTATGTTTTTATAAATGAAATATACATGTTTAATTTGTAAAGTGTAAATTTTAATTCAAAGTATTCACATTTAATAGAGTTAATTTTATCCACGTCTTCTAAGATTTTGCAGAACTACAAAATAATGCATATTATTTGAAAAAACTACAAATATCCCTCTTGCCTGGTCAAACTCATAGCATCTAACCTCTCAACATTTGGCAAAACTACAAAATAACTCTATTGGTAAAAAATGTTATCTTTATAAAATAAAAAAAACAAAAACAAAAACTAGTGCAAGATTCCTGTGCAAAACATAAGGATGTCCGATAATTTTCTTGATAATATGTTAAATATATATTGCTAAAAGTTTAGGTAAAAAAAGTTAAAAAATATTAAAGAGAAATTTTCAAATAATTAAAATTAATAAAAGTATGAAATAATAATTGTTGAATAAAAGTATCAAATAATGAATTCATAACCAAAAGTATTTTTGTTGTAATTTGGTTTGATCTAAAATTTACTTTTCTTTTACAATTTTCTAAGTGTTATCCAATATAGTTTTTGTTATCCAATTTACTTTCTAAGTTGTTGAATTGCTAAATTACTAATATCTATGTAATTAGTAGAGTTATCCAATATAGTTTTTATAAATTTTTTGATACAATAGTTTTTGTTGGTCTATAACTCTATTAGGACTCCATTATTTTTCTGATGTAATTTAGTTTGATCTAAAATTCGCCTTTTCTTTTATGGTTTCTAAGAGTTAAAAATTATTGAATTACTAAAAATAAAAATATAAAATTATTGAAAAAATAATTTAAGTCACATTAATTATTATAATTACATTGATATCGATTGACAAACTTGTCCCTTTTATATAATAGAGATTTACCCTTAGTCTGTTTTAATAATTATTTTAAACAAATCTACTTGTAATTTTTATTATAAAAAATATTAAAATATTCCATTCCATGTATATGATTAGGTAAATAGTTGTATTTCTTTGTATATTTAATGAGAAGGTGCATTTGTTTCTTAATCTTTAAGAAGTTATATGCTGTTCTAATTGAGAATTAAATGAAGGTCTTATGCTCTTACCCTCTAAAATTAACTTCAGTTAGCTTATATGGAAAAACTTAGGTCAATCTTAAAGAAAGAAAATCCTATGTTTTCTTCACTTTTAATAATTTAAGGAAAGTAAACAAGATTCTTAAATATAAATAAAACACATGTAATTTTTCAAGATTTTTATTTCTTAACTAAGACTATTATTCTGAATAGAGTGAATCACAAATTTCATTCCTTAATTTTCAAATTTTTGGTTTTAGACATTACACTCTTTATTTTTTATTTTTTAGAAATAGTCTTTGGATTCTCTAAACTAGTATTAAATTTTTCTGTGTAAAAAGACTATTTAATCCTCCCTTTTGCCTCCCTCTACCCTAATTTTTCCATCTTCATCCTGCTGCAAATAATTTTGCTATCGTTTTCATCCTAATGCAACTAATTTTGCCATCATCATTTGGGACATGCTCTATTCTCTTTTTCTGTTTTCTTTTTCCTAAGTTTATTAGTTTCTTTTTTCTTTTTCTCTAAAACGATAGATTAGTATTAATTGCCAATGGCAAAAGATGTACAAAGTTTAGCCAAAGATGCTAAATGATCTTCATGAATTTACAGTGGGTACTGAACCATAAAGGAAAGTGCACAACTAGACAAGACAAATGAAAAAAGATTGCGCAAAAAATTGATATGAGTAGTGCACATTACATCAATAACAATCTGAAACGCCTATACAAACTAGTTGATTGGCATCTATTAGAGAATCACAAAAATGCATGAAAGCTACACACTACTAAACGGAAACCCGATCACGAGTTTCGTCCCTAATGCTTGCTCTATGCCTGTCATGACTCTACTGCAGACGTTGAATAGCTCGGTAACCGAATTACTACCGTATATGTTGAATAGCCCTGCAATCAAACTAGTAACAAAAGGCCTCACCATGGAGGAAAAAGCCCTACGAAACACGGAAGAAGCCCTACCGAAATAGGGGGAAACAAAACCCCACACAAGAGTGCGATTTCGATGCGATTAGAGTGCGATTTAAGTGCAATCGCACCAAAATCGCACCTTGCGTTGCCCCTTCAGCCGTAAAGCTTGATCGCAAAGCAGTGTGGGCTCAATTTATATTAAGTTTATTAGTTTCAAAAAAAAAATAAAAATTGCCCACGCTGCTTTGCGGTCAAGCTTTGCGGCTAAAGGGGCGACGAAAGGTGTGATTTTGGTGCGATTGCACCTAAATCGCACTCTTATGTGGTTTTTTTTTTCCCTATTTCGGTAGGGCTTCTTTCCTCTTTCGAAGGGCTTTTTCCTCCATGGTGGGGCTTTTTTGTTACTAGTTTGATTGCAAGACTATTCAACATATACGTTAGTAGTTCGGTTACCGAGCTATTCAATGTTTACGGTAGAGTCATGACAGGCATGAAACAAGCGCTAGGGACGAGGCTCGTGACCTAGTTTTCGTTCAGTGGTGTGTAGCTTTCATGCATTTTTGTGATTCTTTAATAGAGGCCAATCAACTAGTTTGTATAGGTGTTTCGGATTGCTATTGATGTAATGTGCACTACTCACATCAATTTTTTGCGCAATCTTTTTTCATTTGTCTTGTCTAGTTGTGCACTTTCCTTCATGGTTCAGTATCCACTGTAAATCCATGAAGATCATTTAGGCTCTTTGGCTAAACTTTGTACATCTTTTGCCATTGGCAATTAATACCAATCTATTGTTTTAGAGGGAAAAAAAAAACATAATTATCATAACCATTCAACAACTCATATATACATTAATTCATTCAAACAAACTTAGTCATAACAACTGCGGTAAGGAGAAAATGCAAATTCATTGCAAAAATGATGCACTCTCCTTGAACATAGAATTAATTATTTCTTATTTGTCTCTTGATCAAAGTGTATTAACTGATGGCAAAAATTATAGATCTATACTTGACGAGCAATTTGGAGTATTCTATGAAAATAAAAAGTCTCAAAAGCAGATGACTCAAAGATATTTAAAAGGTCAAGCAAAAGAACTTCTCAATGAAAACCTCAAAATCTCAAAATTCCTCTCAATCATTGTAACTAAACATCACCATCAAAAATACAACATTCCAAAATCTCTCTCTACCATTGCCATTGTTGAGAGTCTACCAACACTCGCGGCCTCTGCAAAAATGTTGAAGATCTACCACTTTCGATAGATATTGAAATTTCACCTCTTTTGACCATTATCATCAACAGAGGATATATCAAACATCAACAAAAAAAAAACAAAAAAAAAAAACACAATGTTCTAGGACCACTGATAGTGGCATTGTGCTAGATGGAAGAATTATTTGGAGCGTAGTTTTTATTTTTTTACTAAAGTTGGTGCAAAATTATGAATTTATATCTTTTATAGAAATAAAAATTTCCAAAAATAGTTGACAAATAGAAATTATAAAGCCAAAACATGGATCTGCTCCATATATATAGGGTCTTTGTAGTGGATATTTATTCATGTTGGACAAAAATACATTATTTTGTTATGTGAATGGCTGATGCTCTCATATCTGTCATTGTTTAATGGAGCTTTTCGATAGAATGACTTTAAAATGATGTTTTTTAGGAGTTTAACGATCATTTTATTTAAGTGGGGAGCGGTGAATATGAGGCTGAAACCTAAATTTTAAAAAGTGTGGTGACTAAATTTTATTTCATTCTTTTAAATACTTACCTTGGCAAATCTAAGTTTGTTCAAAGTTCAAATATACTTAAGCTGTTTAATGAAATATTGTAATTTTTTTAAAAAATAATTTTGTTTTGATGTTTTAAAAAGAGTTCCCAAAGTATTAAAATCAATTTCTCAAAAACCGAATTTAAAATTGATTTTTCAGAAATTGACTTCACCAGCTTTTTTTTTTTTTTTTTGCTACCAAACCTTTTTTTCTCTCGTTTTCTCTTTCTCCTAGGCTTTTTTTGTTGGCAAACTCTTTCTTCTCTCTTCTCTTTGGCTACTAACACGGTTTTTTTGCTGCCAAACCTTTTCTCTCTTGCTCCTAGACTTTTTTTTTGCTGGCAAACTTTCTCTTCTCTCTCTTTCTTATGGGCTTTTTCTTGCTTGCAAACTTTTTCTTCTCTCTTCTCTTTGGTTGCTATTAGGTTTGGAGTGGATGGAGGCTATTCTAAAAGCACTTTTCTGAATGATTTGTCAAATTAAAAGGGGGAATGAAGTGTCAAAATCTTTACAAAATTTGTTTTCTTCAACCTCATCTCAACATTAGTTCTAACCATTCATATTTTTATTTTCTAATGGAGAATTGATATTTTTGTATTCGGAATACAACAATGATTGTTACACCTCTTGACTAATCATGTTTGCAAAGGAAAAAAGTATAGTCGGCAAGCAAAGTGGCTATGGGGAAGGAGGGAGATTTTTTTTTTTTTTTTTTTTTATGTGTGACTTGAAGTCAATATTCAAAATATCAACTTTAAAAACAATATCTGATATGTTAACTTCACTATTTTGGTAAGTTTTTTTAAAATATTAATATTTATTTAATTTTTATTAAAAATTATAATATTTTGGTAAAAAACCTCAAATATACTTGGAAACAAAACTGGGACCCCGAAAATTCAAAAATAAAAATTTGAACATTAACTTCTATCCATCATTCAGTAAACTTTTTATTCAAAATAGGAGATACAAAAAATCCCCACTAGTACAATACAAATCCAACTTACGAGTTTAAGTAGAGAGAAATTAACACTAATTGTGACATTGAACTGTTTACCTCCACCTCCTCCACAAAGACAGAGAGAGAGAGTTTTTTTTTTTTTTCCTTTTTCTTTGTTGTGTTATCTAGAAGCATTAGTACATAATGTATACAGTTGTCCTTGCTTAATATATTATATGTGGGATATGCGTGGTAGCCAGAGACACAGTTGGTTAGCAATTTCAATAATGGGTGGGTAATACTAACAAAAAACTCAATGACAATTGATGATTAATTGTTGTGTTTTTTTAACTCTTTTATGGAATAATTGGGTCACTTTCTCCCTGTACTTGGTATAGATTTCATTAAATTGGATTCATCATCATGAAAACTGAAAAGTGAGAACATTTAAGTTGGGTGATTTTTTCATCAAACAAGGTGTGCCATTGGATTGTGTTAATTTGGGCAATCTACGTTCTTTATGATGGTGAAATGATGTTAATGGACCAGGGGTTTGCTAAATGTTTTTTTTTTTTTTGAAAAAAAACTTAATGCGCCATTAACTCATCTAATATTTTTTTTTTATAGAGTAACTCATCGTAATATGAGGCTTACATTAAAATCAACTCATGAACTTTTGTTTTTATATAATACTTAGTGCAGGATTTCGTGCAATGCATGTGATGTCTAATAATTTTATTGATAATTTGTTAAATATATATTACTAAAAGTTTAAGAGAAAAAATAAAAATAAAAAATGTTAAAGATAAATTTTTAAACAATTAAAATTAATAAAAGTATCAAATAATGTTTGTTAAATAAAGTATAAGATAAAACCAATTTCTTCGCCATGGCTTAAGTTTAATACACCAAAATATTTAATTTTTGTTTTTCATTGCAATTATGACTTTAGGGGCACCCTTTAGTACTTTAAAAAATTCAAGTTTAGTAAAGACATTTGGGTAGATTGATGATTGGCTTATCTAACAATCAAAGGAAAAAAAAAAAGAAGCACAACAATATCTGCCTACTTGCCCGCCTACTTTAATTAGTTACTCGCCTACTTTAATTTTAAAAATAAATTTATGAAAATTGTTTATTTTGCAAATATTTGTAAGGATAATATTAATAGACCCAATAAACAACCAAACAAACAAATGAGGAATAAATAACCAAATAAACAACTAATATTTTAAGTTTTGACTAGTACATATTGACTTGATTTAATTATATGTGAAACAAAAATAGGATATTCATTCTATGAGTTACCTAAAGTTAAAACTAAAGAGATATTTATTTCCCAATTGATACCAAACATGCATTTTTTTTTCTTTGTTTCCTTTTTTCTCCAAATTTGAAGTCTCTAATTTATGACTTCCTAATCACTATCATGTAAAAGGGAAAAGTTTGTCACCAAACCTATCATTCCCAGCGAAATAGTTATGAATTAAAACACAATACTAAAAAAATGATACACAATATGCTTGATAATAAAAACCACTACAATAGCCATGGTTAAAGATATTGTAGATATTCAGTACGGATATTAAAAATATTTAGGATATATTTAGGATATTTAATACAATAGTGCGTGTACCTCCATCTCCACTACTATAATAGAAGCAATTAAAGATTATAAAGATTATTTGATACCACCATTCATTTTCAAAAAATCACAAAGAAATAATTCTGCATCTTAAAAATAATTTAAAAATTTTTATCTTAAAATAAGAATTTATTTTTAAATAAAAAATTTTATATTCTTATTAATTAAAACTATTTATGGTTAAAAGGTAAAATAAAAATAAAAATTTTAAATTTAATAATTCATTAAATATATTATTTTCATTCATTCAATAGTAAATCTTTTATTTTTATTGCAACAAAGGAGTATTATAAAATAAATATAGGATAAGAAACATATAATTTTGGTAGGGAAAAATGGAAAAAACACACTATTGACTTTATAAATTTATTAAAAGGAATAAGAATTCTAACCATTTTCAAATTACTAAAAATTAATGTTTACCAAACAAATAATCTTTTTAAAAGTTTGTAAGATTTAGAACTTTAATCATTTTCTAATTACTAACTATTGATATTAATATTATAAGATAATTAAAAGACAATTTAATCCTTAATATTTAGGGAAATTTACAAATATATCACCTTTGACCATTGACTTTATAAAAATAACACTCTCCTTTTTTTGTTCTCTGTTATAACACTTCCATAAAAAAAAGACTACAACACCCCTCGGCAGACTTTACTCCATCTTCTTCTTCTTTGTTCTCAAAACCCATTTGATGGATTCAATAAAATTTGTTTTCACACCCCGTTGTTTGCACACCTCATTGTTCATACACCTTATTGGACTATCATCTCCAAGCAAAAAGGCCGCAATCGTAAAGAAGAAATCGCATAAATTTGATATTAGTTGAAATTTGCAGTAGTTGAACTGGGTTTGTGAATTTAAAGAAGCGAATGGTCGAGCTCTAGGTCGAGTTTTAGGTCGAGCACAAGGTTAGGTCAATGTTGCTAGGTCAACTTTTAGGTCGAGCACTAAATTTGGTCGAGTTTAAAGTCGAATATATCAAATTTAGGTCGAGTTCGACCTAATGCTTGACCAAATTTAGGTTGAGTGAATTTTTATTTTTTTTAATTTTCTTTTTTTAAAAAAAATTTCACTCAACTTAAATTTGGTCGAGCATTAGGTCGAGTGAATTTTTTTTAATAAAAAAAAATAAAAATTCACTCAACCTAAATTTGGTCAAGCATTAGGTCGAGCATTAGGTCGAGCATAAGGTTAAGTTGAGCCTAACCTTATGCTCGACCTAATGTTCGACCTAATGCTTGACCAAATTTAGCTTGAGTGAATTTTTATTTTTTTTTAATTTTCTTTTTTTAAAAAAAATTTCACTCAACTTAAATTTGGTCGAGCATTAGGTCGAGCTCGACCTAGTATTAGGTCGAGTGAATTTTTTTAATAAAAAAAAATAAAAATTCACTCAACCTAAATTTGGTCAAGCATTAGGTTGAGCATTAGGTCAAGCACAAGGTTAAGTTGAGCCTAACCTTGTGCTCGACCTAATGTTTGACCAAATTTAGGTTGAGTGAATTTTTATTTTTTTTAATTTTATTTATTAAAAAAAATTCACTCGACCTAATGCTCGACCAAATTTAAGTTGAGTGAAATTTTTTTTAAAAAAATAAAATTAAAAAAAAAATAAAAATTCACTCGACCTGAATTTGGTCGAACATTAGGTCGAGCTCGACCTAAATTTGACATATTCGACTTTAAACTCGACCAAATTTAGTGTTCGATCTAAAAGTTGACCTAGCAACATTGACCTAACCTTGTGCTCGATCTAAAACTCGACCTAGAGCTCGACCATTCGCTTCTTTAAATTCACAAACCCAGTTCAACTACTGCAAATTTCAACTAACATCAAATTTATGCGATTTCTTCTCTACGATTGCGGCCTTTTTGCTTGGAGATGATAGTCCAATAAGGTGTACGAACAATGAGGTGTGCAAACAATGGGGTGTAAGAACAAATTTTGTTGAATTCATCAAATGGGTTTTGAGAACAAAGAAGAAGAAGATGGAGTGAAGTCTGCCGAGGGGTGTTGTAGTCTTTTTTTTTTATAGAAGTGTTATAACAGAGAAAAAAAAAGGAGGGTGTTATTTTTGTAAAGTCAACAGTCAAAGGTGCTATATTTGTAAATTTCCCTAATATTTATTATAATTATATTAAAACCGATTAACAAACTGTTCCTTTTTATATAATAGTTAATTACATATTTGTTTTATTGATTGGGAATGATAAAAAAATTACTAAACTTGATTTCATTTTTGAAAGTATTATGTGTCGTAAAGGTGACCGCTGGACTTAGAGACAATTTTGATGATTATATTTTCTTTTTAATTATCAAATAATTATTGTTTAATTTGATAATAATTTATTCTACTGAATAATAATTTTATTTCATATATGGATTTTTTAGTAAATATTATCAAATTTATTTTTTACTTTTATTCTAAAATTAAATAAATAAGTTTATAATTAAATTAATAATGTCCTGCTCATTTGAACGGAACGAATGCTATTTCGTAAGAGATTACTTAATCTTTATTTTCTCACTATATTTGTTCACGTGAGAAACTACAAAGATGAAACGACTAGGTAGGATGATTTTTGCAATTTGCTCTTTACTAACCACCGTCAATTTTTCTGGAATTATTTAATTTAAAATAATGATTCAAATAACAAATTATAGTGATTTTGTCTTTTTTATAATTGTAACGTCAGTTAATATTTGTCATTATTTCAATAATTACTTCTTAACTTAATATTGTCCTTTTCAATAAAAATTAAAAAAATATTAATATTTTAAAAACTATACCAAAATTACTGAACTTGACCTGTGAGAAGTCGATTTGAAGTTGACTTGAGAAATCGTCGAATTCTCATAATTCAACTTCAAGTCCATTTTAAAAAAATATATATTAGTCAAAAAAAAAAAAATTCCTTCTATTTTTTCTCCCCTCAAATTGCAAACTTTTTACAGTGAATCAACACTATGGATTGTAACATCATTGGCATGGTCAATCCATTACTGTATCTAGCATTTTGCAAGGACCAAAGAATTGAATTGGAAAAAATTGTCACTTTGTTCTGAGATATGGAATTTCTTCAACAGAACACATCTACCCAAAATTGAGCTTGATCATTCCACATTATACAAGCATATGATTTGCTCCAACCTGAAACTTGTGGAAAAGTAAAAAAAAAATAAAAAATCCAATGGACTACCCATGTGGGCATCATTCAATTATAGCCAGAAATAGCTGATTGTAATGCCATAGCCATAGGAAGCTGCTTTCTTTTTTGAGGGGAAGGGGTTTTTGGCGGAGGTGGGGTTTGCAGGGAGTGGGGGCTGCTGTTGAGGTGGGGGGTTTGCCGGGGAGGGGGTCTGGCGGGGTTGGGATTTGTCGAAGGAGGGAGGCGCGGTTTTTCTGGGGGACGGGGTGAGCAGAAAAGAGGGGTTGGGGGCGGAAGAAAAAGAACGACAAGATGGAGAAAAATTAGGGTTGGGGAAGAAAAAGGGTTTTTTTAATTGGAAGTTGACATATGAAATGATATTTGAATATGAATTTTAAAGTTGATATTTTATATGTTTAATTTCAGAGTTTGTTTGGATGGTGATGTATTTGAAAAAAGTTATATTAAAATGTGTGAAAATTTGGATAAGTATTTTTTAATAGAAAAAGTATTTTGGAGGGAAAAATAATAGAGAAAGTTTTTAAAAATTATGTGAGAGAAATTTGAGAAGAAAAAATTTTAATTTTAAATTTTAAAATAAAAATGTATTTAGATATATTATTTTTGTTTAAGAATTTACTTATTTTCAAATGAAAAAAGTCTGTTCAAATATATCCTTAGTATTTTTGGAATAATTTTAAAGATATTAAAATTTATTTAATTATTATTAAAAAAATATAATATTTATGTAAAAAAACTCACTTTTCCGGAAGGGTGGCTTAGCGGAGGCAGGGGTGGCAACAACAATACTATGATTGGAATATTTCCTTTAATCGCATATCATTTAATAGAAAAACTCTAATTGGAATACTGACTCAACAATGCAATAGAACTAAGGGGGCGCCTGGTTGTAACAGAGGAATGGGAAAGGTAATGGAAATGATAGTAGTGGGGAATGATAGTGGGGTCAATCATTATAATTCTGCTGGTTGATTTGTGCTGGAGAATAGGAATGATTACTAATAATGGTGGTTGGTTTATGCTAGGGAATGGAAATGATTATAAATTAATTGTAATAATTAGTAATAATTAATTAATTATTATTAGTTAATTATTTATTATAATATTAAATTTATTAATTATTAATAAAAATATTATTAATTAAATTAATCTTAAGTAATTATTTAATATTAATTGTAATAATTAATATAAGTAAATGAGATTAATTAATATTAATTATAATATTAAATTACAATATTAAGTAAATGAATGATTAATTAAAGTAATCTTAATTAGTTAATTTATTATTACTTAATAATAATAACTTAATAATAAATTAATTTATATTAATTATAATAATTAATATTAATTACTTAATTAGTATTAGTTAATTAATTAGTATTAATTATAATAACTAATATGAATTAATTAATTAGTATTAGTTAATTAATTAGTTAGTAATAATTAGTAATTAATTAATATTATCAATTACTTATTTATACATTAATTATACATTAATTATAATAATTACCATTAATAAAATGAGATTAATTAATTAATTTATAATATTAAGTAAATGATTAATTATAAGTAAATGAATTATTAATTAAATTAATCTTGAATAATTAATTAATTATTACTTTTCATAATAAATTAATTTATATTAATTATAATCATTAATATTAATAAATTAATTAATTAGTTATAATATTAATTAAGAAAATGGATTCCATTCCCTTGCTTTCATACCCCCCAATATTAATATTGGGTATGAGGATTCCCCATGGGTAATCAAAGTGGACCCTCCATTCAGGGTATGAGGATTACTGCATATGAATCAAGTGAATCCATTCTCCATTCCATTCCTTCCAGCCAAGTAAGGGAAATGGAATGATTTTCATTTCTTTCCATTCCATTACCCCTTGCCAAGCACACCCTAAGTATGAGTTTTTTTTTTAAATAATAATTATATTTACTGTCAAAATTACTTTATACACAACTTAATCTACTTGAATGCCTTAGGGTCCGTTTACACAAAGTGTTCTCATTTACAAATAAGTAAGATCTCAAATAAAAACAATTTCTCAAAACATATTTTTATTTTAAAATTTAAATTTTAAAATTTTCTACTCAAATTCCTCTCACTTAATTTAAAAAAAAATTTCTTTTATTTTTTCCTTCAAAATACTTTTTCTATCAAAAAATACTTATTAAAATTTTTACACATTTAATACAACTTTTTCCAAATATATTTTTGTCCAAACGGACCCTTAGCTCTCACATTGGATGTTCCCATTCAAAAAATAAGGAAATATCATAATCAATTGTGCAATTTTTTGCCTTTTTTACACTTGGTAAATTTCTGTTTTCTTGCGAAAGTGTCTCGTACATCCAACAAACGACAGACTAGCACTAGCACAAGCACAGTCTCCGAAGCAGCAATGCACTACCACTAACTTTATACTAGTAATATTCAGTTCAATTGTTGACTCTGCATTGAGCATTGCGACGGTGAAAATGGAGAGGAGAATCCAGCGAACTTGTGTTGATCCGGCGATTGAAACCCTGGAAAGGTTGCAAGCTGAACTACCCCAAAATCCTAATTTGAAGAATCAAATCCAGACCCTGTATCTGGATTTGAGATTCTTTAAAATGTTCTTTTGGGGCTTGGAGTTTTGGGATGCAACAGACAACGATTTGCATTTGTGCTCTGTAATGACTAGTATGGTTCGTAAGTTCAGACAAAGTTCTATGGAGTTTAACCTGGGATTTAAGGGTGCATTCCCTCGGGGAAAGATCACATTTTGGGAGCTTAGGAGTTCAGAGTTGGTAGAAATAGTCAACCAGTTTAAGCCACAGGCCAGAGAATGTTGCATTGTTTTCTTGCATGGCGCATTCAGATGTGAGTCTTGCTACAATGTTGGGCGTTCAATATATGCAGCTGACACTAGCAATTTCATTGGGTTTATCCTAGACAATCTTGATCTTCTCAGCTTCAAAGTTGATTTGATTGCTTCTGTAAAGAAACAAATTGGGTTCATTGAAAGAGTGCTAAAGGTGTTCAGGAATTTTGCTTACCTTGTTACTCACTGGACCACTGGAGGTAAGAATTTGTGTAAGCTCTTGCTTCACATTCGTACTTGGGCTAATCACATCTCATGTCTTGCGTGCCTATATTGGATGGATAAAATGGATGAGAGCTTGGCAGGTACTATGAGGACTATGCTTTCAGATTTGATGCAGAAATATATGCCTTGTAAGCCAAACGTCATAGCATTGTATTTCGACATACTTAGAGCTACAAGGTACAAAAAATTTTCTATACAGAAGCATCAACTGGCTCAACTCGCAGCAATATATGTTGATTTTCTCCTTGAAAATTTATATATGCCTTTGAAGGATGATATTGAAATCTTTCGCGAGGGGTTGATGTTCCTGTTAACATTTGTCATGGATCCACCTGGGGAGGATTCAAGGGGTGAAAAATTGCTTTTGACACGAGTTGATCCTATCATGAGTCTGGTGCCATCTGTCATTTGCTCACTTCATTTTGACGAAATGAAAGAGGGAAATCCCGTGTCAAAGCGCATGTTTTCTGATTTCCTACAAAAGATTAATGAGAGAGTCAAGGCTGAGGTTAGAGAGCTTTATGTTCTGGTTCCTCATTCAACCCAGTTCAATTCTCCTAGGACTAATGCAATGGGATTTCTTGATTACCTCTTAGAAAATCTGAAGAAAATGTTGGAAGCGAAGGAGAATTTTAATTCTTTTGTGAAGCATAAAGTTGAAATGATCCAGGAAGAGCTGTCGTGGCTTAGGCCTTTTCTCGAAAATGACATGGACCAACAGAATACGCTTGACGAATTCAAAAAACTCTGGACACGAATAATCAATGTGGTGTACTATGCAGCATATGTCACCAACCTCTGTTCACTCACAGATGTTCCTGTATGGTACAGCATTATTTGCCTTTCTGTTGTCATAGAAGACATAAAGATTATCAAGTTGGGTGTCAGAAGGATTGAAGATGACCAGATGTGCAACAACAAAAAGCTCACAGCTGAGATAGAATCCAGTGATTCTCTGCTACCACAAGTTAAGTTATCAAGAACTGAAAGAGCTTTTGTAGGATTCAAGGAGGATGCAAGATCAATAATCGATCACCTTGTAGGTGGACGAAAGGATCTTACTATCATTTCCATTTCTGGCATGCCTGGCCAAGGTAAGACAACGTTAGCGAAAAGAATTTATGACGATCCCATAATTCAGTATCACTTTCACAAAATTGTATGGTGTTATGTCTCTAAAGAATGTAGATTACGAGAGTTATTGATCAAAGCTGTACGTGATGTTAGTTTTATTGATGTCAAGTTAATCCTTGAGAAAGAAATCCATGATTTAATTGAGCATCTGTGGAAAAGTTTAAGGAAACAAAGGTATCTAATTATACTGGATGACATTTGGGACATTGATGTGTGGCGCAAAGTGGAAGCAGCATTTCCTGATGATAGCAACGGAAGTAGAATTATGTTTACCAGTCGAAATCATAATCTGGCTTCCCAAGCTAAACCAAACTCCATTTCTCATCCTCTTCGATTATTTTCTGATGAGGAAAGTTGGGAGTTAATGAAAGAGAAACTATTTTCTTGTGATAGTTTCCCTCCAGAATTTTTAACAATTGGAAAACGGATTGCAGTTTATTGCAAAGGGTTGCCTTTGGCTGTTGTCCTGTCTGCCACTCTTCTTGGAAAGGACAAGCAAAAATTGAAATTGTGGAAGAAAGTAGCAGAAAATCTGAAATCATATCTTGCTATTGAAGGGTGCATGGACATAATAGAACTGAGTTACAAGTATCTACCAGATCATTTGAAAGCATGCTTTCTTTATTTTGGAGCATTTCCAAGGGGTGAGTATATTAGTGCCAAAAAATTGAAGTTACTTTGGATTGCTGAAGGATTTGTCAAGGAAAATGAGAAGCATTGCGCAGAATATTTAGCAAATGAGTACTTGGATTACCTTGTTTCTCTAAGTTTAGTTGTTGTCACTGGAAAGAGTTCTCACGGTGGAATAAAAACGTGTAATGTCCATGATCTAATATATGACTTCTGCTTAGAGAAAGCGATGTCAGAGAATTTCTTGGGTTTGGCAGACAAAAATATTGTCTATCAATGCTCTTCTAATCTCCAGAAGTATAGCCACCATCGGCTTTGCATTAGCAAAGTCGTCCCTTTCACCAAGTCAAGAACTGTTTGTACCAGAAGGGAATTATCTATTGGCCGGGCCCACTCCCTTCTGTGGTTTCATGGTGATTCATCGACGCCAAAGTCTCAACCATTGGAGCTCTCTCCATTTCTCACTTTCTTCAAAGTTCTTACCGTGTTAGATTTGGAGAGTATGTTTTTGGGTCATCTTTTGTTCCCTATGGAAACACTTTCGATTGTTCATCTGAGGTACATAGCAATATGGGCTTCTATTGACATTGTCCCACCGTCAATATCTAACTTATGGAACCTTCAAATTTTCATTGTGAGAGAACCACGACTAAAAGTTCCATTACCTAATGCCATGTTGAAGATGAAAAGCTTAAGATTTGTTAATGTAGATGGTTGCTGTCTTTTTTACCGAGATAACGACCAAAATAAGTCCTCTGAAGTACATAATATTGTGACACTTTGTGGACCAATTCTTTGGTGTGATTCTCGGACTGAGCAGTTTTTGAGGAAGTCATTAAGGCTTAGGAAGTTGCACTGCTATTTGGTAGAAAAGTTCCATCCTAAGCGTTCTATTTGGTTTTCAATATTCGGATGTCTGAACAAACTGGAGACTTTGAGGATGGATTTTGTCGGGAAAGTGTTCCATGGCACCAACTCTGGGAAATTTCCAACATTTAACTTCCCTGAGAATCTTAAGAAGTTGACTTTGTCGGGCTTTAAACTACCCTGGAGTGCGATGTTAACAGTTGGGAAGATGCCGAATCTTGAGATTCTCCAATTAGAGGAAAAAGCCTGTGAGGGCACAGAGTGGGATTTGGAAGATGGGGATTTCAGAAAACTCAGATTCCTGAAGTTATGCAAGTTAGATATCGTACAATTAAATGTTTCCAGTGAGCCCTTTCCCTGCCTTGAGGAATTTCTCGTGATACGTTGTTACAGACTTGAGGAGATTCCTTCCAGCTTTGGAGATATTTGTACCTTGAAGACCATCAAGGTGCTTTGGTCTGATGGAGCCTCAAATTCAGCCAGGCGAATTTGGGAAGAACAACAAGACATGGGAAACGACAGCTTTGAAATACTTACTGAAACATCGCCAGATTTGTGTCGGTAAGTAAAATTTTCTTCCCATTCTGGACAAAGGCAACATAATCTTTTCAACCAAGATAACCTTGTGGTGCTGTTGCTTATAAATTTTACCGTACTAGGTTGTTTTGGTTGAAAAGCTTGTGTTGCCTATGTTGGTTTATATTTCTTGGGACTTTATTCTCAACTTTTCCATTACTGGGTTGAGCCTCAGCTTCCCATTAACTATCATTGCTTCTCAGAATTTGCTTTTCTGCATAATATTTCATCTTCCTCCTCACCAGTCCCTTTCTTCAATTGTGTGTGGCAGCCTCTTCTTCCTCCTCCTACCTAATCTCTATTCCCTTTTAAGTGCTGAAATTTCTTAATGAAGTGTCCTTCTTTGGCAGAACGGATTATACGAGCCAACATACTGTGGCGGAAAGATTAAGGGCCAGTTATGTCGGTAACCTACCCAATGAAATTTGATTGTAATTCAACTCATGCCGATCATAAGCAGAAAGTTCATATTCTTCAGTCATTGATAAACATTGGTGCGTGCAGATATTCCTTCATGTGAAAAGTGCGACAGCCTATTCTCCCAAATGCAGTATATTAAATCTCTAATCTTCTACAAGATTGAAATGCATTGGTTAATTTCCGTGGTTAACTAAATCGAGTAATTGGTTGCTCTTGCTTCTTTCAAGTTTTTAATGAATTCTTTTGGGCCACGACATGAGCACAAACTCCATTACTCATACTAGACTCTTCAGGAATCCTTTGGTAGTTGAACTTGCGAATAAACTGTGCTAGGTTTTGCATGTTTGTAGAGATGATTTGTCATTTCTTTTGTTTGAAGTGTATGGCCTCTTCAGACTAACAAAATTAACTTCTCTTGGACCATTGTTACAGACTTGGGGAGATTCCTTTCCAGCTTTGGAAACATTTGTAATTTGAAGGCTATCAAGTTGTTTCATTCTTTTACAATATCATATTAAGGAGAATTTCAGAACAACTACGGAGACATGGGAAACCACAGCCTTGAAATATTTACTTCAAATGTATTTGACAAAGGTGGTGATGATGATAACGGAGGAAAAAGTTGACCCAATTTTGAAAGTTACAATGGAAACAGTAAAAATTTTGGGATGGGAAGTGCCGTGGAAGCTGACTCCCTATAAATAAGGTAGTTTAAAGTTTACTTTTCTCAGTTTTGATAGGGAGGTAATGATGCACAGTTAGATGTTAGGGTGCATACTTTTGATAGCACAGTTAGATGTTAGAACCCTTATCAAAATTACATACCTGTGATAGGTGTCACATTAAACAGACGAAAACAAAGCTGGAGAAAAATTCTGGCTCTAATACCAACTGGTAACTCAGCATTGTTGTCAAGTGCGCTTCTTGCTTGCTTTTTTGTATGTTAAATAATTGATTAGCAAGAGAGAATGACCTGTTTTGTGTTGCTAGTTGATTTGTGTACACTTCAATTGACAAATAAGTAAGAATGCATTTGAATGAAAAATGTTAAAATAGTTTTGAGCTTTTCTTTGGATGTAATTTTAACTACTATTAATTTTTTTTAGGTACTCTTCGAAAATTTGGGCTCCACTTGAATTGATTCTTGAGCTGAGTGAAATTTGTGAAAGTAGCTGATTGATTGACACTTTATATCTGATTATGTTTTTATTCAGGGCCTAATTTCACTTGAGTTTTTGACGCATGGACACTATGTATTCCTTGATTCTAAACACAAAAACAGAGCATTGCAAGCAATTCAAGTTTGTTGTTTCAAGCCTCTACATCGTAGCCCTTGCTTGTTGCAGGGGAAGTTATTTTTCGATCTCAAACTATCACTTCTTCTTTTGATAGGCCACGAGTGTAGTTCCTTCAGCTACCATATATAACTCCATTGAATCTCACCCCTCCCAACTTCTTGAAATGTTGGCCAGGGTTCGTATTCTTTGTAGGGCCTCAAATCTGAATTGGCATCAACATTTGTTGTTCGATTAGAATGTTCCATTGCATCTCATTATCCAGCCAAGGCAAGTTAACAGGGCTTGTATTGCACTGGAGGAAGATGAGATATTAAGAGTAGTTCCTTGAGCTGCCTTGTTCTTCTATGAATATAACGATTCAATACCAGCTCCTTGCGAGAAATTTCTATATTTATGTTTTTTTTCTTTTTGAAAAAATTAGCCAAAAGATTCCAACCCAGCGACATTTGCATTTCATAAATGCGATACTACATTTTCAGAAAAGAAAAAAAAAAAATCCTGATTGGCCTTTCAGAAACAAAAATTGCAGCCCCAATTTCGATAAACCCTCAATCGGTTCCCACCCAACCCTAATCTATCTCTTGCGGTCTTCACTCGCCGTTCACCTTCATAGCATAGACTGCCATCATCACCATCGAATGTCATGGTCGTCACCTCGATTCGCGTGGTCGTCGCCAGTCACTGTTCATTGGTGCCAAAGCCGATCGCAGTTGGTTGTTGCAAGTTTGCAACCTCGATCCGACTTCACACGGTCGGCCAATACCCATTGAATCCTTCAATTCGTACGGCCGGAAGATCCATGCTGCTGGACTAATTTTTTTTAATGGTCGAATACTTCATTTTCAATGGTTGCAGATTTCATCCATTCTGGCTCAACCAACGGCGAGCCTACTGATTTTGTTTTTTTTTTGTTTTTTTTTTTGGGGCAGAACTGCGGCTGAACTGTTTTTTTTTTTTTTTTTTCTCCTTGGGTTTGAAACTTTTCACACTTCAAACCGAAAATCGGGAACTGAACCAAAATTGACTGAACTTAAATTCTAAATTCGATTTTTAGCTCGAATTCATGTTCGGCCGAATAATCTGAATTTTTAATTCGGCTGAATAATTTGAATTCGGTCATAATTTTTTTACCCTCCTCAAGACAATTTTTTAAATAATAAAATTAATTTTTTAATGTTCACATTATCACAATAACAAACTAAACAATACAAAAATTTAACAACAGAAGTCACAATAATTAAAAATATAATTACAACCAAATTACTAATCCAAATCACTACAATAAGTGTCCAAATTCTAAATTTCATGATAAAAAACTAAAGAATGTCCAAAGTCCAACTTTAATATTTTAAGAAACCCTATTTGAAAAATAGTTTGGGCAAATAAGGTTCTAATTTTTTAAAATTAGAAAACTATATTTATACCCAAATTAATTTTATTCTTAATTTGGCCCAATCAAAATAGTTATTATTATAATAATACTCATGCTTTCTTTCTATTTTAATTTTAATCCTGTAATAAATCTAATTTTATTCAATTACATCTTCAAAATATATTTATTTCTTTCAATTACACCTTCAATATTTTAATACAAAATATGGCCAGTTAATATAACATTTTATATTACTAATTAAAATGATCAATTAGTAAAATAGTCGTGATCAATTAGAATTTCCAAATGAAGATCATGATTCGTGAATAATTGTTAATTTGTCATGATCAACATATCACTCCCATCACCAGGAAGTGGTACGTTTGTTAGAAACAAAGCAGCAAACAAAATTTGTTGAGAAGGTTTGTCGGAGGCTGTAATATGATAAAAGATGGAGCCATGTAGAAGCTGAAGGTACTAAAGGGGGTATCTTAGTTTGCTGGATTGAAAATGTTTCAGTAAATTAGTTGGTTAGCAACAACTTTTGTGTGCAACTACAATGCCAAGTTAAGGGAGATCCATTGATGTGGTGGATTATTTTTGTTTATGGTAGTATAGATAATAGAGTGAGGGAGCAACAATGGAATTTTCTGGAAAATGAGAGGAAAAAGTGGGGAGAATGGTGAATCTTGGGAGGGGACTTTAATGAAATAGCATATCCATATGAGAAAAGAGGGGGCAGACCAAGATCTGAAATTAGTTGCTTGTCATTTAGGAATTTCATGAGACGAATGGAAATGGTTGATTTAGGATATGTAGGCAGCCGTTTACATGGAATAACAACTGAAAAGGAGAAGGATTTGTTGAGGAAAAGTTGGATAGAATTTTTGGTGCAGCAAGATGGAGAATGCATTTTCATTAGGCCAAAGTTATACATTGTGACAAACAAACCTTGGATCATAAATTGCTTATGTTATTCACGGACCCTCAACAGATTAGAGGAAGGAGACAGTATATATATATATATAAAAGATGGGTTAAGAAACAGAGGATACTAGAAAGAGTGAGTGTAGCATGGAATAAACCACAATGGGGATCCAAGCAATATATAGTGACTTCCAAGATTTCTCAATGCAAAGCCGATCTTCAGCAATGAAGTAATAACAATGGGAACAACTTAGCCAAGTAGATCATGAGGATAAAAGAACAAATGGAGGTGTTGAGTCATGAGGGAGGAACTAGAGATTGGAAGAGATTGAGTGAGTTAAGAAAACAAATTCAACAGGCATATAAATAAGAGGAAGAATTTTGGCAACAAAAATGCAGAAATCAATGGCTGAAGCAAGGGGATAAAAATTAAAAAATTTTCCATGCAACAACCATCCAAAGGAGAAAGGTGAATGCTATAGAGCGATTACAAACAAAAAATGGAAGGATTTGTGAGTCTAAGGTGGAGCTACAAAAGGAAATCATTGAATATTATGGGAACCTGTACAGATCGAGCAATCCAGTACACGATAGGTCCATTCTTGAAGGCATGCCTAAATCCATCACTAAAGCCATGAACAAGCGATTGATGAGACCAGTGGAGGAAACCCAAATAAAAAAAGCTCTTTTTCAAATGTACCAAAGCACCAAAGCACCAAATACAATCAATGATTTCTTCACTCATAGCAAAATGTTGAGGAAAATCAACCACACACTAATTACATTAATACCTAAGGTCCAAATGCCTATGTTTATTTCACAATATAGGCCAATTAGTTTGTGTAATATGGTTTATAAAATCATTTTCAAAATTTTGGCTGAATGACTCAAACTCTGTCTTCATAAGTGTATTATCCCGAATCAATCAACCTTTATTCCGGGAGACAAATACTTGATAATGTGGTCATAGCACATGAATGTATACATACTCTAAACTCAATGAGGAAAGGAATAAAAGGGTTTATGGCAATAAAAATTGACATGGCCAAAGTATATGGTAGAGTTGAGTGGCAATTTTTAGAGAAAGTTATGAGGAAGATGAGATTTGGTAGAAAATCTTCATTGGGTGGGTAAGGCAGTGTTTTAATACTACTACCATGTCAATTAATATAAATGGAGAACAATGTGGTTTTTTTCATCCTTCAATAGGCATTAGACATGGGGGCCCTATTTCACCCTACTTGTTCCTTATTCTTTCAGAAGCTTTATCTAATTTAATCAAACAAGCTAGTGTGAGGGGGGAATATAAGGGCACGAGTGCTAGTAAGAAGAGACCTATCATCACACACTTGTGGTTTTGCCGATGATTCTTTGTTGTTTTGTGAGGCAGATACAAAACAGGCACAACAATTGCAAGCTATTCTCAGCAGCTATAGCCAAAGTTTTGGACAACTCATAAATATGGAGAAATCATACGTGTTTTTTTAGCCATAATGTGAAGAATGAGCAAAAAAGTCAGATATATCAAATGTTGAAGAGAGTGCAAGAACAATATAATGCCAAATATTTGGGACTGCCAATGAAAGTAAGGGGATCCAAGAAGGAGGTATTCAATTTTGTTATAAAAAATGTTCAGAAACAAATACAAAATTAGAAGAATAGATTTTTTAGTATGGCTGGGAAAGAAGTTTTAATTAAATCGGTGGTTAATGTACTCCCCACTTACGTTATGGGTTGCTTCAAGTTGCCAGTCAGGATATACAAAGAAATTTGCAGACTTTCGGCTAATTTTTGGTGGGGTTCGCAAAAGGAGGGAACTCAAAAAATTCATTGGAAAGCTTGGAAAGAAATGACAAAAGCCAAGAATGAGGGAGGAATGGGATTTCAAGATATTCAGAAATTCAATGATGCATTACTTGCTAAACAACTTTGGCGAGTTATGACACAACCCGATTTGATGATGAGCAGAATTCTGATAGCAAAATATTTTCCACATACGGGGATGATGAGAACTAAAACAAAAGGAAATGCATTGTAGCTTTGGAAAGGATGGATGGGGGCAAAACATGTTATCAGAAGTGGAGAAAGATATCAAGTAGGGGATGGAAGAACAATTCGGGTGTGGGAGTCGCCTTGCATACCTAGAAGACAGAATTTTTGACTCAATTGTAGCTAACCAGAATAGAAACCAGTAAAGTGGGTAAGTGAGTTGCTGTTAGCAGATGGTACTTCTTGGAACACACCACTCATCTCACGGATCTTCCCGTAGCAGGATGAAAAAGTTATCTTGCAACTGAAATTAGAGTCTCCAACCAGTCGAGACGAGCTAATTTGGCATTTCAATCCAAATGCAAAGTATATAGTTAAATCAGCATACACTCAACCGACAACAATCAGTCAAAAGAAGGAGCAACAACCGGAGAGTAGTATCAATAAAACCAAAATGCAATCTATGTGGAGGCAAACATGGCAAATGAACATGAAAAGGAAATTGAGGCATTTCATTTGGCGATGTTGTAATAATATCCTGCCCCTTAAAGTTTAGTTGCAACAAAGAAGACTTCCAATGGATTCCATATACCCCATGTGTGGAGATGGAGAAGAACAATTAGAACACATTATGTTTACTTGTACTAGAGCCCAGAAAATTTGGAAAATGGTTTCGGTATCATGGCATCATTCTGAACAATATGGAATTAGTTTCATAGAGTGGTGGTAAGACATATGTTCCATACCACAAGCTGAAGATTGGGAAAAATGAGCACAACTTTTGGTTTACCTCCTATGGATGATATGGAAGAGTAGAAATCTATAGGTTTTCAAGAGAGAATGGATAGGGGAAAGGAAGGTAGTAGAATTGACAAATGATTCATGGTTGGAACACCAACAAGCCAATAGTATGGAGTAGCTAGAAGGGGAATGGTTTATTAGTAAATAGGGGATGGAGCATGGTAAGGAATCAAGTGGTAAGTTTAACCACTTTTGTTTTGTTTAATACGGTTAGACTTACCAATAGATTTATGTTATGTTTTTTTGTGGGAATTAGTTAGGTATAGAGAAGTTTGAAATCTTTGACAAGTAGTCAATTAGTTTTAGCCAACATTAGTGCTAAGAAGAGTTCACTTTGGTGACTTTGAATGTACATATTAACTTTGCAAAGTTAATATAACTAACTTTTTACTTGGAAAAAAAAAACATTTCCCCCTTAATTTTGTTCTCAATAATCTACAAACTTAAAATTCAAATTCAAATTACTATTGAACTAAAGTTGTTAAATTAATACTCATTTGTTATTAGTTTATTAATCTAATATGATGTTAGTGTTAGACTATTAGTTGTACATTCATATTAGTTGTATATTATTATTGGTTGATATTTGTGTTAGTTGTATATTTATATTAAATAAAATTTAAACTCTCAACTACTATCAGTTGATATTCATATTAGTTGATATTAACATTAGTATTAGTTGATATTACTAATAGTTCATATTAGTAATAGTTGATATTACTAATAATAATTGATATTAGTATTAGTATCAGTTCATATTAGTTGATATTTGTATTAGTGTTTAGTTGATATTCATAATTGATTTTCATATTAATTGATATTAGTATTAGTATTAGTTGATAATATTATTCATATTAGATAAATTTTAAACTCTCAACTAATATTAGGGTGCCCTAGAATAAATATTAGAAATTAAGGGTCATAAATTTGTTATGTTAAATTGTCGTTACCCTCTTTTCCAATTTCTATACTTTGTCAATTTTCATACTTTAACCTAGAGTTTTGTCCATATTTCCTAGTTAAAGGAATGTATTCAAGCATCAATTTGAATGCAAATCTTCGTTAAGAAATATGTATTGTATACAATAAAAAGCAAATTAAAAAGTTAAAACTCATACCTTGATAATTTTACAA
Organism: Gynochthodes officinalis; assembly: GCA_020080225.1. NCBI lineage: Eukaryota > Viridiplantae > Streptophyta > Magnoliopsida > Gentianales > Rubiaceae > Gynochthodes > Gynochthodes officinalis. The sequence continues at coordinate 2,562,658 of CM034625.1, read as the reverse complement.
ATTATTTTAATATTTAATGTTTCACACACACATATATGATACATCAAATGTAATCTAACAACTTTTAGATATTATATATATAGTATATATTTATTTTTCCATATATATTATGGAATTCTACATATAAATAATATATATATATTATTGAGTTATACATATAATATATATACATATAAATAATACATATATATTTAAAATTTTTGAATTCGATTTTCTGGTTGAACATGAATTAAATATACTAACCCAAAACTGAATTGAAAATTGAATTCGAAATTCGGTTTAAACTGAAAATCAAACAGAAAATTGGAAAACCGAATTTATATTGAAAAATTTAGTTTCGGTTTGGTCGAATATTCGGGTTAATTCAAAAATTGCACACCCTACTTGCTACTGCTGGACATTTTTTTTTTCATTTGGGTAGATGATAAGAAATCAGTAGTACTACATGGTATATGTCACCATAGGTAGGGAGATTGTTTGGAAATTGGAGTTAATCGCTACATGGTTTGGGAGGTTTGCCACTGCATGAATCATGAATTGGGAGGTTTTTTTTTTTATTTGATAAAAATTTGTATTCGCAAAAAAATTATATCATGCACACTAAAAAAATGAAGTTCAGTTGAAACCAAAGAACTAAAATATTATATTTTGAATTAATTTTACTTATTAAAAATAGTTCAGAATTAGTAATCGTGAACTCTTTGTGCCTGCAATTTTAAAATTTGAATTTGCTTTTTAATGTAAATGTTTGCACCAAAAAAATAATTTTTGTTTGTCCAATTAATGTTTATTATATTAGTAAACAATTGCACCCCAACAAGATGCCTAAAGAACAAGCAAATGTCTCAATCACAGTTTTGTTCTGCCTTGTACTTTTTATATGCATATGGTTGTTATAAATATGAAGGGAATAATTTTCATTGTAGTTTGTACTCCATGTAAACATTGCAAAAAAAAAAAAAAGAAAGATTCTCAAATAAAAAAAAACAAATAAAACAATTATAGAGTCCAAAATAAAATCATAGTACTTTATAAAAGTTGTATATCTTGCTTTTGGTTATACTAATGGGTTTTTAATTCTGATATATTGTCATTTATATTGATAGGCCAACAAGATTATATAGATTAGTTTGTGGTGTGATCTTTTGGCTAGGGCAGCAAATTTCGAAAGATTGGAATAAGAGTATACTGCTTCGAGGTAAGTGATGCCATATTTAGTTTGGCAATGATATCTACAATTACGTTAATGAATTTGTGCATGTTGCAAAATTTTCTAGTTCTAATGTTATATTTGAGTTATGCATCTTTGGTAACACAAAAGATATAATGAATGTCACTTTATGAATGTTGTTGCCCAACAATGTTAATGGCAACACTTTGTTTACTATTGTATAAAGAATTATATTATTTCGTGAGCATTTAAACTTGTTTGTGCGTTACTTGAATTGGATTTTGTTGTGATAGATACTGAATTTCTGTATTTGAGGTAGTAATACAATATTTCCTCTGGCATGTTACGATAAATCTGTCTTGGATTTAGATTAGCTATGGGTATGTATTCTGTTGTCGTAATTGTTTGCCATCTGTCTCTTCTTCCCTAGCCTCTGTTTATTCTAAATCAAATATCATTAAATCTCTCTCATGAATACTTGGTTTACATAATAGGTGTATTGATTTTTATTGAACTAATTATGCCGTTAGGATAAATTTGATCGTTGGTATGGCTTTAGAACATCTGTTTTCACTCAACTTCTTTTGGAATAGAAAATTTGATGTTGAGAATTGGTCATTTAAATATGGACCTTCAGTTTATAATGCTACCATAATAGTTGCACATAAAATGCGGTACAGGGAGCTAGTTGACAACATTTGTAAACAAGGCGCTGTAAACGAACTTAACATAAACGAACGGGTTTGGTTCGTTTACTGTTCATTTATTTTTTAGACTGTTCATATTCGTTTATATTTGTAAAATATGTGTTCGTGTTCATTTATGTTCATTTAATAGTGTTCGTTTATGTTCGTTTAATAGTGTTCGTTAAGTGTTCATGAACTGTTCATGAACATGTTCATTAACACATTAAATGAACATGTTCACAAACAGTTCGTTAACATGTTCACGAACGAGTAAATGAATACGTTCACGAACGAGTAAACGAACTGTTCACGAACGAATAAACGAACATGTTCGCAAATATTAAACGAACACGTTCACGAACGAATAAACGAAAACGTTCGCTAATGAGTAAACAAACACGTTCGCAAACGATTAACATTACTTTCATGATCATTTTAATTTGACCATTAAACATTCTCGTATAATAAGAATGTAATAAACATAATAAATTAAATATTTCATCATACAGTTACATCCTATTTGAACATTCCAATAAACAAAAACATAATAACATTATATCCATAATTCAAGAAAAGACAGTTATATTCTATTTGACCATTCCAATAAACAAAAACTTAACAACATTCAATCCATAATCCAAGAAAAAACAGTTATATCCCATTTGATCATTCTAATAAACAAATACATAATAACATAATCCAAGAAAATATACATAATATATTATATTAGATAAATATATATAATATATTATATTATAAAAACGAACAATAAACAAACAATAAACAAACAATAAACAAACAATAACGAACTTTAAATGAACATGTTCATGAACACTAAACGAACTTTTTCGTGAACATAAACGAACTTGTTCGTGAACATAAACGAACCAAACATATATCTGTTCATATTCGTATTCGTTTATTAAACAAACGGTAAAATGTGTTCGTTTATTGTTCGTTTACCTTAATAAATGAACATAACCGAAATTGTTCACGAATAGTTCACCGAACGTACTGGTTCGTTTCCACCTGCATTAAATTTGACAAAAGGCACTTTGGATTCAAGATCTTTCTCTCATTCCAAGGTGCTAGTAAGTGTAGAAATGGCAAGGCTATAGCCATTAAGGATGATGCCACGCTGGAGATATTGTACTATTTGGCCTGAAAAGTTACAGATTTTTGGGCAGAAACGTATGTTAAGATGGAAGAAATTTCGCAAAATTCAGAACAAAGGGATCTACTCATGCAGCATGGTCATGCGAGTTTGGTTGCACTCCTTATTAGCTTTGGGCGACCGTTGCCTTACTCTGGATCATCATGTGGTGTAGTTCAATTCGATACCTCATCTTTTATAAAATCCATTGAATGGAATGTGGATCCAAACTCATCTGAATCTAGTCAATCTCCAAATTTTACTCCTGACTATTCATCAACACAATACCCAATTCCCAAAACCAAAGTATCTATTCCACTTCATTTAGATGAGTGCCCAAAAGATGTTCACGTTGATGAACATTTAAGTCCAGAATCCAATGAGGATACTAGTACCCATTTTAGCAATGTTGGTGAGGTGAGGATTCGTCAAATGATGGTGAAGAAGAACATGTTCAGAGAAGCCGTGGGACTATTCCTTTATATAGTGACAGAGTGATCAAATTTATGAATGATATAGAGGATGCCAATCGTAGTGCTGATGATGCGGATCGGGGAGAAATGGTTCGAATAGATATGTGGAGTGAATCAGACGACAATCACATTCAACTGGGAATGCTGTTTGAAAGTAAGTCACAACTCCAAAATGCGATCACATTGTGGTGGGTCAGTTCAAACAGGGAATTTAGAGTCATTGAAAGTAGGATGCCACAAAGTGCAAAACAGTGGACGAAGATGATGATTCCGATCGCGATAGCAACATCCAAGAGTGCAATTGATGTGTTCGTGCCGTTCAAAAGAAGACCCAATCTCTCATGTTCAGTCTTCCATTGAGAAACAAGGTGAACAAAATCCCTAAACAACTTTAGTTTCCCCTGAATGAACCCAATTTGTTTCCTCAAAGCAGCGATCTGATCAAGTTTCAAGTTCAGAAGCTCAAGGTTCTCTAGGACAAAGCCATTGAAATTGTCCGTCTCCATTGCATACACTGAAAAGCTAGCATTATTGTAGGACTTACACTTGAATCCCTCACCCAAGAGAATAATGCATATTCTTCTGGCATCAGGTTTAACCATCTGAATTTTTTCCACAAAATGAGAACTCATGACAGTTTGTCTTAATTCACTCCCCACAGTTCTGATGACAGACTGCAAATGCAAATCGTTTCTGGCTTCATCATCCCAATAAACCAAGCTCCAAAAAAACATTTTAAAGAATCTCAAGTCCAGTCGTGTGGCCTCGATGGGATTCTTCAAATCAGAAATTTGGTGTAGTTCATCTTGCAACCTTTTCAGAATTTCAAGTGCAGTATCAAAAAATGTTCTATAGTTTTCCCCCTCCACTTACTCTGTCACGATTCTTCCCTCTGTTATTCTTTCCTTTTCTTTTCTTTGTTGAGAGCAGCAAGTAAGCCAAACAAGAACACAACCTCAATTCCCTGACAACTCCAAGTATTCCTTTGCCCATCTTCAGAACAGAAAAGTTTCAAAATGTTTAGACCTCAGTGATTGAGTTAATAATAACCAATAACACAAAAAAAGCAACAAGTCCTGGCAGAAGACAAGATCAGCAGCTAACAATAAATTTTTTTTTTTTTTGCGAAAGCAGCTAACAATAATTACTAAGACATATCACATGTAAATCCAAACAAACAATAGCATCTTGAAACCTCATAATTGTGGCTGGCAAATTATGCAAAAACTGATAATCAAAACACATTTTGCCTTCCACTCAATGACTATGGCGGAGCTTGAAATTGATGGCGAATCACAGCAATCATTCACTTAACCAAGTTCCTTTTAAATGATATCACTGAAATGACTCTACTACATTCACAATTTTTCAGCATCGCTCCTTAACTAGTTAAAATTTAAGTATTTAATTATGCAGAGTTTTTTCTAATTTTAAGTTGGAAAAAAAAAGAAGGAAAATTGGGGGTAGGAAAATATTTGTATTCCAACAATGTGATTGTCGCATTTGGCAAATGCGTCCAATTTACCTGCCCAGACCCAGAACAGTGTCCGAGTTTGGGCGCATTTACTCATTGGGTGCATTCAGCCACAAATACGCCCATTTGTGAATAAAAAATATAATAAAAAATATTTTTATAATTATTATGAATAATTATTTTATTATTATTGTAATAATTGTTAATAAATATAGTAATTATTTATTGCAATAATATTATTATAATTATTCATATGTATATTATTAGAATGTAATTATTATTATGGATAATATAATTATCCATACAACTAAAATAATTATGGATGTTGTAATTATAAATATGTTAATAATAGTTTATAATTGTAGTTATTATAGCAATAAATAATAATAAGAGTTAAGAAATGAATATTATAAAATAATAGTAGTAAGAAATAACAATTTAAAAAATAAATTTACCAAAAAAAATTAAAAAAAAGAAGTGGTTATAATATTAAGAGTTAATAGCATATTAATTTTAGTGTGAAGTATAAAAATTACTGGTTAATAGATGTAAGGTTTCAGGTTGTGCTGACATTCTTCATTTATTTATATATGAATGTATTACAATAATTATAGATATAATGATAATACATGTTGAGTTTTGGGTTTTAAATGCACTTTTTAATTTATTCATAATTAAAGGATAAATATATCTATTTATAAATTATTGTATAACATATACTTACATATATAATAATAATAATAATAATAATAATAGAATTACAAATGTTGCATTATAATATATTGCACCAGAACATTAACGTTTAAGGTTCATGCAATCAATATATTGCCATCCAAAAAAATATAAATACTAACAATTTGATTGATGTTGTACGGTTTTGAGTTATGAAGTTGCTTTTTGTTTATTTATACATTAGGGATAAACATGTTGATGAAGGTATAAGGTTTAGGGTATATTTATATATAAGAGATAAACATGTTAATGAAGGTATAGGGTTTAGGGTATATTTATATATAAGTGATAAACATGTTAATGAAGGAATAGGGTTTAGGGTATATTTATATATAAGGGATAAACCTATTGATAAAGGTATATTTATAGCACTATATGAAATCAGTACAATAATAATAGAGACACCAATAAGTAATTAGATGAATGCATTCGCTTCTATTACTATGAAAGTGGACAACCAACATTGTATTACTAATAGAACCCTCGGCTACACGGATTGTAATTGAAAGTCATATTTCAAGTGAAATGTACGCTTTTTTATTTCCAATCACACTTGATGACTAGTTATGTTAAGGCCGAGATGAAGACGTTTCAAAATATTTAGGCAATATACAATTCCATACCGACAACATACTTTTACATAGTTTGTTGATTTGGTTTTTCCCTGACAATGAGAAGCAATTTAGAAATTGGAATCCAAAAACTATCAAAATTGCTTCCTTGCGTTTATAAAGTGGAATACAAAATGTCCCCTTGCAATTTAAAGGGTAAACTTTCTACATTCAACGTTCTTTGTTGATAATAAACGATTCTTTGGACCACCTACATAATCTTGAAAATGATGTAGATCTAGTACACTAGAAACGTGGACAAACAATAGGCATAGAAGAACTAGCATCTTTGACAACCTTGTGGTTATGTACTAGATTCAAGAATAGAAAATGGCTATCCCTCGAAGTATGTCTCTACTACGACCATTTATGTTTTTGCTTACTTTTTTTTTTTAACTCTAAAAACGATAATATATTAACAAAGTAACACTAATGGCCAAAGAACATAGCCACTAGGGCTAATTGCGCTTCGTGGTGTTGGGATTTGACTGAACCCTCGAAGACAAAAGGACCACAAAGGTCTAAAAGGCCCACAAGGGGCAAAAAGTTTGACTAGCTGAAAAAGGTCGCACAAGACGGCAATGTTGAAATCTAGACGACCTAGGATCAACTTACAACAGACTACTAAACTAAGGTGTTGTCTTCAAAGGAAGCCACAAACTGCACAAGGTGAATGAAACTGAACGCAAGCGTCCCTAACTTTCGCCCTATGCCTTATGTGAATCTTCCGGAAAATTGCATTCTTTGAATAGCTTGAAACCAAAACTACTACCGCTGTAAGGTGTTGAATAGCTAGATCCAAACTACTACTGCCTGCTAGGAAGAAGACGTGCCACCGAAGTAGTAATATACACCTACAAAAAAAAAAACCAATTTTATTGTTTGACTAGCCAGGTTTGAAGCGAGAAAAAACTTCCGCCGACAGCAACAACCCAACAAGTTATTCTTCTTTTCTCCCCCATTCTCCGATTGGAGAATGGGGGAGGTCATCTTTTCTAACTGTTTTTAGTTAATTTTAAGTTTCTATGTTGTTTTCTTGCTGCTTTGGTGCTGGGTTGTGGTTTTGGTTTTGGCTATGCATCTTTAGATCTACCATGGCTATGGCAGCCTTTTTGCTGATACAGATGATGAAGATGATGTGGAGTAGAAGCTCTTTGGCTACAAATTTCAGCAGCAGCTCTTTATACAGTAGTCTTCAATCTGCCTCTGGATGGCCATCGATTGACCGTCGCAGTTGCAAAATTTTATTTCAAGTTTTGCCTCTACAATTTCCAGTCCAAAAGTTGAGCCCTTTAATGCATAAAAATACAGATCTGCAAGATTTCTTTTGATGTCCAAGACTTCCATTACTCCAGACGATATCAGCACGCTACGACAGAGGAGATGTATTCAGCTAGGGTGGTGATTGGGCAAGTCACGATGGTGTTCGAGCAGAGGAGCTTTTTTTTTTTTTTTTAAATTTTTTTATGGTTTTGCTTACTTATAAATTAATGCTATCATTTCTAAGTTTGTTTCTCATTTTTTAATGACATTGATAAATGTAAGAAGGATTGAATTGTGCAAAGTGCCCTACGGAATATTGAAATTATATTAAACAAAATTTTGTTCATCTATGTCCTCAAAGTTTTTCATGCGTACCATAAGTAGTAGGTCTAATAGTCCTCCTAGATCTACGTAAGCTTACAATCTGTTCTTCTTGAGTCACAGTCGGATACACGTCTTCACTTGTATCTATGTATTCTTCTACGTCATCGTCATCATCATCATCATCATGCCCACCATCCTCATTCATTGGATATGAACTGGAATTCCAATTTCTGAAGTGTGCAAGACACTAGAGTACGATTGATCTAGCGTATCAATGATAGTCGATGAAGGAAATGCATGTGGTGTGTGTTGCGCTGATGTACTAGGTTGAAACGAATCCGATTGTGTGGAACCAAAACTAAAACTAAAATTAAATTAAAACTAAAACTAAAACTATTAGGGTGAAGCACTAAGATAGACAGCAGGAGTATGTTAACTATATGTACATAAATATGTGTTCGCGCAGGGAAGGGGAGGTTATGGATTTTTAAGACAAGCACCATTCAAGAAATTACGAAATCCATGATTTTCATTATGCAAATGGATTTAAAAATTCTCTCTAAAATAACCAAATAAAAAATGCAAAAAGTATAGTCAGACAATAATCCACAAACTTAAACACATTAAAACCCAAAAAATACATACCTTATTCATCAAGGACTTCCAGTTGAGCAAATATGTTATTTGCAAAAGTTTTTCCTAAGGGTTGATCTTCATCCAAAAGAACCTAACAAGATTTGAGCCTTTCCATTTCTCCACTCAAATTCCCAGGAAGCTTTATTTATTTATTTTTCCTTTTTCTAAGTCCCTTGCAGCGACCAACAACAAAGGAAGGTTCAGGCTTCACTCTTCGGAGGAATTTTTTTCAGATCACTTAAACACTAATAAAACAATCGTATAATGTAAGTCGGTCAATAACAGTCTCTTTCATGGAAAGTGGATGATCCCATAACATTAATAATTTTGTAATAATTCATGATAAAATTTTAATACAAGAAAAATATGATTATGTTATTTTTTAATATGATTAATTAAAGTACACCAAAATATATACTTACAATGGATGCAGTTAATATTATTACCCGCAACAAAATTATCTACTTGAATTTGGGACTACTATTTGAAACGTCAGAGTTAATATCGCTTCAAATTAGTATATCATTGCCCACAATAAAGTTATCTACTTGAATTTGGAACTACTATTCTAAATACTGTATTTCTTATATCATGTCTTCTTTTGGTGGACAAATATTGATTGATGTAATGAGAAAAAAAGGGACAAAATCACTTATCACACTATAATTATAGTGATTGATATCATAAAAATAAATAGATAAATTCACTTATTACATCAATTAAAAAATGTAAAATAATAAAAAATAATTTTATCTTTTTATTTTTATTACATGAATCATTAGAACTTTTTATTATGATTTTGTAACTAAAAATATTATTATTCATTTCATGTTGAGGAAGGGGAAATAATTTTTATATAAACTATTGTTGAAGTGTTTCAAATTTGCATATAGTGTTAAAATATAAGTATTACAAATTTCATACAAATTTCAATGCAACTAATTCAATTATACATGTCAAATTATACCTAAACACAAACTATTGATTTTAATACAATATGACATGAAAATATTTACATAATTTAAAAACGTGCATTGCTTATATAATTAATCCGTAAAGACTTATTTATCAGTAACACCTCAAACACCCCAAATATCTGAGAATACCTGTAAATGCATTAAATAGTTTGTCCAACATCACATAACCAATCTTTTTAAAAGACAAAACATTACAAAACAAGTAACAACATCTCCAACCAAAATTTAACTGACTTATCATCCTTTTTGAAAGATAACAAATTACAATATCTCCTAAATTATAAGCCAAAATCTCAAATAACATCATATAACTAGTCTAAACATTAAAACAATTAGTTATAATCAAAATTCATCCTTAATTAAGATAACATGTCTTTCTTAGGCTCAATCGGCATTTTTAAGTGATCTGCTAAACAACTAAAGTAAATGATTAAAAATTATAAGTGAGATATTATATGATCAAACTATTCTTTGACAGTGAAAATAATTTGAGTAGCATACATCAACTCTCCAAGCAACATAAGTAAAAAATGATTAAAACATTAATTAAATTTGAGTTTGAAGCTTCTCCACTTTTTGCCTCAAATATTTGTTAAATTAATTTAAATGGATTAAATACGTTAAATGAGTTTATTTGCTTATCAATCTAACTTAATTTATTTATTTATTGTGTTACGTAAGTTACATCAGATTTCAACCTGAATTTATAAAGAGATTTACTTATATATACTAAACATATATAAAATGCATATCGTATTTTTATATCGTGTCACAAATTAATAACCTTAACTATTTATATCCCAATACTTAACCTTTTTGGTGGGCAATTAAATTTAATTTGCGGATATTGCCATCCACTTGCAATGGATGACTTTGTTGTTGCCGACAAATCCTCAATGATGGAAAAATGAATATGTCAATGTCAATCACCTCAATGGTTTTATGATCACACGCCATATGGCTCTTATGCGATTATTTCCTACTGAAATTTCAAAGTTCTTGAATTTTTTTGGATGCAAAAAATTACTCCATATAACTCTATCTATATTTTAAAATAGAGACTTGGTAGTGACCTATTGTCAACAGATTTTTTGCAAGTTATAGGTCAAATATATGGCGATTATTTTTTGTCAATAGATTTGCTTTAGATTGTACGTTTCATTTTGATATATGTGTAATTTTGTGAAACTTTAAAACTATTTTTTTTATATTTTTAATATATTAATTCACTTTAAAATTTTTTATTATAATTTCTTTATTATCAATTTAAAATTTACTTTCAAGTACAATTAGTTGTAATCTAAAATTGATCAAAATTTTATCATACATAAGAATTTTTTTTCAAGTTTTATTATCATGTAAATTTTATAACTCACTTACACTTAATATTTCTTTTATATATGTATTCTTAAATATTTTATTTTTCACACTAAAATAACTTACATAGTAGTATATATTAAAAAATTATAGAAATGAATATTTAAAATAATTTAACTTGATCCCTATTTATTGTTTTCAATATTTTGACTAAAAAAAATCAATACTGATTCAAAAAATTATTTAAAATTATAATGTATAATTATTTAAATAAATTATGGACACTATTATTACAAATAATTGGCATATTTATTCTCAGAAAAAAAAAAATTCATACTCTCTATTTAAATATTTTATAACTATTAGCTTTAATTATTGCTCCTTATTAAATTAAATTCATACTCTATTGAAAGTTATACATAGTAAACAAATTTTTATATGCCCCTAATAGAATATTTTTTTAAAAAAAAGAAAACATGATATTTTAACTAGCAATATAATTATATAAAGTAATATTAAATTAACTAAAAAAGAACTTTTTAGTTTAGAAACATAATAAATTAAATTAAAAATATAAATTATATATTTCAAAAATCAAACAAAATTTCTATTAAAATTTTGATATTTATTAAATTTTAAATTATTATTGAACACACCCCATACATCGTGCGGGATTAAAAACTAGTATAAGTAAAAGAAGAAAATAATATATGTATAGCAAATTGAGTTAAGTTAATATTTCGATATCCTAATGCTCTCGTTGTCTCGTGGACGGATGATACCCACTGGGGGATTATAGTGATTTTGCCTTTAAAAATGAAGCCTGGTCATCAACAATATTGTTGCCCTTGAAAATCATTATCAATCAGGAGAATCAGTCGCAATCACCTTATTTACTTGAGCACCTACAAGCATTCGTAATTTTTCTATGCAATAGAAACAGTGCTTAGTGAAACATCAACAAAGGTGTGTTTTTATTGGTGGTAGACCACAAAACTTTATCTGTAAAGCATATGCACAAAGTTTCTCTCAAACACAACCCTTACCTCTATCCTTACCTCATCACTCTTCAGTCTTCTTCACTCTTCAACCGTGGGTTTTAATTCTTCAAGCTGAAAACAAATAGCCATTTTCATTTTCTCTCTTCTCTTTCCAAAGAAACGAGGAGTGAAAAATCTCAAATCTTTTTTAAGATCTCTTGGAAGAAGATGTAAAGGAAGGCAAAGCTTTACATATAATATATATTTCCTCAATAGAATTTTCCTCATTGACAAGGTATGTATTGTATTATTTTTGGTTGTTTTTATCCGATTATTGTAGTGAAAATTCTTAATTCATTTCAACGATGAATCTCGTTAATTTTATTGCCGTACTTTATTTTGTTGATTAATCTCCAATTAAATACTTAGAATTTAGTTAGTCATGAAAAGATGTTACAAAAGAAAATTTGCTAATGAAGAACCATAGAGAAAATCAATAATATTTTAAAAGTTTGTTAATCGAAACATGTGGATGGATAATTTTATAATTGTTATGATTCATCATGTTAAGTTTTAGATCTGTCCCTAAGTGGAACCATAATGCCCTTTACTTCAAGGCCACAGGTTTTGTTACACCAGTTGACTAATCATGTTTGAGAAGGAAGAAATTATAGTTGGCAAGCATAAGTGGCCATGGGAAAAAGGGAGATTTTTTATTTTTTATTTATGTGTGAGTTGAAGTCTATATTTAGAATATTAACTTTAAAAACGATACGTGAGATGTTGATTACGATTTTGGTAAGTTTTTTAAAAATATTAATATTTATTTAATTTTTATTAAAAATTATAATATTTAGGTAAAAAACTCAAATATACTTGGAAACAAAACTGGGACCCAAAAAAATTCAAAAATAAAAATTTGAACATTAACTTCCATCCATCATTCAGTAAACTTTTTATTCAAAATAGGGGATACAAAAAATCCTCCACTAGTACAACACAAATCCAACTTACGAGTTTTAAGTAGAGAGAAATTAACACTAATTGTGACATTGAACTGTTTACCTCCACATCCTCCAAAGAGAGAGAGAGAGAGTTTTTCTTTTTTGTGTCATCTAGAAGCATTAATGTATACAGTTGTCCTTGCTTAATATATTATATGTGGGACATGCGTGGTAGCTAGTGTTGGTTAGCAATTTCAATAATGGGTGGGTAATACTAACAATAAACTCAATGATAATTGATGATTAATTGTTGTGATTTTTTAACTCTTTTATTGAATAATTGCGTTACTTTCTCCCTGTACTTGGTATAGATTTCATTCAACTGGATTCATCATCATGAAAACTGAAAGGTCAGAACATTTAAGTTGGGTGATTTTTTCATCAAACAAGGTGTGCCTTTGGATTGTGTTAATTTGGGCAATCTACGTTCTTTATGATGGTGAAATGATGTTAATGGACCAGGGGTTTGCTAAATGTTTTTTTTTTTTTGAAAAAAGAAAAAATTAATGTGCCATCAACTCATCTAATATTTTTTATAGAGTAACTCATCATAATGTTGGGCTTACATTAAATTCTATTGATGAACTTTTCGTTTTGGGTAAAAAATATTGAAGGCCTCTAAACTTTTGAAATCATATATTTTGGTCACTAATCTAACAAAATTATACGAATAACCATTTAACTCGTAAATTTGACAACCAGTGACCATTTCGTTACTTTCAGCAGTTAAAACCAAACAAAATGACCATTTTGCCCTTAAAAAATTGACTTCCGTTTGGTTTTAACGGCTAAAAATAACGAAATGACAACAGGTTGCCAAATTTATGAGTTGAATGACTATTCGCCTAATTTTGTTAGATAAGTTACCAAAAATATACGATCTCAAATCCCATGTCTTTTACCTTTTTGTTTTTATATAATACTAGTGTAGGATTTTGTGCAAGGTATAGGATGTCAGTAATTTTATTGATAATTTGTTAAATATATATTACTAAAAGTTGGAGAGAGAAAACAAAAGTAAAAAATGTTAAAGATAATTTTTTAAACAATTAAAATTAATAAAAGTATAAATTAATATTTGTTAAATAAAAATATAAGATAAATATGACTTCTTGGTCATCGCTTAACTTTAATACACCAAAATATTTGATTTTTGTTTTTCATTGCATTTATGAGTTTAGGGGCACTGTTCAGTACTTTAAGAAATTCAAGTTTAGTAAAAACATTGAGTAGATTGATGATTGACTTATCTAACAATCAAAGGAAAAAAAGAAAAAGAAAAACCACAACAATATTCGCCTACTTACTCACCTACTTTAATTTTAAAAATAAATTTATTAAAATTGTTTATTTTGCAAATATTTGTTAGAATAATATTAATAATAAACAACCAATCAAACAAATGAGGAATAAATAACCAAATAAACAACTAATATTTTAAGTTTTGATTAGTACATATTGCCTTGATTTAATTCCATGTGAAATAAAAATAGGTATTAAAGTTAAAATTAAAGAGATATTTATTTCCCAATTGCTGCCAAACATGCATTTTTTTTTCTTTGTTTCCTTTTTTTCTCCAAATTTGAAGTCTCTAATTATGACTTCCTAATCACTATTATATAAAAGGGAAAAGTTTATCACCAAACCCAACATTACCAGCGAAATATCTATGAATTAAAACACAATACTAGAAAAATTGATACACAATATGTTTGATAAATAAAAACCACTAAAATAGCAGTGGTTAAAGATATTGTAGATATTTAGTACAGATATTAAAGATATTTAGGATATTTGATACAATGGTACCTGTACCTCCATCTCCACTACTATAGTAGCAGCAATTAAAGATTGTTAACATTATTTGATACCACCATCCATTTTAAAACAATCACAAAGACATAATTCTTCATCTTAAAAACAATTTAAATTCTTTATCTTAAAATAGGAATTTATTTTTAAATCAAAATTTTATATATTTTTATTAATTAAACCTATCTATGGCGAAAAGGTAAAATAAAAATAAAAATTGTAAATTTAATAATTCATTAAATATATTATTTTCATTCATTCAATAGTAAATCTTTTATTTTTATTGCGACAAAGGAGTATTATAAAAAAATATAGGATAAGAAATATGCAATTTTGTCAGGGAAAAATAGAAAAAACACACTATTGAATTTATAAAATTATTAAAAGGAATAAGAATTCTAAGTTTCTAACCATCTTCAAATTACTAAAAATTAATAGATACTAAACAAACAATCTTTTTAAAAGTTTGTAGGTTTTAGAACTTTAATTATTTTCTAATTACTAAATATTGATATTAATATTATAGAATAATAAAAGGATAATTTAATTCTTAATATTTATAATAATTACATTAAAACCTATTAAAAAAAATTTTCCTCTTATATAATAGTGATACATATATAGACACACACACACTTTTTATGATACTCAATTACATATTTGTTTTATTGATTGGGAATGATAAAAAATTACTAAACTTGATTTCATTTCTGAAAGTATTATGTTTCGCAAAGGAGATCGCTGGACTTGGAGACAATTTTGATGATTATATTTTCTTTTTAATTATCAAATAAATATTTTTAATTTGATAATATTTTATTCTATTGAATAATAATTTTATTTCATATATGGATTTTTTGGTAAATATTACCAAAATTATTTTTTACTTTTATTCTAAAATTAATTTAATTAATAATGTCCTGTTCATTTGAACGGAACGAACACTATTGTTAAGAGATTACTTAATCTTTATTTTCTCATTGTATTTGTTCAGGTCAGGTACCACAAATGGTGGGATGATTTTTGCAATTTGCTCTTTACTAACCACCGACCGTCAACTTTTCTGGAAGGAGGCTATGTTGGTTTCCATTTTTATTTACACAAAGTTAACTTTTTTCAACTACAAAAATAAAACATTTAAACAACTTTTTATTTTAAAATTTAAAATTTAAAATTTAAATTCATTGCGAAATTATTCTCACATTATCTCAAAAAAAACATTTCATTCTAATCTACTTTATCATATTACTTTTTCTTACAAAAAAATTCTTTCAAAACTTTCACACATTCTCATACAAAATTTTCAAATACAACATAATCTAAACATAGCCTCAGCGGAGCCACGAGTGGCAACAACAATATTATGATTGGAATATTTCCTTTAAACGCATATCATTTAATAGAAAAACTCTAATTGGGATACTGACTCAACAATGCGACAGAAGTAAGCATGAGCTAAATGTGCAATTTTTTGGCTTTCTTACACTTAGTAAATTTCTGTTTTCTTGCAAAAGTGTCCCGTACATCCAATCCAACAAACGACGGACTAGGACTAGCACTAGCACTAGCACTTGCAGAGTCTCAAAGCATCAATATACTACCACTAACTTTATACTAATAATCTTCAGTTCAATTGTTGATTCTGCATTGAGCATTGCGAAGGTGAAAATGGAGCGGAGAATCCAGCGAACTTGTGTTGATCCGGCGATTGAAGCCCTGGAAAGGTTGTACGCTGAACTACCCCAAAATCCTAATTTGAAGAATCAAATCCAGACCCTGTATCTGGATTTGAGATTCTTTAAAATGTTCTTTTGGGGCTTGGAGTTTTGGGATGCAGCAGACAACGATTTGCATTTGTGCTCTGTAATGACTAGTATGGTTCGTAAGTTCAGACAAAGTTCTATGGAGTTTAACCTGGGATTTAAGGGTGCATTCCCTCGGGGAAAGATCACATTTTGGGAGCTTAGGAGGTCAGAGTTAGTAGAAATAATCAACCGGTTTAAGCCACAGGCCAGAGAATGTTGCATTGTTTTCTTGCATGGCGCATTCAGATGTAAGTCTTACTACAATGTTGGGCGTTCAATATATGCAGCTGACACTGGCGATTTCATTGGGTTTATCCTAGACAATCTTGATCTTCTCAGCTTCAAAGTTGATTTGATTGCTTCTGTAAAGAAACAAATTGGGTTCATTGAAAGAGTGCTAAAGGTGTTCAGGAATTTTGCTTACCTTGTTACTCACTGGACCACTGGAGGTAAGAATTTGGGTAAGCTCTTGCTTCACATTCGTACTTGGGCTAATCACATCTCATGCCTTGCGTGCCTATATTGGATGGATAAAATGGATGAGAGCTTGGCAGGTACTATGAGGACTATGCTTTCAGATTTGATGCGGAAAAATATGCCTTGTAAACCAAACGTCATAGCATTGTATTTCGACATACTTAGAGCCACAAGGTACCAAAATTTTTCTATACAGAAGCATCAACTGGCTCAACTCGCGGCAATGTATGTTGATTTTCTCCTTGAAAATTTATATATGCCTTTGAAGGATGATATAGAAATCTTTCGCGAGGGGTTGATGTTCCTTTTAACATTTGTCATGGATCCACCTGGGGAGGATTCAAGTTTTAAAAAATTGCTTTTGACACGAGCTGATGCTATCATGAGCCTGGTACCATCTGTCATTTGCTCACTCCATTTTGACAAAATGAAAGAGGGAAATCCCGTGTCAAAGCGCAAGTTTTTTGATTTCCTACAAAAGATTAATGACAGAGTCAAGGCTGAGGTTAGAGAGCTTTATGTTCTGATTCCTCATTCATCACAGTTCAATTCTCCTAGGACTAATGCAATAGGATTTCTTGATTGCCTCTTAGAAAATCTGAAGAAAATGTTGGAAGAGAAGGAGAATTTTAATTCTTTTGTCAAGCATAAAGTTGAAATGATCCAGGAAGAACTGTCGTGGCTTAGGCCTTTTCTCCAAAATGACATGGACCAACAGAATAAGCATGACGAATTCAAAAAACTCTGGACACGAATAATCAATGTGGTGTACTATGCAGCATATGTCACTAACTTCTGTTCACTCACAGACGTTCCTATATGGTACAGCATTATTAGCCTTTCTGTTGTCATAGAAGACATAAAGATTATCAAGTTGGATGTCAGAAGGATTGAAGATGATCAGAGGTGCAACAACAGAAAGCTCACAGCTGAGATAGAATCCAGTTATCCTCTGCTACCACAAGTTATGCTATCAAGAACTGAAGGAGCTTTTGTTGGATTCAAGGAGGATGCAAGATCAATAATCGATCACCTTGAAAGAGGACGAAAGGATCTTACTATCATTTCCATTTCTGGCATGCCTGGCCAAGGTAAGACAACTTTAGCGAAAAGAATTTATGACGATCCCATAATTCAGTATCACTTTCACAAAATGGTATGGTGTTATGTCTCTAAAGAATGTAGATTACGAGAGTTATTGATCAAAGCTGTACGTGATGTTAGTTCTATTGATGTCAAAGTAATCCTTGAGCTACAAATCCATGATTTAATTGAGCATCTGTGGAAAAGTTTAAGGAAACAAAGGTATCTAATTGTACTGGATGACATTTGGAACATTGATGTGTGGCGCAAAGTGGAAGCAGCATTTCCTGATGATAGCAACGGAAGTAGAATTATGTTTACCAGTCGAAATCATAATCTGGCTTCCCAAGCTAAACCAAACTCCATTTCTTATCCACTTCAATTATTTTCCTATAAGGAAAGTTGGGAGTTAATGAAAGAGAAACTATTTTCTTGTGATAGTTTCCCCCCAGAATTTTTAACCATTGGAAAACGGATTGCAATTTATTGCAAAGGGTTGCCTTTGGCTGTTGTCCTGACGGCCACTCTTCTTGGAAAGGGTAAGCAAAAATTGAAATTGTGGAAGAAAGTAGCAAAAAATCTGAAATCATATCTTGCTAGTGAAGGGTGCATGGACATGATAGAACTGAGTTACAAGAATCTACCAGATCATTTGAAATCATGCTTTCTTTATTTTGGAGCATTTCCAAGGGGTGAGTATATTAGTGCCAAAAAATTGAAGTTACTTTGGATTGCTGAAGGATTTGTCAAGGAAAATGAGAAGCATTGTGCAGAAGATTTAGCAGATGAGTACTTGGATTATCTTGTTTCTCTAAGTTTAGTTGTTGTCACAGGAAAACGTTCCAACGGTGGGATAAAAACTTGTAATGTCCATGATCTAATATATGACTTCTGCTTAGAGAAAGCGATGTCAGAGAATTTCTTGGGATTGGCAGACAAAAATATTGTCTATCAATGCTCTTCTAATCTCCAGAAGTATAGTCACCATCGGCTTTGCATTAGCAAAGTTGTTCCTTTCACCAAGTCAAGAACTGTTTGTACCAGAAGGGAATTATCTATTGGCCGGATCCACTCCCTACTGTGGTTTCATGGTGATTCATCGTCGCCAAAGTCTCAACCATTGGAGCTCTCTCCTTTCTCACTTTCTTCAAAGTTCTTACCGTGTTAGATTTGGAGAGTATTTTTTTGGGTCATCTTTTGTTCCCTATGGAAATACTTTCGATTGTTCATCTGAGGTACATAGCAATATGGGCTTCTATTGACATTGTCCCTCCGTCAATAACTAACTTATGGAACCTTCAAATTTTCATTGTGAGAGAACCACGACTAAAAGTTCCATTACCTAATGCCATGTTGAAGATGAAAAGTTTAAGATTTGTTAATATAGATGGTTGTTGTCTTTTTTACCGAGATAATGACCAAAATAAGTCCTCTGAAGTACATAATATTGTGACACTTTGTGGACCAATTCTTTGGTGTGATTGTCGGACTGAGCAGTTTTTGAGGAAGTCATTAAGGCTTAGGAAGTTGCACTGCTATTTGGTAGAAAAGTTCCATCCTGAGCGTTCTATTTGGTTTTCAATATTCGGATGTCTGAACGAACTGGAGACTTTGAGGATGGATTTTGTCGGGAAAGTGTTCCATGGCACCAACTCTGGGAAATTTCCAGTATTTAACTTCCCTGAGAATCTTCAGAAGTTGACTTTGTCGGGCTTTAAACTACCCTGGAGTGTGATGTCAACAGTTGGGAAGATGCCTAATCTTGAGATTCTCCAATTAGAGGAAAAAGCCTGTGAGGGCACAACGTGGGATTTGGAAGATGGGGATTTCAGAAAACTCAGATTCCTGAAGTTACGCAAGTTAGATATTGTACAATTAAATGTTTCCAGTGAGCCCTTTCCCCGCCTTGAGGAATTTCTCGTGATACGTTGTTACAGACTTGAGGAGATTCCTTCCAGCTTTGGAGATATTTGTACCTTGAAAACCATCAAGGTGCTTTGGTCTTATGGAGCCTCAAATTCAGCCTGGCAAATTTGGGAAGAACAACGAGAGATGGGAAACGACAGCTTTGAAATACTTAGTGAAACATCGCCAGATTTGCATAGGTAAGTAAAATTTTCTTCCTATTCTGGGCGAAGGCAACATAATCTTTTCAACCAAGATAACCTTGTGGTGCTGTTGGTTATAAATTTTACCGTGCTGGGTTGTTTTGGTTGGAAAGGTTGTGTTGCCTATGTTGGTTTATATTTCTTGGCACTTTATTCTCAACTTTTCCATTAGTGGGTTGAGCCTCAGCTTCCCATTAACTCTCATTGCTTCTCAGAATTTGCTTTTCTGCATAGTATTTCTTCCTCTTCCTCACCAGTCCCATTCTTCAAATGTGTGTCGCTTCCTCTTCCTCTTCCTCTTCCTCTTCCAACATAATCTGTATTCCCCAAGTTCAAATGGAAGAAAAAAATCGGTTGATAAATGAACTCCAATTTGTTGGTTATTAGTTATCAAATCTTGCTCTAGAATCTGGTTTGGTCTTGTAGTCCAAATAATAGAGTCCCATGACATACCTAGAATAGTACTAATTAGTGAAATAAAAAGCCTTGTACAAACTATGCAAGATATTGCATCCCCAATATTCCAAAGATTTGCCTCTTCGGAATATTCTGAACCGTTCATGAACATCACAGCAAAAAGTATTAAAACATTTATAGCTCCTACATAAATGAGCAACTGTGCAACGGCTACAAAGTAGGAGTTCACTAGAAGATAGAATAAGGATATGCTGAAATTTCTTAATGAAGTGTCTTTCTTTGGCAGAACGGGTGATACGAGACAGCATACTGTGGCGGAAAGATTAAGGGCCAGTTATCTTTGAGTTGCTCGTGTTCACATTGGTGTGTGCAGATATTCCTTCATGTGAAAAGTGCGACAGTCTATTCTCCCAAATGCGGTATATTAAGTCTAATCTTCTACAAGATTGAAATGCATTGGTTGATTTCCATGGTTAATTAAATCGGAGTAATTGGTTGCTCTTGCCTCTTTTAAGTTTTTAATGAATTCTTTTGGGCCACGACATGAGCACAAACTCCATTACTCATACTAGCCTCTTCAGGAATCCTTTGGTGTTTGGACTTGCGAATAAACTGTGCTAGGTTTTGCATGTTTAAAAAGATGATTTGTCATTTCTTTTGTTTGAAGTGTATGGCCCGTCTTCAGACTAACAAACTTAACTTCTCGTGGACTGTTGTTACAGACTTGGGGAGATTCCTTTCCAGCTTTGGAAACATTTGTAATTTGAAGGCTATCAAGTTGTTTTATTCTTTTAAATTTTCATATTAAGGAGAATTTCAGAACAACTAAGGAAACATGGTGTTCAGATTTTATTTGATTGTAAATTATTTGATAAGATATCTTTTAATTATGGTTGATACTTGATTCTATGTAATTAGAGTATGTATTAATTGTATATTTGATTTGATTTCATATTGATCTAATAGGTATTAATCAATTAGTGATTGATCTAATAGGTAATCAATTAGTGATTAATTAGTAATTGATTGATTTTTTACCTTTTATAACTTATGTATTCAACCTATAAATAGGCATCTAGTTATACAAACTAAAGGTGTGAATGAAAAAACATCAATTATCTCGTACTCCTTTTTCTCTTTAAATGGTATCATAGCCATTATGGTAAAACGAGTGAAGAAATTGATTATTACTTCTCTTTCTGAGTGTTTTTAGAAACTCATTTAAAATGAGTAGGAAAGGTATTGAATTAATTGGAACAAAATCTATTCCGATTGTTTTTTCAATCTAAAGGAATGTTTAATGCAGGGATCATTATCATGGAATCCAATTATGATATATGGTCTCAATTGATGGAGATGCATATTGCAAAGAGGTAGAAAATCTTATATATTCGTGGGATGATACCACTACTTGCAGAATCAGATGATAGATATGAGAAGTTGTATGTTGAAAATTAAAAAGTTAAGAGGTGGTTGGTGATGTTGATGACTCCAAAAATTAAGAAACGTTATCTACGTCTTCCTATTGTCCGTGAAATATGGATGGCTCTCTCAAAAGCTTTCTATAATGAAAATGATGAATTACAAGTTTTTTCATTGAACCAAAGAGCTTTCACTGAGAAACGAAATGGAAAAATTTTATCTGAATATTATGGAGAATTGACTAAAATTTTTCAGGAGTTGGACCACCGGGATAAAATGGTTATGAAAGATTCAGATGATGTTATCAGGTACAAAAAATCAATCCAAAAGGTCAAGGTACACATCTTCCTTGTTGGGCTGGATAATGAGTTCGAACAAGTTCGATGGGAGATTTTATGAAGAAATCCCATTTCAAATTTAGAAGGATGTTTTGCATTGATTCGATGAGAAGCAGTACATTGAACAACGTTCAAGGAAGATATTGAAGGTTCTAATGCTACAGTAATGGTAACTAAAAGTAGATTAAAGACAACCATTAATGTCGACAAATCTACTTACAAATGCAACCATTGTAATAATATCAGTCATACCAAGGATCATTGCTATGAGATTGTGGGATATCTAAAATTGTAGGACCATAATATGCTTCTTGGAAGAAGAATCAAAAGAAGAACCCTACTGTAGCTGTTGTTTAGACTAATGTTGATGATGGTGAAAGTGATAAAGCCTCAGCATTGGTAACTACTTGTGGTAAGCTCTTTAATATTTCTGAACACGATTCAAATAGTACATGGATAATTGATTCTTGTGTTATAGATTATATGACTTTTGATTCTAGACATATCAAATAATTCAAACCACAATCCCAACGGTTTGTGTCGACAACCAATGGTGAGATGACTTGAGTTATTGGGAAAGATTCATTAACTCTTAATAATTTGAATTTAGATTCTATTTTAATTGTTCCATCTTTAGGTTATAACCTTTTATCCGTCTCTCAAATAACTAAAAGCCTGTCTTGTGTTGCGATTTTTTGGCCTAATTTTTGTACTTTTAAGGACATCTAAACAAAGTAGACGATTGGTTGTGATATTAGGTAAGGGAAGCTGTATTACTTAGATTTACAACAACAGAGTTTAGAAAAATTAAATCAGATCCTTGTCATGGATAGTCTTGAATTTGAAAAGAAAAAGTTTGAAATTTGGTTGTGACACTGATGTTTGGGACATGTTTCATTTGGGTATTTGAAAAGATTATTTCCCAACTTATTTAACATAACAAGATTGATTGTTCTATTTCATGATGTGATGTATGTGGGCTGACAAAAAGTCATTGAAATTCATTTCCATTAAATTTGAATAAAAGTCCACTTTCTTTTTATGGTTATACATTCTGATGTGTGGGGACCATCTAAAGTTTCAACTATGGGTGGTTTATATTGATTTGTCATTTTTATTGATGATTGTACTAAAATGACTTGGTTGTGGTTAATAAAGCCTAAAATGAAAGTGAATTTCATATTTCAAAAATTTCACAAAATAGTGAGACCTTAGTACAATGTACAAATTCAGGTTTTACGGAGTGACAATGGTGGTGAATATAGAAATGCTGATCTCCAACAATATTTGAAAGAACATGGGATTGTTCATCAAACTACTTGCCCTAATACTTCACAGTAAAATAGCATTGCTGAAAGGAAGAATAGACATTTGTTGGAAGTGGTTCGAGCATTGTTGATTGAACCTTGCATGCCATTATCCTATTAGGGAGAAGTACTTGCATCTGCTGCATATTTAATTAACAGAATGCTCTGAAGTACAATTGATTTCAAAACACCATTTCGGTCTCTTACTGATGCTATTATTGCTCCACTAGTTTCAAATATGCCTCAATATATCTTTGGATGTGTGGTGTTTGCTTAACTACATCAACATCAATGAAGCAAATTAGTCCTGTGAGCCTTGAAGTATATTTTTCTTGGATATGCTATACATCAGAAAGGGTACCAGCGTTACCATCCACATACACAACATATGTTTATCACATTGGATTTTTTTTATGAGAATTTAATGCACTATTGCTCAGAGTCTAAATTTTAGGGGTAGCATCACAAGGAAATTCAGACTCTTGATTATGATACTGTGGAGTACCAGCCAGATCAAACAGAAGTTGGAGAAGTAATTGAAGCAGAAAATATAAGTCCACCAGATGCAAAATCTGAATCTCTTGCCAACATACCACACCAATCGTTTATTGAGGATGTACCTAACAAAATAGCTGAATTACCCAGAAAACAACTACTATCACATCTCACTCGAGGTATTCCTAAATCACGATATGAACATGAAATTTCTAATAAAGTTAAATATCCCATGTCTAATTATATATCCTACCACGATCTGTCAAAATCAAATTAGTCATTTGTGAATCAATTATCTATTGTAACTATTCCTAACAGTGTGCAGGAAGCCTTAAATGACCAAAAATGGAAAGCGAACATGAATGAAGAAATGAAATTTTTGCAAAAGAATGAAAGTTGAGATCTAGTTGATTGCTCACTTGGGAAGAAGCCAGTAGGGGGCCGATGGATTTATACTATAAAATATAAAGCAGATGGCACTATTGAAAGGTACAAAGCAAGATTGGAAGCCAAAGTGTATACTCAAATGTATGGAGCTGATTACACCGAGCCATTTACATCTGTGGCAAAAATTAATACTGTTCATGTACTATTATCCTTGGCGGCAAATTTGGAATGACCACTTCAACAGTTTGATGTCAAAAATGCCTTCTTACATAGCGAATTATCTGAAAAAATATACATGGAACTCCCACCAAGATTTTTGATTTTGGATAAGCATTACAACAAAGTGTGCAGATTGAAAAAGTCTTTGTGAGGGTTAAAACAGTCTCCAAGAGCATGATTTGGAAAATTCACTAAGGTCATGTTATCATTTGGATACTATCAAAGTAGCTCAGACTATACTTTATTTTTGAAGAGATAGTCATGGAAGAATACTACACTTATCATATATGTTGATGATATGATTTTTACAGGAAATGATCCACAAGAAAAGAAAGCATTGCAAGAGACTTGTCTTGAGTATTTAAAATATTTTCTTGGGATTGAGGTATCTAGATCTCAAAAAAGAATTTTCTTATCTCAAAGAAAATATATTTTGAATTTGTTGCAAGAGACAGGTATGTGATCGGGGTTAAAATGTCTTTTTTATTGTTAATTTTTTCTCATTATTATTGTGATTTTAAGAAAAATTATTTGATGTTTGTTATGTTTTTATTGTAGAAATGGAAAATGTTAATTCGGAGGAGCAATTGATAAAAGAAAAGAAGAAAAACTATATTGAAGAAGAAAAGAGAAACAAAATTTCAAAAAATACCAAATCTTTGTATTAGGTGTTGATTTGGACAATTTGTATCAAAGAGGGAGACTTCATATGGGACAAAACAAAACAAGAAAGACAAAACAAGAGAAAGATTAAAAAAAGAAGTCAAGCCAAAGAAGAAGTTTGGACCAACAAAGGAAGACAAAGAAAAAGAAAAGAAAGGGGATTCACACATGATTTTGGGGTGGAGTTTTGAGGGGCAGAATTCTTGACAAAAAAGAGAAGGCAGCCGCCTTTGGAGAACCAGGGAGCCGAAGCTGGAAAACAAAGAGAGTAGCCACCTATGGATTTTAGCTTAGGGTTTGTTTGGAGTGTGATGTATTTGGAAAAAGTTGTATTGGAATGTGTAAAAATTTTGGTGGATATTTTTTGATAGAAAAAGTATTTTGGAGGGAAAAATAAGAGTGAAATTTTTTAAAAATTATGTGAGAGGAATTTGAGTGGGAAATTTTGAATTTTAAATTTTGAAATAAAAATGTGTTTGGATAGTTTGTTTTTATTTGAGAATTTACTTATTTGCAAACACAAGTACCCTGTCCAAACAGACCCTTAGATTTCCTCTTTTATTTCTCTTTCAATTATGTTTAAGATTTTGGTGATATTCTTGTATATTAGCATGAACTAATTCATTTTTCTAGGGCTACGATGAAGCCTAACTATGAAGTCTTTATTATTTTTCTATTAATATAGTTTAAATTAATTTTCTATGGTTGAATGTTTATCTCTATGCTTAATGCTTCTAATTACCGATCAATAATTAGATGATTTGTTAATCATAATGAACTGGAAGGGAAGTTATATGTCAAGTTTATTGGGATAAATGCCATGAATTGCATGTAGGATAGGAACATACCTGCATGGTTTGTGTAGTCGCTACATGGGCATCCATAGAATTTAATGACTTTGTAATTGTTATAATTCACATAGGAATATAGTGAATTAGCAATTAGGGAGATTTTTATTAGATCTCCGGAGAGACTAGTAAATAAATTAGGGAATCTCAACTATCAACCAGGACAATAATTTAGACTATAGAGATAGATTAATATTAATATAGATTAGTTATGGTGAAATTGAAAACCCTAGAACTTTAGCCATCTGATATAAAATTTATTCACTGATTTATTTAGCTTAGTTTAAGATTTGGTTTTAATTTAGTTCATGTAGAAAGTATCTTTACAATTGTTCAAATAAAGTTAGAATTATTCAAATTTTGGTGTCTAGTAAACCATTAGTTCTCATGGGAACGATATTTTATTCACTCTTTATTGCTTGTTAACAATCACGTGTACTTGCGTCTGTAAAATTTGCAACAAGTTTTTGGCATCACTTCCGGGAACTAATTTGATTTTATTAATATCGATACCTAGTAGTTCTAGCGTTAATTTGAACTTTTATTTTTTAAAAAAATTTTTATTTTCTTTTGTTAAATTTGTTTTATCTTTTTAGATACTATTTTGTAGTGCATGAGAAAGTTTGGAAGCGATAATCTATTCCCATTTGATCCAGAGATAGAAAAAACCTGTCGTTTGAATAAAAATGAGAAGAGAAAAACTTCCACACCAGCTCATAACACCATGGTTGAACATGGAGAGAACGTTATCCCTGTCGCTAATGCAAACACCAGAGCATTACGTGACTATGCTTTGCCTATTGTCACATATGATCTCCACAATTTCATACCTCCACCTATTGCTGCAAATAATTTCAAATTGAAGATAGTTATAATCCAGATGGTCCAAGCTAATCAGTTCATTGGGTTGGCACACGAGGATCCAAATGCCCACATAATAAATTTTCTTGAGATTTGTGATACATTGAAAATGAATGGTGTTATGGATGGTGTCATTAGACTGAGGCTTTTCCCATTCTCATCGAGGGATAGGGCTACGAGCCGGTTGCTTTCTTTACCATCAAGAGTAATCATTATGCGGGACATGTGTAGGCAGAAATTTTTGACAAAATACTTCCCATTTACCAAAACTGCAAAGATGAGGAATGAAATCACCACATTCACCCAGCATGAGATAGAATCACTTTTTGAAGCATGGGAGAGATATAAAGATTTGTTGTGAGCATGCTCACATCATGGTATCCCAGATTGGTTACAGCTACAGACTTTTTATAATGAGTTGACTCGATCGACCAAGATACTTGTAGATACTACAGCGGGAGGTTCATTAATGGGGAAGACATATGTGGCTTCTTATGCATTGTTGGAAGAGATGGTATCTAAAGACTACCAGTGGTTTTCAGGGAGATCCACATTGCAAAGGAATCATGGTAAGCATGAGGTTGATGCTTTCACTGCACTATCAGCCCAGGTTGTTACACTGTCAAAGCAACTTAGTATATTCAATGCAAATGCCATCCATATTCTTCCAGAATCTTGTGATATTTTTGATGGTCCTCATCTTAGTGTTGATTGTCAAATGGGTGATCCTTTTGCTCAATCTTAGATAGAACAGGCTCAGTTTGTGGGGAATTCAAATCGACAGTATAATCCCTACTCCAACACTTACAAGGGATGGAGAGACTATGCAAACTTTTCTTAAAGAAATAATCAGCCTGTTGATAAACCCTATAGATTTCAGCCTCCACAGTAAATTCAACCCTATGCACAAAAGGTGTCTTTAGAAGATGCTCTTGCTTAATTGAGCATGACCACATCTCAGTTCATGACTAAAACTGAAGCCATATTGCAAAACTAGTCTGCCTCTATTCGAAATTTGGAGGTTCAGGTGGGACAACTGGCTAGGTCATTAAATTTTAGACCACAAGGGCCTTTGCCTAGTAACACGGAAACCAACCCTAAGGAACATATAAAGGCAATTACACTGAGAAGTGGCAAAGAGTTACCTAAACCTAAAACACTAAAAAAGTCAGAACAAGAAGCAGTGGAAGTGCAATTTGAAAATTTGGGGAACAAACTGAAGAAGTCGTGAAACCCACATCGAAGTTGTTTCCAGATAATCCACTCCCTTTGTGCCACCTATGCCATATCCTCAATGATTTCACAAGCAAAAGCTAGAGAAGCAATTTTGTAAATTTCTTGATGTTTTTAAGAAATTACATATTAATATTTCTTTTGCTGATGCTTTGGAACAGATGTCTAATTATGTGAAATTCATGAAGGAGATTCTCTCCAATAAAAGAAAGCTAGAAGAGTATGAGATAGTTATATTTACTGAAGAGTACAGTGCCATTCTGCAGAAAAAGCTTACTCTTAAGCTTAAGGATCCAGGGAGTTTTGCTATTCCTTGCACTATAGGAAATTTTTATTTTGATAAAACTTTGTGTGATCTTGGTGCAAGTATTAATCTTATACCTCTATCTATTTTTAGGAAACTTGGCTTAAGAGAAGCCAAACCCACCTGATTACCACCGCAATTGGCCGATAGATCATTAAAATACCCAAGAGGTGTTATAGAGGATGTGCTTATCAAGGTGGACTAATTCATCTTCCTGGCTGATTTTATTATACTTGACATGGAGGAAGACCAAGAGATTCCTATTATTCTTGGTAGACCTTTCTTGGCTACAAGAAGAACCCTAATAGACGTGCAAAAAGGGCAACTAACCATGAGGGTTCAAGATGAGCAAGTCACATAATGTCTTTAAAGCACTGAAATTTTTGAGTGAGATAGACAATTGCATGAAGGTGGATACAATTGATGAGTGCACCAAAGAAAAATTTCAGGCTAGCCATCCAAAAGATCCCATAGAATCATGTCTTGTGGGGATAGAGAATTCTGAAAATCAAGAGGTAAATACATGCTCCAAACAACTAAAAGCCTTGGCACCTATGTTTATTAAAAGGCCATTTGAAGACCTTGGAAAAGGTGTTGCCAAATCAATACCTTCAGTTGAGAAACCTCTACAGTTAGACCTCAAGCCATTGCCCAAGCATCTAAGGTATGCATTCTTAAGTAAGTCATCTACTCTTCCCGTTATTATTTCCACATATCTGAATGAAGAGCAAGAGGATAAATTGCTGAGAGTGTTGAGGGATAAATCTGCAATAAATCAAGATGAATTTAATTCACATTTAGAAGTGATTGAGAAAGCAATAGTGGCTTGTGCAAAATCAATAAAGAAAAGCGGTGTGGTCCAAACGATTGGTGAAAATTTAATAACTTGAGTGATAGAAGACGTCGAGCATAGTGACGATAACCAATTGAGCTGCTTGAGAGGTAACCCAAAGAATTTCTTATTTGTTTGCTTTTTATTTTTTGTTCGCAATTTTATTGTGTTTTCTTTTATTTTCTTGATATAGCTAACGCTTTTAATTTTAATTGTTTTCTGTAGTAG
The DNA here is from genome assembly GCA_020080225.1 of Gynochthodes officinalis. NCBI lineage: Eukaryota > Viridiplantae > Streptophyta > Magnoliopsida > Gentianales > Rubiaceae > Gynochthodes > Gynochthodes officinalis. Next base: position 2,533,018 of record CM034625.1, on the reverse strand, counting down.
GAAACTTTATTTTCATAGGCATGCTAATGTTAAAAAAAAAAAAGAGAGAGAGAAGGAAAAAACCAAAAGACTTCACTTTCTTAGGCGAGTCCACACCTTAAGAAGGATAGTCTTCTGAAATTTTCCAAAAGACCTTAACTTCTTAGGCATGCCCACGCCTTAACTTATCTAGTCTTCTGTTTTTCTTTCATAAATTTTCCAAAAAATAAAATAAAAATTTCTATTTCAACCCATTTATCAAATAAGGGTTTTGACACCCAATTTTCTTCTTCTTACAATTTCTTCTCTTTTCTAGTATAGCCCGTTTTCTTTTCTCTTGCAGCACCGCCCTACCACCCCGCCGCTGTGCAACCGTAGCCACCTTATCCCCTCTCACCATATTGCCGTTGCTTGGGCCATGACTCAAGGAAGTTTCGTCTTGCTGTACTTTTTATTTTTTCTTGTCTGAATTGTGTGCCTATTCTTCATACATTGTGGACAAGTGGACAATATATGATTAAGTGGGGGGGGGGGGGTGTTCTGCTTTTATGGTTAAATTTTTGTGGTTAAATTTTTGAAAGTTCATGCTTAATTATTAGAATGTCTTTCTTCAAATTTCTAACTTTTTGATATTTGTTTAGAGTAACTCTTGGTTAGCATACATTAGTAGTTGAGTTGGAAAGCTTGAAGGGGAGCAAGTATGATTAGCCTTTGTTTTGAAAATTTTGTTTAAGCATCTCATTGGTTTTGATGATCGAATTGAATAAAAATCTGCAATATTTGATCCATTGAACCTATTTCGTAAGTATTTGAGCCTAAGAGCATTTTCTTTTCATTGCTCACATTTTTCTTTGTTGAGTGTGGTCAAATATGGTATGTTCATTCTAGAACTTGCTTTGTTATGCATGTTGAGATCACATTGTGAATTTATGCTTTGAAATGATAAGGGCATTTAAGATTAGCCAATTTAACCTTTCTAAAAAGCCATCCCATTACATATACCTTAGTCAACCAATTTTGAGCCTTAGCCATTCTTTGTTTATAACACCACATCATTAACCTTGAACCGTTGTTATTGTTTACCATTGTTGAACCCTTTGTTAAGTGTATGTGGGAATTAATTGCATGATAAAATTTTTATTGATTCCAAAGAAAAGAACCACTTGAAAAAAAAAATGATGAAAAAAAAATGAGAAAAGTGAAAAAGTATTCCCCTAAAAAGTTTGGACAAAGTAAATGTTCTCCATTGTATACAAGATGGTCCAACTATATGATGAGGTTGAAAAAAAAGAAGAAAAAGAAAAAGAAAAGGGGACACCGATCTTGATAAGAAAGTGGTTCTAAAATGTTGCTTGTGTTGCTTTTGAATCTTGCAAGGAAGTTCCTACAGATCTTGATTTGTGTAGCCTAAATTTTCCTTTTGTTTACCTACACCTTAACGTGAGTCCCGTTACAATCTTTTTAAGTCCCTTTGATTTTTGCATGGATTCATATTCATTAATGGTGGAGATGTGATATATAAGCAAGCCTATGGTAATGACATATTATTTTTGACGTGAGTGCCAATTGAATCCCTAAACACATTGAGTGATTAGAGTGCAACATATGAGAGTTTTTCAAATTTTGTGCATTTGATTTCGATGAAATTGTTGGGATTGATGAAATACGTATATTTTGTTTAGAAAATCGGGCTATGCATACTTGTTCTTTGACTTGTCATTCAAATCTTGATTTCTATTGTGTGGTGATTTTGGGTTATTTGTGAATGGGTTGAAAAAGGGAAAGGAATGGAGAGGAAGATGTTGATCTAATGTATGCTTGAGGACAAGCATGGTTTAGGTGTGGGGAAATTTGATAGGGGTTAAAATGTCTTTTTTATTGTTAATATTTTCTCATTATTATTGTGATTTTAAGAAAAATTATTTGATGTTTGTTATATTTTTGTTGTAGAAATGGAAAATGTTAATTCAGAGGAGAAATTGATAAAAGAAAAGAAGAAAAATTATATTGAAGAAGAAAAGAGAGACAAAATTTTAGAAAATACCAAATCTTTGCATTAGGTGTTGACTTGGACAATTTGTATCAAAGAGGGAGACTTTATGCGGGACAAAACAAAACAAGAAAGGCAAAACAAGAGAGATTAAAAAAAGAAGTCAAGCCAAAGAAGAAGTCTGGACCAACAAAGAAAGACAAAGAAAAAGAAAAGAAAAGGGGATTCACAAGTGATTTTGGGGAGGAGTTTTGAGGGGCAGAATTCTTGACAAAAAAGAAAAGCCAGCCCGCCTTTGGAGAACCAAGGAGCCAAAGCTGGAAAACAAAGAGAGCAGCCACTTACGGATTTTATCTTAGATTTCCTCTTTTATTTCTCTTTCAATTATGTTTAAGATTTTGGTGATATTCTTTTATACTAGCGTGAACTAATTCATTTTTTAGGGCTACGATGAAGCCTAACTATGAAGTCTTTATTATTTTTTATTAATATAGTTTAAATTAATTTTCTATGGTTGAGTGTTTATCTCTGTGCTTAATACTTCTAATTACCTGATCAATAATTTAGATGATTTGTTAATTATAAAGAACTGAAAGGAGAGTTATGTGTCTAGTTCATTGGGATAAATGTCATGAATTGCATGTAGAATAGGAATATACGTGCATGGTTTGTGTAGTCGCTATATGGGTATCCATAGAACTTAATGACTTCGTAATTGTTGTAATTCACATAGGAATATAGTGAATTAGCAATTAGGGAGATTTTTATTAGATCTCCGGAGAGACTAATAAATAAGTTAAGGAATCTCGACTATTAACCAGGATAATAATTTAGACTATAGAGATAGATTAATATTAAGATAGATTAGTTATGGTGAAATCGAAAACCCTAGAGCTTTAACCATTTGATATAAAATTTATTCACTGATTTATTTAGCTTAGTTTAAGATTTGGTTTTAATTTAGTTCATGTAGAAAGTATCTTTACCATTGTTCCAATAAAGTTAAAATTATTCAAATTTTGATGTTTAGTAAATCATTAGTCTTGGTGAGAATGATATTTTATTCACTCTTTATTACTTGTTAACAATCAAGTACACTTGCGTGTGTAAAATCTGCAATAGTATGTCTGCATGTCAACCAGCTGACACACCACTAGAAGAATGTTTAAAATTATGTGTGACACAAAATCAAGTTCTATTTGATAAAGGCAGATACCAAAGGCTAGTTGGGAAATTGATGCATTTAGCACACCAGATTTGATCTTGCCTATGCATTAAGTATTGTTAGCCAATTTATGCACAACCCTAAAGAGCAGCATATGAATGCAATTATGCACGTTTTGAGGTATCTAAAGTCTGCTTCTAGCAAAGGATTATTAGTCTTCAAGCATACAAATTGGCAAAACATAGTTGCACATACTGACGCTGATTGGGTTGGATTGATAGATGATAGGAGAAGGTCAACTTCTAGTTATTTTACATTTGTATGAGATAATCTTGTGATTTCACGGAGTAAGAAACAAAATGTTGTTGTCCGCTTAAGCATAGAAACTGAGTTCAGAGGTATAGCACTTGGGCTTTGTGAAACCTTGTGGTTTCGATTACTTTTGAATGATTTGGGTTACTCGTCTGGGTACCCAATTCAATTGTATTGTGATAACAAAGTTGCATGTGATATTGCCTATAATCCAGTCCAACATGATAGAACCAAACATGTTGAGGTAGATGGATTTTTTATCAAGGAGAAGCTAGATAGTAAAATTGTAGAGCTACCAATGGTTTGATCTAAAGATCAATTGGCAAATATTCTTACCAAAGCAGTTTCTAATAAAGTGTTTTCAGAAGTTATTAGCAAGTTAGGCATGTGCGACATCTATGCACCAACTTGAGGGGGTGTGTTGAGATTTTATTTGATTGCAAATTATTTGATAAGATATTTTTTAATTATGGTTGATTATATGTAATTAGAGTATGTATTAATTTTATATTTGATTTGATTTCATATTGATCTAATAGGCCTCAATCAATTAGTGATTAATTATAATTGATAATAATCAATTAGTGATTGATTGATTGATTTTTTACCTTGTATAATTTATGTATTCAGTTTATAAATAGGCATCTAGTTGTACAAATTAAAAATGTGAATGAAAAAATATCAACTTTCTCCTACTCCTTTTTCTCTTTAGACATGGGAAACCACAACCTTCAAATATTTACTTCTAATGTATTTGACAAAGGTGGTGGTGATGATGATAACGGAGAAAAAAGTTTGACCCAATTTTGAAAGTTACAATGGAAGCAGTAAAAATTTTGGGATGGGTAGTTTAAAGTTTACTTTTCTCAGTTTTGATAGGGTGGTAATGATGCACAGTTAGATGTTAAGAGCACATACTTGTGATAGCACAGTTAGACGTTAGAGACTTTATCAAAATTACATACCTGTGATAGGTGTCACATTAAACAGACGGAAACAAAGCTGGAGAAGAATTCTTGCTCTAATACCAACTGGTAACTCAGCATTGTTGTCAAGTGTACTTCTTGCTTGCTTTTTTGTATGTTAAATAATTGATTAGCAAGAGAGAATGACCTGTTTTGTGTTGCTAGTTGATTTGTGTACACTTCAATTGACAAATAAGTAAGAATGCATTTGAATGAAGAATGTTAGAATAGTTTTGAGTTTTTCTTTGGATGTGATTTTAAATACTATTAGCTTTATTTCGGTACTCTTTGAAAATTTGGGCTCCACTTGAATTGATTCATGAGCTCAGTGAAATTAGTGAAAGTAGCTGATTGATTGACACTTTATATCTGATTATGTTTTTATTCAGGGCCTAATTTCACTTGAGTTTTTGACGCATGGACATTATGTATTCCTTGATTCTAAACACAAAAAACAGAGCATTGCAAGCAATTCAAGTTTTTTGTTTCAATCCTCTACATTTAAGCCCTTACTTGTTGCAGGGGAAGTTATTTTTCAATCTCAAACTATCATTTTTGTTTTTGATAGGCCACCAGCAGCGTAGTTCCTTCAGCTACCATATATGACTCCATTGAATCTCACCTCTCCCAACTTCTTGAAATGTTGGCCAGGGTTCGTATTCTTTGTAGGGTATCAAATCTGAATTGGCATCAACATTTGTTGTTCGATTAGAATGTTCCATTGCATCTCATTATCCAACCAAGGCATGTTAACAGGGCTTGTCCTGTGCTGGAGGAAGATGCGATATTAAGAGTAGTTCCTTGTGCTGCATTGTTCTTCTCTGAATATAAAGGTTCAATTCTAGCTCCTTGCGAGAGAATTCTATGTTCATGTTTTTTTTGTTTTGAAAAAATTAGCCGAAAGATTCCAACCCTGCGACATTCGCATTTCATAAATGCGAAACTACATTTTCAAAAAAAAAAAAAAAAAAATCCTGATTGTCCTTTCAGAAACAAAAATTGCAGCCCAAATCCTAAACCCTCAATCGGTTCCTACCCAACCCTAATCTATCTCCTGCGGTTTTCACTTGCCGTTCACCTTCATAGCACAGATCGCCGTCATCACCATCGAATGGCATGGTCGTCACCTCGATTCGCGTGCTCGTCGCCAGTCACTGTTCGTTGATGCCATAGCCGATCTGGCCTTCGACTACACACGGTCAGCCAATACCCGTTGAATCCTTCAATTCGCACGGCCGGAAGATCCATGCCGCTGGACTGCTTTTTTTCCGTGGTTGAATACTTCATTTTCAATGGTTGCAGACTTCATCCATTCTGGCTCAACCAACGGCGAGCCTACTGATTTTTTTTTTTCATTCAAATTGTTGGACTGCTGTCGCCAGACTGTTTTTTTTTTTTTTTTGGGTGTATTTGGGTTGATTGTTGTTAGGGTGTTCATTTGTCGGGTTTAGTCAGTTTGAAAATTTTAAAACTCAAATTGAAAATCGAACTGAATTTAATTGAACTCGAATTCAAAATTTGATTTTTAGTTCAAATTTAAGTTCGGTCGAATAATCCGAATTTGGCCCCAATTTGTTTACCCTTTCTAAGACCATGTTTTTAGTAATAAAATTAGTTTTTTAATGTTCAAATTATCACAATAACAAACTGCATAATATAAAAATTTAACAACAGAAGTTAAAATAATAAAAAATACAATTATAATTAAATTACTAGTTATAGATTATTCTAGAAAAAATTGTTGGAAGGCTGATAATTGAAGTATAATTATTGTACCTAGGGGCGACCAATGCATAATTTCGGTGTGAATTATTTATTTATTTATTTTTAAACATATGAGTCTAGAATTAGTCAGATTTTAATTCTGCTTTCGTCTAATTTTGTCATTTGTCAAGGAAGTTTTGTGATTTAGCTAGCTTGGGAGGAGAGTTAAGTATGATGAAAAGTAGCGTTAGGTCGTGCATGTACAGGAGTTAAGACGTGCTTTTCCCGTGGTATACCGATTGCGTTGGTCAAGTAGAAGTCGACAAATTAATAATTTTGTTTCTCTTAATTAAATTAGCTAGAAGGTCCCGGTCCTATTTAATCGAGGTTGGCATGTCTTAACCGAAACCTACTATATTTAGATTAGATATATTAGGGCGAGTCCTTAATTGGACCTTTTATGTATTCATTAACTTTTCTATAAAAATTAATATACTGTTTTTTTGGAAATAAAAAACTAAATTACAAATCCAAATCACCCCAATATGTGTCCAAATTCTAAATTTTATAATAAAAAAATAAGGAATGTCCAAAGTCCAACTTCAATATTTTAAGAAACCTTATTTGAAAAATAGTTTGGGCAAATAAGGTTATACTTTTTTAAAATTAGAGAACCATATTTTAAAATGAAGATCGTGATTTGTGAATAATTGTTAATTTGTCATGATTAACATTTCTCCCTTAATTTTGTTCTCAATAATCTACAAATTTAGAATTATTGTTGAACTAAAATTGTTAAATTAATACTAATTTGTCATTAGTTTACTAATCTAATATGATGTCAGTGTTAGACTATTAGTTGTACATTCATATTAGTTGTATTTTTATTATTAGTTGATATTAGTATTAGTTGTATACTCATATTAGACAAATTTTAAACTCTCAACTAATATAAGTTAATATTCATATTAGTTGATATTAATAGTAGTATTAGTTGATATTACTAATAGTTGGTATTAGTAATAATTGATATTACTAATAATAACTAATGTTAGTATTAGTATCAGTTCAACCTCAATCTCTCAACCTCCTATGACTTTTAACTCCGTCGCCACTACCGTCCCCATCTTTCTCCCTCTGCTGCCTTCATCTTCACACCTTAACAATGTAAAACAGTAATGGACATGTGTATATCTTTTTATCTTAATTATATTGTCATTCATTATAATATTTCACTAGATGTATCATTCATTATTTGATAATCTTATTCATGAGATCTCGTAAATATTCCATTTCAAAAGATTCAAAGTTCAACATAATTGATATTTTTTTTCGAATATCAGATGTAGTTACGAGTTGATATAGCCTTAAGGGATGAAAACTTCATTTTCAATTTTATAAAAATTTTATGAAAACATTTTATTTGCTTCTCTTTTATTAGAGTTTGAGTTTTTCTGAATGTGTCTTAATTTCTTGTCTAATTTTTCTTTTGATGATTGACTCAACTTTGGATTAAAAAGATATAATTTAGTTATATTTCATCTATTTAAGCGAGTTAAGTAATAATCATAATGACCTTATTGTTGGGACGAAGAGTGAAACTAATGTAATTGTTTATAACATGCAACACCCATCAACTTATGAAAGCAAACAATTTTTTCTTTCTGTAGCTTACTTTTTAAATTTTTATTTTTTCCCATTATCAATATTGTCATTGATAAATATAAAGAGATTTGGTAGTTCAAATATATGAGTGGGAGCACGTGCAAAATTATTTATGCAGATTGCTAGTAATGGAAACAAAAATCAATATTGATATTGTGAGACAAATAATAATAGAGATTTGGTTTTTAATGAAAACTGTTTATGTTGGCTACTAACAATGAAAAAACTCATCAATGTTAATATTATCTAAAAGAAGAGTTCGATTATTCAAAAAGACAGAATGGAAATGCACTTGTAAAACTATTTATTTAACTAATAATAACCAAAAAAATTAATCCAGGTGCAAAAGAAGTGCCTTATTTCTAGTAATTTAAAACAATCAAGGCCAATCTCTCCAATTTTTACTGTTACTGCGGGCGACGGAGGTGCGATAACGGTGCAATTTTGTATAGTTTTTTTTTGGCTTATACTAAATTGGTTACAAAACCATTCAACGTATGTCGTAATAGTTTGGTGGCAGGACTATTCAACATATACAGTAGTGTCATGAAAGGCATGGAGCAGGTGTTAAGAACGAGACTCGTAACCTGGGTTTCTGTTCAGTAGTATTTAGTTTGTATGACTTTTTATGACTCTTTAGTAGTGACCAATCAACTAACATGTATAGATAGACTTTAGGTAGGTTTTTGTCCCTATTTATTAGGACTCAATTTCTTATTTATTAGGGTTTTTTTCCTCCTTGTTGGGGGTATTTTGTAGGCCTCTAGTGGCCGCTTTTTCCTTCGTGGTAACAATTACTACGAAGATTAATTATTTTTTTGGCTATTTATGTACATTTTGCAATTTGCAATTTGTAATATAATATCTATTGTTTAAAAAAAAAACAATCAAAGCGAAAATATAAAAATATATTTATCTTATTGGTGAAATCATTGCTGAATTTTAGAAGTTGCTTGGCTGTTCCTAATTGGTCAGTTTCTTAGTTGAAGTCTTGCTTTCTTAATTGACAATTTAATTGCTCGTCAATGTCGTGGTGCTGGGTTATATATCCATTTCATCTCTGGCTTTGACAACTTGGAAGAAATGGAAAGCAATGTCGAACTAACGCATTGATATCAAACCATAAAAGTGCCGTGAATACAAGGCTAAATTCTTCAAAATTGATTCCTGTTTTTACGAAACCTTCGCTTTACTTGCACCCACTGGATAAGATAACAAGATGAGAGAAACAAATCATAACGTAATGCGAACACATGTAACTCATCAAAAAAAAAAAAAAAAGGCGCTTAATCTTTCTAGTATATATAGTGTTCTTAAATTTAGATTAGATCGATTGGTTAAATAAGTTTGACTGCGAATCAACAATTGGTTTAGTCTAAATTTTGTATAAGACTACTTTTTTAAAAAAATTGATTAAAATTAGGTCAAATTCCAATTTGATCGGTCAAAACGGAGGTTGTTTCAAATTTGACCGGTGTTTAACTTTTATATTTATAGTTTAACCTCAAATTTTAATAAAACTCATTTTTAATATTTTTTATGTGTTTTCAAAAATAATTTCTTAATTCTTTGAAATTTAATATCTCAAAAAATTATACAAGAAATTTCTTACAATTTTTAATACATTCTTTACTTAAAATATTTTTTAATACTATTTTTCATGAAATTATTCAATCATGCATTTGGAATTTTATACAATTTATTTAATTTAAATTTAGTTATAGTAAAAAAAACTAAATAAGTTATTTCTAATATATTTATTACATCATAATGACGTTAACTAATTTTTTACTGCTTTGACTTGTTTGATCCATTCACTTCTAACCCTTTGATTTGACGAATTTGTACCTCAATCTAGGGGTGGCAATTTATGACACGACACTAACCTAACACATATTTAGCAGGTAGAGGTATACCTTTTTGCAAATTCAAGTCAAAATCAAGTTGAACTTGTATAACACGAAAAATAAATAGGTTTAATTAGATTAACCTGTTTAACTTTTTAAGATAATTTAAAAAATTAACTAATAATAATTTTATAAAATTAAAAGGCATTGTATAAGATATATTTTTAGGTATTTTTTGTGTTTTAATCTTTCATAAGTATATAAGTATTTTTTTTTATTGTGTTACCCATGAAATAAATAAGTAACTAAGTTTTCATAAATTTTACATGTATATATATTTTTTCGTGTCGTTTTCGTGTCGTGTCATATTACTTGTGAAATAAATAGGTTGTATGCAAATTATATTACCTGATACATATAATTAAACAGATTGTGTTCAGATTTGTATAAAACTTATTATACCTATGTCTAAACACAACACGCGAACTCAAAACACAGACCTGATTGCCATCCCTTCCTTGATCCAGTGTTTACAACTCTGGCCATAGCATGCTTCGTTACAAGTTCCACTCTGCCTTACAAAGAAAACTTCATTAAAAAAAAAAATCTCAAACTACTAGTTAATTGGTATCATTTAGTTTGAACTCCTAAGCTGGCAAAACGTGATCTTCCCTTGATGGGAAGCAAGTTCAAAGCAGGCCTTACTAGCCACAGTACTCAGCACAGAGATCAAATGCCCATCACCTTACTACTTATATCCGTGTGTGAGTAGATTATATCTTTATACCATTAAGGTCTAGAAATGAGCTTTTTCCAGTTGCCGTCTGAAAAGTTATAACCATGCATGCATATGTATAAATAAAAATAAATTTATGTAAATTTATTTATAAAGTCTAACCCTCCTTAAGCCTAAAAAAAAAAAAAGAAGCAAAAAAAGTAATAATTGTTTCGTGACCAGTTGTAATGAGAGCTAACTTCTTGCTCTATTAGTTGAAAACTATATCTTGGCACATTTAATGTATCCTTGCTGGAAACTAACGAAATTGTTTATAAGATAACAGCACTCTTCCAACATATGGGTGCAAACAATGTTCTCTTTCTGTGTGTTACTTTTTAAAATTACAATTCTTTTATAACTATGAAAGTGATAAAATATTAAAAGAGATTTGGTAAATAAAAAAGATGGGAGACGAATTGGTTGTGCAAAACTATTTATGCGAACTACTAATAATGAAAAAGTTAATCAATAGTGATGGTCATAGATAAATATTAAAAGAAATTTCATTATTCAAAAAGATAGAGAGTAAACGCATGTGCAAGTTACGTGTTAAATTATTTATATTGACTATTACTCTTTTCATCTCAAAAAATCTCTTTCAACATTTTGAAAATCTTTCAAAAAATTTTACTTTCAAATTTTTTTGTCAAAAAAAAAACATTTACTTTTGAATGAAATTTTTATAATCTCTTTACAAATAATCAATTTGGCTTATAATTAAAAAATAAAATAAAAATATAAAATTATATATTTAATAATATATTAAATGTGTTATATTTAATAATTAAAAAAATTATATACAATTTAAATGGACACCCTTTTTTGAGAATAGATAGAGTAATAATGAAAATTTAAAACTAGTGGCCTTAATTTCTAGTAACGTTAAAAGTGTTTTAAAGTGAATGGTGAAGTGATAGTAGGAATCTTGACTTTTTCCAAGGTGGTCAGTTTCTAGGCAAAGACGCCGAGTTGCATTCTCACCTCCTTCGTTGAAAAAAGGAACCGTAAGGTAACGTTGAACTAAGCCATTAACATAAAATAATAGCGAGCGATACAGACACATGAGTAAAATTCTTGCCTGGAAGACTAAGATGAGCACATGTGATGCGCCTTATGAATTGATTCCTCTTTTCGGGAAACCTCGTCTTATTGGTGACAGTGGTGGATTATAGGCGTGTAAAATATAACCCAAAGTTGGATGAGATGGATGAATCATCCAACCATAAAACTTCCACATGTAGTATGCTTTTTGGCAATGGCAAATAGACTTCCAAATATAGCATGCTTCATTGGCAAGCAGCTTCACACAACTCAAACAAATAACATTTTGTTACATCAACATTGTGTTACACCTTGGGAAAGAAAAAGCCAAAAAGGTAAGTTTTTTATTACATGGACTTAGTACTACTATCCATGTTTTATTTGAGATAGCATGGCCTTAACATCCCTGCTATTAGGCCTCTCTTTTGGATTTTCCACTGTGCAGAAGCAGGCAATCTTGAGGACCAAAAGCATTTGCTCCTCGTATCCGTTTCCCAAGAGCTGGGAATCAATTGCTCTCTTTGGATCTTCAGAGGTCATCACATTCCTCATCCAAACCACTAAATTCATTTCATCAGTTTCTTGGAAAAAGCCATCTGATGGGAGTTTTCCCATCACCAAAGAAGCCAGCAGTACTCCAAAGCTGTATATATCACACTTGTCGGTGAACTTCAGCGTTTGATGGTATTCTGGGGCAATATATCCTAATGTTCCCACCACATTTGAAGATGTAACATGCGTATAAGCTTCTGGCATTGCTTTTGCAAGCCCAAAGTCAGCTATTCGAGCTTCCATGTCATCATCAAGAAGAACATTTGCTGGCTTGAGATCCCTGTGAATAATACGCGGACTATGACTCACGTGGAGATACTCCAGCCCTGCTGCTATACCTAAAGCGATTCTGTGCCTGGACAACCAGTCCAATACCCTTTCCCTATTTGAAACTTTTTGCAGCACATCTTGTAAGCTGCCATTCTTCATGAACTCATACACGAGGTAATGGCAGTCAGGCCGTGGCATATGGGCTAATAAAGGAAGTAAATTTCGATGCCTGATTTGTCCCACAGTCTGAATTTCTGATTTGATCTGCCTCATTTTCCTATTTAAGGCTTTGCTATCTTCTTCGGCTAGTTCTGCAGCATCTTTGGGGGGTTGAATAACCTTCTTTATGGCGATCACCTTGCCATTACTTCCAGGTAATTCTGCTTTATATACTTCTCCACATCCTCCTCTACCAATGACTTCAAGTACTGCCATTTTCTCTTCACTCTCCAAGAAAGCCAAGTCCTCTGCTTTCTTAATCATTGGGCTGAAAATTGCTAGACCATTTTCCTTTTCCCCACCTTTAATGAAGAACATAAGTATCTTGAAAGCAACTGATAGAAGCAAGCCGGATACACTCCCAGCTACTGCTCCAGAAAAGAAACCAAGAACCCAGGCCCCTACTTTCTTTTTGCCCTTTTTATGTTTGTGGATCACTGTGGGTGAAACGGGTGATGGAGCTGGAGCTTGAGTTTCTCCAGCAGAGGTCCGATTTCTTCTGGTTGAATTTTCAGCAAAAACATATCGTTTTGGAATATTGTACGTCTCTGTCTTCTCTGTTAATGAACTGGCCACTAGATCACTCAGCTCAGGCAGGGGACCTTCTAGTAAATGGTTCCCTGAAAAGTTCAGATACCGAAGATTCCGAAAAGATCTCAAAGCTGGAGGTATTTTCCCAGCAAACATATTATCAGCCAAAGAGAGCTTTTCCAAGTTTGGAAAATGCTTCAGGAACCTCAAATTTCCTGAAAACTTGTTGGAAGAAAGGTCAAGTATCAGAAGATGGGTCAACGATGATAATTCCGACGGAACCAAACCTGAAAATTGATTGTTTTTCAGGTCCAAAACTTCAAGTTTTCGACAGTTGGCAATTTGAGGTGGGATTTGATCAACAAGCTTGTTGTTTGGCAATGAAAGCTCTTTGAGCTCAGAAAGTTTCCCAATTGCTGGAGACAAAACTCCCCTCAGGCGACGAGATTTGAACACAATTCGTGTGATTCTGAGCACATACGAGTTGTTTGAGATTCGCCTTTCGCAGAATATCCCAGCAGAGCTACAAGGAGACTCTATGCCACGGCGTTGACCCGGGATGCCCAGGTCTTTTTGAATGAGCAGAATTGCTTCATAATCTGAATTGTCAAGGCTTGGCCTTGATTGAACAAGAAGAATGAGAGATAAAAAACAGAAAATTATGATATTGAATTCGGAGGGACTACTGCAGGCCATTTGTTCTCAGCCTTAGACGGTGGAGATGGGTAGGAGAGGAGGAGAGAAAGTGTTGCTGAGCACCAGCTCAGGGTGGTGCTAGGCTGGTAGATAGGTAGGGGAATATGCCTAATTTTGCGTTGGTGGGGTGGCGCTTTTATGGAGATTGGAGATGCTGTATATTTTGCGGAAAGTAATACTGGGAGTAATCTGCATTGACTTGTGGACTATGGAAAACATGTTGGCCAATGACTCAAATGACACCCAATTTGGTCCCCATTTGTTCCGAGTAAAATTTAACACGTCAATTTCGTCGTTGACTAATGAATTTCCTCATTTAGCCTTCATTTGTTAGTACCTTGTTTCTTCTTTTTCAATTTGGAGATTGTTTTTTTTTAGGAAGGGATGTATTTGCTTGTTCAGATTAACGAATTCATGTTTTCAAAAGGGAATTTTGATTATATATTTTCTCTGTATTTTGGTAACTTATTGAGAAAATTAGTAATTTTCTACTATGGTAATTAAGTTGTAGACAAATAATAGAACCATTAGTTTGTAGAAATGAAAACGTACTTTCAAGTTTGACCCAGCGGGAGCAGACATTTGTGGTTTGACACAACCAATACATGCCTTTTTGGTAAACATTTTTCGCACGAATGTATTTACCCTGTTTAGATCCTTTGGTTCCAATGATTTAGCAGCTTTCTGCGCTGTGATTGTTTTGCAAATTATTTGTTCCATTAAATTCTTTCTTCACACTTTCTAAGGGTTGTTTAGGGCATGCACAAAAGTCTCTGCCCCAAGCCATGGTCTTTTCTGTCACATCAACTCCACATCAGTTTATGGCCAACCTTATACTATTCACACAGCGATAAAAAAAAAAATATTCACATCAGCCCCTGGCTTTTTTTGCCACATCACTAATTCTCTCTCCTTCACCATATTCCAAACTATTATCAAATTTCTTTTATATTAATAATACAACTTATACATTAAATTAAAATGATCATACATTAAATACTAAAAAATATTTAATCAAAAATTTTTCATTACATTAAAATTAAAATTTACTAATACACTAAAAATATGAAAATAAATACAATAAATTAAATATGAAATACTTAAAAAAAACATGCATAATTAAAATTAAAATTTAATAAATGTTCATTACACTAAAATTAAAATTTAATAATATACTTAAAACATTCGGATAAATACAATAAATTAAACATAGAATTTTTAATAACATAAGTAATTTTAATAATTTGGATATGTGAATAGTAAAGGCCTGGCCTTCACTATTTACACAACTATTATTAAATTTTTTTATATTAATAATAAAATTTATAATTTTAATTATCATACACAAAATACTAAAAAAAATTAATGGAAATTTTTTTATTAAATTAAAATAAAAATTTAATAATACACTTAAAATATGAAAATAAATACTTCAAATTAAATATGAAATACATAAAGCAGTTAATAGAAAATAAATTTACATTACACTAAAATTAAAATTTAATAATATACTTAAAACATTCGGGTAAATACGCTAAATTAAACATAAAATTCATACGGCCAATATTAATTTTTTTCATATTAATAATACAACTTATAATGTTATTTATCACACATTAAATACTTAAAAACAATTAATAGAAAGTTTTTCATTACATTAAAATTAAAATTTAATAATAGATTTAAAACATAAAAATAAATACGATAAATTAAATATGAAATACTTAAAACAATTAATAGAAAATAAATTTTTCATTACACAAAAATTAAAATAAAAGATATACTCTAAATTAATAAAAATTTTAATAAATAAAAATAAATACTTTAAATTAAATATGTAATGCTTATTACAATTAATGAAAAATTAAAATATCAGATTTAACTCCAAAAATAGTCAAAGTGCATGTCAATTTGTAAAGAAAAATATTTTCTATTAATTGGTAATTTTTTTTTTTTTGAAAAAAAAAATAGTAAAAATGGCTGTTGCAAATCAATGGCTGATTTGCAACAGCCATCTGATGTGGCGCGCGCCCATTGGGCGCACGTCACGTTTGACGCAACTGACAGACGCATAGTTGCGTTTGAACGGCAATGACGCCGTTTGAAAGCCAAAAAAAAAAAAAAAATAGAAAACATGCATGGTCAGGCCATGCTCTGGATTTATCGGACGAAAAAGCGGTGCCATGTTAAGCAACGCTCACATCAAATCAAAGACACTTGCGATCTGGCGTGTGGAGCCACCACCACGGCCAAAAAAATGTGGGTGCCCTTAATAGAGTTTTTTTTTTTGCGAAATAAATGGTCAATATCTATTACTTCCTCTATATTAAAAAAAATAAAATGAGAGAGAGTTTATTTTTAGTTTGTATAACTTATGTTGGTAATAAAATACAACATATTTGCTGCACAATTAAATGTATAATTTTTCAACTTTATCTTTACACTATTTAAATTATAATTTAACTCATTGAGTGACCACTTAATTTTTTAAAATTATAAATTTAACGCTTTTTATTGATTGGGTTTAACCTAATCTATGTTTGACCTAACCCAAATCCGACTGTAATTGTAATGATAGGATTGTGTAAGGATTGTGTAAGTATCCGTAAAATCCCAATCTATTAATAATTTAACTTATGAGCAACTAAATCTATTCATTTGCCACCCATATATATATATATATATATATATATATATATATATATATATATATATATATATATATATTAATTGGATGTGCGGCACATATTTATTTATTGTTTTTTCCTTTTTATTTCGCTCCCCTTTTCCTTCTCTTGTTAACCAATTAGAAGCCTTTTTCCCCTTCAAACTAACAAATCAAAAAGAAAAAAAAAAGTGTTTTCTTTAGAATTTCAGCAAATAGTCCACCGGTCCTTCAATTTAAGGATGGAAAATTTTATGATTTACCTAGTAGTTTGCGAGCTACAGGGGCGAGATTTATCTAGTGCGCACTGTGACTGCGGGTTCCTTAATCAACAAAAGAATGGAAAATTTTAGCAGTAGTAAAACACAAAATAGTAAACCATCTTGCTTTTTTCCCTTTTTTTTTTTTGTTTTTTGCGGGAAAATATAGCAGGGTAAACAGAAAGCCTCTTTCGATAGAAAATTGAATTTGGTGATGGCCCAACTGCCCAAGAATTGTGATTGAAATTTATGAAATATTGAAATGGAGGACGGCGAAGCTGCCCCCTCCCACTAGGGAAGTTTCGAAGAAGTCAAGTCAGCTAATTTGTCCGACTACGTTACCCGCCCCAAAAGGGGATTGTGTGACTTTGACAGGTACTAATTTATGTTATTATTTCTTTTCCAAATTATTGATACTTTGACAAGTCTCATTAATAATTGTGTGACTTTGAAATGTATTAATCTATATTATTTTTTTCCAAATTACTTGATTTATTCTAAAAAAATAAGTCACTTCTAATTTGATATAACTTTTTAAAATTATAATATTGTTAATGTGCCATTAGAGGTATAATTTTTTATTTTTATTTTTTAATTTGAATTATATATTATTATTATTTGTAAAAATAAATACAATAGTTTCAAACAAAACGTGAATTTTTTTTTTGAAACAAAGAAAATTTTTAACACTAAACAAGTTTTTTTTTTACATAAAAGGGAGTAAAAATTTATTACTAAAATATTAATGCACACATTGAAAATTTTTAATAAATCTTTTCAATAACTAACTTTTATATAATAAAAATTATTAAACAATAGTCACTTCATAAAAAAAAGAGTGAAAAGATTCGAGTTAGCATAACATATGACTTAGAAGCTCTACTTTCTATTGCTTACAACTCTAACAATGGAATGAAACTTGTACATACATATGTTTTTACCCTAGTTTAAAAAAAAAAAAAGGGGAAAAAAAGGAATGAAGAAGACTTGTTTAATTATATGGTCGGCGAAAAAGGATGTAATTAAGCTAATAACAGAGTTAGGGATAAAAACACCACTCTTTGATCAAAAACTGACGGCGCCACTTGACTCCGTGAGTAGTATATTACTTTATCCTACAAACTTAATTAATATTGCAAACTTATTTTCTTTCATATGTTTTATTTATTTAAACATTTTAAATTTCTATGTAATTAATTTTCATTTAAATTTGACACGTTAATATCTTTGAAAACAAAATAAATTAAATTATATAGTTTCAAAAGTTTTTCTTTATCCTAAAAGGAAGTTTACTTTTTATATAACATTCTTATATTACTCTTATTAATAATAACAATATATAATTCAAATTAAAAAATAAGAATAAGAATAGAAAATTATATATTTATGGTGCAGTAACGTGTTGTATGGTTTAACTTAAATAAAATCATATCAAATTAAAAGTGAATTTATTTTTAGATGAAGGGATGATTTTATTTAATCATAATTTTGGGTACACAAGTGCTTATTCTTTGAATTAATTAAGTGAAGCCAATAAAAAACATGAGAATCAAATAAACCCTAAAAATAACCAATCATTACTAGAAGCATGTGCATGTAAAAACAAATACCCTAATGAACCTGGGCAACAAATCTCATATTTGACAAATTTTCAAAGATGGAATAAGGCAATAAACTCGTGGTGCCTTGACCAGAACTTGATCTAGAAAAGCAGCCTCTGATCATTAGGGTTACACAAGCATAAATCTCACGCCAAAGACTTGGACTAAAAATGAATCTGTCCACATTAACGTTGGCGTAGGGTTCAAATGTTCAATAATGAATAATGCAGCTGCTTCACTGAAGACCAGGAATGAGACGTTAAATTGCCTTCACAAGTGAATGGTCCGACTTTAATTGCTGTTGACTCGGTCGTCCATATATAAATTAAAGGGTGGAAAAACATATTTAATAGATTCGTTGTATCTTGTATGATGGGTTGTGATTATTTACTTTTATTATAAAATTAATACTGATTTGATTTAATTCAAAAATTTTTGAATTGAATCAGTTTGAATAATTTATAGTATAACTAGCATTTTAGTTTAGAGTATATTTAATCGGATATTTGATTCATTTATTATTTTACGGATATTCAAAATCAAACCTAATTGATCCAATCCAACTTACAATGAATTGATTCGATTGTGACCCATGAAGCACGGATTGATTTAGGTTGGGTCGAATCCGGATCTGAATTCTCTATTTAAGTAACTATAGAATAGTGTAGATAAATAATTTAATAGAGACAGGTCATCTGCATATAGAAAAACAAAAATAAATAGATAAATAAATAAAAGTTATCTAATTAGTTTACTGTGCTAAAAATAAAGATACAATAAAGGTATAAAATATTTTTCTATAAAGGGTTGTATTGAAAGAAAAATAGATCAAGAACCTTTTTGGGATTTTATTTTGATTCTTACTAATTAGGTTTTGAAATTAAGATAATGGAATTATGTTAACCCCGAGTAAAGAGAAAAAGCAAGAAAACCACATATATAGTCAGCCTTTTTGGAGTAAACTAAGGGGCGGAGTTTTTTTTTTCGAGTAGTAGAGGGAAGGGAAGTGGGAAACACTCAGCCTTTTTCAACTTACGAAACGGCTCAAGGGGCGGAGTTCAAATATTAGAAGAATCAATGAACAAGTTACTGTTAGGTGGGAGATAGCATTTACACTGAAATAATTAATTAGTTCTTCTTTAAATGCATGGAGACTTAGAAATTGACTTGAACGTTTAGTGTTCGTGTGTGACTCGTGAAAACAGATGTGAATGAAGGCCATGCCATCAAACAATCCTCCCAATTAAATGACTATTAACTCTATGTTTACCAAGTGTTTATGACCTTATCAATCAATGATTCAATATTTAGAAATTAGTTTTGTGTTACTTCTTCAATATTTCTCATATATATTATAGATTCAAAAGATGTATACCAATCCTTTTTTCATGCTAAAGTTCGAACTGGATCATAAATCATTTTGACTACTCAAACAATTACTTAAACTTCACTAATTCAAATCCATGTTTATAGTTTATAATAATTTAAGTCCATGCCCCAACCATCAAAATAACTACAAAAGAGAACACCACCCCCCCTCCCACCCCCCAAAAAAAAAAAAAAACCAATTACAGTATTACCTTACATCATATATAATTTAGATTTCAAAAAACAAAATAAATAATAAAGGAAGCATTTTTTTTTTGGGGCATTTGCAAGTGTTGAATTTGTTGAGGTTCATAAGTTTGTTATGAATTCTACATTAATTTTAAACATTAGTACTCCCTCTATTCTTAAAAAAGTTTACTTTTAATTTGATATAATTTTTTTGAGTTATAAGGTAGGAAATATTTAATGTATCATTAAACATATACTTTTTCATCTTATCCTTATTTTTTAATTTCGATTATATATCATCATTATTAAAAAGGGTAATACAAAAGTTTCACATGAAAAATGAATTCTTTTTTTGGAACAAAAAATTTTTTAAAATGGACTTTTTTTAGGTTGAAAAGAGTATAAATATTTAACAAGTAAGATGAGATCAAAAGCTAATTATCCAAACTTTAGTAATAATATTTGTATTAAAGGGTTATAATAAATGATGTGGCAACAATAAGAAAAAAGTCTTCATTCATTATTTTGTAATTTTCAAAAAGTATAATAAATGATTTTATTCTTTTATTCTTATCATATTTGTCAATATTAATTTCTATTATAATTTTTATCATGAGTATCATTACTCTTCCAATTTATAGGTATAAATTGATTCCAACGTACTTATTCACTTTTATGATAGGCTTTTCAGCTTCGGACAAAATTTGTGAAAAAATTATTGATTGAAAAAAGTTCAAAATAAACTCCAAAAAAAAAATAATTGTTGATTGAAATACTTCAAAATATTGACTTACATGAGTAACATGACTCAATATAAAATGCACTCTTTAATTCAACTACTATTGTACGTTAATTAAATATTTCTTGTTAAACGAACTATTCATAGTGCCTTTCTTTGATTTCTTCAAGTTTCGTGTTCGGTCAGTCAACTCTCTCCATTATTGAATATTATCAATGCCTAAGCAGGAAAACAGGAAAAAAGTATATAATATAATAATGCTTGCCAATCCTTCTTCAATATTTCTCATATATATATATATATATATAGATACATATATATATATATATATATATATATATAGATAGATATATATATTATAGATTCAAAAGATGTAGAATCATAAAGTACTTTAACCACCCAACAAATTAATTAAACTTTAGTAATTCAAATCATGTTTATATTTTATAATAATTGAACTACATGCCCCACCAATCAAAATAACTACAAAAGAGAACCAAAAAAAAAAAAACTAATTACAATATTACCTTACATCAAACATAATTTGGACTTCAAAAACCAAAATAAATAATAAAAGAAGCAGTTTTTTTTTTTTTTTTTGGCACTTGCAAGTGTTGAATTTGTTGAGTTGCATAAGTAGGTTATCAATCCTACTTCAATTTTGAAGATTAATGCTCCCTCTCTCCCCAGAAACAATAAGTGCATTTTTGATTTAGTAGAATTTTTTAAAATTATATATATAAGGTACAACACACTTAATACACCATTAAATGTATAATTTTTTTTTAATTTTTATCCTTATTTTTGAATTTTGGTTATATGTTGTCATTTTAGTAAGAGTACTATAAGAATCTCACACAAAAAGTGCTCTCTTTTTTAGACAAAAAAAAAATCGAAACTGAATTTTTGTTAGGATGGAAGGAGTATAAAATATTTAATAAGTAAAATGAGATCAAAATTCAAACTTCAGTAATAATAATTATAGTAAAAAATTATAGTAATTGATTAGTAAAAATAAAAAAAATAATCTACATTTGTTATTTTGTTCTCTTTAAGAAGTATGATAAATAAATTTTTTTCTTTTATTCTTCTTATATAAGTCACTGTTACTTTTAATATGAGTTTTGTCATGAATATCATTACTCTTCCAAGTTTTAAGTTTAAATTAATTCCAACTTATTCACCTTTTTGATAGACTTTTTAACTCAGGACAAAATTTGTACTAAACTTATCAATTGAAAAAAAGAAATTCAGAATAAATTCCAAACAAAAAATTGTTGATTGAAACATTTCAAAACTTAATATAAAATGAACTCTTTAATTCAACTATTATTGCACGTTAATTAAATGTTTCTTATTAAACGATTTATTCGTAGTGCCTTTCTCTAATTTCTTCAAGTTTCGTGTTCGGTCAAGCCAACTCTCTCTAATAATGAACATTTATCAATGCGTAAGTTGGAAGGGAAGGCAAAAAGTGTATAATATAAGAATGCTTGCCAATTTTTCGAAACCAAGAACTAGGCTAATTATAATAATTCAAGCTGCAATTGTGGCCTTCAGCAAAGGACGCCCATTCCACACCAATGATTGTTTATTAGTTGTCACATTCGTTTGATTCCAATTTTTTTAAGTCAAATATATTAAATACCACATAAATTGTTGTCTCATATAATACAATTTATGTACATTAATTATCAAACATGAGCAGATTGAAGAGACCAGTGAGTTTCCTTAAAGGCATCCTTAGTTCTTGATTAGTCCTTTAAGTTGTAAAATATGTCATTAAACTTAATAGTTAATATAAGTCATTCAGTTAAGTTACTACATTAAAGCCTTTTGTTTCCATCAAATTTAAGGACTTTGGACTGTGGTTTATTTGACAAATTTTGTATTAGAATGTGTAAAAATTTTGATGATTTTTTTTGTAACAAAAAATATTTTCGAAAGAGAATAAAATTTGTATTGGAGGGAAAATTTTTAAAAATTATGTGGGGAGAATTTGAAAGGAAATTTTAAATTTTAAATTTTAAAATAGAATATGTTTGGGTGTTCTTTTTGTTTTGTGAAAAAAAAAAACTTTTTATATATAAAACATAATCTAAACATAGCCTAAGGTTAAAACATAATCCAAAATTTTTACATATAAAGTTAAAAAAAAACAACTACTGTACTTATACTTTCATCTTCTACGGTGTCTTATTTCTATTTTTACTATCCAATTGACCCATCACCTCTCTCTTCTCTTTGCTACTTGCTTTCCTTTACTTCAACTCTAAGATGGAGTTTGATTCATGTATAGGAAAAAGAAAACTAATGGGAGTAATATAATTGTTGAAATGTAATACCCACATTAATTTTACATAATTAGCAAGGGTAAATATTAAATATGTCATACTAAATTAAAAAATTTGACACATTTAGTTCTCAAACTTTCATATTTTGACGAATTTGGTACAATCAATGACAATTAAAGTTGAAGATAACAAAATTTGCTATCAAATTTTTTAATTTAAAAATTTTGAAAATTACCTTCTTTTTTAGTCATACTTTTTATCAAATTTTTTATTTCATAAATTTAATTAGTTCTTTTTATTTTTTTCGTTCAAAACCTGTATCTTTTAATATTCAAATATTAAAGGTTTGTGAGATAAATTAATTAAAAAATGAGGGTTTTGAATGAAAGGTAAAAGTAAAAGAAGGAAATTTTCAAAATTTGTAAATTAAAAAATTTGATAATGAGATTGATTAACAGCCACGTGACAATTATGTAACAAATTTTATCATTTTCTATTTTAATAGTCATCAATTATAACAAATTCGTCAAAATATGAAAATTTGAGGACTAAATGTGTCAGATTTAAAACATTGTGAACTAAAAGTGATATTGGATAAAATATTGGGGACTAAAAATATAATTTTTTTCTAAGAATAATAATTTATATTTTTTAGTTAGGTCAAAAATATTGTTTTGGGTTGTCAACGAATAGAAATGGTGTAAGCAAATCAAAGGGGAAACGAATAAAGAAAATTTTCTCCATAGAGACAGAATATAGGTAATTATGATGAGTTATTTTTTTATATATTGCTTAGTTAATTAATATGTAGGGGTTTGAAAGATTTTAAGGTTTTAATTAAGGCAAAAACCCTTAATTGCCACTGAAGTTTTCAAATCGTATATTTTTAACCACTCATCTAACAAAATTACGCGAATAGTCATTTCGTCATTTTCAGCCGTTAAAACTAGACGACAGTCAATTTTATCCTATTTTACAGGGGTAAAATAGTCATTTTTGCATAGCACTTGTGTTTTTTTTTTTTTCACAAACACCTAGTACTCAAAGTTTCATCAACATCAGAAATACAAGCTGCACTTGTCAAAACAAGTAGCAGAATGAAAGTGGGAGTTAAAACCAAAGAAACAGAAAGCTTAGCCATATCTTCATTTTTTTTTCCATCATAATCTTCATCCATACATCTATCAGACATTTAATTGAACGCCAAATGCACGTCTTACCAGAGAACCCAACTTTGCCTCATGACAGCTGACTTTTGGCTTCAATCATGAAATGGAGACAACCCAATTCTATTTACTAATTTGAAGATGATGGCAAACTTAAAAAAAATCCAATCGGAGAACTTCAAGGTCAAAGGCTAGAGAGGAATTAGCGGACAGCAGTCCGACAAAATTCAAGATACAAATTTATGGAAAACACAGAATAGAACAAACTAAACAAAACCTAGTATGACTTCCCACAATGGATGAGGCTTCCGACACCCAAGAAAAGACCAAACAAAGCAACACTTCTCAACGTGGTTTGTCGAATGTATCGAATTTTGAGTAACCCTGGAACCTTGTATCTAACAGCCTCATAAGTTCCGTAAACAGCACCAACCGCTTCGCCAATAATGCCATTGACAACACCACCAGCAACAACCCTTGCCATCTCTCTCTATCGAATTTCTCTTTTTTTCTTCCCGATATTTGATATTCCCCTTATCAAAAGCCAGAGAGGAATTAGGCATCTGTTCCCTCCAAGCAGAAGCCACAACAAGCTTCCTATACGACTCCAAATCCTCCTTCTTAACAATCCCAAAAAGTCACCGAATTATCCACATCACCATCAGGATTCTCTTCGTTCTCCCATTCTTCTTCGAAAAAGCAAAAAATCGCTTCTTTCTTTGTTTTCTCCACTTTCTTCAACGCCATGGATATGGTCGTCTTAATTAGGGTAAAATTGACTATTTTACCCTTGTAAAATAGGGTAAAATTGGCTGTGTTTCATTTTAATGGTTGAAAGTAACAAAATGGTCATAAATTATCAAATTTAGGAGTTGAATAGCTATTCACGTAATTATATTAAATGAGTAGCTAAAAATATATTATTTGAAAAGTTCGGTGGCCTCCAAGTTTTTTGCCCTTTAATTAATTATTATGAAATTAATTAGATTTTTCTTGGGTTAAATAAGATTATTGAGTTAGAATTAGTAAAATAATTAATTAAATTGGAAGATGAATTGATTGGGACGGGATTTGCCATGGAATGGCGAGTTTGATCACTGCAAGTGAAAAGTCGCGGGAGTGGGTACGGTTCCACTTTCCAGTAGAAAGAATAAAAAAACAAACAAGAAGAAAGGAAAAAAACATTACCGAAGGGCCAGGTGCATGAAGGCTGGAAGCAGGGAGTTGATGAACGGCCACACATACGGGAATTAGAAAGAGAAGCAACGGCTTCCATAAGCTGGAAAAAAACGATTAAAAAAAAAAAACAAAACAAAACTGCTATGGGGCCACGAGCATGAAGGCAGGAGTGGGGAATTGATGTACGTATGAGGGGTGCAAATTGGTCGGTTTTCTCAGTTTTTGATTTGTTCGAGTCGGTTTGTTCGGGTTGACAATTTTTAAGGCTGAATTCAAAAACCGAACCGAATTCGATCAAAATTCGAATTGAAACCGACCGAATTCGATTTCGATTTGAATTCGGTTTCAAACCGATTAACCGAATCAATTCGATCGAATTTGAAATCAAAAACCAAAAATCAAATACTAGATTCTCAATTGAAACCAAAAAACCAAGAATCAAGACATCAAATAGAAATCAGCACCAGTAAATATATTTTCAAGGAAAAAAATTCTCAAGAATCACAAGACATCAAACAGAAATCAGCACCAGTAAATATATTTTCAAAGAAAAAAATTCGAAAAGGGGAGGTTCAGCCTTTAGATAAGAGAAAAAGGCTAATCCCAGCATGGCTGCAAAAATCCACTTGAGATTTTGCCTAGCCAAGATACGGGCTAGCTCCAAATCTCACTCACCAACATTCGACTTAGAGGAGAAAATATCATCACAGCCTCGGATTTTCGTTCGGTTCAGGGTTCTGACCAAATTAATTCGGTCGAATTCCAAACCAAGAAACCAAAAATCAAATACCAAATTCGTAATTGAAACCAAGAAACCAAGAATCATGAGACATCAAACAAAAATTAGCATAAAAAACTAAGTAAATATATTTTCAAGGAAAAAAAATCGAAAAGGGTAGGCTTAGATCTGCGTTTAGATCAAAGAGAAAAAGGCTAATCCTGGCATGGCTGCAAAAACTCACTTGAGATTTTGCCTAGCCAAGATACGGGCTAGCTCCAAATCTCACTCACCGACGTTCGACTTAGAGGAGGAAATATCATCACAGCCTTGGATTTTTGTTCAGTTTAGGGTTCTAGGATCTTTGTTCACTGACAAAAGACGACGAAATAGAAGTGATCTTTAATCAATTCATGCCAGCCGAAGCCAAGGGGTTGTTTTGTTGGCTGTAGCCTGTAGTGATGATTGATGAAAGAAGAAAACGAAATCGGGGAGAAAGAAGGAGATAGAATGAGAGATGGCCCAGATGGGGGCGGCAGAAAGAAAAAAAGGAACTGAGACAAATGAGAGAAACCCTACAAGAAAAATGCAAAAAAAAAAATTGCAAGTAAGAACCTATAAAATTAATAAATTATATTTTATACCTCAAATTCGGTTTTCGGTTTTCAAACCGAACCGAACCAAATTTCTGCCTAGAATTCGAAAACCGAACCGAAAACCGAAATTGAATTCGGTTTCAAGTTCAACTCGACTCAAAACTCGAAAATCAAATTCGATTTGATTTTTTTCGAATTTGATTTTTCGAATTAGGTCGAATATTCGAATTAATTTGAAAATTACAGACCCCTTATGAAGATAGGGAGGGAAGCCTCGGCTTCCACAAGAGAAGAAAAAAAAAACCACACTATGAGCAACAAATAGAAGTTTGTCGCTAAAGAGATGAAAAGAGGTTGATGTTTGGTTGATGACCGTTAGTGAGAAACATGAATTAGTCACTAAAATTCATATTTGTTCTAATAAGATTTCTAGTGACGAATTACGAAATTCGTTTTACGTTTGCAAGTTTCAGAAATTAAAATGTCCTTACGTTCTTTTGGATTTGGTTAAGGGTTAAATTAGTTAAAACATTTAAAAATATGTATTTAAAGTCAAGACTAAATATGTGAAATTATTTTGGATAGAGGAGTAGAAACGCAATTTGAATACCCATGCTAGACTGGAATTTTGAAGGGTATTGAAGTAAGTAGTTCTAATGCTCTTTATAAATTTTTGGTAAATGCTTCAAAAAAAGGTTTTATGAAAAGAAATTTATTTTATTTTTATTATATAAATGGGATGAGCATGGTGTTTTGCAAAGGATTTTTCTTATATGCAAATTGTACTGTGATAAATTATTTTGTTATTGAATTAAATATTGTATTTGAGCTCTTGGATGCTTTATTGGCTATTAAGGGAACATGTTCCACCTTGTTATGAATTGACTTTCCATTAGTGGGACAAAAGTTAGATCTCTATAATATGTTTGGCCTATCTAGCGGGATACACAGTTAGGATTGGTACCAATTATTTGAACCAATATGTGAATTGAGATATTCATGAGCTCAAAGTTTCTTTTTTTCATTAAGTGATGGATTTTGTTTGTTTTGCCATCAGCTAAATACATATGTATGGTTTGAAATGGTTATGCATATTAAATGGGTTTAACTGCAAATTTATGTTAACTTCGGTTTTATTTAAAATTATACATAACATGCTCAGACCTACAAGGGAGTGCTATAGTTACTTATTAGGCAAAAGTTTCGCGCATACTTTGTTGTTGATTTTTGTTGCAGCCAAAGGTAGGAACTTGGATGGTCGTGGTGATAGAGGGAATTGTTAGAGTTTTCAGTGATTTTAGCCAATTTATTGAATAAATAGATTCAAATTTTATGAGGCATTCTTTTCATTTTGCTTATATTGTAGACTGTGTTAGTGTTGTACTTCATTTTATCGGTTTAGTGTTCAATAATTTTTAGGACGAATGTTCCAATTTTCTTCTTGGATTTGGATTGTTATAGAATACGTTATGGTTGAATGTTAATATAGAATATATCATATTTAATGATAGCGATATCTATGGAGAATAGTTTACTCTGGTTATAGAAGACTTTGCAATTTTAGGGAGTTAACCCTAAAGTTGTGGCCCTGTCATGCCTAAGTTTTGAAGCGTGACATTAAGTGGTATTAGAGCCCAAGCTATGATTTTCTAAACGCGTTAGGAATTAAGTTGTTTATGTAAATAGTTGTGAACTAAGTGCTCATATAGATTGTGGTTTAATTTGATAAAATATTTAGGCTATGGCGTGTGATAAAGACAAGAAGCCCTAAAAACAGAACAAAATATTGTGGACAATGTTGAGATTGAAACGGAGGATGATGAGGAGGAGGTGGATGAGACCTTAGCGGATATAGCTCGTAGGGCAATGGCATCTACACGAGCTTTTGCACCTGTGCCATTGCCAATGTTTACTCCTACTTCTATTATGCATTTGCATCATCATCTAACAATGTTACGGTAAAGATGCCAACAGAGATGGTAACCACTTTCACTGCAATGATTGAGATGATAAAGAGTCATCAGTAGATGATGCAAGGGCAGCAAACTATGATACAAAGTCAGCAACAAATTTTACAAGAGCAACAACAACTCCATAAGGAATAAGAAGATAGTTCATGACAAAAAGAGTTAGTTGCGACGGCATGATTTGGTCGTTTAAAGAAAAATCATATGTCGACTTTTTATGGTACTTTAGGCCCTGAAGGAGCCAAGAAATGGCTCAAGGAATTTGAAGCTAATTTTAAGGTGTATGGAGCCATTCCTAATCGGAGATGCTAAGCAATGGTGGAAGGGTACTGCTTCGGCTTATACACGAGAAGGGAGTCCCTTAACTTGGGCTGAGTTTAGTAGGGTATTTCTAGAAAATTATTTCTAGAACCTATATGTACACTACAAAAAAATTGGCCTTTAGTGACAAGTCAAAGTGGTCACTAAATATATAATAGTCGTCACAAATGAGATTTAGTGACCAAAATCCTGTGGTCACATAGTGGTTTGTAAAGTTTGGTTAGTAAAACTCGTTGGTTACATAGTGGTCACTAATTGGTACTAACTGGTGACCAAAAAAAGTGATCACGCTCTTAGTGACGACATAAAGTGGTCACCAAAACATAACATTTTCAGTCACTGATAATATCTGTTGGTCACAAAAAAAATAGTAATTGGTGACCACTTTTGGTCACCACATATGGTGGTCAAAAAATGTAAAAAAGTCAACATCATTTGTGACCACTTAAAATTGTCAACAACTTGTGAACAAATAATAATAATTAGTGATGAAATATTGTTATCACGTATTGTCATGTAGACAACCATTAGTGACCACATTATTTTCTCACCAATTTGCCATTAAATTTATTATTTGGGATTAATTGTACATAAAGTATTGAACAATAGATAAAACTAATATGTCTCTACAAAATATGACCGTTATATCATTTACACGACAAAAGAGTTAGGGCAATATCAACCTAATGATGTACAAAAACAAAATCATAAGCATCCAAAATTAAAGCACCAAAACAAAAACAACATTTCTTATCCTACAAAAGTACACAACTAGAATTTCCAAGCTATCCATTTATCTAAGGCACCATATACAACCACTGTCTCCTTTTCCTCAAAATTCTTAGAGCTTTAGCTGCAGCAATCAATGGAAATTTAGTCCCCCAAGCTGTCCATTTATCTAAGGCACCATATACAACCTCTTTTTCATTTGGAAGTCCAGAAATCTGCAAAGTGAAAGATTTTTCTTAAACAACACAATGTGATGAGAAAGCCAAGTAATCCAATAAAGCCACTATATATGTGAAGAAATTATCTAATTAAAACACCATCAAAAGCATTCATCCTTTAGTTGTCAAAACTAGAGAATGGACTCTTTAGGAGAAAACAAGACATACATGTAACAATAACACATTGACTACTAATAAAGAAAACAAAACATACGTTGCTAACATAATTTAGTGTTTTCTGTCTAAACCTAGAAGAATCTCTTTTCTGTCACAAGTGGTGTTCTTTCATTTCCTTTTTCTTAATCACCATTCCAAACTTCCTGTTAAAGAAGATAGAAAGATATAGAACTTCAATTAATTATTGAAAAAGAAAACAAAACATACATTGTGAACAACAATTCAGAAAAAGCCTGGAAAAAAACTAGAAAAAAACCAAAAATTCAGTCTTCATCTACGCCAATTCATTTCAGTCCATCAAAACAGTCCAGGAACAATTCAATTTAGTCCAATTCAGTCCAGAAAAATAGAAAAAAAAAGTCCAGAAAAGTTCAGAAAAAACCAGGAAAAAACTAGAAAAAGCCAAAAATTCAGTCTTATCTATGCCAATTCATTTCAGTCCATCAAACAGTCCGAAGCAATTCAATTCAGTCCAATTCAGTCCAGAAAAAAAAAAAAGAGTCAAACAGATTCAGAAAAAACTAGGAAAAAACTAGAAAAAACCAAAAATTCAGTCTTCATCTACGCCAATTCATTTGATCCATCAAAACAGTCCAGAAACAATTCAATTCAGTCCAGAAAAAATAGAAAAAAATAGTCCAGAAACAGTTTAGCAAAACAGTTCAGAAAAAACCATGAAAAAAACTAGAAAAAACTAGAAAAAAACTAAAAATTCATTATCTATCATATGTCATATAGAATCGAAAGGAACCCTTAGAACACCAACCAAAACTATCATACTCTATGCGAAAGTCCAAATAGCATCCACTCCGTATTGTGAAAGATGAGTCACTGCAAACATTCCATAAAAACATCAATGAAAATCAAATAAGTAAGCACTTAAGCAAAAATACAAACAATCAAGTTAGTATTGAATAGAAAACTTTTATTCCAAGCTGGTAACAGCCATTTTTAGTACTTGCTTTAGTTTGCCAATCTATGTTTATTATTCAATTCTTGGTAAAATTTTATCCACAACATCCACTAGTAGGCTTCTGTATAATGGCATTGCAGTCATGAGTAGACACATGCTAATGAAAGCAGCCAACCAGTACACGCCTAAGTACCTAATGATGTCAACCTAAATCACACACTTTATCTTCCCATCCAACCAGTGACAAAGTTCCACACTAACAGAAATTTTGGATTATCAAACTTGGGTCAGTATCTCTCAATTGTTGCAGTATTGCTCATTACTTTTGTTCTCTTCCATCAAATTGCAAAATTACACTATTATCTC
Organism: Gynochthodes officinalis; assembly: GCA_020080225.1. NCBI lineage: Eukaryota > Viridiplantae > Streptophyta > Magnoliopsida > Gentianales > Rubiaceae > Gynochthodes > Gynochthodes officinalis. The sequence goes on along the minus strand of CM034625.1, from coordinate 2,501,838 downwards.
TCAAATTTTGCATTATTGCCTCCTTACTCTGTCCTCGGAAGGCAGTTTGTTGGCATTAAAGATTTAGTCTGAGTAATCAAATGCTATTCCACGAGATATTTCACATACATTAATCCTATATTATTTTCCTCTCCACATAAAAAAAGAAAAAGCATACACATTTTACTAATGTAACTATTCGGTGCTTTTAGAAACACAAGACTTCATTCCTTCTCAACCATAATAATGGCAATAAACTTGCAATCGAGCTTCCACATTATAGCATCTTAAGAAAGAAGTTATGTACGCAACAGAACTCAGTAACTCAACAAAAATAAATTAGATGCATGATTGAACTAGGAAACACTCACAGTGATTGGAACTCCCCAAGTCCCCAATGATTGCTCACAACAACTTCACATTCACTTTGTGCCATCTTGAAAGCTAAATGCCTCACATACTGTTGAACATGTCAATTTGATAATGAAAAACATCACATTAAAAAAATAAGGAGAAGAGAGTATGATGTAAAAGAAAGATGACAAAATGCAAATAGTTCAAAAGGAAGAGTGAAGAAGCTTACTAAAGAATTAGTATTACTTGTCAAGCTAGGCATCACTATCACAATAGGATTTTGGGTATCACCAAGAATTCCACCATTTACTTGAATGGCTGGACTTACACCTTTACCCAGAAAAGACATATGTAAGGAAAATTTTCGTCCTAAAGAATGCAATTACCACCAAGAAAACTAGTAACAAAAGAAAAAAAGGGAAACCTTCTCTTCAATCAAAGTTACACACTCACTCATTCAAAACACTTCTTAGATAATTTATCAAGACCATACAAAAATGGTGGTTTAAAACTTTTAATGGAAATCAAAGTTACACAGAAAAACAGAAAAACAGAAAATGCTAACAATATGATTCCTACTAAAGCATTAATATTCAGAATTCCTTCATCAGATGGAAGTCTACTTCGAAGATACCTCAATGGGGTTGGTGTAGGTCCAGTTACCAATGAGCTGAACAAGTACAAAGATTAGCTTACTTGATGAAGGCGTGAATAATAAATTGCTTACTTGCACACAAACACACATACACATGCAGACTCTGAGGTACTTCTTACAAGGGAGATAAGGAAGACGAATTAGTAACAAGTTTCTACCTTGAAGGCGTCCAAGAATGGCACCGCTACCAAAACCTCCCATCAGTGAGCTCAGCGAATCGTCTGGCTTACCAGTTCTACTCACTCTCACAAATTCCCGAGCACCTGCCAGATTTGGTGGGCAAAATGTATCTTAACGAAGACATCTAAATCAAGAGACAGAACAGCAACTAAGCAGGGCTACGTGAAAGCAAGTTCTATATAAAAAACCAACCTTTAAATTTAAAACTTCAAAGTTTTCTACTACAGAATATTTTCGGGATCAAATTAGATTTCCAACAATTTAGACCCACCAATTGAGAACCATCCATATATTAAGCAAGGGTATCAAAGTGTAAGCTACCAAAGAAACTAAAAATGCTAAGCTTTAGCGGGGGGGGGGGGGGGGGGGGGGGGGGGGGGGGGACCAACAACATTCTTAATCAATAATTACTTTTATAATACCAATAGTATTTACTAACTACTATATATATGTATTAACTTCTAACCATATATATATATATATATATATACTCCCTCTGTTTAAAAAAAAAAAAGAATTCAGTTTCTAGACAAGTTTTTGTCCAAAAAAAAAAGAGACCAGTTTTAAAAATCAAAGATATATTTCAATAAAATTTTCAAAATGCCCTTAATGAGATAAAATATATTAAAATTGTGTCTTGATATAGAATACCCTTAATGAGAAAATTGTGGTATAAAATGAGATGTACCAAAAAAGAGTCCAGTTTCAAAAGTCAAAGCTAATTTTTTAACAAAATTGCTAAAATACCCTTAATGAAATAGAATACCTTAAAGGGTGTATTGATATACAATACCTTTAATAAGGAAATTTGTGGTATAAAATTAGTTGTACCCATATTTGGTTGACCATAAATAAAAAATTGTACATTGGTGAAACCAAACTCTTTTTTTTTTTATTTGGGACAAAGGGAGTATAAATGTATTTTACTAATTTTATTATACATTGTACGTCTAACTATATATGTACATATATTAACCACTACTTATGTTATAATATTATATTAGTGACTGTAAATAGTTTGGAACTATATATTTTTTATTTCTAATTTTCTTATAAAGAAATATAGTTCGTAATAAATGTCAAAACTTTTGATTAACATTAATCAATAGTGTATTTTAATACTAACAAAACTTATGTGTGCAAATTCATAAATTTCAAGGTATTCTAGTATAATTATTTTAAATTAAGAACCATAACATAAATAAGCTAATGAATCTCAACCTAATAAAGAATATACTTAGTTCAATTGTTATTCTTAACCAAAAAAATTAATTAGTACTAATCAATACTGTATTCGAATACTAAAAAGAATGTGTGATTAAAGTGCAATTATACGGACAAATAAAATGTTAGGGTTTCCTAATTTAATTAGTAGAAATTAAAAGTAATAATATAAGTAAGCTAAATTTGGCATAAAGAATAATATGTTTAGTCCAATCATTATTCTTAGCCAAAGAAATTCAATCATAATATTGAGTGTATCTAAAAAAGACTCAATTTTTGAAGTAAAATAATGTAGGCAAATTCATATATTAAGGTGTCTTAGTGCAATTATTAAAAATTAAGAGTTATAAATTTAAAAAGTTAAGTTTGGTCTAATGGATAAATTACATAATCTAATCATTATTTTTAACCCAATAAGTCCAACCATTATATAAGTTGTGGGCAATCAATGTGGGCCAAAATATTTTATTTCATCAAATCCTTACTTATATGGCCCAATAGATATCTTGTTATTAAAATTTATAATTTATAATTTCTAATTTCATCACACACCAAAACAAATATTTTATATATTTATATTTAATAATATTATGCACTACAAATTTATATATAAAGATATGAATCAAAAGATTATAACTCCTAGTATAATTATTAGAAATTAAGAGCCTAATATAAGTAACTTAAGTTGGGTATAAGGAAGGATATGCTTAGTCTAATCATTATTCTTAGCCAAAGAAATCCAATCATAATTAATTGACTGTGTATCTAAAAAGACTCTATGCTTCAAGTAAAATAATATATTCAAATTCATATATATTAGGGTGTCTTCGTGTAATTAAAAAAAATTAAGAGGCATAAATTTAAAAAGTTAAATTTGGCCCAATGGATAAATTACATAATCCAATCATTATTTTAGCCTAATAAGTCCAACAATTATATAAGTTGCGGGTAATCAATGTGGGCCAAAATATTTTATTTCATCAAATCCCTACTTATATAGCTCAATACATATCTTGTCATTCAAATTTATAATGTCTAATTTCATCACACATCAAAACAAATATTTTATATATCTGTATTTAATAATATTATACACTAAAACTTTATATATAGAGACATGAATAAAAAGATTATAAGTATTTTTATTTTTGTTCAGAATATTTTCTTAATTAAAAATGCTTTTAAACTAGAAAATTCAATTTTATAATACACCAAAAATTCAAATTTATGTATTTGAATTAATGATATTTCACATTTATTCAGATTTCCCACATCTTAGGATGACAAATCATGAACTTTAAATAATGTAGGCAAATTCAGATATATTAGGGTGTATTTGTGCAATTATTAGAAATTAAGAGCCATAAATTAAAAAATTTAAGTTTGGCCCAATGAATAAATTACATAGCCCAATTATTATCTTTGGCCAAAAAATTCTAATCATTATATAAGTGGTGGCAATCAAATAAGGCTTCAGAATTTTTGTTAGTGTAAATTTATGTGGACAAATTCATAAGTATTATGTGTCTTAGTACAATTATTAAAAATTAAGAGTCATAATACAAATTAGCTAATTTCGGTCTAGTGAATAAATTGTTTAATCCAATCATAATTCTTGGTCAAAGAAGGCTATTAATCAATAGTGTATTTTAATGCAAAATGATTATGTGCTTTAAGTAAAATTATATATCAAATGTATAAATATTAGGGTATCAACATATAATTAATGAAAATTAAGTGTCATAATACAAATTAGTTAAGTTCGACCCAATAAAAAATTGTTTAGCCCAAATTTTATTTCTTATAATATAAACCCAATTAATATAAAGTTAGGTCCAATCATACTAATTTGTTAGCCCAATCATAGGTTCATTTGTAAGCCCAATTAATTTGTAAGCCAAACCAATACAAGCCCAATGATAGGTCCATTGTTAGCCCAATCATAGCATTTTAGTGACTACAAAACATTGTCACTAAAAGTCATAAATTTAGTGACGATTTTTTTTGTCATCAAAACACATTTTGTAACTTTTTCGTGACAAATGGAATTGTCGTCACCAATACTGGTCCTTAAATGTGGTCAATTTTTGGTTGTCTTTTTCACACTATAACAATTAGTGACCACGTGGTAACCACTTTTTCTTTCTCATCATTAAAGAATATCATTTAGTGACCACTTGGTGACCACTTTTTCGCGTGGTCAAGAATGAATACATTTGTCACTAACTTTTTGTGACTACATTTTGCTCATTGCTAAAGGCTACTTTTGGTGACCAAAAATGTTGTTATCACCGTCGTTTTGGTCACTAAAGACCAATTTTCTTGTAGTGGTATGGAGAAACAGTACCAATTTTTCAACTTGAGATGGACAGATAATATGTCCGTTGTAGAATATGCGAACAAGTTTAACTCACTTGGCCAGTATGTTTCTATTGTGATGGCCAATGATCAACTTAAGTTGTTCAGATTTGGGAATGGATTGCATAGGCGTATTCGTGTCAGAATAACAGCTATGGAGTCTAAAACCTGTGAGGAGTGTTTTAGAAAGGTCATCCGAGTAGAGATAGACATCAAGTGTAGTGATGCAAAACATGGAGTTAAAAGAAGTATATTTGAATCGAGTCAGGAACAGAGTTCAAAACCACCTTTTGGTGGCCAATCAGTAGCCAAAAGATGCGGAACTTCATTAGCAACAGCAAGGTCTCAAATGGTAACTCGACGTAAAGAGTGTGAGTATTGCCATCTCTCTTATCCAAGAGAATGCCATTGGAAGACAGGTGCATGTTTTGGATGTCGCAAATTGGGTCACAAAGTCACTGATTGCCTATTAGCTAAGCATGAGAGTGTCAAATCTACTCGGCGGATCCCCAAAACAAATGCTCATGTCTTTGCCTCAATGCAACAAGAAGCGAATGTATCGGATGATGTCGTAGTAGGTACTATTATGATCAATTCTGTGCCTGCTACCATTTTATTTGATTGTGGTGCATTTCATTCATTTGTATCCCGTAATTTGCTAAGTATTTGAAATCTAAACCGGAATACTTATAAAGTGTATATTGTGTGTCCACTCTTGGGGGTAAAGTTTTAAATTCTAATGTGATTCATAGGAATTGCCGAGTAGATTTAGGAGATAAATTTAGAGTTGATTTAATTCAAATTAACATGGCAAACATTGATATGATTTTGGGTATGGACTGGTTAGCTAAGAATTATGCTTTTGTTGATTGTCAGGGAAAAAGAGTAAGATTTTGTATTCCAGAAAAAATAGAGTTTTTGTTCCAAAGTTGTACTGGTGGAAAGAATAAAAGTTCGATGCCAATAATCTCTATTATCAAGGCATCGAAAGTCATTCGAAAGGGTTGTGATGGGTATTTAGTGTATATGGTGAATATGAAAAAATATGAGCAGAAATTAGAAGATATTGATGTGGTAGGTGAATTCCATATGTTTTTCTTGAAAAACTATCGAGGCTACTGCCTAAAAGAGAGATTGATTTTGAAATCAATCTAATACCTGGAGCAAAGCTTATATCTAAAGCACTTTATTGCATGGCACCTGCAAAATTGCAAGAACTGAAAGTGCAACTCTAGGAACTGGTAGATCTCAAGTTTATTCGTCCTAGTGTGTCACCTTGGGGGTGTTCCTGTGTTGTTTGTGAAGAAAAAGGATGGGAGTATGAGGCTTTGTATTGATTATAAGGAGTTGAACAAAACCATCATCAAGAATAAGTATCCATTTTCTCGGATAGATGATTTGTTTTACCAGTTAAGGGGGGTCAAATATTCTACAAGATTGACCTACACTTAAGGTATCACCAGCTAAGGATTAAATTGGAAGATATACCAAAGAGTGCTTTTAGAACAAGATATGGCCATTATGAATTCCTTGTCATGCCTTTTGGACTAAAAAAAGCCGTTGCTGCTTTTATGGATTTGATAAGCAGGGTGTTCAAGCCTCAATTAGACAAGTTCATGGTAGTTTTTATAGATGATATCTTGGTGTATTCAAAGACGGAAGAAGAACATAAAGAGCATTTAAAGGTAGTATTAAATATATTGAGAGAGAAGAAGCTCTATGCTAAGTTTAGCAAATGTGAGTTTTGGTTGAAACGTGTTACATTTTTAGATCATGTCATATCGGAAGAGGGTGTGACAATTGATCCAACAAAGATTCAAGGAATTGTAAATTGGCCCAGACCCACTAATGTGATAAAAGTTTGGAATTTTTTAGGTCTGATGGGCTACTATTGCAAGTTTCTTAATGACTTTGCGAAAATTGCTATTCTTTTAAATCAATTGACTATGAAGTGGGTAAAATATGAGTGGACATCAGCTTGTGAAGACAGTTTTCATGAACTGAAAAAAAGATTAGTTTTGCTTTCAATCCTTACTTTACCATCTGGGTTAAGAGGGCTCACCGTATAGAGTGATGCATGCAAGATGGGTTTGGGATGTGCTTTAATGCAAAATGGCCAGCTGATTACATATGCTTCACGCCAATTGAAGCCATATAAGCAAAATTACCCAACTCAAGATTTGGAATTAGCAGCAGTTGTGTTTGATGTGAAGATTTGGAGACATTATCTATATAGGGAGCAATGTGAAGTGTATACTGATCATCAAAGTTTGAAATATCTATTTACTCAGAAAAAGTTAATTATGAGGCAACAGAGATGGCTAGAATTGTTGAAAGACTATGATATGACTATTCATTACTATCCGGGGAAAGGCCAATAAAGTTGTTGATGCGTTGAGTAGGAAGTCATCTGGAATGTTAGTAGCAATGTTGAACCAGCAAGACTGATTAATTCTTGAGTTTCAAATATTGGAATTGGAGGTTGCGGATTCAACAAAGAAATGCACGTGGTGACAACTCAACCTACCTTAATTGAGCAAATTAAAGTAGCTCAGCGTAGTGATGCGATTTGAGGAAATGGTAGAACCTGACTTGAGAAGGAGTTCAGGTTGATTTTCATATACACCACGATAGTAGTGTGAGGTACCATGGTAGGTTATGTGTTCCTAATGATCTAGAGCTGAGAAGGGAGGTGATGAAAGAAGCTCATAACTCGAAACTCTCTATTCATCCTGGGGGAACAAATATATATCAAGATTTGAAAAAAAACATTTTGGTGGAATGGGATGAAGAGAGACATTGCAGAATTTGTATCTAAATGCTTATTCTACTAGCAAGTCAAGGCAGAATACCAACGTCCAATAGGTTTATTGTAGCCTTTAGAGATACTAGTATGGAATTGGGAACATGTGACAATGGATTTTGTTAGTGGGCTATCGAACACAAAGGCTGGTCACAATTGTATCTGAGTTATTGTGAATAGGTTGTCAAAATCTACTCACTTTTACTAATGCGGGTCATAAATACTATGGACAAGTTGGTTAGGTTGTAAATGGATCACATAGTTCAACTACATGGTGTACCGGTTAGTATAGTATCGGACCGAGATCTCAGATTCGTATTCTAGTTTTGGGAGAGTTTTCATCGGGAATTTGGAACAAAGGTGACATTGAGCATTGCTTTCCACCCCCAGACAAATGGTCAATCGGAGAGGACTATCCAACCATCAGAAAATATGGTGAGAGCTTGTATGCTAGAATTTAAAAGTAGTTGGAGTGAATATCTAACTCTTATTAGGTTCTCTTATAATAATAGTTACCAAGCTAGTACCAGGATAGCACATTTTAAGGCATTGTATGAGAGGAAGTGTCGGTCACCTATGTGGTGGGATGACATTGGTGAGAAAAGAGTAATAGGACCTGACTTGGTATAAACAACAGTAGAAAAAGTGACTGTAGTTTGACAGCATTTGAAAACTACCCAAGATAGACAAAAGAGTTGGGCGGATACAACGAAGAGGCCATTGGAATTTGATTATGGGGAGAAAATTTACTTACATGTATCTCCTATTAAAGGACTTATGTATTTTGGCAAGAGTGGAAAGTTAAGCCCATGATATATCAGTCCTTTCGAAATTCTAGAAAATGTGGGGAATCTTGCATATCGACTTGCCTTGTTGCCAGCTTTGTCTAGAGTGCATAATGTATTTCATGTGTCCTAACTGAGGCGATACATACCTGATCCTAGTCATGTGTTGGAGGTGGAACCATTATTAGTGAGAGAAAATTTGTTATTTGAAAAGTTTCCCTTAAAAATAGTGGATTGGAAGGATCAAGTACTAAAATAGAGGACTATACCTTATGTCAGAGTATAGTGGTTGAATCATACCCCTAAGGAAGCAACTTGGGAGTTGGAAGAAGAATAAGGAATAAATATCCGCACTTGTACGAAGTACAAGGTATGTTAAGTTTGGAGGATGAAAATTATTTTAAAGGGGGTAGAATGTAATACCTACACTTAATTTTACATAATTAGCGGGGGAAAATATTAAATATGTCATACTAACAAGGACTACTTATAATAATAATAATAATAATTTATATTTTTTAGTTAGGGCACAAATATCGTCGATATCTGTCTGACGCTCTGGATTAAAATCAGAGGGGAAATGAATGAGAAAGATCTTATCCACAGAGATAGAATATAGGTAACTAAGATGAATTATATTTGTATATATTGCTCAGTTAATTAATATGTAGGGTTTGAAAGATTTTAGGGTTTCAATTCTTGATCATGGAATTAATTGGATTTTTCTTGGGTTAAATAAGATTATTGAATTAGAATTAGTAAAATAATTAATTAAATTGGAAGATGAATTGATTGGGACGGGATTTGCCGTGGAATGATGGAGAGTTGATGGCTGCAAGTGAAAAGCCGTGGGAGTTGGTTAGGTTTCCAAGAGAAGAAAGAAAAAAACATTCCAGGTGCATGAAGATGGGAGTAGGGAGTTGGTGGACGGCCATGCATATGGGAATTAGAAAGGGAAGCTACGGCTTCCATGAGCTGAAAAAAGCAAAAATAAAAAAACTGCCAAGGGGCCATGCGCATGAAGGCAGGAGTAAGGAATTGATGGACTGTACGTATGGAGATTGGGAGGGAAGCTTCGGTTTCCACGGGAAAGAAAAAAAAAAAAACTATTAACGACAAACAGAAGTTTGTCGCTAAAAGAGATGAAAAGGGGTTAATGTTTGGTTGATGACCTTTAGCGAGTTGTTATAATAAGATTTCTAACGAAGTACGAAATAATTCGTTTTATGTTTGCAAGTTCCACAAAAACAAATTATTCTTAGGTTCTTTTAGGTTTGGTTAAGGGTTAAGTTAGTTAAAACATTTATAAATATGTATTTAGAGTTAAGACTAAATATGTGAAATTATTTTGGACACAAGAGGAGAATGACAATTTAAGTACCTACGCTAGACTAGAATTTTGAAGGATATTGAGGTAAGTTATTCTAGTGTTCTTTAGAAATTTTTGATAAAGACTTCAAACAAGGTTTTATAAAAATAAATTTATTTTATTTTTATTATATAAATGGGATGAGCATGGTGTTTTGTGAAGGATTTTTCTATATGCAAATTGTATTGTGATAAATTATTTGTTATTGAATTAAATATTTTATTTGAGCACTTAGATGTTTGATTGGCGATTGGGGGAACGTGTTCCACATTGTTATGAATTGACTTCCTACTAGCGCAATAAAAACTAGATCTCTATGATATATTTGGCCTATTTAGAGGTATAAATAGTTAGAACTAGTACTAGTTATTCAGATCAGTACGTGAATTGAGATATTCATGAGCTCAAGGTTTCTTTTTTTTTGTTAAGTAATGGATTTTGTTTGTTTTGCCTTTAGTTAAATACATACGTATGTTTGAAATGGTTATGCATATTTAATGGGTTTAATTGCAAATTTATGTTAACTTCGGTTTTATTTAAAATTATATGTAACATGCTCAAACTTACTAGGGAGCACTACAGTTACTTATTGGGCAAAAGTTTCGCTCATGCTTTGTTGTTAATTTCTGTTGCAGCCAAAGGTAGGAAATTGGACGGTCGTGGTGATAGGGGAAATTGCTAGAGTTTTTAGTGATTTTAGCCAATTTATTGAATAAATAGATTCAAGTTGTATGAGACATTTTTTCATTTTGCTTATGTTCTAAACTATGCCAGTGTTGTATTTCACTTTATCGGTTTAGTGTTCAATAATTTTCAGGATGAAAGTTCGAATTTTCATCTTGGATTTGTATTGTTATAGAATACTTTACAGTTGAATGTTAATATAGAATGTATCATATTTAATGATAGCATTATTTATAGAGAATAGTTTGCTAGGGTTATAAAAGACTTTGCAATTTTATAGAGTTAACTCTAAAGTTGTTGCCATGTCATGCTTAAATTTTGGGATGTGACAAGAAAGGTAATAGATATACTAGATAGATATTATCATTGATATTAATATTCGATTTAATTAATATATTGAATTTGTAATTGATAAAAAGTTCTATTCTATTAAACATATATTTTAAATATATTATTACTTATAAAATATTATAATGATTGATAGAGAAGAATAATGATAGACAGAAAAAAAAAACAAAGAAAAAAAGAGAGAGAAATTATTTACAGAGATAAAGGATAAAAAGGGATACTTTCAATTTATCAATCGAGGAGAGGATCTATTATTGGGGTTAGAGTAATTGTGGATGGTGTTCGTTTATTCACAAACACGTCAATATTGTCTTCAAATTTAGGGACATTCTACCTTCTTGTATTCATCTAATTGTGATGGCTGAATCTTCTGCTTAATTTAAGTTTCCTATTTGTTTATCTCCCATTTGCCACCAACACCACCCCCGCGCCCTAAAACCCCAAAAAAAAAAAAGAAAAAAAATCCCTTTTCCTCTTTGTTTATCTTGTTTATCGGAAAAAGAAAAAGAAAAAGAAAAAAAAATCCCCCCAATTTAAAAAAAATAAAATCCATTTCATCACAGCATGGTATGAATATAGTGGTCACACAAGTGAAATGGTAACAGAATAAAGTGTACAATGCGAATAATCAAATACAATCCAATGGTTATGGTAACGAAAGTTCTATTTCTTAACTTATTTTGGGGGAAAAAAAAAGGTTTGGATGTGCGATTTGTTAGCATGATAGATTAGGGAAGAAATAATCTTGAGAAATTTTGGTACCTTTATTACCAGCAAGATCCTAAGAATCCCACAGAAAGAAAAGTTAGGGAACAAAAAGAGCTAGAGTTGGAGAGGGAATTCAATTCCTTTCTTTAATCAATGCTATGCCTTTGGTTTCAAGCTCTGGCAGCATTGTGCAAAAACCATAGTAGCATAAAAGGCCCCCGACAATGAAGTTTGTAGCATAGAAGGTATTCTTCTGTTCTCTTAATTTACTTTATGTTGGCTTTTATCATTATCTCCATTCTCTGTTTTCTTAGTGTCTGGAAACTACAAATATCTATTTTGAGTTGAATTATGTGCTTTTCTTCAATTGAAAGAAGCCATTGCAAATCGATACATGGTTTGGTTTAAAACACGGATGGTGTTTGAACTTATCATATACAGAAATGATTGTTTCTTATATCATTGCAATCTTTTAAATGTGTTCAGATCATTGCATAATTGATCAACCTGAAACGGTTCCCTTATTTTTGTTAAAACAAGTTATCTTGAATCGAGAATTAAAGAAACATTATTTATAAATGTTTTTCATCAGCTTACAAGTTCATCCGTAATTAATATATAGTCAAGGTCTATTCAATGTTCTGAATTGGCGAACGTTTACTTGTTAGTTACCTTTCTGAATTGGACTTAACAGCGTATGACAAATTAAATCAGGCATTATCCATGGTTGTTCATGGTATAAATGTTAGGGTTTAAAGTCAAGCAATAGTATATGCGATTGTTTGAAGCATTACACCTTAGGTATCTAATTTGGAATACCTAGCATGCTGCCTCCAGCTAGCATATAAATAGGGATACACTAGGGTTAAAACCAATTAATAGGCTCTTACCCATACAGGGCCACTACAAATGTGCATTACCTATTGAGCTTATATTAGAACATACACTTGGGTTATATTAAATACCCAACAATCTCCTCCTATGTTCTACATATAGCACAATCCAATAGATAGATAATGTAATGTTCAAAACAAAATATTGAATCATTCATAGCACAAAAGATTCATTACTCAAAAATATGAATTCTTTAAACACAATTATGAGTTTTAGAAACAATCTAAACTCAACCAAACACAATCAATAAGTCTCACTCATAAGTGAACCAAATCAAAGTTTTAGAAATTCTCTAAACTTCGAACATAAGAGTTTTAGAAATACTCTAAACTCAAACTAAATGGGCAATTTCATATGTAAGTGAACTATTTATTCAACTTCAAAGGAAATAATAGTCCCCCACAGTGCAGAGCTCTAGAGGAATTATCTATCAAGTAGATCATCCCCTTCAGGATCCCAGTTGGAATCAGCTCCTCTATTTCCGTCATTTTCTGCAAGTTACCAAATATGAATTTCATGTAAATCCAATCATTTGTGTAATAAACTAAAGTGTCTAGTTCTACCAAAAGAACTTAGCACAATACCACAATGACTGAAAATAAATATATATCAATGTCAATAAGCATCAATATCAATAACAATAATCATCAATGTAACATACCAATAAGCATCAATGTCCAGTTTCTTTACAAGAACAAGACCTAAACAGTTTCTTTTCAAAAGAACCATTTCATGTTTCTAAGTGGAATGTTACAGCTATCAAGTCCAAATTTAGTTAAGCAACATCATCATATATGGAATGATACAACCGCTATAAACTGAACATCCAAAATGAGTAAAATTACCTCATCATATGTGGAATGAGACAACTCACCCAAAAAGGATATATCATCAAATGTGGAATGATATATTGACAACCATAAACATCGTCGAAACATTATCAAGTGCTTATCTTAGCCAACAAAGGGAAATTCGAAAAAGTTAAAATAACATAAATGTAGGTTAAGACATGTCTATATAGTCTTTAACCCCATTTCCCCCACAATTTTGAATATTTGATCTTTGGTCAGTTCCTTTGTGAGAGCATCAGCCATATTATCCTTCGATCTCACATCGACCAAAGTGATAATACCGTGTTCTATGAGATAATGCAGTAGGGCATGTTTCAGCCTAATATGTCTCCTCTTACCATTTAAAAGTGAGTTTTTCACTACCGAAACTGTAGCCTGATTATCACAGAACATACTTAAAGAATTAATCTTTAAACGGGTTAATGGAATATCCAGGATCAGTTCTCTTATCCACTCTGCTTCTCCTCCTGCAGAAGCGAGAGCAGAAAGTTCCGATTCCATAGACGACAAAGCAATATAAATCTGTCTCTTGAATTTCCACGCAACAGCCGCTACACCCAGTGTGAAAATATAACCACTAGTAGATTTACTGTCTCCTAATTTCGAGCACCACGATGCATCAGAAAATCCTTCCAAGATAGGAGGATGGTCATTATAACATAGAGCATAGTTGGAGGTACCCTTCAAATATTGCATAAGTCGCGCGAGGGCATTCCAATGTTTAGGGCTGGGATTACTAGTGAAACGACTCAGCATGCCTACAGAAAAGGCTATGTCTGGTCTAGTACATGTCATTGCATACATGAGACTACCAATCAATTTAGAATAATCTAACTGATTCACGCTAGCTCCCTCATTAGGGCTCAGCCGTTTATTAGGATCATACGGTGTTTCAGCCACTTTACATTTACTGTATCCCCAGGTAGAAAGTAGTTTTTTAATGTAATGAACTTGGCTAAGAGTAATACCTTGCTCTGTAAAATTACTTTCATACCAAGAATGGTGTCTACCACACCAAGATCGGACATGTTAAATGCTTTTATCAACTCGGCTTTTACGTCACTCACTACAGAATGATCGGAACCAAGTATCAACATATCGTCTACATATAAGCAAATAATCGCAACCTGATTTGACACAGAACGGCAGTAAAGGCATTTATCTGAGTAACTGGATCGAAATCCTAAACTCATTACTACCTTGTCGAATTTTTTATGCCACAATTTAGGTGTTTGTTTTAGATCGTACAAAGATTTGTTTAACTTACAAACTTTGTTCTCAAAACCTTTCATGACAATCCCTTCAGGTTGGTTCATGTAGATCTCCTCAGTCAGATCTCCATTTAGGAAAGCTGTCTTTACATCCATTTGATGCACAACATAGTGCTCAATAGATGCCAAAGCAAGAAGAATTCTTATCGTAGTCAAGTGACAGACCGGGAGTAAACATCAAAATAATCTGTCCCACTTACTTGAGTATAGCCCTTAGCTACTAAACGTACTTTATACCAAGCTATAGATCTGTCAGGATTAAGTTTTTTCTTCAAAATCCACCTGCAACCTATAGTCTTAGCCCCTTTTGGCAAATCGACTAGTTGCCAAGTTTGATTTTGTAATAGAGAGCTCATTTCATCATCAATGGCTTCTGCCCACATTAAGGAGTCCCTAGATCTCAACGCTTTTTTATAAGTGGATGGATCATCCTCTAAATGTTAAGTGACAAAATCCTCACTAAACGTTTTGGGAACTCGTTCTCTTGTAGAAACCCTTAAAGGTGCAAATTCAGAAATTATCCTAGTGTTAGAGGAATTTGATTCAGTTTCTTTAGGTGATTCTGAAATTATTTCTATAGTGTCAGGTACTGTCAACCCTTGATCTCGAAGAAATTTATCTTCGAAGAAAATTGCATCTCTAGATTCTATAACCACATTAGTTGATAGATCCAAGAACTGATCAGCTGCACTATCCTCTGCAATACCTAGGTACATACAAGTGTTTATCCTAGGCCCCACCTTAGGTCTCTTAGGGTCTGGTATCCTCACATAAGTAATACAGCCCCAAGTCTTAAGAGCATCATATCTATAAGGATGTTTATGCCATATCTCATAAGGAGTTGAAGACAACTTAGAGTGCGGCAACCTATTCAGGATGTGATTAGCAGTCAAAACTGCTTCTCCCCAATAACAAGAAGGCATGCCAGCTATCAATAACATAGAGTTTAACATTTTTGTTAACGCATCGTTTTACGCTCACTATGCCATTGGATTGAGGTGAGTAAGGAGCGAGTTTCAAGTATTATGCCCTCAAGCACAAAATTCCTTGAACCTCACAATGTATATTCTCCTCCTCTATCACTCCTAAACCTTTTAATTTTCAAGTTCAACTGGTTTTCAACACGATTCTTGAAAATTTTAAATTTATCAAATACTTCATCTTTTGATTTTAACAGATAAATATGACAATATCTCGAAAAATCGTCTATAAAAGTTACCAAATACTTCCGACCACCTCTAGTTGCGAAACTTTTAAAGTCACAGAGGTCAGAATGTATTAATTCAAAAAGTTGTGTACTCCTAGAGACCGTACGAAATGGTTTTCTAGTAATTTTCGTTTGAGCACATACTTCACATCTGTTAAATCTGATTGAAGTATCTATAGGTATATTATGAGTTTTAGCTAGTCTAGCCATTTTCTTGTAGTTCACATGTCTTAACCGATTATGCAATGTTGTAGAATCAATTAAATTTGAACTAACTTGGCTGACCGTTTCATTTACAGAACTCAATCTATAATGAGAGTTAACAGATAAAGTTACTCTACCGTCAGAAATAAATATGCTCATGCCAGCATTGTCTAAGCAACTAATAGAAATTAAATTCTTTTGAATAGCAGGAACTACTTTAACATCTTTTAAAGTTAGAAGTTTACCTGAAGAAAGGCTCATATTTACAGTACCAGTGTGAGTCACCGTCTCCGCTGTTCCACTAGCCACAACAATAGTTTCGTTAGCCTCAGCAACATCATCAAGTAACTTTCATTTTTGCTAACATGGCGCGTTGCCCCAGAATCTAACCACCATTCTGAAGAAGTACTGGCCTTTCCATTATTGCCCACCATAGCAACAAATTTTTGAGGCTTAGTATTCTTTACTAGCATATTTGCTTCCTTCTTTGGTGTGTAAGATTTGTCATTTTTAGGTTGCCTACAATCTGCTGCAAAGTGGCCCACTTCCCATAATTGTGGCACTTGCCCTTCTTTTTCTTAAAGATGTGCTTTTTGGCCTCCAATTGTTGAGACTCACTCTTGTGTGACTTGGATTTCTTAGGAAATTTCTTGGGATTTGTTACCGCGTTAGCAACTGATTGTTGCTATCTAACCAGCTCCAAGTTATTCCTAGCTCGATTCTCATCCTCGATTCTAATGAATCATTTAAGATCATCCAGCCCCACCTGCACTTTCTTCCTGTACATCTCAGTTTTGAAAGAATGTCACGCAGATGGTAATTTATAAATAATGGCATTAACCAGAAAAGGATCACAAACGATGATGTTTTCACTAGTCAATTTAGATCTCAAATTTTCTAAATCAGTTACTTGAGGAGTGATTTCTATATCTTCCTTGAATTTGAAATCCATGAATTTGTCAACAAGATATATTTTTGACAATTCCTCCTCCTTCTTAAATTGAGTATCTAAATTGTCCCATATTTCTTTAGCAGTTTTAAACTTGCTATAAACTTCTACAAGACAGTCTGAAAGACAGTTCAATAAATAGCCATTGCAGAAGTCATCATCCTTATTTCATTGAGACTTATCAACTTCCTCAGTAGTGTCAGTAAATGTACTCAAAACAGTATAAAAAATATTTTCATATTTTAAACCAAACTGAGTCTTTCGCTTCCATGAATTAAATTCAGACCCACTAAAAGTATGAAGTTTGACCATCTCAATTGGCATGCGTTTTTCCATTTTTAATAAGTAAAAAACAGAAAAATAGAATGGGTGCACCTGATTTCAGAAGTAGAAAAAATTTTGAAAAGTCAACTCTGGTCAACGGTCAAAGTCAACATTGGTCAAAGTCAAAGGTCAAAGTCAACAGGTCAAATGAGTCAGTGTCCAGTCAACAGATACTACCCAATCAGCGGCTGACTCACCAAGTTGACTCATCCCGAACTCGTCGGAATTTCAACTACTTGTTTCTCCGTCGTCCTAGCTCCGATCAAGGCCCATAACCCCTCAAAACGATGGTCTTCACAAGGAGAACACAACCCAAGTGACCTTGTAAGCTAAAACTGTCTAGATCTTTCAGGATTTGAAGAAAAAGATTTCAATTTTCGGAACTTCAAACTCAGATCCCGGCCAACTCCAATGTCAGATCAACGATCCGATTACACCGTTGAATTCCTCTAGTCGAGATCTATAAGATGGACTACTCTTTTACCTCGATCCATCACCAGAGTAAAATGTCAAATTTCAATATAACCAAAATATTCCTGCCGCACTATTCACGAATTTTTATATATTTTTTTTTCAAAAAACGCAAAAAAAAAATTTCTCCAAATCTTCAATACCTAATGCTTCAAGATTGTTAGGGTTTAAAGTCAAGCAATAGTATATGCGATTGCTTGAAGCATTACACCTTAAGTATCTAATTTGGAATACCTAGCATGCTGCCTCCAGCTAGCATATAAATAGGGATACACTAGGGTTAAAACCAATTAATGGGCTCTTGCCCATACAGGGCCACTACAAAGGTGCATTACCTATTGGGCTTATATTAGAACATACACTTGGGTTATATAAAATACCCAACAATAAACTCTTACAAATTCATGTTTCCTCATTGAAGATTCCAAGTCCTTCTGGATTCTAACAATAGCACTTAGTGCTTATTTGTTCTTTAATTTAGATTTGGGATTAGACCATTTGAGTTCAAGGTTTCATATGCACTGGTACCAAATCAGTGGTTCTAGTTTAGAGTGTAGTACTCTGCAACTCTAGCAGTTGATGGAGAATTTGGATCATTTAACTCAAGTTTCCAGGACATTTTCCAGTCACAAGGCTAGAATCCAAACTAACTTACCAAGCATCTTTGACTAATGAAGTAATGATGCCAGGGTTCATAATGCTAGTAAACATATTAGATTTAAAAAGTGGAAAATGGTTTTGCCGGGTGGCTCATTAGGGATGCCGAGGTTGATACTATGTTAGTAGGGTGGTTGTACATTTGTTGACTGTATATTTCTCATTTAATTGATACAAAAATGTATCTGAAAAAAGCAACATCTTTGATTACCTAATGAACTGGAGATGTAATTGTTGGGGTCATCAGAAGTTTAATGCTATGCTTTACATGTTTAAATGGCCTTCTTTGTAATGAAAACTTGGCTTTTTCCACTCAAAGATGTT
Organism: Gynochthodes officinalis; assembly: GCA_020080225.1. NCBI lineage: Eukaryota > Viridiplantae > Streptophyta > Magnoliopsida > Gentianales > Rubiaceae > Gynochthodes > Gynochthodes officinalis. The sequence continues at coordinate 2,483,239 of CM034625.1, read as the reverse complement.
GATACTTTGTTGATTTAGAAGGCCTACTTGCAGAACTCAGTATACATAGTCCTAGTCAGTCAGCTTTTTCTTTTTCCTTGGATGACTTCCTGATCTTGTTTTTTCCAACAGGAATTGATTTGGCAAGCTCGAAAACTAAGAGAAGAATAATCTTTCCTTTCCCATACAGGAATCTGATGATGCCCTGATCTGGGAATTGAGATCTGATTGAGACAATATTGCCTGAGGCTCAAGTGTGAGAACTTATCTAGTGCTATCATAGCTGAAACTATTCTTCATGCAAATATTACTATTATAGATTGATGAGTGATTACTGCTACTATCTTGCCTGCTTGTGTACTTAGTTTGCATTAGTTTGCTTTGGATGGAAGCATCATTAATTGAAGATTGCCTTCTATTTGTTTTCTTTTTTCAACAAGGACCTTAGTGCTGTAGACAGTACATAAAAGCATCGGGAAATTTGCAAAAATAGCACTTTTTGCAAAGACATTTGCAAAAAGTGCTATTTTTGAAAATTTTCCGATGCTTTCCTAACAAAACCCTTGCAAATATAACACTTTTTAAAGTGAAAAGACTTAAATAACTTCTTCTTCACTTCATCATTTCACTTCACTCTCCCATTGTCGTTCTTATTTCTTGATTCTTTTTCATCCTTCATCGACTTAACATCTTATTTCACACAATCCGTAATCCTTTTACATCAATAGTAGAGGGAAAAATCCAATTCTTGAGCACGTAGAGGAGCGGTATGGAATTGGGTATGAAAAAGGCAAATTAATCACCAAAATATCTAATTTCATGATGAAGGAATTCATGGGCAATCTTTTTGCAGATGAATTGGTACTTTCCCAGATCAAAAACGTAAAGAAAAATTGGATTAGAAGAGAAGTCTCATTAAAATGATTAAGTGTATGTCGAACACTTAAATTATTCATGTTTTCGATGTATTTTTTGACATTTTTTCGACATATTTGATATAAATTATTCATGTTTTCAACAATTTTTTTCGACATTTTGTTCGACATATTTTTATATTTATTCGACATTAAATATGTCGACATGAATCTCGACTTTGTCAACATGATTATTTTAATGATTAAAGCTGATTTCCAACAATTGAAGCTGCATATAATATCTTGGAATCTTGCTCGGTATACTGGAATAGGAAACCTTTAGTTTGTTTTTTCTAAATTACTTTTTGGAATTCTACTGGACATTTCCAAGTGCACGGTTTCAAGTAGATAATTTCAGATTTGTTCAATAACTTCGTGGGCAACTTATTTATTGTTTGAATAAGGATGCCAGCTGTCACGGAATTTTCGCCCTCCCGTCGAGAAATCCGCAACCACTAGCCTTAGCACACTAACGGCTAGCTGGTTACTTTCGGACGCGAGGGTAACAGTAACTTCGGCAGGAGGCTGAGTTTGGCTTTGGACGGGTGAAGTTCCAAGCGATAGAGGGCGAGAGAAGCTTGCGAAACTGCGTGTGAGGTGTGGCTGTTGTTCTTGCGAGTTGGCTAGAAGTAGAATGACGACATTGGCTAATCGGCAGTGGGATTGGCTCGGGCAGAGAAAGCCTCGGGTGTGTGTACGGGTGGAGAATTCCCGTTGGGCTGCGAAGTGCACAGCAGCTGGTTAACTCCTTTACTGAATGAAGCACTGAGGTTCGGGTAGAGCCAACAGAAACTTGGGCCGGTGGAGCTGGTTCGGGCGTGCGTTTGACGAGGGCGTCAAACATTTAAGTGGGGGAGGTTTGTCACACGGGTAATTTTAGCTAGCCGATAGCTGTAGCTTGCTGTCGAGAAAATAGCGCAAGCAGGCACAAGACATGTATGTGCGAGATTTTGGTGCGTTTGGCTTCAAAATGTACTGTGACGAAGCTTCGGGCGAGGTGTGAGCTTAGCCTCGCGAAGCAACGATAGTTGTGGGGCGCGGCCGATGGCGGGTGAAGCCTTAGGCTCGCCGGGCGCTTGTGCATGGGCGTCTTCATGCGAGAAATTCATGTGTTTGGACCTTCGGGCGAAGCTTAGCGCGATGTAATGCGCTGGCGTGCGGGAAAGGCAAGCGAGAATTGGCGTGGCGGGCGCGCTGGCATGCGGGTGGTACGTGCGATGTGGCTTTCAAGTGGAAATTGGCCCGGCTAGACGCGCTGGCATACGACAGTGTGCGTGAAATTAGCCTACGGGTGAGAAACGGCGCAAGTGTGGAGCGCCGGGCATCGGTTGGATGCGTTGCACGGGTGAAGTGCGAGCTTGCTGGTGAGGGCAAGTGTAGCCGAGGCAGATGTGCGAGAGATGCGCTGAGTTTGCGAGAAAATGCGCAAGCGTGTCGGCTGAGGCGTGCGGGTGCTTGCGGGAGATTGGCGCAGGGCATTCGGGTGCTTGCGGGAAAATGCACAAATGTGCGGCGGTTGTGCTGGGCAGCGCGCGCGGAGCCTACCGATGGCTTGAGAGATTGGCCTAAGTCCTAGAGAGGACGTTCGACACGTGGCACGATGGGTTTGCTGAAGAGGGCGGCACCAACGGGCAACGGGTATGCTTGTTGGATGGTGCAGGCAGCCGGGCAAGCTTTTGTATGGAGCTTCTTGGGCGGCCGCCTGAAGCCTTCAAGGGACCCTTGTGCATGGGCGGCAGGTGGCAGCGAAGGCTGGTGCATGGCCAACACGTGTCGGTGAGACTTGTGCATGGTTGAAATGTGTCCAGCATGCACGTGCATGCGCGATAGGTAGCGTTTGCGCATAGGCTAGTCTTTGCTCACTGGTTTGGGGCTGTAAACCAGATTCTATATATTCTTTAGCTTGGGCAAATGATAGAACACACAAGAGAGACACACCAATGGTTAGGGAGAGAACTTGTGAGCTTGTGGGAAGCTTGGGGCGGGTTCTTTGCTCGTTGGGACGTTGGGGTTTGAGTGTGAGCGTTTGGCCCAGCGGTTTGTATGTATTCTTTGGTATGAATAATATAAGTGGGGTCTTGGTGGCCCGTTCCTAAATATCCTTCATGTGTTTGTTGGATTTTGAGGGTTTAAAGCTTTGGTCGTTCATTCTCACAAACGCCCGGCCGTGTGGTGCTGCTTGCTTGGTTTGAGCCTTTGGCTAAGGCTCTTCGCTACGTGGTGCTTTTGGGAAGCACGTTAGGCTGGTTAGCCTTGTGGGAAGGCTAACGCCGCACGGGCATTTCGTCGAACACCTTATCTGCGCTAGACCTGGGCCCTTTTGGGCGCAGTTGGGGAGTGAAAAATTTGGCCCTAGGCTGTGGGGCGTAGGGGCTGACGATTTGGCCCGTGACACCAGCCAACAACAACACTCAATTTTGAAGAAATTTTCTGGAAATTTGCTGGATTGAAGATCAATTTTGAATTTGGGTCACGTTCAGGTCTAAGCCAGGTCACAGTTGGGTCTATTGAATTTCTCCATGAATGCTCTTTAGTAACTCATGAAGAAGAAGAAAAGGGCTTCTCCGTCCTCGGGCAAGAAGAAAAAGAATCCTTTGAAGTTTGAACACTAGAAAAAAGCAAGCCGATGAAGGTTTGGTTTCTCTGCCAAGAACGACCGAAGGTTTGGTTTCTCTGCTTACGGAACAACATGTAACAGCTGCTCCTTTCATCAATGGATTTTTCAATCCAAGATGTCTTAGCCAACAGCTTGGTTTAGGAGCAGCAATCCAAGTGTGTTTTCATGTCGACATATTTTTGTTGACATCGAGATTCATGTCGACATATTTAATGTCGAATAAATATAAAAATATGTCGAACAAAATGTCGAAAAAAATGTCAAAAAATTTTTCATAAAAAATGTCGAAAAATACGTCGAAAACATGAATAATTTAGGTGTTCGACATACACTTGATCATTTTAATGTCACTTCTCTTCCAACCCAATTTTTCTTTACATTCTTGATTTGGGGAAGTACTAATTCATTTGCAAAAAGATTGCCCATGAATACCTTCATCATGAAATTAGGTATTTTGGTGATTAATTTGCCTTTTCATATCCCAATTCCATACCGCTCCTCTACGTGCTCAAGAATTGGATTTTTCCCTCTGCTATTGATGTAAACAGGTTACGGATTGTGTGAAATAGGATGTTAAATCGATGAAGGATGAAAAAGAATTAGGAAATTCGAACGACAACGGGAGAGTGAAGTGAAACGATGAAGTGAAGAAGAAGGTTATTTAAGTCTTTTTGCTTTAAAAAGTGCTATATTTGCAAAGGTTTTGTTAGAGCTGCTATTTTTGTAAATGTCTTTGCAAAAAGTGCTGTTTTTGCAAATTTCCCAAAAGCATCACACCTTAATTCAAACCATAAAACAACATATTTATTCTAGCACACAAACTGATTAATTTTAGAGAGTGGGTACAGGGCATGACATTGCTCAGTCATGGCAGCAACGAAACGTGAAATACTTCTCCATTGGGCGGCCACATTCTGCACAAACAACCAGCTCTGGGATGACACCAGCAATCCCTGGAAGACTAAGGCGGCTGCAGTGCTGTGGTGTGTGAATACGCAGCAAGTCCTCATTGAGTGCTGGAATAAAACCTTTTTCCTTTGCATCCTGTTCCCAATTTGAGAAACCAGTAAGGCTGGTGTACATTGTGTCCCCTGTAGCTCTGGCCATCTCTGCTGATCCTCTGCTAATTAGAGCCCATCCTTCATCACTTCCATCGAAGGTGAGGATGGTAAGTACCTCCTGCATTATTTTATCATTTTGAACAGTCCTTCCATGCTGCATCTTTGAGTATAGCATACTTCCCACTCTCGTCCAAAAGAACCAAACGCATGTTGGATCATTCCAACAGTGGCTGAGTTGTTCCTTTGTTATGATTTCATTGATCTTTCGAACACGCTCCTTGCTGCTGCTCTTTCCCACATAAACCATTTCTAAGCTGATGCCTGCTGCAGTAGCAACCCTTCTTGCTACTGCTGTAAATTGTCGAATCCATTCAACGTTCTCCCCTCCGTACAAACAAATGAATTTCTCTTCTACAATCTGCACTCGTAGAATGCAAAATTCAGTAGTCAGTAAGCAGTTTGTAATAAGAAACTAAAATCATTCTATGGTTATCTACATATTTGTGATACACATTGAAAAGGTCTCATACTTAGTCGGGTACGGTGAATAATTGTAGAAAGGTATAGTGAGGTAAAGTGGGGTACCCAATCGAGTATGACTTGATCAATGCCATCCACCAATAACTCAAGCCTCCAAGTTTCTTCCTTCCACAGTGATTCCTCTTTCAATAGACTGAAAGGATATGCAAAATTTCCCCATATCCAAACCATGTGTAGTGCATTTGGACAAGCCACTTTACCTACTGGATCCAACACTACCAGCATCAACTTCTTCTCAAAATGCCACGCTTCCTTAATGAACTTTGCTACAGCTGGTTCCAGCAAGGAGGGATGATGCAGTGTATACCATGGCATAAATGACTGCAGTTGCTTGAATTTTTGCTCATATTTTTCATTCCATGGCACTGACCTGTCCACAATTGGTAGCCATACAATCTCGTAATTAAACTCTGTCCTTGCTCGTGCTTCTTGGTAGAAATGAGTGAGTAGAGGAAGCTCTTCATGGGAGAGATCAAGATCTGATATCAGCAGCAAGACGGTCTTTCTTCTCAACACTTCAACATTTCCCTATTTTATATATATAAGTACTTTTAAGAAAACCGAAGCAAATAACAAAAAGAGCAAGGCAAAAGATGATGAAAAAGAAACCAATGAATCAGTGTCAGGAATCAGTTGATTTGGTGGATATACCCTTGTCTTAGTGGAGCCTTGGACGAGAGGTTGTAAATCATCCTTCATATAGATCAGTGCCTTGAGGACCCTCAAGTTGTCCAAATGTGGCATTTCGAAAATCTCGGTGAGCATTTTAAAGTATTCAGTATGGATCCTCTGATCTGCATATCATAGGTGTGCTTTTAGAACTACACAAAATCCATCTTTCATTTGGTGCAATCTTGATGTAGTTCAGTCTTTGAACACTAATTGTTCCCAGACTGTATATCTTTCATAATTTGTCTTGTGCATTACTTTTAAATGTTTTGAAACAACAGAAGTAAAAATACTTATAACAGCAGAATGGACTTGTGAATATTTCCCTAAATTAGGTGGCAGTACTTTAACTTTGCTGTGCTTTTAGTGTTATGCATAAATTGCCTACCAATATATTCATAGCAAATAGCTAGCTGTTCCTTAAGGTGGCTGTGCATGCTGCTGAGTTTGTAGGCTAAACTTGAGAGTTCCCATGCCTCCGAGGTAGATCCAACTATCCTGCACTTGTCATGCAAGGTGAAGTAATGAACTATCATCTCAATATAGTTTATTTTAATTTGGAAGAGCTTGTTTTTTCTTCAATAACTTACTCATAATTCATGCCTAATAGGCTTGTAATCAAAGATGCACAAGCCACCATGCTCCTTATGGTCCAGTAAACAGCAGCAGGAATATGAGCAAGTGCATTGGCCAGCGGAGGAGTGTCGTGTGTCATATATTGTGTTGGAAGTCCCTGGAACTCAACAATGCAATTAGTTACATCCAGCATTGATTTGATAAGGTTGTTAATGGCTTCAAACCTTGATTTCAGTGCATTTGAATGTTCTATGGTGTCTGGTAGTTGTTTGAGAACAGCTATAGATTTGGCCAGTGGATTAGTGGCAAAGAGTTTAGCAATAAGCCAGAAATCTCCATAGTTTACAGAAAATGATGCCAGTGATGTAACTACTTTTGCATCCCAAGTATAGCATGAGAGCATGTTTAGGATTGCCATTGTTGCTGCATGTGCATCTCCACCGCCTGAGCACTGGCATGATAACTGCCAACATGTATCCGTAGGAAAATTTTTGTCAAAAATACTTCTTAGGTTGATATCCTTGTTGATACATACGTTGAGCAGCGTAGAAACTAACCTCGCAGGAAATTTTGTGTGTTGTGTAAGCCAATCCTTCTAAGATACCCTCAGCACCAAGAAGTGCAGCCTTCTCTTCCAATGCATCATCATTCTCGTGATGTGTTCCCTAAATGAATGAATAAGTGATAGTAACCATTCACCAAATAAGCATGATTAACTTGAAAATGTGCAGAAATCATACTAATTAAGTAAAATAATAATCGTACATTTATTACTCCGTCAATGCCAGGGGAAACATGATGCAGGATTGCCTCAATGATATGCAGAATAGGTTTGACTTTGAGCTCGCGACCATCAGGATCATGAGTTGCCTGAATTTGTTTCACCATTGCATTATCATCAGATGCCGAGAACATTCCACGTTGAGGCCTTACAATTTGCCTTGTCTTAGTAGCAGGCTGAATAGCAGCAGTGGCCATCTTTTTTCCAATGTATTTTGAGATACTTAAGCTACAAGACGGATTTTTGATTGCCTGTGGTTATTCCAACAAGCCATGCAAGCTATATATAGTGGATTAGGTGCAGAATAAAGACCATAAAGCCTGATTGGTGAATCCAGTACCTTGCTTGCAGGGAGTGCAAATTTTTCCAAAGCCAGTTTACATATTTGGATAAGGATTTAACTTTTCCTTCTGAAAGTATAAGGATTTACCTTTGGTGGCCCCTGAAAATGTCTTGCCAATAATAAAGTATGCAATGCATGATTTGGTTATCCAACTCAATCCAAAAGTTGTAGTTCAAACAAAACAAAGTATTAAACCTGGAACATAATCAGAGGGATATATGGGGAAAGTGTTAATCAAATACATAATCAGATGGATATATGGGGAAAGTGTTAATCAAATTCTTAAAGGCATTACTGGGAATCCTCCAGTCGGTGTGGTTTTCCCTGAAAATGTTTAGCATTTTCTACTGTTACAGCTGCAGTTAGGAACTGAGTTATCATACTTGGTCATGTCTGCTGGTGTACATCTTAATTTGGGAAATGAAACGCCTATAGAAGGTTTAATTTCACTTGCATTGTTCTTGTGGAAGCAGTAAAGTACATAACTGTTCAATAGAAAAGGACTGATTTTTTTTTTTCAATAACTCTCAGGTTATGGGTTGTTAGAGCACAGGATAAGCTGCGTTAAGAATCCAATTTCTGCATCTTGGTTTCTCCAGGCTAACAATTTTACAAGGTGATAATACTAAGCATTTTAATTAAAAACTAATCATCCCATAATTGTCTTAACTTCTAAGCAAAAGGTAGGATGGGTGGAGTGATAACCAAAGGGACATATGAGTGTATATGTATTGGGTTTTAAAACGTGTTTTTTTGCTTTTCATGATAATAATTACTTCCTTCATCTCAAAAAAAGAGTCCATTTCGAAAATTTTTCTTTGTCGCAAGAAAAAAAAAAAGGTCCACTTTTGAGCCAAATTCCTAAAATATCCTTACTATTAATAATTATGTATACTAAAAATTTAAAAAGTAAGGAAAAAAATATAAAATTATACATTTGGTGCATTAAATGAGTTGTACCTAATAATTAATAAATAGTTGAATCTTAATCAAAGTGAATTTTTTTTGGACGGAGGGAGTATAAGATAAAAAATACATTAGAAAACACAAAAATATTTTTAAAAATATAAATATACATTTTAAAATAATAATTCATACATACTCATAATTTTTTCGAACCTAGCTTTGAAATCTTTGATTTGAGATCTATGATATATACATTTAATATGCGTGTTAGTAGAAAAAAATAAATACCTAAGTATAGATTTTAAATATAAAAGGCATTAATGGATGATTCAAATTATTTTAACTTCTAAACAAAAAAGTCGCACAGAGAGAATGATAACATAAAGGATACTTAATTTTTTTCGAATTTTGAAATCTTTAATACGAAACAAAAATATTGTGATATGTACCTAACAAATAAATAAATATTGAAGTATAAATTCTAAACATTAAGAGCATTAATGTATGATTTTTGAGGGATAAAAATCTTTGATTTGGAGAAAGTTCTCCTTACGAAGGTGAAACTCGGCGAAACTCCCCCACCTGTACCAGAGGCTCCTTAGCCAGGCGGGTTGTAAATCGAGGGATGTGCACGAATTGGCAGAGGCCTGAGGGAGAGAGCCAACAGACCAACACCCCAGGACAGACTCCCACAATATTTCAGCGAAAAATCTGCCCCACGCGAGGCTTGAACCTGCGTTGCCGGAGGATTTCTCCCCATATCACCTTAGGCTTATCAACTCGCCTATGAGTTCTAAAATGATGGGAATAATGGATGAATTCTAAGAGATCAAAATGAATATCAAACAATTTGCAACAATTTAAGAGTTGGATCAGCAAAATCCAGTCCTTGGAATCAGAGCTTGTACCAGGGTCACCATAGCCTAATGATAATAACCTCACATGAAACAAAAGTTTGATGCCTAATTACTAACCCTTCTTTGCATTATGTCTCTTTAGAAGGAAAAAGCAAAAGCAATCAAGTTTTACTTAGAAAATTATTTAACTTTCACTGTTTATCCAATTACATGGGATTCTGAGGAATCAGACAGATGTTTAAAGAAGTTTAAAGAAGTTAGAACAGGTGCCGAACTACAATAGTTGCAATGGGAATCAATTTTTTAAGAAATTGTTAAGGTGGAAAAATTTTCAAAGCTTGATTTTACTTTGTCCTTTGAATCACCACTTGTACGGGCTTCCATCAATTTTTTTGAATTTCATTCTAGTGAATTTATGCTCCAAATGAGATATTTAACGCTTTAGTTATAACACTTAAGTACATCTTCACTATGTTTCAATGGGAAAAATGTTATTTAGTTCTTGACTTGGCAAAAAAATCTAACATGGCTTTACTTAAGGCTTTCCTAATTAACACTCTTTTCTTCTCTGTTACAACCTTATCATTGATGTTTTCTTTTTAATGAGTTTGATCTATTTCAGGGACAGTTTTACAAAAACTTTCCAAACTTTATTAGAAAAAAATGACATAAAAAGGTCTCTATAGTTATAATGCACCTACTCAATGTCAACTTTTATAAATGTGAGGTAAGTGAAATCATCTCTTTATTTGATTGCATATAATTCGTTTATCAATTATTTCAAGTATGAAATATTGGAGGAGACACGCCTTGAATTTTTTAAGTTAGTCTTTGCATTAATGCAAAAATTATCAAAGTTTGAGAATTGTTATTTGTTCAAAATACACTTCACTTTTTTTCCCCCCATTAATACTCATCATTTGTGGTTAAAAAAAATATTTCCTTCATCTAAAAAAAAAATCCAGTTACAAAATTTTTTTATATCCTAAAAAAAGAGTTCACTTTTGGTATGAAATTTTTTTATTACCATTACTAATACTAACAATGCGTAACACAAATTAAAAAAGAAGGTAAAAATAGAAAACTATACATTTCATAATGTATTAAATGTGTTGTACGTTACCACTTAAAAAAAGTTACACCAAATTAAAAATGAACTCTTCTCTTGCATAGAGATAGTATTATTTAAGGGAGAATTCTTAGCAAGTAAATGCTAAGATTCATAAATGCTAAAGAGAGTACACAGCTTTTACATTTTCTATTAAAGGTGTTGAACAAATTTTAATAATTTAAAAATAATTAGTTAATGGCAATCTTATCCATTCTTTAAATTTATAGACGAAATATATAGGACTATAACCAATCCATAAACACTTTATTGATTCTTCATTTTTTTAAATTAAAACTATAATTTCTTAATAACACCATCCTCTATTAAATAAAACTCTAATTTCTTAATACCACCACCTTCCATTGTCTTTGTTCTAAAACCTTTTACCAAACAAATCTACTTCCACTTAAGTACCTAAAAACTTAGAGCTGCTTATTAAAAGAAAGACAGAAACAAAGGAAAAAATAATATATTTAATTAGGCAGAAAACCATCATACTGATGCTTCCTGGATTGTCAACGAACATAAACAAGAATAATTGCTTTAGCAAATCAGGGAAGCAACGGAAAAGGAAAATCTATGTCACATAGTTCTTTATTGGTTCCCTGGTTTAAAAGAAATTTGGATTTATCCCAACTTTTACAACTTATCAACAAGGTCAAATATATTAATTTGATACATGATACAAATAAAATGGAATTTAATTCATGAATCAAATTAATATATTTGACCTTGTTGATAAGTTGTAAAAGTTAGGATAATTCCAAATTTCTCTAAAACTAAGATAAGTTAAGTTGGGATAATTCCAAATTTCTCTAAAACTAAGATAAGTTGAATTAATTAAGAAAATCATTTGGTTCATATACCACTTTGATATACATGATACACATGATACAAATAGAATGGAATTTAATTCATATATCAAATTAATATATTTGACCTTGTTGATAAGTTGTAAAAGTTGGGATAAATCTAAATTTCTCTAAAACTAAGGTGTAAAATGGAGGATAAATTAAAATATCTCTTAAATTGTTTAAAAAATGTATAATCTAAGTACAATTTATTTTGTGTGTTGATTCTTTTGAAAATCGACTTTAAAATTTCAAATCGATCGAATTATCGGCTTTAAAGTAGATTTCCTAAGAATCGGCTTCATTATTTAAAAAAAAATTAAAACATCATTATTTATTTAAATTGGAATAAATAAGTCAAAAAATTTTTTTGTTACTATTCATTTGCCTTGAAGTCGATATTATAATTTAGCATTTTTGGAACTCCATTTGAATCATCAATATTAATTTAATTTTTTTTTAAAGAAAACAATATTCATCACTTTACTCATAATGTTTTGATAAGTTGATATTTTTTTACCCCTTTTCAACACAGTTACATTGACGAGCCACGTTTTGGTCCTTTTTCTTCATTTTGGACTGGAGGACGTTGTATTAAAAAAATCAGACTAAAGTGCTAGACAATAAAATTCATTATCTCCAATTAATTTAAAGCAACAACGGAATAAAATTCTTAGACTACATAAATGAAATCGGAGAAGAAGATGATTCTTTAATTATTCTATTAATATAGAGAGAGTGTGGATTTGCTGAAGCTTATGGTAATAAATCTCAAGATCCTCCAGAAAGAAAAAGAAGAAATAATTGATTTCTTGGTTTGAATTTTTGTATTAATTAAAGAATTGTAAGATTGTTATTAAAATAAAAAAAAACTATTCACTTTATTGTATTTATTTCTACACCCTTAACAAAAATGTCCAATTGTACTTTGGATTACTTTTGTACTAATTAGATGAATCTTTTGCACGTTGTTAGATGTAGATGCTTGTGAATGGTGATTTAGTCATTGATTTTGTTTCTAACACTTAATTAGTACTATAGCCTTGTTTTTGGGAGTAAAATCTGGAAATATACTTTTTTAAAAAAAAATTAAATAAATATTGATAAAATGGGAGGGGTTCCAAAAATGCAAGTCAATATCCATTCCTGCTTCATCTTCATCATTATTTTCACCATCAACCTTTCCTTTAAAACCCCACCTTTTACCCACAAGATCCATCCCTTTTTAATTTTGGGTTTCCTTTTTCTTTTCTTTTTGGGTTGATTATGTTGTATATTTCAAAATAATTGAAGACTCCACAAAAAATTAGAAATTTCATGAAGTCTTCCAAGTTGAACACTACAAGTTGAACTCACAAAACTAGAAAGTTCATGAGTTTTCTAAGTTCTCCAACAAGAAGTAAAGTTCAAATTGAAGAAGTAATTCAAGAAGTAAAATCCAATTTGAACACTCAAATTGGAACTAGAAGCTTCATGAGGTTTCCAAGTTGAAAATTCCAATTTGAACACATACTTGGACCAAGATTTCTTAACCTTGAAGTAAACCATCTCAATTTTCTATATAAAGGGGAACATGCACCTCAAAAAGAACTAAGAGAGCTTTTTCTTTTGCTTACCAAGAGAGAACCAAACCATCTTCCTTCATTTTTATTTCTCTACTTCTTCATATTCACTTTTCTTCCTTCTAAATTCTTTCATGCTGCTGGATTAATTTTATTTTGTTGTTCCTGTTACCCTTTTACAAGGAAGGCTTGTTTTATCCTGGGGAAACATTTCATACATACTGAAATAGTTTCTTTAGGATAGTGCTACGCACGACTCAAGTGTACATCTATTTTTTCATCTCATTTCTAACAATCTAAAGAAACTATGACTACTTCTAGTGCAAATACACCAAACCCTACAACAAATGTTAACCCCACTAGCAACAATCAAATTACCCCAGTTGATATTCCATCCACACAAACCATGCCTGTTCAATTGCCCTATGCAAAACCTTTCCCAGATGTTTCAAATATCGAGGTTTTTGCCAATGAAAACTTCAAACGTTGGCAAGAAAGAATATTTTCCTTACTTGATGTCCATGGTGTAGTACATGCTCTGTTAGAACCTAGACCTACACCAATAGTTGATGACAAAATTCAACAATTTTGGCAACATGCCAGCAAGGTTTGCCGTCATACAATTTTACAAACTATATCTAATAAATTGTTTGATGTCTTCTGTTTTTACAAGGAGATAAAAGCTGCCAAAGCAAAAGAGTTAGCATTGAAGGCAAATTTGGTGCAAGGGAGTAGTTCCTATAAAGGTACGAATTCTAAATCTAAAGATTTCAAGTCTAAAAGTACAAACTTTGAGAAAAAGAAAGGGTCTTGTTTTGTATGTGATAAGCTAGGTCACCATGCTCTTCAATGTTGCAAAAGAGTGAGAAATGAAAATCCTCCTAAGGCTAATCTAGTCGAAGGAGATGATGTTATTATTGCCGTCATTTCTCAAGTGAACATGGTAGTTAATGCCAAAGAGTAAGTGGTAGATTTTGGGGCCACTCGACACGTTTGTGGTAATCTAGAGGCTTTTCCCTCCTACACTCCAGTAGGGGATGATAATGAAGTAATCTACCTTGGAGACTCTAGAACTGCAAAAGTTCATGGCAAAGGCAAAGTCTTTCTCAAACTCTCGTCTGGAAAGACTTTGGCTCTTAATGATGTACTACATGTTCCAACCATCAGAGCAAACTTGGTGTCTGTGCCACTGCTTGACAAAGCCGGAATCAAAATATTCTTTGAATATGGAAAAATTGTCATGACTAGAAATAATATGTTTATAGGCAAGGGCTATAACAATCAGGGATTATATTTGCTTTCTATTTCCAATGTTATCAATGAAAATACATCTACTTCTTCTGCTTACATGATGGAATCATTTTCCTTATGGCATGCAAGGTTAGGACATACTAATTTTAGTTATATAAAGAAAATGCAATCACTTGGCTTAATTTCTGGTTTGAGTTCAACCAATATAAATAAATGTGAAATATGTGCAAAATCAAAAATCACTAAAAAGCCTTGTGTTTCTGTAAATAGAGAAACTGAATTATTGTCCTTAATTCACACTGATTTAGGTGATTTAAAGCAAACTATGACTAGAGGTGGTAAAAAATACTATGTTACTTTTATTGATGATTTCTCTAGATTTACTAAGTTGTTTTTACTTAGAAATAAAGATGATGCATTTGATGCCTTTATTTCTTATAAAACTGAAGTGGAAAATCAACTTAGTGGAAAAATTAAAAGAGTTAGATCGAATAGAGGGGGTGAATATTTATCACTAAATGGTTATTGTGAAAAAGAAGGGATAATTCATGAAGTAACTCCCCCTTATTCACTTGAATCTAATGGTGTAGTAGAAAGGAAAAATAGAACACTTAAAGAAATGATGAATTCTATGTTAATTAGTTCTTTTGCACCTCAAAATTTGTGGGGTGAAGCTATTTTATCAGCATGTCACTTGCAAAATAGAATTCCACATAAAAGAATCGGAAAAACACCATATGAGTTGTGGAAAGGTCATGCACCTAACTTAAAATATTTAAAAGTGTGGGGGTGTTTAGCTAAAGTTATGTTGCCTGAACCAAAGAAAAGGAAAATAGGTTCGAAAACATCTGATTGTATGTATATTGGATATGCTGAACATAGTGCAGCATATAGATTTCTTGTATTAAAAAGTGATGTGCTTAATTGTAACACTATAATGGAAACAAAGAATGCTGAATTCTTTGAACACATTTTTCCACTTTCAAGAGAAATTTCTCATGCGCCTATTGAAAATAATAGAGAAATCAATTCTGATGAAGAATTGAGAAGGAGCAAAACGCCTAGAAAGGAATCCTCGTTTGGAAATGATTTTTATACTTATCTTATTGATAATGATCCTTTAACTTTTGATGAAGCAATTTCTTCTTCTGATTCAAGATTTTGGAAAGAAGCAATTAATGATGAAATAAACTCAATTTTAAAAAAATAAAACTTGGCTTTTAGTTGATTTACCTCCTGGTGCAAAACCTATTGGTTGTAAATGGATTTTCAAAAGAAAATATAATTCTGATGGCTCAATTGATAAGTCTAAAGCTCGTTTAGTTGCAAAAGGTTTTTCATAAAAACAAAATATTGACTACTTTGATATTTTTGCACCAGTAACAAGGATTTCATCTATTAGACTTTTATTTGCATTAGCTTCTATCCACAAATTTTTTATTCATCAAATGGATGTTAAAACAGCATTTTTGAATGGAGATTTAGAAGAAGAAATTTATATAACTCAACCTGAGGGTTGTGTTGTTTTTGGACAAGAAAATAAAGTGTGTAAGTTAATAAAATCACTCCATGGTCTAAAACAAGCTCCTCAACAGTGGCATGAGAAATTTGATCAAATCTTGTTGAGTGATGGTTTTTCATCAATTGAAGTGGACAAATGTGTATATACAAAAACTATAAATACTGATTATGTGATACTTTCTTTGTATGTTGATGACATACTCATATTTGGTACTAGTTTAAATGTTATAAATAGTACTAAATGCTTTTTATCTTTAAACTTTGATATGAAAGACTTGGGTGAAGCCAACGTTATATTGGGTGTTAAAATCATAAGGAGAAGTGATGGAATTATGTTGTCACAGAATCATTATACTGAGAAACTTCTTAGGAAGTTTGAAAACTATGATGTGACACCTGTGAGCACTCCTTATGACGCTAACTCACAATTGAAAAAGAATCGTGGTGATCCAGTTGCTCAGTCTAAATATGCTCAGAATTATTGAGAGCCTGATGCATTTAATGAATTTTACAAGGCCTGATATAGCCTACGCAGTGTGTAGACTGAGTAGATATACTCATAATCCCAATCATGATCATTGGTCTGCTTTAGTTAGACTAATGAAATATTTGAGAGGAACTATTGATTATGGTATCCTATATCGTTAGGGGTGTAAACGAACTAGTACGTTCGGTGAACAGTTCGTGAACAAGATCGGTTACGTTCGTTTATGTTCGTTTGTTAAGCTAAACGAACAATAAACGAACACATTTTAGTGTTCGTTTAATAAACGAACACGAACACGAACAAGTATACGTTCGTTTATTTATGTTCGTGAACAAGCTCGTTTCGTGTTCATGAACAAGCTCGGTTAATGTTCGTTTAAAGCTCGTTTATTGTTCGTTTATATTAAAATAATAATATAAATATAATATAATAATATATATAATAATAATGTTTGTTGATCATTTATAAACAAATTTGTTGTGGTGTAGTGGTAAGTAACCATTCTCCCCACATTGGAGGCCAATGTTCAATTGTCAATAATGCCATTTGTTTTTCTGTTTTTCCAATTTGTAAATGCCATTTGTTTTTCTGTTTTTCCAATTTGTAAATGTGTTTGTTTATTTGTTCGCGAACATGTTCGTTAAGTGTTCGCGAACGTGTTTGTTTAAGTGTTCGCGAACATGTTCGTTAACGTGTTCGATAAGTGTTCGTGAACTGTTCGTGAACACTAATAAACGAACATAAACGAACACAAACACATATTTCACAAACATAAACGAACATAAACGAACATAAACAGTCTAAAAAATAAACGAACAGTAAACGAACAAGGTCCGTTCGTTTATATTCGGTTCGTTTACAGCCCTATATATCGTGGATTTCCCACTGTATTAGAAGGATACAGTAATGCTAACTGGATCTTGAATTTAGAAGAGACTAAATCCACTAGTGGCTATGTATTCACACTTGGTGGTGGTGCATGATAAGTGGAGTAAAAGATAACTTCTAGGATAAGATATCTCTATTATCTTATCCAATTATGGGAGAATTTAGCCTTATCTAACTTGAATTGCTATTTTGTAGGAGAAAGATTGCTCGGAGAAAGATAAGACCGAAGATTGCTTGTATAAGAAGAAAGCCACGATTTTGTTGAAGAAGAGAAGGACTGGGATACTGATGCCATGGCATGTAACTTTTCATGCCATAGCATTGAGGAATTGGCAGAATTACGGAAACTGAAAGGATTATGCAAATCAGATTGTTCGGTTGAGACAAATGACTTCTATACAACTTGGACTTCTAATCTTCATGGACCAGAACAACTATAAATGGAGGAGACTAGCACAGAACACAACAACCATAGGCAACGATAGAATAGAGTAGAAAGCAATAGAGATAGTTAGACGTAATTTTATGTTCATGCAAGCCATGTTTAGTGGCTGAAGTTCTTTTCTTTAGGACAGGGATGTAACCATCATTACGCAATTTTCATTTATATAATTGTGGTATTATCCAATATCTGATTTATTCGGTATTAATTCTTGTAAATGCTTGATCACCATTTGCATGTTTAAGGTATTGGTGAAGAGGCGACAACTGACATCAATATTAGTTCGTGAATTCTTCAGACTTTAATTGTAAATCACGAGAGTAGATTCTCAATTTCTGCAGCATAATATTCTGTTGTTCATCATGCATTCATAGTAATTTTGGAGTCACGAAAGTAGTCCCATAATTATTATTCGAATAGGAATATTATACTCTGAGAGGAGATAATATTTAATTAGGTGAATAGTTGTGAGGATTTATCACAAAATAATTATATGAATGGAATTTATAGTTAATGGTTGGTGAAATCCCAAGTCCTAAAGTCTATTTACCTGAATTCTTTTAGTTGAACTTTTTAATATTGCTTTTACTTGATTATTATCACTACATCCACTTTTCTTTTGCATGTTGATCTAGATAATAGGTATTAATATTGCTCAATCGGTAGTTGTTCACCTCCCTGTGGGACGATACTCGTAATTATACTATAATTACATGACTTGCAATTAGTGGTTAAAATAACCCGAGTCAGTGCAATAGCATGGAAATTAGCCAAACAAACTATTATTGCAAGATCAACTATAGAATCAGAGTTTATAGCTCTAGAACTGGCTAGTTCGGAGGCTGATTGGTTGAAGAATTTCTTAGCTGGAATTCCTATAACTAAGGGATTAGTGCCTCCAGTTTCTATGCATTGTGATTGCCAAGCAGTAATTGCAATAGCTAAAAACAAATCATATAATTGCAAAAATCGACACATGAAACTAAGGCATGATGTCATAAAGCAGCTGCTAAGAGATAGAATAATTTCCATTGATTATGTGAAGTCAGAAGTGAATTTGGCCGATCCTCTGACTAAACCTTTGGGAAGAAAATTAATTCTTCAAACATCGAGGGAATTGGGACTTAAGCCAATAAGTTGTCAATAGAGATGGTAACCCAACCTATGTGATTGGAGATCCCATGAAGTAGGTTCATATGGGTAACAACAAATCAATATTGACACTAAAACACTTAAATTTATGTCCCTTCCATGATGAGTGTTTTACTGCTACTAATTGTGAGGTTGAGTTTCAAACTATTAATGAATTCATATTCCTTATGGATGGTGTGTTTAAAAGCAGTATACACATGATGAATTCACCTATGTGAGAGTGAAGTGATGCCGCTCCTATAAGATTTTGGCTTAAATCTTTAGAGCTCTCATGAAAATACCAAGCACGCGCATGGCTTATTAGCGCAAAAACGCGTCGAACAACAAAATTATGAGGGTTGCATTGTGATTGATAAGATCTCTATCTTACATCAATGATTTTTTGGTTCACAGAAATTTTATATTTCACCAATAAATCAAAAAGTTATATTTTATCAATCTAAGTTTGGTTCATAGTCCAAAAGACACCAAACCGAATGCATTTGCAACCAGAAAATTCCAGCAGAAAAAGATAATTTTTCATTTTAATATTTTGAAATATGTGGGGGATTGTTGTATATTTCAAAATAATTGAAGACTCCACAAAGAACTAGAAATTTCATGAAGTCTTCCAAGTTGAACACTACAAGTTGAACTCACAAAACTAGAAAGTTCATGAGTTTTCTAAGTTCTCCAACAAGAAGTAAAGTTCAAATTGAAGAAGTAATTCAAGAAGTAAAATCCAATTTGAACACTCAAATTGGAACTAGAAGCTTCATGAGGTTTCCAAGTTGAAAATTCCAATTTGAACACATACTTGGACCAAGATTTCTTAACCTTGAAGTAAACCATCTCAATTTTCTATATAAAGGGGAACATGCACCTCAAAAAGAACTAAGAGAGCTTTTTCTTTTGCTTACCAAGAGAGAACCAAACCATCTTCCTTCATTTTTATTTCTCTACTTCTTCATATTCACTTTTCTTCCTTCTAAATTCTTTCATGCTGCTGGATTAATTTTATTTTGTTGTTCCTGTTACCCTTTTACAAGGAAGGCTTGTTTTATCCTGGGGAAACATTTCATACATACTAAAATAGTTTCTTTAAGACAGTGCTACACACGACTCAAGTGTACATCTATTTTTTCATCTCATTTCTAACAGATTAATCTTTTTTGGGGGGTTTTGTGGGATAGTACTGCCTTATTATCAATTTTCTTGATTTTTGATAAAAATTAGTTTGATGGTTCTTGCTAAAGTAACACCCGCAAATGTTACAAATACTGGTGGAACAAAGGGTTCTGGATACGTGCATGGGATGTCATGCATATCCATGATTTATTCACCAGATATTGGCTGTGAAGACGGGAGATTTTTTATTGAAAAATTTGTGGTCACGAGGAGAAAAAGAAAACCAAAGGTGGCATCGAATACTTGCGCTTCTCCATCAACATCGTCTATAGGGAAGAACAGTGATATTTCAGTGCAGTCAAAGGAGAATGCAGGACATCAAGAGGTTCAAAGCTCCAACAAAGGTCCCTTAGATGCCATGGAAGCTTTGGAGGAAGTTTTGCCTATGAGGTAATTTACTCTCTGTTTTGTTTGTGTGAAATACAAACAGGCATTGTGGCGTGATCCAATAGATGATGTTTGCGGGAGGGGAGGGTGGTTGTGTTGGGGGAAGGACGGGAATGGGGGGAGGGGGGTTGGTTGTGTTGGGGGAAGGACGGGAATGGGGGGAGGGCGGCTGGGAATTGAACAAAGGGAGGGGCAGCAAGGGGAGAAGAGAGAAAATAATTGCAGAAGGAAATTGGGGGCGGCTGGGAATTGAAGGAAATTGGGGCGCTAAGTTTTTTTTTTTCAACTTGCCTAAAGTTGACATCCTGGATGTCGACTTCAAAGTTAGACATTCAGGAAGTCGACATTGATGTCAATTTCAGTACATATGGAAGAATTTTTAAAATATTAATATTTATTTAAACAATTTTTTCAAAAAAAACTCTTGTTTTTGGACTTATACGAGGGCAAATTTTTAGTATCTGCAATAGTGAGATAGTTGGATATTTTCATATAGTGAGAAAGTTATTATATTCATAATCGGATAACCAAAAAAATTAATTAATTGAATTTCAATCTTTTTGATACCATGCTTTCTCTCTTATCGCTCTCTATATATTTCTCTATTGCATCACTTAATAATTCAAATAATGGATATAAACACATTTAATGATTGCAGCATTTTAAAATTCAAATAATGGACTTCTATTGTAAAAATTAAAAAAAGAAAAAGAAATACACAAATTTTTGAGAAGGTGAAATATTTTATTATTAATAATTTAAAATAAATCTATATTTTTAATAGATTTCCAAGAAACAGTTCAAAAGAAAAGCAAAAAAAATTTTTAGTGGTTGCTTGGAATGTTATGATAAATGTGATATATTTTATCTTTTTATATACAAATCTATATTTTTTTTTTGTCATTTTTCTCATATACTTCTTTGAACCTTTCTTCACATTTTCATTATGGTCTTACAATTTTATATCCGAATTCAGTGACATCTAATCGATTTTGTGTAAAATTCTAAATCTAAAAATCTTTTAAAAGTTATAATGTCCTGTTGCTAATTATACCTTCATAACAAGGAAGAGTGATGATAGTTAAAAGATTAAGAGTCAATATTATCACTTCAATGATAATTTGATAATCTCACAACTAACTTATATTTTATATGTTTTATTAATCCAGTTTAGTTTAATTTTAAAAAAAAATCAATTCATATTTGGCTATTAATGAGTTCTTTATGAGGAACTGAAGAGGAACTAATGAAAAAACAAGACTTTGTGATTCAAGACTTGGAATGTCAAAGATAGAAGAGGAAAGAAACTCAATTAATGGAAAAAAAAATCAAAAAGGAAAAATTTTGGTGTTGCTATGGTGTCTGGTAAACACATTTTGGAAGTTTTATGATATCTATTTTTTGGAATATCAAATTGAGGTAATTTTTAATCTATAAAACTAAGATATGTGTCTATTACTTATATATTGAACACTATTTTTAATTTGATAGTTTTTCAGGTAAAAAAAATGAGTTACAAATATCATTATTGACCACCTTAGGGTGGTTGATGAGTGGGTGAAGTCATTGATAGGTAAAATTTAATGGGTCATAACCCAATTTAATTAATTTAATAATAGGTTGGGTTTGGTCATGTTTGGATTTGATTAAACCCAATCAATCTAATAAATTAATTTAATTTTTTTACTTTATTTAATTGAGAAAATTAAACTTACATTTTTTAAAAATCTTTTTAATACTTTTTTTTTGGAAACTAATCTTATTTAACTTCTTTTTTAGTTAAGATTTGTTTTAAAAGAAATAGACTATTCTTATGTTTTTCACAAAGAGTTTCATCTTCACAAATATTCCAAACTCAAAACATTATTTTCACAGGCTTGTTTGGACAGCACATTTCTATTTGCAAATAAAAAAAATTCTCAAACAAAAACAAACTATTCAAACACATTTTTATTTCAAAATTTAGAATTCAAATTTTCCCACTCAAATTCCTCTCACATAATTTTAAAAAAATTTTCCACCCTCCAAAATACTTTTTCTATAAAAAAATACTTACCAAAATTTTCACACATTCCAATATAACTTTTTTCATTTGCAAATAAAAATGCCTTGTCCAAACGGACCTAACCAAAATAGGAAAAACGTTAAAAAGCTTGTGAACAAATAATTGACATTATTTTCTTATTTGGATGTGTAGGATTAATTCAAATTCAGAATGTAAACACAAAATTGGGAAAGCTTTCAACATAAAAAGGAGAAAGGTTGTAACATTTTCCCCCAAGAAAAAAGAAATAATCAATTATACCTTTCGGTCAACTTTTTTTTTTTCACTTAAAACAATAGTTGTATTGATATTTCTAAAAGGAACAAAACAATTCTACCAAGTGGTAATGAAATGACTAAGTACTCTGTGCGAGTCTCAAATCACGAATAAGCTGCCACTAGAGCTTACTCAACATATATAAACTAAGCATACTACCTATATAGTGGATAGTATAACAATTATATTCATAGAACAGTAACTCTATCAACTATATATAGTACTCCCTTGCACCCTTTTTGCATCGAGTTGGCTATCCATGGTCCTTAGCCACTTGAAATTCCCTCCACTCAGCAAATGCCAGATCCATATCTACTCACTCCTCTCTCTATTCGTTTTGAAAAATCCAGAGATTTCTAGATTTCCATAACTTCCACAAGATATAAGCTACAAGTTGCATTTTATCCTTCCAATCGCACCCCTTTATCCCCATGCTAATCTGTATCCACCAATCTTGAAAAGGCTGCTTTTGCGAATTAACATTCTCCTATTGAACTGCTGCAATTTTTTAAACATTCTTTGCACGTCTACAATAAAGTAAAACATGTGCCAAAGTTTCATAATGCTCCCTACACATCTTGCACACAAGGTCTTCTTCAATGCCTCTCTTGATAAGTTGGTCTTTTGTGGGTAAAATGCCATTCCAGCATTTCCAAATGAAATGCTTGAGTTTCCCTTTAACTCGTAATCTCTATAATCTCCTCTAAAGCCGACTAAGTACTGCCTTTGAATTGCTGCTTTCTGCTTTGTTTTGATTCCTCATCCGTTCTCTTAGGATCTCATGGTAAGCTGATTTGACTATGTAACTTCCATTCTGATTAGAATGCCAAATAAACTTATCTCTGCCCCCTCGCTGGTCTATTGGGATAGAACATATTATCTCAGCTTCATAATTGTTGAAAGTCTCCCTAATTAGTTGCCTATTCCACGGCGTCTTCTCATGGTTCAAGAGTTGACTTACCAGCATAAGTTGATGTAGAGAAGATGGATCTTGTACGGTTTCCCTTCCTTTGATGTCTAGAATCCAAGGGTGATCTCAGATTCTTATAAACTTGTCATCTCCCACTTGAAATCTTGGCCCGTGGCGTAGGACATACCGGGCCTTTAGCCAACTCTTCCACAACCAAGATAAATTGCCTATTTGGGGAGCTTTCAGTAGTCCCTCTTTTGGAAAATATTTAGCCTTCATCACCTTACTGACTAGCAGATTAGGTTGTGTAACCTATCTCCATAACTGCTTAGCTATCAAAGCGTTATTAAATAGTTGGATATTCTTGAAACCATGCCCTCCTTTCTCCTTGGGAATGGCTAAATCCTTCCACACTTTCCAATGAAATTTTGCCTTCCCTTCAAAATTCTCGCCCCACCAAAAAGTCGTTGTATTTTTTATCAGGTCTTGACAGACATTGCTTGGGAGTTTGAAGCAGCTCATAACATATATGGGAAGAGCATCAATCATAGCTTTAATTAATGTCTCTTTGCCCACCCAACTAAGAAAACGATTCCTCCACCCTTTGATTCGCCTCTGCACCTTCTCCACCACATATCCAAATACCTCCATTTTAGATCTTCCTATATGCATAGGCAAACCTAAATATTTAGCATTCTTTTTTTCCTTAACCCCATCTAGGACATGGCAAATTGCATCTTTGTACTCAGTGGGCACATTGCGGCTAAAGAAGATTGAGGACTTTTCCAAGTTGACCAGTTATCCCGGCATTCTGCAATACTTATCCAATAGAACTTTAACCATTCTAGCTTGCTCTACATCTATTTCATAAGATAGATTCATCTGCAAATAACAAATGAGTAATTAGTGGACCATTCCTACACACTCTTAAACCCCGATATGCACCACACATACTAGCTTGTTTAATTATATTGGAAAAAGCTTCCGAAATAATTAAAAACAAGTAAGGTGAGATAGGATCCCCCTGCCTAATTCCTCGTGTAGGTTATAAAAATCCACACTGTTCCCCATTAATATTACATGAAAATGTGGAGGAGCTAACACACTGCCTAATGCATTCAATAAAAATATACAAAAAAAACCCATCCTTCTAAGTATTGAACACAAGAACTCCCATTCTACCTTATCATAAGCCTTTGCCATATCAAGCTTAAGTGCCATAAACCCTTTATGCTCTTTTGTCTTTGAATATAAAGTGTGAATACATTCTTGAGCAACAACCACATTATCTAATATTTGTCTTCCTGGAATAAAGGTTGCTTGGTTTTGACTGATACAAGATGAAAGACAAGGTTTAAATCTATCAACCAGCACTTTAGCTATTATTTTGTACACAATGTTATACAAACTTATAAGCCTAAATTCTTTAATGGAATTCGGGTTCCTAATCTTTGGAATGAGGGTTATCAATGTGTGATTCATTTGCTTGAGCATTTTCTTATGAGAGAAGAAATCTTTAACAACATTGCAAATATCAATTTTAACTATATCCCAATAAAATTGAAAGAAAAGATAAGTCATACCATCCGGGCTGGGGGCTTTATTGGGATACATTTGAAAAAGAGCATGATTTCCTCGTCTTCCACAGGCCTTATCAGTATTTGGTTCATGGATTGGGTAATGGACAGCGGGATACCATGAAGACCTTCTTGTACATTAGGTGGGTTTGTCGAGTTGAACAATTCTTTATAAAAACCAAGAATTTCTTCCTTAACCTCCTCATGACTTTCACATCTCCTACTGTCTTCTTTCATTAGTCCCTCTATTGCATTCTACCTCTTTTGACTTACTGTGCTTGCATAGAAGAACTCAGTATAGTTATCACCTTCACGAAGCCATTGGATTCTTGATTTTTACCTCCAATATTGTTCTTCCTCCTGACAAGCTCGATTCAATTCACTTTTCAATAGTCTCTATTCTTGTCAGTTTCTTCCCCCTCCATGGAATTGCATTAACTCCGTTTTTCTTTTGATCTTCAAGATTTGCTTGGCTGAATTAAACTCTGTCCTCTGGCTCCATTATAGAAGAGCCGTTCAACATTGTTTAATCCGTGAGCAAATTTGATACAATGGTGTGCCTATTTGAGACCTACCCCAGGCTTCCTTGGTGATCTTCTTAGCTTCATCCTTTTTAATCCATATTTGATCAAAATAGAATCTCTTTTTCCTTTGTTGCCATTTTGGGTCGTATCCATAATTAATAATGAATGATCTGAGGCTTGACATTCAATGTGGGATACTTTTAATCTCGGATTTCCACTATCCACTTAGGTACCCCAAAAAACCTATCCAATCTTTCCTTCACAAAACCTTCTCTCTCTCTATTATTGGCTCAAGTAAATTTACTTCCAACAAATCCAAAATCACTCATTTCCATACTCCTAATAAAACTCCTATAGGCAACAAAACTACCATCTAGTCTACCTCTACCTCCCATTTTTTCTTCTTTCCAGACTAAATCATTAAAATCTCCTCCCATAAACCATCTATCTTCCCAATTATATTTTTGCCTCCCCAAGTATCTCCACTACTCTTCCCTAACCCTTATATCAGTGCTAGCATATATAAAAATTGCCAAAAAGTTACTATCCTCCCCAGCCAATCTACATTCTAATTGAAAAGAAAAGCTAGTGGATATGATCTTAACTACAGTTATTTCCTCCAACCAATGCACCAACATACCTCCACGAACCCCATCTGGTTTCATGGTCCTCCATCTATTCCGGAACTGCAATCTTCTACAAACTGATGTCACATACTTGTTATTCTTCTTTATTTCTGATAAGAAAACTATGTTGGGACGGTGGGATTTTAATACCTCCCTCACCTGGGAAACTGTAAAAGATCCGCCCAAATCTCTACAATTTCACACACATGCCTTCATGATTCCACATGGGCCCAATCTAGGCTGGATGCCCCTACCTTATCCTCACTTGACTTTTTTTATCACTTCAAATCTCTGGTTTTTGTTAGACGGATTCACCACCACTACCCCACCTACACCTTCTCCTTGCCCCTCCAAACTCCTTTTTCTACCCCCAATAGGATTATCCTCCATTTTTTGCATCAAAATTTCAGCACTCTTTTCTTTTTTTCCTCCTAGTCTCACCCATCTATTCATTTGCCTTTGTATTTTCCCTATTGAACCGCCTATCCTTACATTAATATCCTTGATCTCACTCCCCTCCATGTCCTTTATCTTGCTACCCTTTCCTTCACAACAAATTGGAACGTTCACCAACTCCAAAGACATCGATTTCAGCTCTTCTTCATGATTTCTAGAAAACTGACCCGTTTCCCCTACTTCAATTCCGGTTTCCCCTTGTACCATTTCCATAAATGATGTTTCCTTTCTGCCTTCTTTTTTTCCAACTGCCAGCAGCCTCGGTTGCATACATCCGGAAAGTTCATCTCCAACCACAGCTCCTTGCTCACCTGGATTCACCACCTTTTCTTGTGTTAAAATTTCAGAGTTCGGACTAGTTGGCATTATCTCCGCCAAGGTAGCCGACTTCAACACCCTCACGATGGATGTAGCATTTCTTGCCATAACCATATCTTGGCTTCCTTCTTGTTGAGTATTCTGTTTGGTGCCAACAGTAATCTCTTCAATTTCGATTCCTAAGGCACAAGGATTCCACGTTTTGTCCTCCTCTAATTTTCCTTTATCCCGTAATGAAACCATCCTTCCCACATCAAGGTATTTTGCTAAAGGCACATTTTCTGGAATTCCATTCTCGTTTGTCAATTGCACTCCAGAACCTCCAGTTTTGTACACTTGTGGCCTATCTCCCTTGTTGGACCTTTCTCCCTCACCCCCTTTACTTTCTTTTCCATTCTCCCTTACCCTATTTTCTGAAAAAATCCGCCCTCCCTCAATGGACTCAACCCTCCCTAACTTTTTTTTTTCACCCAACTCATCACTACTCTTGCCCTTTCCTATCATTTGTGATTTAGTCCCTGCTGCCCTTAGCCACTCCCCGAATTGGCCTTTAGAATGTTTTGGTGACTATACTCCCTCCTCACCGAACACACCCACACCATAAGATCAACCCTCCCACAATACTTACAAAAGAAAGCTAAGTTCTCATATTTAAAGGTGATCCAACAAGAAAGTCCAGGGAGTTTCAATACAGTCCCACAAAGCAATGGTTTGGAAATGTCAACTTTAACTAGTAGCGGAATATGTCTCCCATTTTTGCTTCCCAAATCAGACACCCACACATCCATTAACTGCTTGAACAAGCTGCCAATTTTAAGCCCCGTTTCTCTAGTAACCCATTGGAAAGGAAGATCCCATACTTGAATCCACATATCAACCAGCTGGAAGTTACATGGACTGAGTGTTAGCTTCTCCGACCACTCCTTTAAGACAATGTAATGGTTATCAAACATCCAACCTTTACGATAAAGAACTCTGAATTTGTCCTCTAGATTTCTGAATACAAACTGGAAGCAATTCTCTCCTAATTCCGTCATAACAAATTTCGGCCATAGTCCTTCCAACATGAGTTTCAGCCCTGTAAAGTTCACCTTTTTGTCTCCAAAAACTCGCCCAATCAAGCTTCTACCCCCCTCCTCAATGTTGGTTGGAACCCTCTTCACCTACACTCACACCTTCTCCTCTTCTTTGGATAAACAAATGTTTTGGAGCATCCCAATCACCTCTAACTCACTAGGAGAACCACCGCTAGCCATTACCAAATTCTTTAAACCGTAAGCCAAAATCGATGCAAGAGAAGAAAAAATTGCACATCACAAGTCTAGACTAAAGCTCAACAGGAGAGCTTAAACACTTGTAGAATAACAACAGAAATCAGAAAAAATGAAGCCTTCAGAAAGCTTCTGGACAGTTTAAACATCGCAAGCAACATCAACGAAATCAAGCAAAAGAAGAAGATATCACCTACAAGAGGAGAAGAAAAGTGCACGGCACAAGATACGGATGAAGCTCAACAGAGATCTTACAACTTGCAAAAATCGGGAACAGAATAGAAAAATGAAGCTTTGAAGCTTGGCGGCTTTAAAAATCGCAAGCAACAACGGCGTAATCAAGCAAAAGAAGAAGATATCTCACTGCAAGAGGAGAAGAAGTGCACAAGACAAGATACGATGAAGCTCAACAGAGAGCTTACAACTTGCAAAAAACCGAGAATGAAGCGAAAGATAAAGCTTTGCATGCCTTCTCGGCAGTATAAGAATCGCGAGCAAACTAGAGGATTCAAGCACAAGCAGCTGCAGATCATGAGATTAAAATCGCAGCATCACAGATCGAAGAAAAGAACAGAGCCAAGGCAGAATAAACTAGCTGCAGAAGAGGACTGAAACTAGTCGGATTTGTTGCCATTCTGGGAAGACAAATATTAGAGCATCCCATATTTAGTAATATAACCAACTAATTTTTACCCAAACAGTAACTTTTTTTTGTAAACTAACCATTCCTATCTAAGTAGGACAATCCTAGCTCTAAGGGTACAGTCAACACCTCTAAAGCACCCTCACACTCTAGTGTGTGTAAAAATACAAACAGCTAGAGACGATACCATTGGGTCAACTTCACCCAACCCAATCCAACCAAATACTATGGCTCATTATTAGCATATAGTAATAAAGCAGGAACAAGAACTACCATGCGAAGACATGTGGACACAAATTTGCCCGCGCATTGCGCGCCTACTCCTTGCCACGTTGACTGCGTTAGTATATGTGTGTACACGTGTTCTCCATGTCACCAGCGCAGCCTTGGAAACGCCTTCCAAACCCTACCATTTTCTTTCCATTTCCTTTCTTTTCTTGGCCGACCCTCTTCCTCATGACTCTCTTCCTCCGCCGATTATTTTTGCTAGAGTTCTGTCGACATTCTTTTTGCTAGAGTTCCTTCAGATCGGTGTGGGTGCATTAATATGTTTTTAAATGTTTTTGCTTTTCTTTCCTTCTCTTACCCGACTGGATCTGCCCTTTGGTATGCACCTCTCGGCGGCCTCCGGCAGGTGGCCAGTGAAAGCCTCTCTCGACCGCCGCGGATGTTCCATTTTTTTTTGTCTTCCTTCGCATCTTATGGTACTTGTTTCTTAATAGGTTTTTTAAATTTGTTTTTGGTTTTTTATTTCTTATGTGACCTGACCGGATGTTCTCTTTGATTTGCAGGTTTTGGCCGCTCGCGTTCGGAATTCCTTCTGTTTCTATTTTCATAGTTTTATAAAATGTTTAAATCTTCCAAAAAATACTTTATTTCACCAGAACTTGTGTTGATTTGCAGATTTTGGTCCTCGTCCTGCGACAATTGGCCGGTGAAAGCCTCGGTGGGAGAAAAAGGAAGTACTAATTTGCTCTTTGCTGTCTATTTTCCTGTCCCGATCGTTGTTCTAGCTTTAGGGTTTTTTACATTTTTGAGATTCTAATGTTGTCTGACCGATGCTATACTAATGTTATGTGCTTTTCTGAGATTCTAATGTTGTCCGACCGATGCTAATCTTGTCCTAATTTGTTCTTTGTTGTCGAAAAAACTGACCCACCAACAGTGAGAAAGCGATCCAGATCTGTAGAAGGAGAACTTTTTTTAATTGCATTTTCTTTTTTGTGGTCTTATGTCACCATATTTTTTTGTTTTTTTTTTTTTTGCAGTTTTGGTCGGGATTTAGCCCCCTTGAACGGCTGGAGGCTCCGTCCCAACAGAGGAAGGTTTTTTTTTTGGTATGCTGTCCATAAATTTTAAACATTTTTTGAATTGCATTTTCTTCTTCTTGTTTTGTGGTGTTATCTCACTTTCGTTTATCTGGTTCACATGATGTTGAAATTATTGATAAGATTGGAGAAGGATGGAATTTTTTGTCCCATATCTTAGTACCTTCTTTATTCGGCTTAAATTGCCTTTCATGGTGGTACTCTTGTATGTTTTGTTGTATTATATGCTATGCTGCTATGCTATTATGCTGATGAGTTGAAGGAAGGTTTCTATCCATGGATTGATCAGGTTGTTTTTCAATTCTAAAAATATTTTTCCTTAATTGTTAAACATGTTGAGCTTTATTAATGCTTTTGTGCTATGAATGCAAAATAGGTTGCTCCAACTTTAGTTCCCTTGCTTAAATTTTATTTCCATGAGGAAGTGAGGAAAGCTGCTGTTTTAGGTATTTAATTACTGTTCATAGATTTTCCATTATTTACCTTAATAAATCATTCCATTCTCTCCTCTTAGTTATCAACTTTATTTTTTCATTTCTGTGAATGTTAAATCATTCAATTGTAGCCATGCCCAAGTATTCGTTCAACAAAAGTAGCTATAGAAAGAGATTGCCCAAGCTCGTAATGAAACTTATGTAAAACAGTTGTCTGATTATATAGTGCCAGCTTTAGTGGAGGCTTTGCATAAGGTGGTGTTACTTGGTAGTTCTTTTTTGCACATTGCTACTATGCTTTACTTGATCATAATTGTTTTTGCAAATTCTCATTTTGGTTCAAACTTGGAAGAGTTCTATATAATGTGTGTTTTGAATGTTTCTGCCCTGGAAAGAAATCCATGATTGTTGTCAGCATCCTTAAATAGTAGTATTTTATTTAAGCATGTGGTTAATTATTATGAGCCATTACTGGAGATTCTTTGAGGGTTTTGTATGAGTCGATGAGGAAAAAATGGAGGAAGGATTCAAAGGAAGGAAGGTGAGAGGCTGGGTCCAAGAAAAAGAAGGTGTTTTTTTTTTTTACATCTCAAATTTATCTATTAGCGTAGAGCACTTCATCTTTGCTTCTAAGCAACTTTCAGTATTCCATGGCTAGATGTGCTAAGGAAGAGGTCATCATTTGAACTTTAACCGAGGGTGTCTAGAACCATGGATTCAGGCTCCACTAACTAGGAGTCATGCTGACATTCTGGCCATACGCAGCAATGAGATTTAAAGCCGTCTCTCTTGGCTTTCTAGAACTTCCAGAATTATCCAAATTAGGAAGAAATGGAAGAAAAAGACAACAATTTGAAGATATAAAATAGTGTTACTTATATTATATTATATTTTACTAACCATGATTTTCTTGCCTTCTTGTGTGCTTCGTAGATTCTTCTCTGGGAATTGGGGGAAGATTTGCATCTGCATAATTTCAAGAATAGCTTTAGTAGTATTTTGAATGGATCCCTATTTGGGTTTTCCTCTTCGGTGAGTTTATTAGTGGAAAATGTCATTAAAGTGTAAAAGTGTCTCCTTTACATTTTTTTTTCCACAACAAGGTACCGGATAGGATTTGCCTGAGATAGGTAGTTTTTGTGCTATGTAATATTCTGCTCTTTCTTTCCAGTTGTACTACTGATTTGCCTGATTTTTCTTTATTATTATATTTTAATTTTTGGAAGGTATTGTATTTCAGTTTTTAATTTCTCTACTTCTGACCGTGTTTCAAGACAGAATCAACCGAATGTGCATTGCCAAGCACTTGACTGATGACTGACTTCCTTACAAGAAGATGGATACTTCTACTACATCAGCAACGGCCCACTTCCAGACCTTCTAGGAAGCTGCTGCCGCTGCCGCCGCCGCTTCGCATACGGCGAGGCATCGACTACCATAGGCTCTTTGCAAAAACAAGGTTTGTATGTTCTTCATATCAAAGCAGCTGCAAATGTTACTAATGATTATCAAAGTTACAATCAAGATGCCCATGCACATGCATGGAGCCTTAATTGGCAAATTTTGTACTCATAATTGGCTTGTTGGCTCAAATGAGAGTTAAATTAATTTTCACAAAGCTACATACATCTAAGCTCAAAGTTCTTGACTTTCTTTTCTTGATTTGTGGATCATCAGGGCAAGGCACCATTGTTATTTCTGACTGCTCAGTATCATCTTCACATCTTTATCTTTGCACTAGCCGTTTCGCATATGATCTTTTGTGCGCTAACAATTATATTTGCGATGGTAAAGGTGATGAGTATTAAGTAGCCATTCGGGGCATTCGTTTTTGATTTTGGATGGTCATGCAATAGTTTTCCTAAGTTATTTTGACTTGTCCTCCATTTTCTATCTGCATTGAAGATTTGCATGTGGAAAAATTTGGGAAGATGCAATTCGAAAAGGAATATGATCCAGAAGAAGGTGCTGCTGATGCATTGCTGGTTCTCGAAAGAATTAATATTTCCATTCTTTGGATTCATATTTTGTTCATACGCAATCAGCAGAGGCCTTCTTGACATATTTTGCAATGTCTCCAATAGCATGCTCATACTTCATTTTTCCCTTGGTAAGTCATCTAATTTGGTGCTTTCTGATCTCCAGTTGCTATGTGGAACAAGGCTTTCATGTATCACGTGATGCAGTATGAATGCAAACCGTCCTATGCTTTCTTCACTTTGCTTCCCATTTGTGTCTCCTTCCTCTCCCGAATTGGTTATTTGTTCAAATATTACTTTTCTTAATCTGTAAACTTTTTTAGCATAATTTATTGATTAATTTGCTACACATATCTGAGCACCAACTTTGTTATTGTTTTAGTTTTTGCTGGCATCATAAATTTGAATATGTCCTGTAAAAAATATTCCCCTTTTTTTGCAGGTTTTGCACCATCTATACTAATTATTAGACAAAGGGCTGTTCTGTGCTTATCATGATATGTGCTTAATAACATTGCATTTGTCTTTACTGCTCTGTATGCTTGCAGGTGAGTTTTTTTACTTCAGAGTGTTTCTTCACTTGATGTAAATTGTTAAAGTCCAATAATGCATGCACAATAAGAAGGCATTGACAACTATAGGCATATTTGGTGTTTGTTAATTGAATGAACTTGTTTTCGTTTGGGGGACATATGAATTCACTTTCTTCTGGTGGTAGTGATTCTTTGGGTGATAAATTGAAATTTCCTGTCACAAATTCTGCTATCATGAGAACAAGGCCAGATACCCTTTGAAGGTTGGCGTTTAGGAATGATATTGGAAAGTAGCAGATTTCACAAAACGCAAAAGTGAAAACAGGAGGGAAAAGCAATATAATTTCTTGGTTGTTCCTTTGGTTATGCATATAGTTGATATTGACTATCGTAGGCGGATATTGATCCTGCTGTTAATTATTTGGAAGTCGCTTATTTATTCTCATTATTACGGATCGCTTCCATCCAAATAAACCATTAGAGATGGTAATTGCTGCTACCGGTGGAGACACCATATTCTATCTTTTCATAGATAATATCTTCGTTTTAATATAGAGTGCCTTCAATTTGCTGTCAATTCTTGAACTCCATTTTGTTATCATTTTGAGATTTTACTTTCTCTTTTTCGATTAGTTTTTCTTGCATGCATGGTTTTCTATATTTGTTGTTCATTTTCTCAAGTAGTCCCCCATGTTATCTATCTAGGAATAGTTTGGGAAACTGGTTGGATCATTTTAAGTTCATGCAAGGACATTCCTGTCCACTTCATTTTCTGATATGATGGGTACTTTGTGTCCATTCGTATTTAGTGTTGAAAAATTGCATGATGTGTCCATGGGAAGATAGGAGAATGAATTTAGGGGCTTTTCAAACAAAGATCCTTTATCATATGAGCATTTTTTTTTAAGCTGGATGACTTTTTTATATTGGATACTTTCAGCTATTACGGCAATTAGTCACGAAAATTGGTGAAAAGCTTTCATATATGTCAAAAAGCGTCACAAAACAAATTCCACGTTAACTGCACCTTGCTATTTAAGTGTTTATGTAGTTGCAGGTTTGGCTGGTTTGTGTAGTGCAAAATATTTGTGGGGTGCAGGTGATAAACCCCTGTAGTTGTGGAAGGAGGAGGAAGATGTGTTGGGAGGAAAGGTAGTTTAGATCTTTGAATGATTGTGTGTGTGCATATCACATGTGTTGCTCCTAAAGAAAAGCTTGTGTCGTTTTGAGGTTCGATGGATGTAAGCTAATTTGTTGATCAAAGTTTGTTAGTTGAATGTTTGAAATGT
Organism: Gynochthodes officinalis; assembly: GCA_020080225.1. Lineage (NCBI taxonomy): Eukaryota > Viridiplantae > Streptophyta > Magnoliopsida > Gentianales > Rubiaceae > Gynochthodes > Gynochthodes officinalis. The sequence goes on along the minus strand of CM034625.1, from coordinate 2,448,969 downwards.
TAGAAAGCATTAAGGTGGTGCAGTGTTTGAGCAGAATGCAAGATGACGATGAAGGTGTGGAGATGCAAAATTACTTTTGTTGCAGCTAAGGAACAATTGCTTACTACTCTTATGAGATGAGATAGTAGTAGTACGTGTGATGATATGTATAATAATGATAAAAACAAGTGTACATTACAAGCCAAATGAAGGAGGATGAGTGAATTTTTTGTTGTTACTATAGTTATTATTAGAGTCGACTGGATCGGGGTGGAGTGGAAATATCAATCATAATATGCAAGACTGGAGAACTTTCTATTTCCATCCCATCCGTCATCCGTGATCCATGATCCATGTGTAGCGTAGACTGTGTAGTAAATTGTAAATCCATAATGTATGACCTATAAAGAAGCTTATAGTGATTGATTTTAAGAATATGTAACTGAACACCTTCCCAAAACTTTTGCCTTCTTTGATACAAATAAGAGTGGTTATATATAAATTGAGGAGCGACAGGATGCCTTTGAGTGATGAAGGTGATGCCAATACTGAAGATGTGATTGCTGCCATCAAATTAGAATACATTTATTCTATTTTAGTTTTACATTAATTAAGTCTTATTATATAATTTTCTTTTCAATTATTAAATATTTCTTTCTTTTTTAATAATATTATGATTTTATTTCTTTAACATTATATTAATGTTATCATCAAATTTTCTATATTCTACAAAATACAGTGGGCATTTAAGTGGGCATTTAAAAAACCGCGCATTGCGCGGATATTACCTGCTAGTTCAATCCAATTTATTAATAATTCATGACCCCAAATGACCCAACCCATCAAGTTAAAATAATAGGTAAATTGGGTTGAATTTTTAGGGGTTGGATCTGATTTTACTACCTCTGGACCATTGTGTCACGGTCTATCAGTGAGGTTTTCCCAAAACAGAAACTTGAGGCCGGCAACATTACTTGCGTTGCTTCTGCCTAGCAATACCATTGCATATCAAAATTTATACATATGCAATTAACTCAAATAAGTAAGCAATAATTTTAGAAAACTAAAAGACTAAAAGATTAAATGAAATTTTTTATATTGTTTAGGTAAATATTACAAAAGATAGTTAGATGCTTAACATGGTAGTTGGAAAAAAATTCAACGCTTACTTAATACATTTATTTCCTACTAATAGCGTCGTGACCTAAAAATCAAAAGTGCTAATTATAAGTATATCTTTCAATCCTATTAAAAAACAAATTTTTTCTTTTTTACAAAGATCACGGTTTACAAAACACTACATTTATTTGCAAAGATTACGTTTAATCTAACTTACACAATACTATATTTATATTGCCAAGATAGAAACAAAAACCTATCTGTTACATTAATGAATTCATGGGTCTGTTGATGGAAAGATAATGGATGCATCTAACACAAATATTACTAAGGGTCTATTTGATTCGTAATTAGAATTAGAATTGGTTTAAAATTAAATATATTGTATATAGATTTTAATTTGAATTTATAGAATAATTTGAAGATATTACAAAATAGACATTATGAATTAGTTGGAATAGGGGAAAAATCATAAAATTCAACCAAATATAACAAAAAAATTCTCTAACTCTAAGATAATTCCGATTCTAATGTGGAATTAAACACACTCTTAATATATTTTTGAATTCCATATTTATTCTTCATCAATGTCAAGCTTTTTTCTTTCGGTTGGGATTACAAAATAATGTCAATCAGAGAAAAAAGGTACTCTCTCCGTTCTAAAAAAAGAAGAATTTAGTATTAAAAATTTTGTTTGTCTAAAAATAAAATCATTTTTTTGTGTGAAATTCTTATATTATTCTTACTAATCATGGAAATGTATAATCTAAATTAATAAGTAAGAATAAAAATGTAAAATTATATTCCATCTATCTAAAAAAGGAGCTCACTTTTGATTTCATACAATTTTTTTTAAATTATAGAGTACGACACATTGAATGTATATTTTACTTTTTTAACCTTATTTTTTAATTTGGGTTATACTTTATCATTACTAGTAAGGATAATATAATAATTTCACATTAAAAGTTTACTCTTTTTTTGAAACAATTTTTTTTTTTTTGTAATTGAACCTTCTGTTTTTTTTGGAACAGAAGGAGTATTAACTTCTTAACCTTAATAAAATTGTTATTAATATAATAACCATGTTCCCCACCGAAGATAGATGTTTCCAATACAATAAGATAATCACACGTATTTGTAAGAGTAGAGAATATTTTACCGAACCAGGTCCAAGAATTCTATTTAAATTGTCAACTTATGATGATTTCCCAAATAGTCTGAGAAGTTACTGAAATGGAATCAAGAAACGCATATTAAGTGCATTTGTAATAGTGTTCAATTAGTGTCAAATGTTTTTGAAATGTGAGTTTTTTTTGTCCATATGTAAAAAGGGAATAAAAATATCAATCAGATTATAAGAGGTTTTAAGTCCTTTTTCGGAGGTTGCATTTCTATTTTTCCATATGTCGAGGAAAAACCAACTCAAGATTCATCCTTTCATGATAAAATTTGTCTCTTTCTTTTCTCCTTTCTATATTATTGTTGGGATTTGTTCGTGTTAATTTTTGTTGTTATTGGGGTGTCTTTTGTTATTTTTCATTATTAGTTTCCCATTCAAGAGTTTTCAGGGTGACTAATATACTTTTTCAATTATTTAATTTATCAATTGATTTTTTATCAATAAATATTTAATAGTCTTCATTTTCTTTGTTGTAAGTTTTTGGTCATTATTTGTACGTTTAAGATCTTGAGGAGTAATTATATTTATAATAAAAAGTCACTCTGTTTTTTTTAGTGAGTGTCGTGACGTTTGCAGGATAGAAGTTACTGAACAATAGTTACTTTAAGTATTTATCAATATTTTGCCATATAAATATTACATCAATGATTGAGAGACATTACTATGATTTTTTAATATAAATATTATTATTCTTAAGGTATTAAGTGAAGGCATGAGTATTGAAACTTAATATTAGTTTGTGCAAATAGTAAGTTGAGCATGATGCTATGCAAGTAAGACCACACCTTGCGACTAGTAATTCTTAGAAATTTAATTTGCTTTTGTTAATTATTATAGTGAAATAGTTTGGTAATGAAACTCCCACAGTGAATTTCTTAAGGGAATGCAACTATCAATCATCCTCCCTCCTTGCCCTTTTAGATTAGAAGATGTAACTATATTATCAGTTAGTAATGTATATATTTTTTCCCCCACAAATCAAATTATGGTCTTTATTTTTTAAGGTAATTACTGGAGATGAGCAGAAACCAATATTTATCCTTCCAACTTCAATGTAATTTCATCAATGGTGCACATATATAGAAGATGCGATTGTCATTGAGCTTTAACGTTATAAACTTGAGAATAAGAATGTGAATGTGTTGATATTTTATGTACTGTACTTTTATGTTTCTTTCTCCACATTTGCATTCTCAAAATGGATTGTTTTTGCTTTCTAATTTAAAAAGCCCATAAGGAAGCTTTATAGTGATTTGAGATTTTTTGTACGTTCAATTTGTATTTTCTATTGGATTAATAAGTAATTATAGAAGTCTTAAAAGAAATACTACTTCCGTCCCAAAAACGAGTTCAATTTCAAAAAAAAATTTTGTCCCGAAAAAAAAAAACCACTTTTGGAGTGAAATATTCTTATATTAAAATGTATAGCCTACATTAAAAAATAAGAATAAATGTGTAAAATCATATATTTAATTATGTGTTAGGATTACAAAAAAAGTTATATCACATCAAAATGGTCTTTTTTTTCTTAGACTAAGGAATAGTAATTTTTTAAAACTTTCCAATATGGCTTGATGAGTTAAGTAGGGTGCAGTTGTGGCAATTTTCCAGTACATTTTGTAAGTAAAGTTTAGTTCATCTTTTTATTGATAAATTTCATATTCAGATATTTGGTTGTACTTTGGAATTTTCGTTTTTGGTATTGCTATTACATACTGATGAATCAAAGATTCGTTGTGCCGATTGTCGATGTCACGAACGACCTGCAAGGAATAACTTGTAAGGGTGGGGACGGTATTCTCGAAAACGCTCTGACTCTCAAGATAGTATAGGGTTTTTTGAAAATATCTGTTATTATGAAGAAAATTTGTTACCTGTAACGGTTATCCAACACGCCTTATATAAATAATTTGGCCGTAGAATAGTCCCAACAGGAATTCAGATCATCTCTTATAATGAGGTTGAGTCATAGTTGTAGTCTAATTAATATTTGTCTTAAATAAGGAAAGTAACCTCAATCTGAAACCGCCCTTAAGTCTATTACCTCAAATCTAAGGTTATTTTAGTCCATATCACATACTATTTATAAGAATTAGGAATAAATTTTGTTCTCACATTATTTAATGTTAATATTTACAAGTTTCTAAGAATTACGAATATATTTATTAAGGATGAATCAACTTTTTTTAATTAGGAGTGATTTGCAATTAGTAGGGATTTGACTTTGCTGAAAATCAATCACTTAATTCTTTACTATTATTGCCCTTGACGTATATTTACTTTTTAAACTTTAGTGGAGCCGAAAAATTAAAAGAAGCAAGAAATATCTACTTTTCTTTTTTAACAATAATAAACGACTATGGGAGAGGGTAGTGGTTATTCTTCAACCCTTTGGGCATAAAACAAATTTGAAATTTGTGTTTTATATAAAAGAATTATTAATTCATAATTTTTTTATATATAAATCATAATATACACCATATTAACAAATTATAAACCCATTTATAGGAAAGAAGATTTTTTTTCCTTCAAAATTATTACATAATTTGTAACAATAAAATTACATAAGAATAAATGAAAAAGAGCAAAATTCAAACATATGACTCAGGCGTAATCGGTGAAATAGCCGGGTCCGCTAGGCTGAAGGATTTTTTGGGCAGTAGGGTCGATCAACTGTCCGATGAAGGTGCGAAAATTGCACTGTAGCTACAGTATTTTTTACTGTAGCTATAGTGCAATTGTAAATTTTTTTTTTTTTTGTGGCTGGCGGTCGTCGGTTTTTGCTATTCCTCATATGGAAGCTTGAGCTGTGCCGTTTCACGGATGACTATTGCTAAAGTTGAAGTAGGGAGGGTCTTGGAGTTCGTGAGGGTATTGGCGACGTTTCTTTACTGAGAGGTTATGGTCCTTGCTATGGGCGCGCTGGCTCTCATACTGAAGGCTTCTGGAGTTTTAGCTTGGATGGAGCTACTACGAGTTGTAACGCAGCGTAAGGTCGTCGGATAGGAGGGATTTATCAACTCAGCGCCGCACTACACGGAGGGTTGCGATCCGTTTGTCCTGTTCGTGATCCGAGAAGCTGTGCAGATTGAGGTCGACAAGCTAGGGTTAGGTTTCTTTTAGTCTCTTAATTAAGTAGTAGCTAGGATGCGCCGGTCCCACTGAGTGGAGTTCTGTCAGTCCCGTTTTGATGGGAAAATGTCGTAACCAACCCCTACTAGGTTAGGTTAGTTGGGTTAGGACCTGTCTGTCCTAGTGATAAACCACCTTTGTATCGTATTAACTGGGAATATCCCACTTAATATAATCAGCTCCTCTTTCGACCAAAAAAAATAATAATAAATAAATAAAATTACTTAAGAAGTAACTCTAACTTCCCGTTCAGTGAACTGGTTGTGAGCTAGTTCAAAAAGATATGAGAGGAATTGGCTATGCAAAACTATTTATGTTAACTACTAATAATTTAAAAAATAATCAATCTGATGGTCATAGATAAATATTAAAAGAGATTTGATTATTCAAAAAGATACGAAAGTAAATGCAAGTGCAAGTCATGTGATAAACTATTTATATTGAATACTAATTGAATACTAGTCAATTTGAACCATACATGTATCCTAACCCGTCTAAAAGACCTAGCAATTATTCCATGCCAAGTATTGCCATCGGTGTTGTTGATTTTCCAATTCGTCCCCCTTCTTTCATTCTAGCAATATATTCGTATCTGGTACTCTTGAAGTTCAGGATTCCTCCTAATTCAGGTGTAGACAATGGCAACACTGATCCTGATGACCACCTAAATACCTATGTTATGATCATGAGTTTGTACAATTTTTCTATGTGGATTTGGTGCGAGTTGTTCCCACTAACCCTTAAGGACAAAGCTCGATTATGGTTTGAGGGTTTGTCACCTAACTCTGTGACTTTTGTCAATGACTTGGAAACTCAGTTTAGGGCTCACTTTCTGCAACGAAAGAAGTAATAGAAGGTTCGTGTTGAGCTCATGGCTAATAGCCAGGGCGAAAGTGAAACCTTGTGTCAATATATTGATTGTTTTAATGATGAAAGTTTACAACTCAGGGAAAGGTTCAATGATTTTGTCATTATGGCATTCATCAATGGGCTATACCCTGGAAAGTTTTACCTTGATCTCATGGCCGACCCTACCCAAATTTGCAAGCTCTCTTAGAAAAAGCTAACAAGTTTGCTAGGGATGACAAAACTGATAAAAAGAAGAGGGATTTGGAACACAAGGATAAAGGCAAAGGCAAAGAACTGCCTAAGAAGAATGACCAAGGAAAGAAGTCAGCGTTTGGCTGACTAGACTGAATTGGAGTATCAAAATTTAGCAATAGCCCTAAGGACACCTTTCTAACCCCCCCTCCCCCCCCCCCTCCTCCTCCTCCTCCTCCAATTAAGTCGCCTGAAAAAATTCTTGCTATTGTTGCAGATGAGGGCATTTTACATCCTTCCGCCCGTAACGCAGGCGCCCACACACAAAAAATCTAAGGAATTTTATTGTAATTTTTATGAAAATCACGGCCATGACACTGATAGTTGTGTGGATCCGGGAAGGCAAACTCCAGCAGTTTGCCAAGGAGGACGTGCTTGACCCTTTAAAAAAGATTTTACGCCCCACCCCAAGTCACATGTTTTTTGACAGTTCATTGGAGCTCTCTCCCTTTCTCACTTTCTTCAAAGTTCTTACGATGTTAGATTTGGAGAGTATGTTTTTGGGTAATCTTTTGTTCCCTATGGAAACACTTTCGATTGTTCATCTGAGGTACATAGAAATATGGGCTTCTATTGACATTGTCCCACCGTCAATAAATAACTTATGGAACTTTCAAATTTTCATTGTGAGAGAACCACGACGAAAAGTTCCATTACCTAATGCCATGTTGAAGATGAAAAGTTTAAGATGTGTTAATATATCCTATTTTAGGTTGCTTAAATTATGTTGCTGATTTCATTCCCGAACTTAGCAATCTTATTAAACCTTTGCATGATAGGCTTAAGAAAACTCCCCCTGCCTGGTCTGATACTCATACAAATATAGTTAGACAAATTAAAAAACAAGTCAAAACACTTCCCTGTCTTACCCTATCTGATCCATCAGCCCAAAAAATTGTTGAAACTGATGCTTCCGATATTGGCTATTGTGGTATCCTAAAACAAGTCCAGAACGATAAAGAGTAAATTGTGGCTTTTGCATCTAAGCATTGGAATGATTCCCAACAGAATTATTCCACCATTAAAAAAGAAATTCTTGCAATTGTCTTATGTGTTTCTAAATTTCAATCTGATTTGCTAAATAAAAATCTTTTTATTACGTGTTGATTGTAAATCTGCAAAAGAAGTTTTGCAAAAAGATGTTAAACACCTTGCTTCTAAACAAATTTTTGCAAGGTGGCAAGCTATCCTATTTGTTTTCGATTTCGATATTGAATATATTAAAGGAGAAAACAATTCCCTTCCTGACTATTTGACTCGTGAATTTTTGTAGGGACGATAACAATGCCTCCCAAGAAGAAAAAGGAAGAACCTCCTACCAGTAAACCAAATACTTCTCAGATATCCAAAACTGAATCTTCGAATTCAACCAAAAGCATACAAACTCCAGTAAACATCCCAACCCCTTCAAATTATGCTCTTACACCAACCCAGATTCAAGCTTTTGAATCCCTTGAAAACATCAAACCAATTTCCATCCTAGCGCCCAGAACATGGGCAGACATTGCTGAAGAAGACGAAGTCCACACACAACTGTCTGCTTTATACCAGCTAGCAGCCCAATCTGGATTTCAATTGGTGAAATCTCTTCAAACCTTGGTGGCGGCTTCAAACCCCATCCCTTCTCAATCCCAAGTGGCGGCTCTGAGCCCCACTCAATCTTATCCAACAATCATGGCTCAAAAATCACAAAAACAAGTAGTGATCCCGACTACTACCCAGGTAGTAATTCCAACTACCTCTCCAAAAGCCCAAGAGCCATACCATAAAAATGATCATCTAGTAAACATTCTACAAATGAAACCCGATATTTTCCAAAATAACCCAATTCAAATGGCACAAATCATTTTTCCCAAAGGGTTCCACTACTTTTTACCCTCTATCTCTAAAACCCCAACATTCTATGAGTTCATCCTTTTGGACTCTGGGTCCGTATCCTTCAAACATTACTAAGACAAAACACAGACCTATATTACCCACTCCACTGCCCAAATTCTCAAAGTCATTAAACCATCCGAATAGGGAAATGATCTAAACAAGCCCAGAAATTTTTCCCAGACATTTCAACCCCAGGGATATACTTACTGGGACTATAAAAGTGCTTGGTATAACGTTTTTACCCTTCAAAATGTTCATAATAAGCATTCTTGGTTCTTTTATTTTAAGAGAACTAACAAATATGATTTTCTAGTTTGGTTTATCCAATGGTGGGGCGTTCATGGCCCAAACCAAAAAATTTTGCCAGAAATAGTCCACGAAGGATTCCAAAATTTTAACCAAAAATTCCAATCTCCTAAACCTTTTGTACCGAAATTACTAAGCTTCTTTTCTCTGTTTTCTCTTTCATGGATTTATTCATGGAAATACGAATTTGTTAAACCCAATCCAAATTTTCCTCCACTTCTTGTCCGACAAGGGTATTCCAAATGGTGGAAAGAATTCAAAACAGATTCAATCCAACCTTCACAAATTGAAGCTTGGTTCACTTTGAACCCACAATTCTTACCCGCTGCTGATCCGCAAATAACCACATTTTTGCAACAAAAAAGTTTAGCCCAGTCCAAATTAGTAGCACTCACTAATAAGAAAGACTATGTCAAACATTTGGAAAGCTTGCTTTCCCAGTTCAAACAAGAATCCCCGAAGGCCCAACCACAAGTTGCCACAGCCCAAGAGGAATCAACAACACAAACTCAAAAACAAGACCTCCCCGAGAGTTCCAGGGCCAAAGAAGAAGCAGATGTAGACGAAGAAGATCCATTTTACTTAAATGGAGATGATTGTTATGGAATTTTTTAAATTTTTGCAAAATTGTAATAGTATTCTTTGTAGCTTGGAAACATCAGTAGCATCTTGTAGTCTAGGACACTATTCAAACCAAAGAACTCACGTACACTATTCAGCATGCGAGGGGCCTTGTTCACCGACATGTGGCGATTCTTTGTGATCGGGAATTTTCTATAAATTTTCCCTTTGTCTTTCATTTAGGCAGAATTTTTACACCCACAAACTTTGTATCCAAATATCCTCTCAACCTTAGACTAGAAGACTTTCTATCTTTCATTTCCTCTCATTCTTCCTCTCTTTCTTTCTTCCTTTCTTTCTTTCTTTCTTTCTTCTTCCTTTCTTGTACCATCATACTCCCAAACTTAACCTTTGCTACCAAGGTATAAGCTTTTGTATTTTTGAAGTTTAAATAAACTCCAAATATTATCCAAGCAAGAGCTAGTCCCAATGTTTGGCTAGTTCTTTTGTTATTTATTTTTCAAAGTTTATTATTGCTTTTATTCTTATTGATGCTTGGCCGGTTCAACCGCCTAATTTAGTTTCTGTTTATTTATATTCTGTCATTTAAATTTCTGTTTATTTAATATTCTTGTTTATATACTGTTTATGGTTGGTTAAGCCACCTATTCCTTTTCTCTAAGTGGCAGTCCGTCTGCGACCCACTTCTCCTTTTACTTTCTGTTCTTTTTAAGGGGTTCCTCTCCTCACTGGTATCAGAGCCAGAGAGGGAAGTGGGATTGTAATGATGAATTTCAATACTTTATGATATTGTTATTATGCATCTACCTTTAATAATTATTTATTTTTGATGCTTTATGATATTGTTCTTGTGGATCTAACCTTTTTTGATGCAAATCTGTTTGTATTTTGCCTGTTTTACCAACAGTGTTATGGTAGTAAGACCCAGGGTAGGGCGGTAAACCCAATTGAGCTTTTGAGGGTCTTAGAGTCCCAAAGACTTTAGGATTGGTAAAATAAAAATCGGTCTGAGAGAAAATCGGTTGATCTATAACAACTTTAGCATAAAATGTTAAAATTTATAATTATTTGGTAGATTTATAATAACTTTAGCATAAACTGAAAAATTCATGATTATTTTCCCATGGAACTCGAAGCTTTTAATACTAAAGGAAAGGGTTAAAAGTTTTATAAGGTTTTTTGCATTTTTGTCTGATTACTTCCTTGTATCTTTATTTGCAACATGTCTTCTCTTTTTAGATCTTTTTCTAAAGCGTCTTCTTCTTCTTCCTCTTCTTCAAACACTCTTCTTAAAGAAGAAATTAATTTAGAAAACATTAGTCAAACTACAGACAATTGGAAAATTCCTAAACACCCAACTAATCATGTTTATCATGAGTCAAAATGGTCTTTAACTTCAGATTACACAATTAAAACAGTAGAACAAACCATAGCTCTTCACTCTGATTATGAAGAAATTAAACTTTTGTCAAGAAAAACTATAGAAAAACATTTACGAAAATATAACTACCTTCATTTTGGTCTAGTACAAGTGGCTGCAAAACCACTTACTAGAGAAGGTCTAGATACATCTCTTTTACTTGCTTTAAGAGATTGTAGATTTTTAAACTTTGATGATTCATTGCTTGGAATGGTTGAAACCAGTCTATGTGATGGACCAGTTTATTTTGATTGTTTTCCAAATTTCACTGTTTCTTTACGTGATAGAAACATTTTAGACACTCTCACTTTAAATATTAAAACTGAAAATTATAAAACTAAAACAGGTACACTTCCAGTAGCAATTTTGTTTAGGATCCAGTACAAAGCCATGTGTTCAGCCTTTAGTACAGGAGCCTTAAAGTCTCACAAAAAGAGGGAAACTATCCTCTTCCAGACAGATCTAGCCAGATCCCAAATCACTGTACCCAAGTCTATCACTTGGAACCAAGTCACACTTCCAGAACAATGGCTGCTACCGGATGCGGCACCCACTGTTCCAGTAAAAAATACAACGATGTCCAGTATTCAATAGTTTCCAATAGGAGCCGTCCAAATCAGGTTTGAAAGAACTTCTAGCTTTAGGATCTCTACTTCTAATCCTACTTATTCCCAACCTAGACATTCCGTGTCTGACTTTAGACCAATGTCTTCGTCCTCAACCATGTTTCAACACCTTGACAATTCATCAAATATACCTCAAGCAAGGTATACAGTTCAAACCGAGCCATCCTCATCAGATCACGGAGATTTACCAAAATCTCCAACATACTCTACTATTACTGATAGTACTCCAATTAGTGAATTAAGAACTTTGACTTTAGATACCCAAATTGATTTTCAAATTGATAAAGAATATCTTAGAAAGGAATTTTACTCAGAAGAAAATCTTTCTAAAAGAACATGGTTCTTGAATTCTTTTCAAGGCAATTTTCGAAAACAAATCCAAGAAAATTATTATAATTTTCTTAATAAAATTAAAGAACATATTTTTTTCTTTGAATGGTTCATTATTTATGCAGAAGAAAATTCAATTGATTTTCCTTTTGATAAAACAATCTCTGTTTTGAAAAAATGGAAAACTTCAGAAGGAGAAGTCCCATCTGAATTTCCTCCAAATAAACCAGTCACGATTTCTTACAAATCTATTGAATTAAAAGTTGTTCCTTTTAAACAAATAACTGAAACAGAATCATTAACTGGTAAAGATATACAAAGTATTTTTGAACAAAACAATTATACTAATAAGTATTTACAGACTATTGGAGAATATTTAATTACAAATAATAAAACTACTCCTCAATCTTTTTATGCTCCTCCTCTTTCAAATTTACAGATTTCTACGGTTCCTTCATCTATTTCTTTTCCAAATATTCCTTTATTCAAGCCATATGAAATTCCTAGTCAATTAACCAAACCTATTCAAGAAAAGCCTTTGTTTGAATTCGAGAAAAGATTAGCCAAAATAGAAGAGTCATTTCAGACTCCTAAACCCAAGCAGAAAATGGAAATGGGGTCATCTTCCGTTTCTGCTCAACCATCCAAGTCAAATGATCTAGCCTCGGCCTCGATCAACCAATCAGTCTGTGTCTTAAATAAAGACACTGATAAAGATGAGTCATCCGACCCTGAAGTTGCCAAACTCAAAAGTTTTAGACCCCATAGCTATAGTAAAGAGAAGTCTATTTCCACTTGGAAAAATTCACAAAAACTTTATTACCCTAGGGCTACTTATCCAGATTTAGCTTTAGAAGAAAGACCAAATGTTTTCCAAAATAATTATACTTCAAATGGTATTTATGAATGGTGTATTGATGGTCAATCTGAATACAACATTTTAACAATACTACAACAAATGACTATGGTTGCTACAGCATACCGGACAACTCATAATTGTCCTGACCAATTAGCAGCTCATGTTTTAATTGCTGGTTTTACAGGTCAATTAAAAGGATGGTGGGATGAACACCTATCAACCATAGATAAAGAAAAAATTTTAAATTCTGTTATAATAGATGAAGATGGTGAACCTATTTTGGTCAATGGTCAAACTATTTCTGACGCTGTTTCTACTCTTCTTTTTACAATTGCAAAAACTTTTGTTGAAGACCCAGGGATCTTTAGAGATAGATCATCTGAGCTCCTAAATAATTTGAAATGTAAAAAACTATCTGATTTTAGATGGTACAAAGACACATTTTTTACTAGAATTTATTCTAGGCCTGATGGTAATCAAGCCTATTGGAAAGAAAAGTTTTTAGACGGTCTTTCAAAATCTTTGTGTGACATGGTTCGTGATGAACCACGAGTCCAATACAATGGCGTGGTTCCTTACGAACAAATTACTTATGGTCAATTAACCAGTCAAATACAACAAGTTGCTTTAAAAATTTGTAGACAAGATAAAATCCTTAGACAATTAGCTAAGGATAGGGCCCAACAACAAAGAGACTTAGGATCTTTTTGTGAACAATTTGGTCTTCCTAGTTGTCATCCGACCCATAGGAAGAGGTCATCCAAAACTAAGTTTAGAAAGTATCGGCCCAATCTTCCTTATAAACCCAATAAGCATTTTTCTAAGAAACATTCCGATCCACCCAAACCAGCTTTCCAAAAGTCAAAAGATATTGTTTGCTATAAATGTAAAAAGCCAGGACATATAGCCCGGTATTGTAGACTTAAAAATAAGATTCAAGAATTAAATTTAGAAGAAAAGGTATTAGATCAAATAGCTAAACTACTTGTTGATTCTGATAATTCTGATAACTCAAAACATGAGTCCGATGATCTTCTAAACCAATTAGAAGATCAAGATGATTATTACAGTTCTAGTTCAGAAGATTCTGGACAAGAACATTCGATCAATGTTCTTACCAAAGAACAAGATCTTTTGGTTGATCTTCTTGAAGAAATTTCTGACTCTGAAAAGAAGAAAATATATTTTGAAAAATTAAAACAAGTTTTTGTAGATAAAGAATTTGAAAAGGATCACTATTTCTCAAAAGATCCCAGATTTTCCAATATTTACAATTTTAATGACATTTTAAATCGTTTTCCAAAAAATCCTAAACCAGTTTCTTTGCAAGATCTTCAATCAGAAGTCTCATTCCTAAAAGAGGAAATTAAGAAAATAAAAGCACAACAAGAATTAGATCGTCTTGTCATTGATTCATTAATTTCTGAAAAGGGGAAGCTTTCCGAAACTTCTACTCTTTCTAAACCTTCTTCTTCAAATCCTTCTACTTTCGAAAAATTTGAAGAAACAGATCAATTTCTTAATCATATTTCTTTAGTCCAACAAAAGTATGACATTTTAATTACTTTAGTTATAAAAGATAATTTCAAACTTGAAATTCCTGCTTTATGGGATACAGGGGCGGATATATGTTGTATCCAAGAAGGACTTATCCCTTCAATCTATTTTGAAAAAACCAAAGAACGACTTCGTTCTGCAAATGGTTCTAAATTACAAATAAATTCTAAACTTCCTGAAGTTGAAGTTCATTTTCAAAATGGTTTTGTAAAAACATCTTTTCTTTTAGCAAAAGATTTAAATGGATTAGCTTATTTAGGCACTCCATTTATTTATCAAGTAACTCCATATCTGACTAATTTCAAAGGTATTTACCCTCAAAATATTCCAAATTCTTGTATTCCTTTTGTCAAACCACCTTTGGAAAGAAAATTAAATACTTTATTTTCCAATGATTCTCAAATAAATGTTCTAACCTTAAAACAAAACCAAATAAATTTTCTTATTCAAGAAATATCTTTCAAAAGAATTGAAGAACAACTTCAACAACCTTTGCTTCAAAATAAGATTAAAGATCTTGAGTCCAAACTCCAAAGGGAAGTTTGTGCTGAGATTCCAATAGCATTTTGGAATAGAAAACAACATGTAGTTTACCTCCCTTATGAAAAGGATTTTGATGAATGTCAAATTCCTACCAAAGCCAGAGCTATCCAAATGAATCAAGAACTTCTTCAACATTGTGAAGAAGAAATTAATGATCTTCTGAAAAAGAAGATTATACAAAAAAGTCAGTCTCCTTGGAGCTGTCCTACTTTTTATGTTAATAAAAATTCTGAAATCGAAAGAGGTGTTCCAAGGGTTGTAATTAATTACAAGGCTTTGAACAAAGCCCTTCAATGGATTCGTTATCCAATTCCCAACAAAAAAGATCTTCTCCAAAAATTATATGTTGCAAAAAAATTTTCAAAATTTGATATGAAATCTGGATTTTGGCAGATTCAAATCCATCATTCTGACACGTACAAAACCGCATTTAATGTCCCTTTCGGACATTATGAATGGAATGTAATGCCTTTCGATTAAAGAATGCCCCTTCTGAATTTCAAAGGATAATGAATGATATTTTTTATCCTTATTCAAATTTTATTATTGTTTATATTGATGATGTGTTAGTTTTCTCTGAAAACATTGATCAACACTTTCAACATGTTACTACATTTCTGCATGTCATTAAACAAAATGGTTTAGCTGTTTCTCAGAAAAAGATTAGTCTTTTTCAAACAAAAATTAGATTCCTAGGGCATCATATTCATTTAGGAACTATTATTCCAATTGAAAGATCAATTCAATTTGCTGATAAATTTCCTAATCAAATCCTAGATAAACAACAACTCCAAAGATTTTTAGGTTGTTTAAATTATGTTGCTGATTTCATTCCCGAACTTAGCAATCTTATTAAACCTTTGCATGATAGGCTTAAGAAAACTCCCCCTGCCTGGTCTGATACTCATACAAATATAGTTAGACAAATTAAAAAACAAGTCAAAACACTTCCCTGTCTTACCCTATCTGATCCATCAGCCCAAAAAATTGTTGAAACTGATGCTTCCGATATTGGCTATGGTGGTATCCTAAAACAAGTCCAGAACGGTAAAGAGCAAATTGTGGCTTTTGCATCTAAGCATTGGAATGATTCCCAACAGAATTATTCCACCATTAAAAAAGAAATTCTTGCAATTGTCTTATGTGTTTCTAAATTTCAATCTGATTTACTAAATAAAAAATTTTTACACCCACAAACTTTGTATCCAAATATCCTCTCAACCTTAGACTAGAAGACTTTCTATCTTTCATTTCCTCTCATTCTTCCTCTCATTCTTTCTTCCTTTCTTTCTTTCTTTCTTTCTTTCTTTCTTTCTTTCTTCTTCCTTTCTTGTACCATCATTCTCCCAAACTTAACCTTGGCTACCAAGGTATAAGCTTTTGTATTTTTGAAGTTTAAATAAACTCCAAATATTATCCAAGCAAGAGCTAGTCCCAATGTTTGGCTAGTTCTTTTGTTATTTATTTTTCAAAGTTTATTATTGCTTTTATTCTTATTGATGCTTGGCCGGTTCAACCGCCTAATTTAGTTTCTGTTTATTTATATTCTGTCATTTAAATTTCTGTTTATTTAATATGACCAAAATAAGTCCTCTTAAGTACATAATATTGTGACACTTTGTGGACCAATTCTTTGGCGTGATTGTCGGACTGAGCAGTTTTTGAGGAAGTCATTAAGGCTTAGGAAGTTGCACTACTATTTGGTAGAAAAGTTCATCCTGAGCGTTCTATTTGGTTTTCAATATTCAAATGTCTAAACAAACTGGAGACTTTGAGGATGGATTTTGTCGGGAAAGTGTTCCATGGCACAAACTTTGGGAAATTTCTAGCATTTAACTTCCCTGAGAATCTTAAGACGTTGACTTTGTCGGGCTTTAAACTACCCTGGAGTGCGATGTCAATAGTTGGGAAGATGCGTAATCTTGAGATTCTCTAATTAGAGGAAAAAGCCTGTGAGGGTACAACGTGAGATTTGGAAGATGGGGATTTCAGAAAACTCAGATGCCTGAAGTTATGCAAGTCAGATATCCATTTGATGCATTACATAGTACTCAATAAATGCCAACACAAGAAGAATTCTAATAGTTGATAGATGACACATAAGTGAGTAGACATCAAAATAGTCTATTCCACTCTGCTGTTTATAGCTTTAGCTACTAAATGTGCTTTGTACCTGGCTATTGATCAATCACTATTCAATTTCTTCTTCAATACCCACTTGCAGCCTATAGCCTTAGTCCCTTTTAACAAATCAACTAACTAGCAAGTAGTGTTCTGCAGCAGAGAACTCATTTTATCATCTATGGCTTCTGCCCACAGTAAAGAGTCCCTAAATCTCATTGCTTCCTGATAGGAGAATTGATCATCCTCTAAATGGTAAGTGACAAAATCCTCACCAAATTTTTTAGGTACTCTATCTCTTTAGATACTTTAAGAGGTATTAATTCAGATAAACTAATACCTTGAAGACTTGTTTTAGGTTCATTAGATGATTCCGTAGATACCTCATTAGAACCCTGAACAGTCAAACCATGATCTTTAAGGAACTTTTCCTCAAAGAAAATAGCATCTCTAGACTCAATAATGTCATTAGTAGCTGTGTCTAGAAATCTATTAGCAACATGTCTTCTGCACATCCCAAATACACAGGTTAGGGTTTTAGGCCCTACCTTTGGTCACATCGGGTCTTGTATGCTTACATATGCAATACAACCCCAATTCTTAAAAGTATCATATCTACAAGGATGTTTAAGCCATAACTCATCAGAAATTGAGTTTAATTTAGGATGTGGAACTCTATTCGGGATGTAACATCTAGTCAAAGCTGCTTCTCCCCAATAATAAGAAGGCATGCCAGTTGTCAATAACATAGAGTTTAACATTTTTGTTAACGTCATATTCTTACGTTCAACTATGCCATTGGATTGAGGTAAGTAAGGAGCAATAGTTTCAAGTATTATGCCTTGAGAGGCATAGAATTCCTTGAACTCTGTCAATTTGTATTCTCCTCCTCTATCACTCCTAAGTCTCTTAATTTTTAAGTTCAACTGGTTTTCAACACGACTCTTGAAAATTTTGAATTTATCAAATACTTCATCTTTTGATTTTAACAGATAAATATGACAAATCTAGAAAAATTATTTATAAAAGTGACCAAATACTTCCGAACACCTTTAGTTGTAAAACATTTAAAGTCACAGAGGTTAGAATGTATTAATTTAAGAAATTGTGTACTCCTAGAGACCGTATGAAATGGTTTTCTAGTAATCTTCGTTTGAGCACACACTTCACATCTATTATACCAAATCGAAGTATCTAAAGGTATATTATGAGTTTTAGCTAGTCTAGCCATTTTCTTGTAGTTCATTTGTCCTAATCGATTATGCAATATTTTAGGATCAATTAAATTTGAACTAATCTGGCTGACCATTTCATTTACGGAACTCAATCTATACATACCACCAGTCAAGAATCCGCAACCAAAATAATGAGAGTTAACATATAAAGTTACTCTACCACCAAAAATAAATATGCTCATGCTAGCATTGTCTAAACGACTAACAGAAATTAAATTCTTTTGAATAGCATGAACTATTTTAACATCTTTTAAAGTTATAAGTTTACTTGAAAAAAAGCTCATATTTGCAGTACCAGTATGAATCACCATTTCTGTTGCTCCACTAGCCACAGCAATAGTCTCGTTTGCCTCAACAATATCATCAAGTAACTTTTTGTTCTTACAAACATGGTATATTGCCCTAGTATCTAACCACCATTCTGAAAAAGTACTAGCTTTTCCAATATTTCCCACCATAGCAGCAAAATTTTGAGGCTCAGTCTTCTGTACTAGCAAATTTCTTCCTTTTTTGGTGTGTCAAATTTTTCATTTTTAGGATGATTACAATTTGCTGCAAAGTGACCCCACTTCCCAGAATTGTGGCACTTGCCCTTCTTTTCTTAAAGATAGGTTTTTTGGCCTCCAATTTTTTAGATTCACTCTTGGGTGACTTGAATTTCTTAGGAAATTTCTTGGGATTTAATACTACGTTAGCAGTTGATTGTTGTTGTCTAACCATCTCCAAGTTATTCATAGCTTGATTCTTATCCTTGATTCTAATAAACCGTTTGAGATCATCCAGTCCCACTTGTACTTTCTTCTTGTACATCTCAGTTTTGAACGAATATCAAGCAGATGGTAATTTATAAATAATGGCACCAATCAGAAAAGGATCACATACAATAATGTTTTCACTAGGCAATTTAGATATAAAATTTTCTATATTAGTTACTTGAGAAGTGATTTCCATATCTTCTTTGAATTTGAAATTTATGAATTTGTCAACAAAATATGTTTTTGACAATTCCTTCTCCTTCTTAAATTGAGTATCTAAATTGTCCCATATTTCTTTAGCAATATTAAACTTGCTATAAACTTCTGCAAGAAAATCCGAAAGATAGTTTAATAAATAGTCTTTGTAGAAGTCATCATTTTTGTTCCATTGAGACTCATTATCTTCCTCAGTAGTGTCAGCAAAGATACTCAAAACAGTGTAAAAAATATTTTCATATTTTAAACCAAATTGAGTCTTTCGCTTCCATGAATTAAATTCAGACCCACTACAAGTATGAAGTTTGACCATCTTAATTGGCACACGCTTTTCCATTTTAATAATTAAATAGCGAAAAATTAGAATGAGTGCACTTGATTTCAGCAAAGGAAAAATTTAACAGTCGCTAAAAGTCTAAATCAGTGTTACAAAAATTTTGGAAAAAGTCAACGCTCGGTCAACGTTCAACGTTAGCAGTCAACAGTTAACGAATAGTCAGCACCTAGTCAGCAATTACTACCCAGTCAGAGCCCAGTTAGCAATTATTGCTCAGTCAGCATTTACTGCTCAGTCAGCACCCAGTCGGCATATGACTCACCGAGTTGACTTGCTAAACTCACTGTGTCAACTCGCCTCAAACTCATCGGAATTTCAATTGATCGTTTCTCCGCTGTTCAACCTCCGATCGACGCCGGTGATCACTCAAAACGCTCATCTCTCCGAGGAGAACAAAATCCAAATGGCATTGTAGGCTAAAATCAACTAGATTTTCCAAAATCTGAGGAGAAAAAATTTGGCAGTAAAAACTTCAACTTCAGATCCTGGCGAATTCCATCGTCTGATCGGCAATCTGATTGCACCGTTGAGTTTCACTCATCGAAAGCTTCAAATAAATACCTTACTTGCTCAGATCGGACAATAATTGATAATGCTTCAAGATTGTTAGGATTTTAGGTTTAAGCAATAGTATATGCGATTGCTTGAAGCATTACACTCTAGGTATATAATTTGGAACACCTAGCATGCTGACTCCAGCTAGCATATATATAGGGATACACTAGGGTTATAACCAGTTAATAAGCTCTTGTCCATACAGGCTCACTACAAAGGTCCATTACTTATTGAACTTATATTAGAACATATACTTGTGTTATATTAAATACCCAAAAGAAATTTCTCATGATACGTTGTTACAAAGTTGAGGAGATTCCTTCTAGCTTTGGAGATATTTGTACCTTGAAGACCATCAAGGTGCTTTGGTCTTATGGATCCTCAAATTCAGCCAGGCGAATTTGGGAAGAGCAACAAGACATAGGAAACGACATCTTTGAAATACTTACTGAAACATCGCCAAATTTGCCTAGGTAAGTAAAATTTTCTTCCTATTCTGGGCAAAGGCAACATAATCTTTTCAACCAAGATAACCTTGTGGTGCTGTTGCTTATAAATTTTACTGTACTAGGTTCTTTTGGTTGAAAAGCTTGTGTTGCCCATGTTGGTTTATATTTCTTGAGACTTTATTCTCAACTTTTCCATTACTGGGTTGAGCCTTAGCTTCCCATTAACTATCATTGCTTCTCAGAATTTGCTTTTCTTCAAAATATTTCATCATCCTCCTCACCAGTCCCTTTCTTCAAATGTGTGTCGTTGCCTCTTCTTCTTCCTCCTCCAACCTAATCTCTATTCCTTTTTAAGTGCTAAAATTTTTTAATGAAGTGTTTTTCTTTGGCAGAAAGGATTATACGAGCCAGCATACTGTGGTGGACAGATTAAGAGGATTTACTTGTAGGGACGAAGCCAGGAATTTTACTCTAGGTGGGCCGAGAATGACGTTCTCCTATTCTCTTATTAGTCAAATAAGTTTAAATTTCATTTCTCACAAAGCATGTATTTGTTTCATTTTCACCCATATTAGGAAAAAAGAAACACTTGATAACTTCTAAAAAAAAGAAAAAAGAAAAAGAAAGCAATACCTGATAGGAAGGGCTGCATTTGAATTGCTATAAAACTTTTCAAGTTCATCAAGTGCCTCTTTGTATTTGCATCCAATCAAGAGTAACTAAAATAATATGAAAATAGTTGATTTCAGACATAAATACTCTAACTAGAAATAATAAAATTAACCAATTCATGTGGATAAAAGTAACATACAAAAGCTGCTTGCATGGTCTGAAATAGCACAATATAAATACAATATGATATACATACAATTTTCCAAAAATATTAATAAATTATCTACAAGTTATGTTCATTAACCAAAAAGACCTATCACGTTAGATTGTTTACATTACAATCAACCAAAAAGAAAGACTCCTAGAATATGTAATCTTCTAAAAGTGAAGCCAAACAACTCAAAAGAATTGTGACCGGCGTTCTTTCTTTGAAGCAAATTCTTCGATCGTTGAAATTTAATGTTTCAGCAATTTCTCTCTCAATGTGCACCATCAAGTATCTAGAAAGATAGTCATCTTCCATTTTATTGCGAAGCCTATTTTTAGCAATATTCATCTCAGAAAATACTTTTTCAATTGTCGCCATAGAAACAGGTAATGTAAGCACAAGTCTAATCAATCTATCAACAAGTGGATATATGAGTGCCTTCCTAGTACTCATCAAGGCCTTACATAACTCAGAAAGGGAGGACAAATTATTAAGTTCAGTTCTTCTTGGAACATCAAGGATGTAATAGTTCAATTCCCACCTCAAAGTCTCTTGCTCATGCTTAGAAATGTCTTGAGGATAAAATTGACTTGCAGGTCTACAAATCTTCTCAATATCAAATGATGTATATCCATCTCTAGGATCCAAAGCAGCTTCTAGTACAAGTAACTCCATTGCATTCCCATTGATATCAACAAGATTTGAGTTGGTATTTGACTTGATTCTGGGATTTTTAGGAGGGCTTTCTCCAATTAAAGGAATTGGTGTTGAAACTTGAGAGATCTTTCACTTGATGAAAAATCAATGGTAGTTTGCGTTCCCATTGATATCTTTGAATTTGAGAATGAGAAGACTATTCAATCCTAAAAATTTATAATTCAAAGTATAATTGAGTGAAAATTTTATTTAGTCAAGATCTAAGTGGCATTGACCAAATGCGTGCTATATTATTGAGATTATAAATTTAACTAATCTCACTTTCTACCACCTCACTAGTTAAAACTGGTTACTTTTAATCTAATCCCAACAAATACCAAAAATGTAACTTGAAGGAAGCAATAGAAGAATTACAAGAGTAGTTGAATTTGCTAAAGATTGAAACTTGATTAAATGCATTAATTCTATACCCAACTACTGTACACGTTCAAAGACCTATTAAAGAAAGCAATGGGGAAAAAGAAAAGGTAAAAATAGAATTAAAATTGTATATTCAAATTTAGGCAATAGAAGAATGACAATGCAAAGATTAAAGGACCATGTTGCTTCTTTTTTCTTTTTTTTTTCTAATCCTTTCCACCAAAAAATGTTAGGGTGTATGTATGATATTCTCTCCAATTATTGGACCACTACAAAAAGTTCTACTACACAATCTTTGTCTCTTTCATATCTTTTGCTTCTTATTTTAAGATAATGGCATGTGGTTGCTATAGGACAATGGGCATCATCCAAGAAAAAACAAAACTCCAAAGGCAATATGTACATAATATATAATTGGCGATGCAAGCTAATTATGCAACTGTGCAAGTAATATATTGACATATTGTGCAAGCTAATTTAGACAAGCAAGTTAATTTGTCCGAGAATTTGAGAGACAACCATAAATCATTGCACCATACCAAAAAGAATTCTATTCATATGAATTTTTTTTTTTTGAAAATTGCAACCCCTAACTAAAAAAAATTATCTAATTCAAAGCAATATGTTGTTGTTGGAATATCCCTAATTTAAGAGGGAAAAAAAAGATAGAAAATTGTAACCCTAACTAAGATATTAGCTAATTCAAAGCATCCAAATTTTCAAGCCCAATTTTCAATCGAAAATTTTTTAAAAGGAAAAGAAAAGAAGAAGTATAAGCTATATGAAAATCTAAACTACCTTCTGAAACTGAAAGGCTGAAAGTGATGTGAAGAACCAAACCGTTGAGATTGACAGCCCTGAGAAGAAATTGGAAAGAGAAAGTACAAAAGGAAGAAAAGAAAGGGTAAATTACATCTACTACCCCTGTGATCTGTAAAAATTACTAATCAAATCCTGAGATTTGAGATATTACCAATACCTTCTTAAATTTGATAAATTGATAACATTTAGCCTCTTTAATCAACTAAATTCATAACATTTAGCCCATTTAAGGGGGTATTGGTAGTTTTTCCAAATCTCGAGGTTCGATTGGTAGTTTCTACAAACCACAAGGGTAGTAGATGTAATTTACCCCCAAAAAAAAAGAAGGATCGAAAGTTGGAATTTGGGAACGGGTGTAAAAGGTGTAAAAAGTGGAAAGTAAATAATATTAAAAAAATAAAAGGAAAGGAAGATGCAGTGGGCTAGTGGTGGGCCAAGTGACCTACAAAATATAATTCTTTAGTGGCATAATTAATTGCTTTAATACCATCATGAATTTTTGTTAAGAAGTTGGGTGGGCTTGACCCACCTGGGCCATATGGCCCCTCCGTCCTTGTTCATAGCACAGACTGTCATCAGCACCATCGAATGGCATGGTCGTCACCTCAATTCACATGCTCGTCGCCAGTCACTGTTCGTTGATGCCATAGCCGATTCGGCCTTTGACTTTACACGGTCGGCCAATACATGTTGAATCCTTCAATTCGCACAACCGGAAGATCCATGCTGCTGGATTGCTGTTTTTTTCATGGTTGAATACTTCATTTTCAATGGTTGTAGACTTCATCCATTCTGGCTCAACCAATGGCAAGCCTACTGATTTTTTTTTTCCTTCAAATTGTTGGACTGTTGTCGCCAGACTTTTTTTTTCCGTAGAACTGCTATTGGATTGGTTTTTTTTTTTTTTTGGGTCGATTGCTGCTAGGGTGTTCATCGGCCAAATAAGTTTGAAAATTTTCAAAACTTAAATTGAAAATCAAACTGAATTTAGTCAAACCTAAATTCAAATTGAATCGAATTCAAATTTTGATTTTTGGTTCGAATCCAGGTTCGGTTGAATAACTCAAATTTTTAATTCGTCTAAATAATTTGAATTTGGATGAATAACCCGAATTCGGCCACAATTTTTTTACCTTTTTTAAGAAATTTTTTTTAGTAATAAAATCAAATTTTCAATGTTCAAATTACCACAATAGCAAACTACACAATATAAAAATTTAACAGAAGTTGAAATAATAAAAAATACAATTACAACTAAATTACTAATTCAAATCACCCCAATATGTGTCCAAATTCTAAATTTCATGATAAAAAATAAGAAATGTCCAAAATCCAACATCAATATTTTAAGAAACTCTACTTGGAAAATAGTTTGGGCAAATAAGGTTCTAATTTTTTAAAATTAGAAAACCATATTTATACCCAAATTAATTTTATTCTTAATTTGGCCCAATCAAAATAGTTATTATTATAATAATACCCATACTTTCTTTATATTTTAATTTTAATCTTGTAATAAATCTAATTTTATTCAATCACATCTTCAAAATATATTTATTTATTTCAATTGCACCCTCAATATTTTAATACAAAATATGGCCAATTAATATAACATTTTATATTACTAATTAAAATGATCAATTAGTAAAATAGTCGTGATCCATTAGAATTTCCAAATTAAGATCATGATTTGTGAATAATTGTTAATTTGTTACGATCAACATTTCCCCCTTAATTTTGTTCTCAATAATCTACAAACTTAAAATTCAAATTCAAATTACCATTGAACTAAAGTTGTTAAATTAATACTCATTTTTCATTAGTTTACTAATCTAATATGATGTTAGTGTTAGACTATTAGTTGTACATTCATATTAGTTGTATATTATTATTGGTTGATATTAGTATTAGTTGTATATTTATATTAGATAAATTTTAAACTATCAACTAATATCAGTTGATATTCATATTAGTTGATATTAACACTAGTATTAGTTGATAATAGTTGATATGACTAATAATAATTTATGTTAGTATTAGTATTAGTATTAGTATCAGTTCATATTAGTTGATATTTGTAATAGAAACTCTCAAAATTTTAAATTATCCTTACTAATAATAATTATGTATGTGATATTAATTATTTTCGTTTTCCAAATACAAGAACTTTCTATGTTGTGCTTGTTTTGCAAATTATTTGTTTGCATTAAATTCTTTCTTAAAATTTTCTAAGGGTTGTTTAATAGAGGTTTTTTTTTTTTTTTTTGGGAAAAAATGGTCAATATCTATTACTTCCATCCCTATTGATCAGAGTGGGGGTCGAGATAAGCTAATTTGGCAACCAACTAAGTAAGGAAGTTATACGGTTAAGTCAGCATACCAGAAGTTAGTCAGGGAACAGATGTGCAATCCAATGATAGCAGAGACCAGTAGCGCAGGGCATTCAATGAAAGTCCTTTGGCGGGCACTTTGTAGGTTGGGTATCAAAGGCAAAATTAAGCATTTTCGTTGGAAATGTTGGTACAGTATTCTTCCTACAACGGATCAGCTTATTAGGCGTTGTATCAATTTGGATCCGATTTGTCATATGTGTGGTGAACACGCAGAATCTTTAGAACATATTTTATTCCATTGTCAAAGAGTTCGGTAAGTGTGGAAATTGGCTTCAGTACAATGGAAGCTATTGAGTTCGCCTCATCACATGTTTCAAGATTGATGGAGACACATATGCATGGGATCCAAGGGTGGTATCTGGCAGGAACGAGTTCAAGTGACAATTTTTGTCCTTTGGTAGTTGTGAAAGTCCAGAAATCTCTAGATATTTCAACATGAGTAATGGGAGGACAAAGTGATCATCGATTTAGCTATATTTGAGTGGCTGGAGTTCCAAACTATTACTAACTCAACTTAAGTGCCTTTTGTTTTACCGGTATCTTCATATGTCATCGACGTGTGCCTTAAGTTACCATAGAGTATTAAGGTGATATTTGTCATTTGGCAATGTTCTGCATCTTGATTTGTGGTTAATAACATTACCTATCGATTTGAGAAAAATAGACAAGTCTCAATAATAATTGTGTGACTTTGTAATGTATTAATCTATATTATTTTTTTCCAAATTACTTGATTTATTCTAAAAAAAGAGTCCACTACTAATTTAATATAACTTTTTTAAGTTATAATGTTGTTTATTCACCATTAGAGGTATAATTTTTTTTTTTATTTTTATTTTTATCTTTCTTTTTTAATTTGAATTATATATTGTCATTATTTGAAAAAATAAATACATTAGTTTCAAACGAAAAGTGAACTCTTTTTTTTTTTTGAAACAAAGAAAATTTTTAACACTAAACACATTTTTTTTTACATAAAAGGGAGTAAAATTTTTTAACACTAAACACATTAAACAGTCGTCACTTCATAAAAAAAGAGTGAAAAGATTTGAGTTAGCATAACACACGACTCAAAAGCTCTACTCTCAATTGCTTACACCTCTAACAATGGAATGAAACTTGTACATACATATGTTTTTACCCTAGTTAGAAAAAAAAAAAGGAAATAAAGGAATGAAGAAGACTTGTTTAATCCTATGGTTGGCGAAAAATGATGTAATTAAGCCAATAACAGAGATAGGGGTGATTGACGGTACGGAAAAGGTGCGATTTTGTACATTTTCCCTTTTTTTCAATTTTATTTTATTTATTATTATTTTTTTTGCTGTAGGTCTCTCCATGCGGTAGTAGATGAGCTGTCCGACTATTCAATGCTTGCGGTAGTAGTTGGGTGGTGACGATATTCAACGCATGCAGTTTAGATTCACGAAAAGGCAGGAGGTAATAGTTAGGGATTTTAGTCAAGTTTCTTTCATTTAATGCACTTCGTAGTAGGCCAATTGAGATGAGTAGCATAATTTTCTTGTATAGCAATAGCGTCTCGATATATTTTGGCTTTTGTACTGGCCGTCTTGTGCGGTCTCTTCCCTTTTAGTGCAGGCTTTTTACCCCGTGTGGATCTTTTTACCCCTTTGTGCCTTTTGGACCCTCGTGGTCCTTTTGCCTTCGTGGGTTATAGCATTGTATCCAGTTGCAACACCACGAAGCGCATTTAGCCCTTGTGACTATGTGCTTTAGCCATTGTGCCACTTTGTTAATATACTATCATTTAAAAAAAAAAAAAACAGAGCTAGGGGTAAAAACAGCACTTTTTGATCAAAGACCGATGGCGCCACTTGACTCCGTGAGTCGTATATTACTTTATCCTACCAAACTTAATTAATATTGCAAACTTTATTTTCTTTCATATGTTTTATTTATTTCAAATTTTAAATTTCTATGTAATTAATTTAAATTTAAATTTAAATTTGACACGTTAATATCTTTCAAAACAAAATAAATCTATCTAAATAATTTTTTACTTCAGTTGAGTATATGAGCAATTTTTTTTTCTTTTTTCCTATTTGGCGGGGAGGACAGTGTGTTAAGTAATTAAAAAATTAACATAAACAATTGGGGGAGAAAGGTGGGAGGGACTGATTAAAATGTTGGGATTAAAAAAAAAAAAAAAAAGCAAGACGGCAGGCCTTTGGTGAATATTAATTTAAAAATATTTGAGGGAATGTTTTTTGACTAGAAATAGTAATATAGTACAGTTTGTTGTTGGGTAGCATATGATATATAGATATGCAACAATTCATAATTAAGTGCATTAGGGGGAATGTCATCAAAGGTAAAATAGGGACCATTAGTTGGTTTGCTGGATGAAGTTGGAGGTGGATTTGAATATGTCTAGTTCCATTTTACATATATTTTTCAAATAATCCAAAGTTGAATTCTCTCTGTCCAATACATACATACATACATATATATATATATATATATATATATATATATATATATATATATAGTTTCAAAAGTTTTTCTTTATCCTAAAAAAAAAGCTTAATTTTTATAAAAAATTCTTATGTTACCTTATTAATAATAACAATATATAATTTAAATTAAAAAATAAAAATAAAAATAAAAAATTACGTATTTATGGTGCAATAATGTGTTGTATGGTTTAATTTAAATAAAATCATATCAAATCAAAAGTGAATTTATTTTTAAATGAAGGAAGTAATTTTATTTAATTATAATTTTGGGTACACAAGTGCTCATTCTTTGAATTAATTAAGTGAAGCCAATAAAAAACACGAGAATCAAATAAACCCTAATTAAATAAACCCTAATCAAATAAGCCAATAAGAATCAAATAAACCCTAAAAATAACCAATCATTACTAGAAGCATGCGTGCATGTAAAAACAAATACCCTAATGAACTTGGGCATGAGGCAACCAATCTTGAAACATGTGATAAGGTGAATTCAACAACTCCCACTGTATCGGAGCCAATTTCCACACTAACTTACTCTTTGACAATGGCATAAAATATGTTCTAAAGATTATGCGTGCTCACCACACATGACAAATCAGATCCATACTGATACAACACCTAATAAGCTGATCCGATGTAGGAAGAATATAGTGCCAACATTTCCAAAAAAAAAGGCTTCATTTTGCCTTTGATACCCAGCCTCTAGAGTGCCCTCCAAAAGACTTTCCTTCAACATCCTATTGTACTGGTCTCTGCTATCATTGGATTGCGCATCTGTTCCCTAACTAACTTTTGGTATGCTGACTTGACCGTATAACTTCCTTGCTTCGCTGGCTGCCAAATTAGCTTATCCTAACCCCCACTTTGATTGATAGAGATGGAAAGGATTAGTGTAGATTCCGTACGATTGAAACTATTCCAATAACTTCTTCATTCCACTCCCTATGCTCTATGCTCTGTGTGCATAAGCTGACTTACCCATGTAACTTATGCCTAAGAAGGTGGTAATTTTGTAAGTCTCCGTCCTTGCCAGCCTGGAATCCATGGATGCTCCCAAATCTTAATAGATTTGCCATCTCCTACTTAAAAAAGTGCCTCAATTATCGCACCCCAAACTAACTCTTCCACAACTAAGATGAATTACCTTTTTGATGTACCTGCATTAAGAACTCTTGCGAAAAGTACTTAACTTTCATAACCTTACTCATTAAAAGGTTTGGTTGAATGATAAGTTTCCATAATTGTTTCACAATGACAGCATCATTAATTGAATTTTTCTTGGGTTAAATAAAATTATTGGGTTAGAATTAGTAAAATAATTAATTAAATTTGAAGATGAATTAATTGGGACGGGATTTGCCATGGAATGATGGAGAGTTGATGGCTGCAAGTGAAAGCCCGTGGGAGTTGGTACGGTTTCCAAGAAAAAGAAGAAAGAAAAAGAAAATTACTAAAACGCCCAGGTATATGACAGCTGGAAGCAAGGAGTTGATGGACAGGTAGGGGTGGTCATGGTTTGGTTAAACCGAATAAACCGACCGAAAAAACCGAAAAAAAAACCAAAAAAAAATGAATTATCTTTATTCGATTCAGTTTAACTAAACCGAATAAGTTATTCGGTTTTTGGTTTTTCGGTTTGAGTCAAAACCGAACCGAATAAACCGAATAAGGAAACCGAACCAAATAAACCGAATAAACCGAATAAAACCAAATAAAACCGAAATTCAAAATTTATAAATATATTTTATATATATAAGTATAAATATAAATATATGTTATTTTATAGAATAGTTATGGTTTATAGTTTATAAAACTATTGTAGACTTTGTAGTTATGTATATATATTTTTGTATAATTAATTTATTGTTATTATAAAATTTATCATGTATAGAACTATATACTAATATTATATTGTTATCATTAATATACTATCATTAATATTGTTTTCATTAATAAACTATATTGTTATTATAAAATTTATTGTTATTTTATAAAATTTATCATGTATAGAACTATATTTATTGTTATCATTAATGAATAATGATATGGACACTTTAATGAATATATAGTAATATTAATATAGTATATAACTATATACTATATACTAAACAATTTTACTATATATTATATACTAAACTATATACTAAATAATTTTACTATATACTAGTATAGTTTATACAGTAATTTTAATTTATCAATTTATTTAAAAGTTAAACAAATATGAAATATCAAATTACAAATAAAGAAAAATAAAATAATGCATAAGTTGACAAAGTTGTTAAAATGTTAAGCATCTAGAAGATGTAAGGCCTGTAGGCTGTAGGTTATATAGCGTACTAGCATGTAACTATATAGCATGCGATTAGCCGATTATTATGTTTTATATATTTAATTAGAATCAATATCATATATTTATAATATCATCAATTATTCAATATAAAAGTCAATAATTAATAACTTATTGTTGTTAACTAAGTGATTACTAAGTATTAACTATTAAATGACTAAGTGTTTAGTTTTTGAGTAATCAATTATAACTATATAAGTATATAATATTTACTAACGGTTATTTATTCAAAATTCAAAATTATTTATAATTTGAAAATTAATTATACGTATTTAAATCGAGTCAAATATCATAATAATTAATACTTATAATTAGTTATTATTGATCAAGTAATTATTATTACAACTAAATACTAAACTAGTTAAACTTATAATACTAAGAAGTACTAACATGTTACATAGTTAATACTTAATACTAACTTAGCTATAGTAATATGTTAATAACTAATAATGATTAATGAATAATGAGTACTAAGTTTACTAATGAACTAAGCATTAAATTAGTTAGTACTTATTTAATACTAACTTAGTGTTGAA
This sequence comes from Gynochthodes officinalis, assembly GCA_020080225.1. Lineage (NCBI taxonomy): Eukaryota > Viridiplantae > Streptophyta > Magnoliopsida > Gentianales > Rubiaceae > Gynochthodes > Gynochthodes officinalis. Next base: position 2,418,211 of record CM034625.1, on the reverse strand, counting down.
TAATACTTAATATACATAAGTTAATACTAACTTAGTTAACACTGATAAGTGATAAGTAAATAAGGAATAAATTACTAATTAGGCATTAACTTAGATAATACTATGAGTCTATGATTACTATCTTAGTTTTGACTTTTGAGTAATAACTAATAAGTACTAACTTAGTAACTTAGTTACTTAGCTAATGCCTAATAGGCTAATAAGTAATAGGCTAATAGTTTTGAGTAATAACACTAATAAATTAATAATTACAATATGCAAATGATTTTTATATTACAATTACAAATGATGAGTATTGAGCCATAACTCATAAGGAGTTAAGGAAGTTTGTAAATTTGTAATGCTTTGTGAATGTTTGTTTCATGTTTGAAACCGAATTTGAAAAAATTATTTGTGAATGTTTGATTTGAAACCGAATTATTTAATTTATTTGTGAAGTTTTGAAAAAAAAAAGAAAAAAAAGAAATTCGGTTTATTTGATTAACCAAATTCCTTATTCGGTTTGTGAAACCGAATAAAACCGAATAAACCGAATCGAATTCTTATTCGGTTTTATTCGGTTTAACCAAAAACCGAATAAGAAATTCGGTTTGGTTTATTTGATTTTATTTGGTTTTCGGTTTGGTTTTTGGTTAGGGGGTTCCAAAATGTCAAACCGAATAAACCGAACCAAATAAACTGAATAAACCGAAAACCGAGCCGTTGACCACCCCTAGGTGTAACAATGCATGACATCTATCCAACAACAGCAACACGCGTTACATGCATATGGGAATTAGAAAGGGAAGCTACGGCTTCCATAAGCTGAAAAAAGAAAAAAGAAAAAAAAAACAAAAACTGCTATGGGGCCATACGCATGAAGGCAAGAATGGGGAATTGATGGACTGTACGGATGGAGATTGGGAGGGAAGCTTCGGCTTCCACAAGGGGGGAAAAAAAAAAAACAAAACACTATAAGCGACAAACAAAAGTTTGTCGCTAAGAGAGATGAAAGGGGTTGATGTTTGGTTGATGCCCTTTAGTGACAAACATGAATCAGTCACTAATTCATATTTGTTGTAATAAGATTTCTAGCGATGAATTACGAAATTCCTTTTACATTTACAAGTTTTAAGAAATTAAATTGTCCTTAGGTTCTTTTGAATTTGGTTAAGGGTTAAATTAGTTAAAACATTTATAAATATGTATTTAGAGTTAAGACTAAATATGTGAAATTATTTTGGATATAGAAGGAGAATGGCAGTTTGAGTACCTACGCTAAACTAGAATTTTGAAGGGTATTAAGGTAAGTGACTCTAGTGCTCTTTAGAAATTTTTGGTAGATGCTTCAATCAAGGTTTTATGAAAAGAAATTTATTTTATTTTTATTATATAAATGGGATGAGCATGGTGTTTTGCAAAGGATTTTTCTTATATGTAAATTGTATTGTGATAAATTATTTTGTATTGAATTAAATATTTTATTTGAGCTCTTGGATGCTTAATTGGCTATTAGGGGAATATGTTCCACATTGTTATGAATTGACTTCCTAATAGTGGGACAAATGTTAGATCTTTATGATATATTTGGCCTATCTAGCGGGATAAACAGTTAGGATTTGTAGCAGTTATTTGAACCAATATGTGAATTGAGATATTTATGAGCTCAAGGTTTCTTTTTTTTTTTCGTGAAGTGATGGATTTTGTTTGTTTTGCTGTCAACTAAATACATATGTATGTTTTGAAATGGTTATGCTTATTTAATGGGTTTAATTGCAAATTTATGTTAACTTCGGTTTTATTTAAAATTATATGTAACATGCTCATACCTAATAGGAAGAACCACAGTTACTTATTGGGCAAAATTTTCACTCATACTTTGTTGTTGATTTTTGTTGCAGCCAAAGGTAGGGAATTGGACGGTCATGGAGATAGGAGGAATTGTTAAAGTTTTCAGTAATTTTAGTCAATTTATTGAATAAATAGATTCAAATTGTATAAGACATTTTTTTCATTTTGCTTATGTTCTAGACTGTGCCAGTGTTGTATTTCATTTTATTGGTTTTGTGCTCAATAATTTTCTAGAAGAATGTTCAAATTTTCATCTTGGATTTGGATTGTTATAGATTATGTTATGGTTGAATGTTAATATAGAATGTATTATATTTAATGATAGCGTTATCTATGGAGAATAGTTTGCTTTGATTATAAAAGACTTTGCAATTTTATGGAGTTAACTTTAAAGTTGTTGTGTCATGCCTAAGTTTTGGGCCGTGACAGGAAAGGTAATAGATATACTAGATAGATATTACCATTGATATTAATATTCGATTTGATTAATATATTGAATTTGTAATTGATAAAAAAGTTCTATTCTATTAAACATGTATTTTAAATATATTATCACTTATAAAATATTATAATGATTGATAGAGAAGAATAATGATAGACAGGAAAAAAGAAAGAAAAAGAAAAAAAGAGAGAGAAATAAAACAAAAGAGAGAGAAATTATTTAGAGAGATAAAGGATAAAAAGGGATACATTAAGGGTGTGCTTGGTTGAGGGGCTTGGAGGGAAAGGAATGGGAATGAAATGAAAAATAGGTGTTTGGTTAAGGAGAATGATTCCCTAAACAGTAAGTCTATATACCTACTTAAGAGTATCCTTCGTACCCTTCAAAATTGGGAGGTATGAAATGATTAACCTCAAATTTATTATTTTTTTTATTATAAATAAATTAAGATTAATTTAATTAATAATTAATTAACTTAATATTGCGATGTAATATTATAATTAATAATTAATAAAAATAATTCATCAATATTAATTATTATAATTAATTCATTAAGATTAATTTATCAATAATGTTTTTAATTAATAATTAAATAGTTCAATATTATAATGAATAATTAACTAATTAATTAATACTAATTATTATAATTAATATAAATTAATTTATTATTAACTTATTATTAATTTATAAAAAATAAATAAATTAAGATTAATTTAATTAATCATTAATTTACTTAATATTTTAATTTAATATTATAATTAATAATTAATTAAACTAATTAATTAATATTAATTAATTTATAAATAATTAATTGATAATTAATTAATTACTTAAGATTAATTTAATCAAGAATATTTTTATTAATAATTAATTAATTTAATATTATAATGAATAATTAACTAATACTAATTATTAAAATTAATTTATAATTAATTTAAATTAATTTAGAATTAACTTATTATTATTATTAAATAATATCATTAGTTTATACTGCACTTTGGAATTTGGCATTTCAAATAAAAAGTTAACTAATTATAATCATCAGTTTATACTACACTTCTAAATTTCTAATTCTAAAGATTTAGAACCGCCCATCATTATTGGTAATTATAATCATTACCCACCACAAACTAACCAATGATCATTTTCCAGCACAATCCAACTATCATAATTATAATGGAAAAACCAATTATCATTTTCATTACTTTTCCCATTCTTTTAAACAAACCAAGCAACCCCTAAATTTATAAATCAAGGAGAGGATCTATTATTGGGGTTAGAGTTATTGTGGTTGGTGTTCGTTTATTCACAAATACGTCAATATTGTCTTCAAATTTTGGGACATTCTACCTTATTGTATTCTTCTAACTGTGATGGCTGAATCTTCTGCTTAATTTAAGGTTCCTATTTGTTTATCTCCCATTGGCCACCCACCCACTAACACCCCCTCCCCCCAAAAAAAGGAAAAAAATCCTTTTCCTCTTTGTTTATCCCAAAAAGAAAAAGAAAAAAATCCCCCCAATTGAAAAAAAATCCATTTCATCACAGCATGGTACGAATATAGTGGTCACACAAGTGAAATGGAAACAGAATAAAGTGTACAATGCTAATAATCAGATACAATCCAATGGTTATGGTAACGAAAGTTCTATTTCTTAACTTATTTTGGGAATAAAAAAACGATTTGTTAGCATGAAAGATTAGAGAAGAAGTAATCTTGAGAAGTTTTGGTACCTGCATGACCAGCAAGATCCTAAGAATCCCACAAAAAGAAAAGTTAGGGAACAAAAAGAGCTAGAGTTGGTGAGGGAATTCAATTCCTTTCTTTAATCAATGCTACGCCTTTGGTTTCAAGCTTTGGCAGCATTGTGCAAAAACCATAGTAGCATAAAAGGCCCCGACAATGAAGTTTGTAGCATAGAAGGTATTCTTCTGTCCTCTTAATTTACTTTATGTTGGCTTTTATCATTATCACCATTGTGTTTTCTTAGTGTATCTGGAAACTTCAAATATCAATTTTGAGTTGAATTATGTGCTTTTCTTCAATTGAAAGAAGCCATTGCAAATTGATGCATGGTTTGGTTTAAAACACTTATGGTGTTTGAACTTATCATATACAGAAATGATTTTTTCTTATATCATTGCAATCTTTTAAATGTGGTCACATCATTTCATAATTGATCAACCTTGAATGGTTTCCTTATTTTTGTTAAAATTATCTCGAATCGAGAATTAAAGAAACATTATATATAAATGTTTTTCATCAGCTTACAAGTTCATCCGTAATTAATATATAGTCAAGGTCTATTCAATGTTCTGAATTGGCGAACGTTTACTTGTTAGTTACCTTTCTGAATTGGACTTAACAGCGTATGACAAATTAAATCAGGCATTATCCATGGCTGTTCATGGTATAAACTCTTACAAATTCATGCTTCATCATTGAAGATTCCAAGTCCTTCTGGTACAGATTTTGATTTTTTTAGTATTAGCAAGACTAGGAAGATGGAGGACGCCGGAATCAATGCTGCATTGTACGATCTGTCCAACCCATCACCTAAAAATGGAAGGTATGGATTCTAACAATAGTACTTAGTGCTTATTTGTCCTTTAATTTAGATTTGGGATTAGACCATTAGAGTTCAAGGTTTGATATGCACCAGTACCAAATCAGTGATTCTAGTTTAGAGTGTAGTACTCTCCAATTCTAGCCAGATGATGGAGAATTTGGATCATTTAACTCAAGTTTCCAGGACATTTTCCTGTCACAAGTCTAGAATCCAAACTAACTTACTAAACATCTTAGACTAGTGATGCCAGGGTTCATAATGCTAGTAAACATTTTAGATTCGATGAGTGGAAAAATGGTTTTGCCGGATGGCTCATTAGGGATGCCAAGGTTGATACTATGTTAATAGGGTGGTTATACATTTTTTGACTGTATATTTCTCATAAAATTGATACAAAAATGTATCTGAAAAAAGTAACATCTTTGATTACCTAATGAACTAGAGAAGTAATTGTTGGGGTCATCAGAAGTTTAATGCTATGCTTTACATGTTGAAGCTCATAAAAGTTAAATGGCCTTCTTTGTAATGAAAACTTGGCTTTTTCCACTTGCAGATGTTGATACTTTGTTGATTTAGAAGGCCTACTTGCAGAACTCAGTGTACATAGTCCTAGTCAGTCAGCTTCTTCTTTTTCCTTGGATGACTTCCTGATCTTGTTTTGTCCAACAGGAATTGATTTGGCAAGCTCCAAAACTAAGAGAAGAATAATCTTTCCTTTCCCATACAGGAATCTGATGATGCCTACTGTTGGGTATTTAATATAACCCAAGCCAGATGTTTCTAATATGCTCCAATAGAATGCACCTCAGAATGGCTGTATGGGCAAAAGCCCATTAACTAGTTTTAACACTAGTGTATCCCTATTTATATGCTAGTTGGATGTAGCATGCTAGGTATTACAAATTAAATACCAAGAGTGTAATGTTTCAAGCAAACGTATGTACTATTGCTTGACCTAAAACCCTAGCACCTGCTCTGGGAATTGAGATTTGATTGAGACAATATTGCCTGAGGCTTAAGTGTGAGAACTTATCAAGTGCTATCATAACTGAATCTATTTTTCGTGCAAATATTACTAATATAGATTGATGAGTGATTACTGCTACTCTCTTGCCTGCTTGTGTACTTAGTTTGCATTAGTATGCTTTGGATGGAAGCATCATTAATTGAAGATCGCCTTCTATTTGTTTTCTTTTTTTAACAGGCTTCAAATTTCATTCTCTTCTACGCTATGATTTCCTCTCCAGGTTAAGCTGCAGTTTTCAACAGTCTTATGAAATCATATCAACTAAAGCTAAGGCAAGCAAGAAAGGGGGAAAATATCATAAACCATTCAATGCTACTCCGTAGTAAATACTGACATTTAATCTTACATTACCATAGGAAATCATAGCACACAATCTTAGTAAAGAAGCACTACAAGGACCTTAGTGCTGTAGACAGTACATAAGAGCATCACACGTTAATTCAAACCACAAAACAACATATTTATTCTAGCACACAAACTGATTAATTTTATATAGTCGGCACAGGGCATGACATTCCTTAGTCAGTGCAGCAACGATACATGAAATACTTCTCCATTGGGCGGCCACATTCTGCACAAACAACCAGCTCTGGGATGCCACCAGCAATCCCTGGAAGAATAAGGCGGTTGCAGTGCTGTGGCGTGTGAAGACGCAGCAAGTACTCATTGAGTGCTGGAATAAAACCTTTTTCCTTTGCATCCTGTTCCCAATTTGGGAAATCAGTAAGGCTGATGTACATTGTGTCCCCTGTAGCTCTGGCCATCTCTGCTGATCCTCTACTAATTAGAGCCCATCCTTGATCACTTCCATCGAAGGTGAGGATGGTAAGTACCTCCTGCATTATTTTATCATTTTGAACAGTCCTTCCATGCTGCAGCTTTGAGTATAGCATACTTCCCACTCTGGTCCAAAAGTACCAAACGTATGTTGGATCATTCCAACAGTGGCTGAGTTGTTCCTTTGTTATGATATCATTGATCTTTCGAACACGCTCCTTGCTGCTGCTCTTTCCCACATAAACCATTTCTAAGCTGATGCCTGCTGCAGTAGCAACCCTTCTTGCTGCTGCTGTAAATTGTCGAATCCATTCAACGTTCTCCCCTCCGTACAAACAAATGAACTTCTCTTCTACAATCTGCACTCGTAAAATGCAAAATTCAGTAGTCATTAAGCAGTTTGTAATAAGAAACTAAAATCATTCTATGGTTATCTACATTTTGTGATACACATTGAAAAGGTTTCATACTTAGTCGAGTACGGTGAATAATTGTAGAAAGGTATAGTGAGGTAAAGTGGGGTACCCAATCGAGTATGACTTGATCAATGCCATCCACCAATAACTCAAGCCTCCAAGTTTCTTCCTTCCACAGTGATTCCTCTTTCAATAGACTGAAAGGATATGCAAGATTTCCCCATATCCAAGCCATGTGTAGTGCATTTGGACAAGCCACTTTTCCTGTTGGATCCAACACTACTAGGATCAACTTCTTCTCAAAATGCCACACTTCCTTAATGAACTTTGCTACAGCTGGTTCCAGCAAGGAGGGATGATGCAGTGTATACCATGGCATTAATGACTGCAGTTGCTTGAATTTTTGCTCATATGTTTCATTCCATGGCACTGACCTGTCCACAATTGGTAGCCATACAATCTCGTAATTAAACTCTGTCCTTGCTCGTGCTTCTTGGTAGAAATGAGTGAGTAGAGGAAGCTCTTCATGGGAGAGATCAAGATCTGATATCAGCAGCAAGACGGTCTTTCTTCTCAACACTTCAACATTTCCCTATTTTTTATATATAAGTACTTTTAAGAAAACCGAAGCAAATAACAAAAAGAGCAAGGCAAAAGATGATGAAAAAGAAACCAATGAATCAGTGTCAGGAATCAGTTGATTTGGTGGATATACCCTTGTCTTAGTGGAGCCAAGGAGGAGAGGTTGTAAATCATCCTTCATATAGATCAGTGCCTTGAGGACCCTCAAGTTGTCCAAATGTGGCATTTCGAAAATCTCGATGAGCATTTTAAAGTATTCAGTATGGATCCTCTCATCTGCATATCATAGGTGTGCTTTTAGAACTTCACAAAATCCATCTTTCATTTGGTGCAATCTTGATATAGTTCAGCCTTCGAACACTAATTGTTCCCAGACTGTGTATCTTTCATAATTTGTCTTGTGCATTACTTTTAAATGTTTTGAAACAATAGAAGTAAAAATACTTATAACAGCAGAATGGACTTGTGAATATTTCCCTAAATTAGGTGGCAGTACTTTAACTTTGCTGTGCTTTTAGTGTTATGTATAAATTACCTACCAATATGTTCATAGCAATTAGCTAGCAGTGCCTTAAGGTGGCTGTGTATGCTGCTCAGTTTGTGGGCTAAACCTGAGAGTTCCCATGTCTCCGAGGTAGATCCAACTATCCTGCACTTGTCATCCAAGGTGAAGTAATGAACTATCATCTCAATATAGTTTATTTAAATTTTGAAGAGCTTGTTTTTTCTGCAATAACTTACTCATCATTCATGCCTAATAGGCTTGTAATCAAAGATGAACAAGCCACCATGCTCCTTATGGTCCAGTAAACAGCAGCAGGAATATGAGCAAGTGCAACAGCCATTGGAGGCGTGTCGTCTGTTATGTATTTTGTTGGGAGTCCCTTGAACTCAACAATGCACTTAGTTAGATCCAGCATTGACTTGATAAGGTTGTTAATGGCTTCAAACCGTGTTTTGAGTGCATTTGAATGCTCTATGATGTCTGGAAGTTGTTTGAGAACAACTATAGATTTGGCCAGTGGATTAGTGGCAAAGAGTTTAGCAGTAAGCCAGAACTCTCCATAGTTTACAGAAAATGATGTCAGTGATGTAACTACTTTTGCATCCCAAGAATAGCTTGAGAGCATGTTTAGGATTGCCATTGTTGCTGCATGTGCATCTCCACCGCCTGAGCACTTGCATGATAACTGCCAACATGTATCCGTAGGAAAAAAGTTGTAAAAAATATTTCTTAGGTTGATATCCTTGTTGATACATACGTTAAGCAGCGTAGAAACTAACCTCGCAGGAAATTTTGTGTGTTGCGTAAGCCAGTCCATCTAAGATACCCTCAGCACCAAGAAATGCAACCTTCTCTTCCAATGCATCATCACTCTCGTGATGTGTTCCCTAAATGAATAAATAAGTGACAGTAACCATTCACCAAATAAGCATGATTAACTTGAAAATGTGTAGAAATCATACTAATTAAGTAAAATAATAATCGTACATTTATTACTCCATCAATGCCAGGGGAGACATGATGCAGCATTGCCTCAATGATATGCAGAATGGGTTTGACTTCGAGCTCGCGACCATCAGGAGCATGAGTTGCCTGAATTTGTTTCATCATTGCAGTATCATCAGATGCCGAGAACATTCCACGTTCACGCCTTACAATTTGCTTAGTCTTAGTAGCAGGCTGAATAGCAGCAGTGGCCATCTTTTTTCCTATGTATTTTGAGATACTTAAGCTGCAAGACGGATTTTTGATTGCCTGTGGTTATTCCAACAAGCCAAGCAAACTATATATAGTGGATTAGGTGCAGAAATAAGGCCATAAAGCCTGATTGGTGAATCTAGTACCTTACTTGCAAGGAGTGTAAATTTTTCCAAAGCCAGTTTACATATTTGGATAAGGATTTAACTTTTCTTTTTGAAAGTATAAGGATTTACCTTTGGTGGCCCCTGAAAATGTCTTTCCAATAATAAAGTATGCAATGCATGATTTGGTTATCCAATTCAATCCAAAAGTTGTAGTTCAAACAAAACAAAGTATTAAACCTGGAACGTAATCAGATGGTTATATGGGGAAAGTGTTAATCAAATTCTTAAAGGCATTACTGGGAATCCTCCAGTCGGTGGGGTTTTCCCAGAAAATGTTTAGCATTTTCTACTGTTACGGCTGCAGTTAGGAACTGAGTTATCATACTTGGTCATGTCTGCTGGTGTACATCTTAATTTGGGAAATGAAACGCCTATAGAAGGGGTTAAATCAAAATTGATTTCACTTGCATTGTCCTTGTGGGAGCAGTAAAGTACATAGCTGTTCAATAGAAAAGGACTAATTTTTGTTTTTTTCAATAACTCTCAGATTATGGGTTATTCGAGCACAGGATAAGCTACGTTAAGAAGCCAATTTCTGCATCTTGGTTTCTCCAGGCTAACAATTTTGCAAGTTGATAATACTATGCATTTTAATTAAAAACTAATCATCCCATAATTGTCTTAACTTCTAAGCAAAAGGTACGATGCATGGAGTGATAACCAAAGGGACATATGAGTGTGTACGTGTAGGGTTTTAAAACGTGTTTTTTTTTACTTTTCACAATAATAATTATTCCTTTCGTTCCAAAAAAAGGAATTCATTTCGAAAAATTTTCTTTGTTGCAAAAAAAAAATAAAAAAATCTACTTTTAAGCCAAATTCCTAAAATATCATTACTATTAATAATTATATATACTAAAAATTAAAAAAGTAAAGCTAAAAATGTTAAAGTATACATTTAGTGGTGTATTAAATGAGTTATACCTAATAACTAACAAAGAGTTGTATTGTAATCAAAGTGAACTTTTTTTTTGGGATGGAGGGAGTATAAAATAAAAAATGCATTAGAAAACACAAAAATATTTTAAAATAATAATTCATACACACTCAAAAAAAATTTGAACCTAGCTTTGAAATCTTTGATTTGAGATCCTTGATATATACATGTAATATGCGTGTTAGTAGAAAAAAATAAATACCTAAATATAGATTTTAAATATAAAAGGCATTAATGGATGATTCAAATTATTTTAATTTCCAAACAAAAAAAGTAGTACAGAAGGAATGATAACATAAAGGATACTTAATTTTTTTCAAATTTTGAAATCTTTAATACGAAATAAAAATATTTTCATATGTACCTAACATAGAAAAAATAAGTAAATATTGAAGTATAAATTCTAAACATTAAGAGCATTAATGTATGATTTTTGAGGGATAAAAATCTAAAATGATGAGAAATATCAAACAATTCGCAACAATTTAAGAGTTGGATTGGTAGTTTGGTACTAATGAGAAAGCCCATCTAACGGAAGATCACTTGGTTGGACGTGGGTTCATTCTCACGGAAGACCAAGAATCGACCCTCATTATCGGCAGTCAAGGCTTGGAGGGTGTTTTAGTTGTTTTGAAGGATTTAGTCTCATGTCTAGTTGTGTGGGTTACTTAGCCATAGTAAAGAGTTGGGACCTCCCCTGTCTACAAGATTCATAGGTCACTGCTTGGAATGAAATTTGAAACACACATAGTCAGTGAATGTAGGGATATTTCCAAGTAAAAAAAAAAAAAAAACCATCTAACATTGGGTACTCCTGTCAGACCCTGCCTATAAGGTTCATAGGTCACTGTTTAGAATGAAGTTTGAAACACACATAACTACTGAATGTAGGAATATCTCCAAGTATTAAAAAAAAAAAAAAAAAAAACATCTAACATTGGGTACTCCTGTTAGACCCTGTCTACAAGGTTCATAGGTCACTGTTTAGAATGAAATTTGGAACATGCATAGTCAGTGAATATAGGAATACTTCCAAATTAAAAAAAAAAAATCCATCTAACATTGGGTACTCCTGTCGGTGGGGGAGTGCAACAGCGAAAGAGATCTTCCTTTCTTCAATAGTGCATGATTGTGACGACACAAATGCCAACATAAGCAGTCATACATCAGCAAAATCCAGTCCTTGGAATCAGAGCTTGTGCCAGGGTCACCATAGCCTAATGATAATAACCTCACATGAAACAAAAGTTTGATGCCTAATTACTAACCCGTCTTTGCAATATGTCTCTTTAGATGGAAAAAGCAAAAGCAATCAAGTTTTACTTAGAAAATTATTTAACTGTCACTGTTTATCCAATTACATGGGATTCTGAGGAATCAGACAGAAGTTTAAAGAAGTTTAAAGAAGTTAGAACAGGTGGCGAACTACAATAGTTGCAATAGGAATCAATTTTTTAAGAAATTGTTTAGGTGGAAAAATTTTCAAAGCTTGATTTTACTTTGTCCTTTGAATCACCACTTGTACGGCTTCCTTCAATTTTTTTTGAATTTCATTCTTGTGAATTTATGCTCCAAATGAGATATTTAACGCTTAGTTATAACACTTAAGTACATCTTCACTATGTTTCAATGGGAAAAATGTTATTTAGTTCTTGACTTGGCAAAAAAAATCCAACATAGCCTTACTTATGGCTTTCCTAATTAACACTCTTTTCTTCTCTGTTACAACCCTATCATTGATGTGTTCTTTTTAATGAGTTTGATCTATTTCAGGGACAGTTTTACAAAAACCTTCCAAACTTTATTAGAAAAAAAATGACATAAAAAAGTCTCTATAGTTATAATGCACCTACTCAGTGTCAACTTTTATAAATGTGAGGTATGTGAGATCATCTCTTTATTTGATTGCATATAATTCGTTTATCAATTATTTCAAGTATGAAATATCGGAGGGGACACGCCTTGAATTTTTTAAGTTAGTCTTCGCATTAATGCAAAAATTATCAAAGTTTGAGAAATTGTTTATTGGTTCAAAATACACTTTACTTTTTTTTCCCCCCATTAATACTCATCATTTGTGGTTAAAAAAATATTTCCTTCATCTCAAAACAAAAAAAAAAATCCAACTACAAAAAAAGAGTTCACTTTTAGTATGAAATTTTTTTTATTACCATTACTAATAGGGTAAATTACCAAAACCCCTCTGAGGTTTGGGTCTATTACCAATCGCCCTCTGTAGTTTGACAAAACTATCAATATCTCCCTGAGGTTTAGATTTCTTTAATATATAAGTTCATTTTAACTAATTCAATTATAACTTTACAAAAAATTAAAAATTATAGATGAAATTACCCTTACTCCTCTAGCCTTTGCATTTGTTTTTTTTTTTTAACAAAATTAAGACTAAATTTTAAAACGAAATTTTTATATTATATAAAAAAGTGTATTATTTAAAAATTTACTTATTTCTAATTTATTTTTAATATATTATCATAGAAATATAATTTACTTATAATTTACTTATTATATTATTTACACTAGTAATGATAATGTATAAATTAAATTAATAAAATAAAAATATAAAAATATACCTATAATAATGTATTAATTATACAAGATATTAGGACAAAATTTTGTAAACTATTAGGATAATTTTTTTAAAAAAAATTCTTTTTTTTTGTATTTTATTTGTTGCATTTGCAGGGGGATATTTTTGTCATTTTGCCTATTAAATCAATTAAATATAATGGTAGGGGGTATTGGTAATTTTGCCAAGCTATAGGGGGTGATTGGTAACAGACCCAAATTTCAGGGGGGGTTTTGGTAATTTACCCATACTAATACTAACAATGTGTAACACGAATTAAAAAGTAAAAAAATAAGGTAAAAATAGAAAATTATACATTTCATGATACATTAAATGTGTTGTATCTTACTATTTTAAAAAAAATTACACCAAATTAAAAGTGAATTCTTTTTTCGGGGATAAAGTAGTATTATATATTTAAGGGAGAATTCTTAACAAGTCCATGCTAAGATTCATAATTGTTAAAGAGAGTGCACAGCTTTTACCTTTTCTATTAAAGGTGTTGAACAAATTTCAATAATTTAAAAATAATTAGTTAATGACAATCTTACCATTCTTTAAATTTATATACGAAATATATAGGACTATAACCAATCCATAAACATTTTATTGATTCTTCATTTTTTTAATTAAAACTATAATTTCTTAATAACACCATCCTCTATTAAATGAAACTCTAATTTCTTAATACCACCACCTTCCATTGCCTTTGTTCTAAATCCTTTTACCAAACAAATCTACTTCCTCTTAAGTACCTAAAAACTTACTTTTACTGAATTTGTAGGGGTAAATAGTAAATATGTTATATTAAAAAGGGCTACTTATTAAAAAAAAAAAGACGGATACAAAGGAAAAATAATATATTTAATTAGGCAGAAAACTGTCATACTAACACTTCCTGGATTGTCAACGAACAGAAACAAGAACAATTGCATTGGCAAATTAGGGAGGCAACGAAAAAGGAAAATCTACATCATATAGAAAAAATATAAATAATTATAATTCTTTATTGTTGTACATATTAATAGTTCAACTGAATAAATAAAATTTGAAAAATTCTAGGGTTGCAGTTCATAAACATGGGATTGATATTTTTTTTTTTGATTAAATAGAATTGTTAAGTTTACTCTTCTTTTTTTTGTAAAAAAATTAAATTAATTTAGTGATTAAATTGTTTAGGATGGAATTTGACATGGAAATCATAAGGAAAAAAAATGAAATTTTTGTGATAAACAAGAGTTTGTTGCAAAAAAGGGAAAAGGTGTGGTGCTGTTAGGCAAAAGCTTTTACTGACAAACAGAAATTAGTCACTGAAGGTTCAAACTTGTTATAATAGTGTTTAATGACAAACTACAAAATCAATCAAACGTTTGCAAATTTTTCACAAAAATTGAGGTTCTTCTTAGGTTCCTTTAAGTTTGGATGAAAACAAATTTAGTTAAAAAGTTTAGAAATATGTATTTAGAATTGAGACTAAATATGTGAAATTAATTTGGGCACAGGAAAAGAAAAACGTACTTATGTTAGATGTGAACCTGTTTTGGTATTGAATTAAGAAGCTTTAGTGCTCTCTTGGAATTTTTGTTAAATAATTTAAATAATATTTTTTGAAAAGAAATTTATTTTATTATGTAAGGTGGAGTGAGCATGGTCTATTTTAATGGATTTTTGGGTATGCAAATTGTGATGTGGCAAATTTGTTTTTATACTATTCTATTAAATATTAAAATATTTAAACTCATTGAATGCTTGATTAACTATTGGGAGAACATGTTCCACATTATTATGATATGATTGCCTCCAAACAAGATAAAAGTTAGACCTCTACCACTACAAGAAAAGTCTGAATTTCAGTCGGAAAAAGTGAGCTGGAGTCCGGCAGCAAAATCTCTGACGGACATCCGTTGGAAAAATATTTCCGGAGGAAATCAGCCGGAAATCCGTAGGAACAAATTGGCGCCACGCTGCGCCAATATATTCCGCGGATGCTCCGTCGGAAAATTTTTTAAAAAAATTATTTTTCAAACTTTTCCGACGGAATATCCGTCGGAATATTTAACAAAATAATATAAAAAAGAAAAGTATATTTCCAACTGATTTCCGTCGGAAGTTCTTGCCAAAAATTAAAAAATTTAAACATTTCCGACGGACAAACCGTCGGAATTTTAAAAAAATTAAAAAAATATTTAAAGTTCCGACGGATTACCATCAAAAATATTTGAAATAAAAATTTAAAAAAGTTCCAACGGATAATCTGTTGGAATTTCTTTTAAAAAGTAATAAAAATTACTTTTTCCGACCAATACTCGCCGAAAATGTGACACTACATATAAAAAAAAAAAAAAAAAACCCCTCCCTTTACACCCAACCGGCGTGAAGAGCAGGGCAGTTCCGCTCCGCCCCACCAATCCGTTTAAGGCTGAATCCTTTCTTTTTGTCTTAACTTCTTTTGCTATTCTATCCTCACAGCCAATCTGCCAGGTAATTTATTTTTTCTCCCCTTTCCCCATTTTTTGCCCTAATTTCGGTCCCTTCATTCAAATTTATCATTTCCTGGCAATAAGCATCGCCTCGATTCCAGGAAGTTTGTCCGTGTTACTTATATGGAATCGATTTGTGATTTGTGATTTGTGAATGCGTGATTGTGCTATATTTGCCCGTAGGGAGGGCAATAGGCTTGATACGTTGAAATTAGGGTTTTTTTCCCCACCTAAGTATCAAATTGATCTAAAGTTGGCTGATTTGTTATTTTCTCTTTTGTTCTGGAACCATTGACCTTCATTTTTGGGAATTACATACTTATTTCCGTCCGTCAACCATTTTCTGGCTACTTTATGTGAGTTTTGATTTGGTAGAAGTTAATGTAGTTTCTGTTCTGGCTTTGTATGTGTTTTTGTTGGGAATTTGTGTTTGAATTTTTTGGATTTTGACCTAATTTGAGATTGTTTAAGTAACAAATGAGGGATTTTGGTAATTTGTGAAAATATATGCTTGTTATCGAATTTTCAAGAATGTTGAACAGTTATGGTTTCGAAGGATTCTTGCCACGATTTCCTTTCTTTTTCCCTCTGATCCTTCACAAACTCTCTGTTTATTCTGTCTGTGCGATGTAGCCTCAAGGAAAGGGGAAAAGAACGAGAGAGAAAACAGATAGTTGTGAATCAAACCGTGGAATTAATGGAGTGTTCGGATGGGGATAATAAAAAGAGGGAGTTGGGTCGTTTTTCTTTTTCAATGTCTGGTTGAAGCTGGCAAACCGGTAGGCAATTAGGCATTGGTGAAAAGAATGTAACACTATTCTATAGGCTTTACATTTTTGTCAGGAAAAGACCTTTTGCTAGCTAACAACCAAATCCAACAAATGCATTAACTAAATTTACCATAGATTGGAAATTTGGAATGCATCATTAGGGAGTCAGTCTGCTGTTCATAATCAGGTTGATAATTGATAATAACATCTGAACTCTTGCTTTGTCCTAATTACGTGATCTTTTCCTTTCATCCCTTCAATTAATCCTAGTTCTTGGTTTTGTTTTTTCATTTAATGAATTAATGATCATATGAATTGGTTGAGTTGATGTTGACAGTACTCGTCCATTTTTTAGTCAAGAAATTTACAAGGGTGCATGGAAAGTGGAAACTTCCTTTGGTCATTGGGCTAATTTGGCATTCAACAAACCGCTGGCACTGTTCAGTTTTTAGCTTTTGTTCTTGTTGGGAAATGCACTTTCATATTTTGATTGTTGTTTTTTTCTGGATTACATTCTTGGGACTTTCCTGTTTGGAATTGGAATTGTGTACTTGCAATTGTGGCCCTTGTGGGGTTGTGATTTTGTTTCTCTTTTTTAAGTAGGTTTTTTCAAATGAATGTACATTTCTGCATGGGTAATTTTTCAAAGTCCAGTGATGGGTATGTATACATATACAGGAAAGCTTGTGTGTTCACTAAAATGGTCAAAGAAAGAAAAAAAATCTTTTGAGGTCAAACATTGATCATATTATTATAAAGTGGTTCAACTAAAACGATTAGACGAATTAATTATTATTTTTTCAAAAAATCGTCTAGAAGAAGAAATAAAGAGTACTATTAATTAATGGTACTGTGGCATGCCTATAAAGTAGGAAAAGGGAAGAAATATATACAAAATTTTATAAATTTTTGATTCTTTTTGTTGGTTTCAAGCTCAATCTTTTCTTTGAATATGGAATATACTTTAATTAGGTAAAAATCTTACTTTCTAGGGCCCCCTTGGTCTAGTCACTCAAGTTAAAAAAAAATTGGTTCACAATTTGAAGTGACTACTATAACATACTCAAAATAGTTGTTTAGTACTAGAACCTTAATTGGACTGGCAAATCCTTCTATCAATTAAAATCAAGATATAGCTAAAAGAGCTTTTAATTAATAGGTTGACTAAAGTATTGCTTTGTTAGATTTTTGCCCATTATGGATAATTCTTCATTGGTGTTTGAGCTATTCTGCTAACAAAATACAAATTCTAATGTCAATCACACCTCGTTATATTTTGTTAAATATTGTAGGATTTTAATTAAATGGATAAAGATCAGAGCAGAGGTCGCCGTGCAAGTCGCGGCAGAGGTCGTGCTAGTTCGCGCTCGTCGGAGCATACACCATTGCGTCCCCTTCCGTCAGGGTTGACTTTTAGTCGTCCACTCTTAGCCGACTCAGCACAGAGCACTGGAGATGGATCGGGTTCATCTTCATCACCACCGCGCATCACACATACTGGAGATGGATCTAGACTATCATCATCACCACCGCATTCGGAGCATCATGATGATGGCGAAGCCGAGATCGAGCCTCCATTGGATCATGTACGGGAGGAGGATGGTGCAAGATATATCATACCAGACGAGACTTCTATCGGGTAAAATTTTTGGCATTTATTTTAAATAATACTTGTATTCAATTAAAATTTTAATATTGATTTCTTCTTTTGTTTATATTTTTAGATTCATTCCGAGTCAGCCTTCTACCAGTCGCTCTGTATATTCAGCATCACCTTCGATTGTTGTTTCGCAAGCTGAGTATGATCTGATGCGTCATAGATTGGCCGAACTGACTGAGATGGTCAGTACTAAGCAACAACAAATGACGGAGGTGATTCAGAGTCTACAGGCAAAGATAGAGAGAATGGAAAAGCGCAGAAAGA